>JACCHZ010000115.1:0-1217188 GCA_018907045.1 Wiebesia pumilae
CGATTCATCCATTTCTTGAAATTTATCATATAAGTAATTGGCTGAACGTAATTCGTAGTTAAATCATAAATACCTCTTTTTAATGTACAACTAGTTTTTTTAATTTGAATAATTATTTTAAATAGAATTAGAGTAATATATATTAAAATAATGATTACAAATTTTTAATATAATCTCTACATTTATTACGATTGTTATTTAGGCATTAAAAAAATTAAATTCTTCATATTTTTGAATATTTTGTCTAGTTTTACATTAGGTATATTTATAAAGTTATTTCTTTTTAATGCACCATTTTAAATTTTAAATATTTATTTCCTTTCCAATATTTTAAACTAACAATCTATACAATAATTAAATTTACTTATTAAACTTAGAAATCGTATAAATATGATAGAAAGATAAAATATAAATAAGTAGTTTCGGCACATAAATGGCGCATGCTCTAGAAAATAATGTTTACTCTTACCCAGTAAAAGAAGAATATCAAACAATAAGAATATAAAATTAAAATTTTAAATTATTAATCGTTAATACAGAAGGTAAAAAATAATACAAAAATGCAAATAAATGATGTGAAAAATATCCATATATTTAAAATATCTATATTATCTTCTAGACTAATTATAAAAACTATTTGTTTATTAATACATTAATAATAAAAAGAGCTTAATTCTACTACAATTCTGAATAAAAAGTGGTAGTCGAAAGTATGGAATATAAACGACAATAGATCAAACAATTATGAAGATTATATTATATAGTTATCTTTAAAGGACAATGGTTGGAGAAGATTGCAAATAAATTATACAATATATGCATGCACGATATTGGTTGGAGTGCTGCCATGACTACGAGCTTCTGGAAATGATTTAATATGATGTAAACAAATACTAGAGAAGATATAAATGGATTCATTGTTTACACTATTATTATCAAAAATATTAAAACTTAAAAGGAAAACAATGTATAATGGAAAAACATAAAATAACAAAAAATTCCATTGTATGGTGCACGCACATATGTGTATGTACGATTCGAGAAGATTAAAATAAATCATACAAGCTAGGAACAAGTGCTATGAACTTTTTTGCAACAGATTTACAGATTGATTTCACCACTAATACTTTATTTATTACATTAAATATTTTTAAATGAAATAACTACTTTTATTATTTTATATTAAAAATTTTACTATTTCATACTATTTTATGGAATTTAAAGCGAATTTTTTATAATATTAGACAGCATATATTAACTAAAAATACTTTCAATTAAACATACAAAGTTCTTTTAATTATACATTAATATAATTTTAGTAGAGATGAATGAAGTTTATACTCTATATTCTAACCAAAATTTCTTAAAATTTTAATAAAATTAAAATTAAGATAAAATAATTTCTTTGTAATATCAACTTTCATTCATTGATAATATTTTAACATTTATACAAAGTCAAACAGTTCATTTAATAGTTTAATCTGAAATAATCGTAAAATATTTTTTTAAAAGTTATAAAAGTTCTGATAACTTTATATCTGTATATTTTAATATCCTATGAACCTGTAAGTTTGTTCTGGAATTATCTAAATGTACAAAATATGTAATTGACATTTTATAAGGGCAAGGTTTTACTTTGAATTTATTATTTGTACTTTAACTTACATTTTTCAATAATTTCTGAACAATTATGTGTAAAAAGATATAATTAAATTCAAAATTTTGTTTTGAAATTAAACTAGATGTAATATTATGATAAGCAGTAAATACTTACCAAAAAAGCACTTTTATATTTTGTACTTTCACTTACTTAACTTAATATATTTTGAATTAAAAAATGTATTCAATACTTTTACAATGAACATTTTAGCAGTTTTAGTTTAATTTGTATTCATGAAACCAAAGTTTTGCAAGCAAAGTATTATTATTTAAATAATAAACATAATAAAGTTAAATTAAAAAAATTAAAATTAAAGTTAAATTAAAAATTAAAAAAATATCAAAAAACATATTTTTTAAGTATGTTTAAATTAATTTTATTATTGATCAAATATAAGGTGATTGAATAAAAATGTTTTTACTACAAATAATTATGCTTATTATTATGTAATTTACATAACAATCATTTAATTAAAATTGTATTTTTATCATAAAATTGCAATAGTATTTTGATCCTACATCAGCTTATTATTTTTAGTAATAACCAAAATTTTTATTGATGTTTGTAGTTAAATATATTTATAATGAAAATGTGACAGAAGTCGAAAAAAATCTTTAATTTATAATTATAAAAATTTTTTTTCATTATAATACGAAAGCAATTTTATTTCAAATAAATTTCATAAAATATTTTTATAATGAAATCAAAAGTTTTAGCCTTATAATACAATATTTCATTGTATCTGTTCAAATAATTAGTTTAAAGTTAAATAACTTTCTAATACAAAAGTTAAATAAAGTTTATTTGTAGAAGTAATTTATTAATACAGAAGACAATTTTTTATAATAAATTTTACATAGTCGTATTTTATTCAACATTATAAAACCAGGTTTATTTGAACAAGCGTGTTTTTAGTACATTATTTTAAATGATTTCATGCATATTTTATTTTGCATCATTATTTTAAATGCACATTCATATAGCAAATTTTTTAACTGTGTTAAGATTGTTAACTATGTACAATATTAGAAAGTCATTTATCCTATTGTATTTTCGTATATATTTGATATTTTCTTATATACTTAAATTTTATATTTGTGAATTTTAGAAATCACAAGCAACGTTTACATATTTTTTAATTTAAACATTTGCTAAAATGTTTAACGTTAGAATTACATAATATTTATATTGAATATGATTAATTCTAAACCTCTATAAATAATTTATTCTTTTTATATTGATTATAAAATCTAATTATTTTATATTTAGTTTATTAGAAAACTATTATCCACTTTTAAATTAAAATGTCATAAATTGTTACATACAGAAGGACTACATACCAGCCAGGCAAAAATAAAACGTTGATACTTTTTATTGATGATTTGAATGTGCTTAAATTTCTCTATTAAGTAAAGTCAATCATATATATATTTACACATTACGCTGTTTAAAATATTGTTTCTAAATTTATATGTAAACGATTATCTGTATAATTACAATATAAAATTATTGACATACATATATTCATAAAAGTTATAAGATTTGATCTATTATTTGAAATATATTTAAAGAAAAAAAGTGAAACAGGAACTAGCAATAAGTATAATAATAATAAAAGTCCAAGGTTTTTTAAAAATTTGTGATGGGATTAAAAAGTAACGAAAAGGAAGAAACTTGGCCACTTTTAATTACATTGTTTTCAGCACCTTCCTGCGGAGCGTCTTCCTCGTCAAAGCAGATAGACTGTGAAAACAAGACAGGATACCACTGTCAGTCAGTCAATCGATTCGTTATAGCAGAATATAGTAATTACTGAGTTAATTAATTTTATATATCATGTATATATCATGTAAGATTATATTTCGACAAAATATTGCACATCATCACTGAATATTGTATTTTAACTACCTTAAATATCAATTTTAAAATGTATGTTTAATGAAAGTAACCTAAATATAATAATTGTTTGAAACAATAAATAATGAATAATTCATTAATTTTATAAAATTATATCATAAAATACTTTCATTTATAATGCAGAAATATTTTTGTAGAAAAATGTATTGTACACTTTAATTTGCGGATTAGATAATTTATAGATGTAAAACATATTTTAATTTTAATTAAATAAATAACAAAAATTACATTTATATAATATATCGAAGTAACCTTACTTATTCGTTATCAGCTGAGGAGTCTTAAATTTTTCAGATTTGATAAGTGCTTGGATTCACATATATTTGATAATATTTCCTATTATATATATATTATTGGGTGTAGTATTTGGAGGAAAATGAAGAGGTTTGTTAAATAATAGGAAAACAATCAGATTTAAATATTTATTGAATTAATTGCTAAAAGAACTTATACGACACGATCTCGGTATGCCGGTTTGTAGGCATAAAATTTTCCTTGAAAGTTTATTCAAATGAAAATCGAGACAGCAAGTGAAAGGGGGGAAAGAGAGTGATAGAACAAGAAAAGGGGTAAAAGAGGACAGAAAGAAAGAGTTTTTCAATAAGTAAACACATATTTCTAGAGATAATGCCTCCCGCTCTTTTCCTTTTTTTAGGAGAAATGAAACTCTAAAGTCATTTACACTTTCAGAGTAGCTAGTGCATGATACAATTGCAGCTAATTTTCTTCGTATTTTTATCGCCACCGTAATATAAAGACAACTTGTTTATTTAATCATAGTCCCATTAAATCTTTTTTCTTTTAATGCTTCATTACAATTACTCATACATACTCATCTTTCTCTCTCCCTCTCACTTTTTACACTCTTTTTTATCTTCCGAAAAAAAGAAAAAAAGGAAGAAAAAAACACCAACCAGACCCCAAACACAACCCACCCCCAACCCAACACACCAAAAAAGAAGGGGGAAAGATTTGGTAAAAGGAAAAAAAAAAAAGTTCTCGCCGAAGGCGCTCGACCGCTCCGACGGACTTCCCGCGGCGGCTCTGTGCTCGCGGTGGAAACGCTAAAAGCAAATACAATAAAAATTACTTTAAAAATCATTTAATTAATACAACGAAAATATACTAATTGTAATACTTCGATATTATCTCACCAAACATTTAACTTTTAAAAATTGTTCTCAAAGACTAACAAAAATAACTTTTGATAAAAAAAATCTTAAATTCTTATATTTATTTTTAAATTAATATAATTCTCCAATATTTTCAGATCTTTATCTTCTGTACAATAAATATATATTTATAGTAAATAAATTATAAAGTATAAAAACCTAATACTAATTATAATACAAGATTATATTTATAAACTTTAAAAAAATATATCACTTGTCTATAGAACAGCAAATCGGTAAAAAAATAAGTATGAATTATAATATTTAAAAGATTTTAAAACTATTGTAATTTATAAATTGAACATAAAATAATTAAATATTTTAATATTTAACACTGTAATAAATTGGAACTACGACATTCTTGCTGTCAAGAACAATTTTGTTCATACTTTTTCTTAATAATGTATATACGAGATAAAAAAAATATATTCTATTTTAAATATCTTATATGATTATTTTAAAACCTATATGTACAACATATAAAATAAAATTGGACATAAAACAAAATTGGATTTTTAGATACTTTTTTGTAGTTTAATTATTGTAATTGAATAAAAAATTATTTGAAACTTAAAATCTATTTTCCAAATATGATTTTCATTTTCTACAATATTGTATAATTAGATATATTTATTTTTTACATTTTTATTCTACTTGAATCGAATTTTAAATTACACTATTATTTAATATATTTCTTTTTAAATTATGTTAAAATTCAATTAAATCGATGTGAAAATCAAATTATTATTATTATATGACGCGATAAATTAAATTACTTTTTAATTTTACAAATATTTGTAAAATTCTTTTAATTATATAATATTTTTCATAACCAAAATTACATCTTTGAAATTATTTATTTAATTATAAAGATAATTGAATTTCTATAACTTATAAAAAATTGCTAAATTTTTTCTTTGATCAGAAGAACATAATTATGCACTTTATTTTAGTCATAATTGAGGTACTATAAGTTTATATACAAAATATATAGGTAATATTATATAATTAAACAAAATTTTTTATTATATGTATATCTATAACGAAATGTAGCAATACTATAAGTTTCTTGCACAGTAAGATAAGTATAATAAAAATATAAAACAAAATTCTTTATGCAAACTAAGATACTTCTTCTTTCTTTTATTCACAACTACAGTCAAATGTACGAAAGTCTTTACTCTTCATTTTCAAAGTTCATTTATATTATAAAAATGAACAAAACGAACATAGTGAAATATACATACTTTTTATATTTTAACGCGTGATATTTATATATAACAAATAGGAACAATGAATTATTGTAATAATAAATTCTTTCTTCTGTTGAAAGAAATTGCAAATTACATAAATGAGTGCGTAAAAATTGTAAGATCTATTACTTTTTTCTTTATTTTCAATGCATTATGTATATATTTAGAATTTAAAAACTATTTGGGTAATTTTATAAGTGGGAATAGCGATAAAAAGATTTTCGCCTTAATTGTAGATGAATGCCATTAAGTTTTGTATTACATATTACAAAAAATATAATTACGTTCCGAATACATTATATATTTTGTACTTACAACCAATATATTTCCATGTTTACTTTACAAGAGAATTCAAATAAAATATGCAAATAAAATTATAATCATAGAACAATTCCTATAAAAAGTATACTATCATAAAAAGAGAAAAAGATTATTCATTTTAACGAAAACGAAAATTTTTAATAATGAAATATTTCAGTAAAAAATGGAATATAACTACAATCAGAAACTCATATTTTTTAGAGTAATAGATATTTTATTTATCTATTAACTCATTAGGAAATCATAACATACATATTTTTTATAATAGAATTTTTGTACTGTAAATAAAAGAAATAATGTATTCTACATCGTAGAATGCATGGGTATCTTGAATAAATATGCAACATACGTTCATTAACTAAATGTATTATTAACGCCGTGAATTTCAAATTAGTCCTGCAATAACAAATATGTATAGTGTATATAAAAATTGTAATAAAAATTTGAAAATATTAATTAAATCAGAATTAATTTAACATTTGAATATTTACACATGTTTCGTTAAAATATTCATTATAAATGACACTTTCTCTTTGAACATAAAATAAATCAATAAAAATTATTATTTTTATTATGCTTTAGAATATGTTAGATATTTATGTATTATGCCAGCGTCAATGCTTTCATTATTTTCAATAATTCATTTTCAATATAAAATATTGAAAATAATGATGTTAGTTGATTATTAATTTATCTACAATAATGTTTAAAATTTTAATAAAATATAGACGCTCAAAAAATTTTTAAATCAATAACTTATATGTATATTCAAGACTAATCCTGATTCCAACCATATCTAAAATCTTTATGAAATTATAAAATTATTATTTTTATTTATTGTTGATTTATATGTAGGTTTTATGTTATTGTATCGTGTTGAAAAATGAAAATACGGTATTATACAAGCATTACTAAAATTTATATTTTTGTAATTTAATAGTTTTAAAATATTTATAACATTAATAAAATACTTAAATCTTTGAAATTCAAACTGCATTTTACGAATAAAATTTAATATAAATTTTTAAAATAAAATATATTATAATTATATATTATACATCGATTGTTAAAACATTTGAATTTTCTTTTGAATTTTAAAGCTATAAAAATGTACTAGTATTAAAATTATTATAAAGGAATATTTTTTCTTTTACAATTACACATAGATAATTATTTAATTAAAACACATCAAATTTTAGTGTTACATAATTAAAACTGAAAAAATAATAATAAGTCATTTGTATATTTTACAATAACTTATGCTACAATATGCTAAACTTTTTCTCGTACTTTACAAAATTTTGAACCTGCATCAAGAGTAATCTAACTACAAACACAAAAAAGGGTAACCTGACCTGCTGTACTCATCCCCGACTTACCCTTACGATATTCGAAAATTCGTTACTTCCGTTTTTTTCAGATCTTCAAAACAAATACACCACAAATAGAAAAATATTTTGGAGAGTAAAGAGAATAAAAGGGTAACAATAAAATTGATATAACTTCGAACACGTGAGAACTTATTTTCATCTCCATCATTGCTCTCATTAGTAGATATACGATTTTTACTAGGAAAATGTTAAATTTACAACAAGAAATTCCTTTTTTCAACTATTTAAAGCCGTAGTTCACAGTTAAAACACGAAACGAAAGTTTTCACGATATACACAAGATACAAACGCTTGTACTGTTGAAATGAGCTTAACAACAGCCCTTTATCGATCTTCTCTTGAACTCAAGCGTCTTCGTCTATCTGGAATATGTAGTCGATGTGCAGTGTCGCTCATTTTGCAGTTGCCAAAAATTTAAAATTAATAGACTTAAATTTGTCGTTTTCAGGTTAATAATGGCTCGAATATATTTCTTTATAGCTAATAAATTTAATTCAAGCTTCTGATGGATATTGTAAGTATTTATCCAATTTGAATAATGTTTTTTACTTTATTTAATAATTTATCAATAAATTTTAAAAATACAATTTCTTCCTATACAACTTCTTATTAAATACTTGTACATTAAAATATATATTCAAAATTCTATAAGTGATAAATACATATACATGAAGGTAAATTTATACAATCAGTAATTAATTACAAATTTATTATTTCAAAATCTTTAGCTTGTCAACTTTAAACGTAAGACTATTAAATTAAAAATAATATTGAGAATCACAATTTAAACAATTTTCAATATTAATTATAAAAACGAAAATGCCAAAAAAAAATTGTTTTTATGAAATTTTTAATTATTATGTAATAATTATTTATAATATATATAATATCAATTGTATAATATAAATTTAAAATGTTTATGTAAATTTAAATTTACTGAAAAGATTATTAGGATATGTTTTGATTTATGTTTTTAAATATTTTATTTTATTATGTAACTGCCTCTGAAGTAAATAAATTTATAATAATTTGTTTGTAAGTAATTAAATACTATATACTATAATATATAAAACCAATATCTATCTATAATCTATAAGTATTTGTGATTTATATAAATAACATAAATAAACATTTATAAATAAAGTGTTTAATTAAAATTTTTTTAATGCCTTGAAAAAATTATCATGAAAAGATATAAGAGAATACTTCCAATACCAAAACTTAATACATATTTATTTTAAATTATACAGCAGAAAGTTGTTTATTATAAGCACAATTTTATACAAGTTTAACATAAATTTTAATTTAATATGAAAGTATATTGATCTATTATTCAAACTTATTTTCTGAAATATTCTATTTAATAAAATGAAAATACAATTAATTATATTAGGATTAAAAAAATAAATTATTAAATTGAAACTATGCAACTAATCAATATTTAACATATTAATTACTCTAAAATCTAAATTTTAGATTGCATTTTAAAATGGTACAGATATAAGAATCTAATATTATTTTCAAATAGCTTTATTTTTACAATTTAATTTAATTTTAATTTTGGATATTATGTTGTGTTAACAATAAATATAATTATTACGGGCTATTTTAAATATTTATTCCTAAATAATAGAACTTTTGTACAACAGATGAAACTTGATACCAACACTTTATTTTTTTATAAGATTGAAATAAAGAATAATAAGTTTTAAATCTAAACATTTTAATCTAGACATCATAGTATTCTGCTTACTTTTTTAAACGAAGTTGTTTTTCAAGCAATCTGCGCTCTCTTTCATATTCTTTCATCCTCAAAATATAACTAAAAAATTAAATACATTACATTACTTTTTTAATTTTAGTATATATAAATTGTAAACAAAAACTCAATTATTATGACATTTGTAAATAAATTTTTGCAATAAATATTATTTAATAAAATTTAATGAGATTGTAAAATACAAATATTGCAATTAATAGAACAAAAAATTACTACTATATTATGATATATAACCTTTGTTATACAAAGTATATACTTACTCATCTAAAGAACACACACTAGCATCATGGAATTCTGACTTGCATCTCCATAAAAATGGAATATTATCTATTCTACATCTTTCTGCTTCAAATAATTTATCTGCACAATAGTCCCATTTATCTTTTGGAATTTTACATGCTCTTAATTCCTTCTCTGTTACCTTCACAACTAAAATTCAAATCAAAATGTCAACAAATTAGTAAAAATTAATCTTTAATATCTTGATAACATATGTAAAGAATGATTTTAATTTTATTTAAAAACAATAAGGTAAAAAAATTAGACACTGTTAAATGAACTTAATTTTTTATATAAAATAAATAAGCCACCATTAAACTAACAAAACATTAATAATGATGTTTCTAAAATAATAAAAATAATTAAATTTTAATAACATAAAAAATATACTTCTATAGAATTAATTTTGTGTGAAATGAATTAATACGTATAAAACAATATGTTTTAATTAACTAAGATAAATTTATTGATATACAAAACATTAAGCTTTTACAAAATTTTAATAATAAGATAAAAACTTTCAACAAATTTTATTAGCTGAGACATATTAGTGTATATTGAAAAAATTTACTTTATTAATTCTAAAAAATACATACAGATTATTTCAATATAAATTATTATTTCTAATAATCTCAGATATTAATACTTGACTACTATTTATAAAAAATTTTTAAAAATTATAAAAAAATGTACGATTTGAAAAATCAAAGAAAAAACATTTATTTTAAATTAATTAATTTTATTATAATAATTAACGCATAGGTACATTTATCTTGAAGAAGTAATGACTTTATTTTAAACTGTTAGCATTATTTTATATTCTATTTGGTTTATTAACAATTTTCTATGGAGATCTAAAAATGTTTTTGATTAAAATAGCTGCCATTATTAATTATGTCATAATACGTGATAAATTACAATGTTTGTCAAATTTAAATAAAATATTAGATAAACGTTTTTATTTTACCTAACCAACTAAAGTTGTTTTTTTTTATTCAATATAAATTTCAAAAGAAAAATAATTTAAAATGTATGCGAAATACATTATTTAAGGTTAAGCTTTAAGATTTACCTCTTTCTTTGCGATTGCCAAATCCAAGTAATGGATCAAACGTTATTGGTCTATAAGGTAGTACATTTTCTTCGGGATGCAAAAAAATACTCCATGAACGACGCATCCTATCAAACATTTTGATGGAATAGTTGAATTTGTAATCTATAAATTCTTCGAACTTTTTGCAGAATAAAACTATTAGTTTCACTACAACTGTTAGTGTTATACAGCAATTACTTGCCACTCTTATTTCCTAACCAAATACCAAAAGTATACTTGTGCTGACATCTACTAAATTTCTTAACTTGCCTATGTATTAATTTTTAACTTATTTAAATTTTAAAATACTAACAGGCTTATAATTGCCACTTATTCAGATGTACATACATTACAAATACTGTATTAAAAAATATCTTTACTTTTAACAAAATAAAAAAAGAATCCATAGTACATGATCATTTCTATCAAAAATGTATACTCTCATTTAAAACTAAATAATTTCATATACCAAATTTTGTTTTATATATTCATTAATAACATTGGGAAATATTATTAATGAATATATAAAACACAAAATACGAATTTGACTACCTTTATTTTACTGGATTTGAATTGGTAATAAATACGAAATAGTTTTATAAATTTCAAAAATTTATTAAATTTCAGCTGAAATGGAAAAGCTAGTACATTAAAAGTTTTTCAAGATAGTAGTATTTCTAATCAGAATTTTGCTTCCAGGCCATAACATGAATTTTATAATTACTTTTTAATTATTTACATTTTGAAACTTTTAGTCATCAAAATATAAACATATTCAATTCAAAAATGTAAATAAATATTTGGAAATTAATGGTGTAGTAAACTGATCTTTTTAACTTGATATTTTACTTTAGGTTCAGATATGAGCTGTTATTATAAATGCTCGATAAATACGTTTAAAGTAAACCTGAATGAAATTTAGTCTTCATCTTCTTCCATTGCCTCCAAGTTTGAGCTTCCTACACATTCAAAATCAGTATTAATTAGTATATTATACATATTATAAATAATCATGGCTAGAAGAAATCAATACATTTTTTCAAAATATAATCTTGATTTTTTTAACAAATGATTACATACAAATCTAAAGACTGAAAATGAAGTTACGATAAATTTTTTTAATTATATCACTACTTTATAATTAATAGTAAAATTAAGTAATTTAAGTAATATAATTAAATAGTAAATATTTAATAAAATTAAAATTAAAATTTTCTAAACATTTAAATTAGAAATCAAAAATTTCTAAATTATTAAAATTATACACTACAACATTTATTTTTATTATCACAAACAAACAAATATAATCAAGTTATTGTGATAGACTTAGTGTAAAAGGCAACAATCTTTTTTAAACAATTTAAGTAAAATAAAAAATTTAAGTAATATTTAATAAAATAATTATAAATATTTTTGTTATTTAAATATTCTTACAATAGTTAATTTTTATTTTATTCAATCACTTATTAGAATTATAGAATTACTCCAATCCAAAAGAAATATATATTTAAGACATGCAATTATTGGTTGTTACATAGAAATAGAAAAAATAATCCATATTTTATTACTTAAATATTATTCTTAATTTTATGTTATTGAAACAATATCGAAACTACTTTAAGGTACTACCTCACTAATACCTATTTTGCAACTATCATTATGAATATTATTAATCGTACAAAATTCAAGATATTTTAAAGTTTTTACCAATAAAATAAGTTAAAATGTGAAATCTGTTTAAAAAAGATTATTGCATGATTAATAATAAAAAATTAAAATTTATTAATATTACAATTATTTAAAAGATTTATAATTACAAATATTAAAAAAATAATTCTGCAATTAAAGATATCAGTAAAATATCTATCTGGACTCATGAAATATAATTTTAAATACCATTATGATGTCTATTATCTCCCGGAATGTGTCCTGATTGTAGTAATTTGCTAAGTCTTTGAACTTCTTCCAGTGAAGTAGCATTAGAAATAGCTTCTCTGATTTTTGCCCTTTCATCTATACTTATAGCAGGTTTATCCAACCCATTTGCTCCTTGTACTTGTGCTTTAGCTTTTTTTGATATTTCTTTTGCAACTTCCTTGCCTTTTGGACTTTTGAAGAATGCAATGGCTTCTGCGCGCTCTTTTTGTTTTATTTTTCTAAAGTCTAATAACTTTAATTGTGGTAATTTATAAACAACATATGGTCTATAGTAAGGTTTTGCAGTGATGGGATTTTGTAAAAAACATAAATTTGTAAAATTTTGTAATGGAATTAATGGTTCAATATCACCAAGTTCTTGTATCATATTTCCTGTTAGCATGAGTGTTTCAAGATTAGGTATACAATGTTCCAAACCTTCAGCAATTCTAACTATACGATTGTTATTGAAGAATAATGTTTTAATACGTTTTAAAAGAGGAAATCCATCCAGTTTCCTTATATCATTGTCTGAAAAATCTATTGTATCAAACTGATCCTGTGTACAAAATATTTTCAACTTATTTACTAATTTAAAAAATTATAAATAAACATAAAAAATATCAAAATAAAAATGAATACAAAATTTGATATTTTAATTCAATTAATTAAAATATAATAAATGTATTTATTCAATTAACAAAAGAATTGAATTTATTGAATACGATTTAACATATGAAAGGCAAAGTTGTATTTATTTCAATGTGATGGTAACATATTAACATTAAAGAATAATAATACGTATTCAATGTAATTACTTACCAATGTTGCTCCTAAATTTTCTATCGTTGGTATTTTGTATCCTAAAACAAAGTAAATAATAAACATTGTTTATAATGTTTTTGTAAATGATTTTAAAATGTATATAATACTTTTAGGTTATTTACGTACCTCTGAGATCTAATTCACGATCTCTAACCGGATTAATATATTGCATAGATTGTTGAATTAAATCTGGAGTTAATTTAACCATTTTATCTTCAATTTATGTCCAACAAAAAAGTTTTCAAATAACGTAACAAAAATTTTATTTATCAATGCAAACATATATACTGAATACGGTGTACAAACAACCCGAAAACCAAATAGGAATCATTTAATCACAAAGAAGCATGGAGTGCCATCAAACACCAGCGCCACTACATCTTTCTATATGCGATTACACTAATGATTCTACGGAGAAAATATGCGAATTAAACTAAAACCTTGTAACTAAATATACTTAACGCATTTATTGCTAGGAGCAGTGTTGAAGTCTATATAAGAATAATATAATGCAACCAAAAACAAAAATGAGTATGTCAAATGTTACAACGTAATATATGAACTAATAATTTACAACAGACTGATTCGAAAAATCTATTAATAATAAAAATCTTTAACGTAAATGATTGTTCGAAAACATTATTTATTAAAATTAATATTAATAAACTATTTGAAATTCATAAACAAAATCACTATAATTTATATATGTATATATATGTATATATATTGCTTCAGACAGTTCTAGCTTTTACCATTGTTAATCATGTTATGTTAAATATTGTCTGGAATTTAAAAATTTGCTTTTCTCATTTCTTGCAACTTACATTACATTTTCTCGTAAAAAATGTATGTAACAAAGTAATATATTCTGGTAACTTTATAATTATAACGCTATTTTTAAAATTTGATTTTTAATTCTTAATATTTTTAAACTAAAAATATAGTTGATTTATTTTTGTTGTTCAATGATATCTCTTTAATATGCACATATTAACGTTTTCATTAAATTTATACATAAAAAAGCATATACTAAAAAAATATAAAATCCCAAGTGACAATAAAAGTTCTTAGCTTACAGAAGTTATAGTTCAATTAATTTTACATTGCTTTTTGCCCTTTTTCTCCTTTGAAAAAATATAAATTTATGCTATTCCTATCTTATCTATAATTATAATTATAATGATTAAAGAATTAAAATTATTACGTTTTTTAAGTCTCAATGTATTTGTAAGCCCTTTATGATGTTTCATATGCACTAATTGTAAGTTAAATCTAGGTTCATTGGCATATCCATTTGTTGAACATATTCTTAAGGTATATTCTTTTTGAATTTTTTTCCCGTTGATTTTATTTCTTTTTACATTTACCAATGAACTCGTCGAAATAATCTTGTGATAACTACGGTGTTTATAATTAACAGTATATTAATTATAACATATTTTTGACAAAGACAACTTCCATCAATATTCATTTATCTATCAACTCACCTGTTGCTACTAAAACTGTAATGAATGCATTATGCAACCTAATACTTAAATTTAATATTTTATACGTATAATTAAGAAAGTAACTATATTTTATAAAGGCCTGCCTTGAATACTAATTACATATTCACAACAGACCACATAATTAACTATCATGTCGATTTGGTACAAACAATATTACTTTAAAATTATTGTTCAATATTTGTTTTTCTTTTAATCGAAGTTCGATGTTTTTTTTTCTCTTTTCTTTCAATCGTTAATCATTAAAATCAATTTCTCTGTCAAACCTCTTATAAATTCGTCAGGATTATCCTAGTATTGATATTGATACTGTACGCACACGACACTTAATTTTTTTTTTATACTTTACGGTATTCTGAGTAGATTTCCATGAAATTTAATTTACATACACTGGAATAGTAGATGAACCGAAATATAGTTTAATAAGCATTAGTTTATTCTGTTTGAACCATCTCTGATTTAATTTAAACAGAATTAAACAGTTTTAAACAGAAACATATAGGTCCTATATGGTCCTGTAGTACTTGTTAATTCATCAACCTGTACAATTATTCTTTTTATTCTTCACAGTACTACTAAACTCATATATTTCTATATTTGAATTTTTTATTGAAAGTCCTACTATTAATCTTTTAAAATGGAACATTTTATTGTTTAAATATGTATTGATCACTTATATAACTCATCATGTGTACTTTATTAATTTTATACATGTCGTATTTTACGTTTTAGAATTACTAAAAAATAGCTTATAAAACTGCCCATATATATTTAAAAATGAAAATGTTATCTATTAATAACCATGTGTTAATGTCGTTTGAAAATTGAAATATAGTATATAATGTAAAAAAATGATGTATTAAATTTATAGAAATATATAATTTTATTGATTTCACTGTAAATTAATAAAGAAATCAATAACATTTTGTATTTATTTAATACGGAAAATTTTAAACTTCGGGTGCTAATTTTTACTGGACAAAGAAAAATGATGTAGTAATGTAAATAATCTACATTTATAATAAATATATAATAAAATTAATAATCAATACGTAACCAAATTATTCTAAATATATATGTATATAATGATAAGTATTAACATTAATTTGGTACCAAGTTATTATTTATTGAAAATAATATTATAATTAAAATAAAATATCAAAATAACCATAATATTTGTAAATATCAATCATTTTATGTCAGATTTGGCTAAAGTATTAAATTTTACTAGATATAATCAAAAATATGATTCAAATTTGAAATTTAATATACTATAATACTGTATGAAGAACTATAATACAATTGTTTAATATATTTTTTAATAATTAATTAAAATGTTATTTGAATCTTTTTATATTTATTATATATCAAAAGCAACAAACTATATTATATAACGAAAATATTATTACTTGTTAAATATTTAAATTTGATACTATTATTTGAAAACACTTTCAAATATTTTTAAAATTGTTTGTACTGTTATAAAATTTCACAAAATATAAATCAACTGACCTTTAATATTTGTCATTTAAATTTGTAGAAAATTTGAATAGGAGATGTAATTTCTATTTTATCACTATTAATTCACATCAATGCACTATGTGTTTTACACATGGCTATTTTAAAAAGTGTTTTTTTTTTCAACAAGGATAATATAATTTAAAATATTAAATTTGTTCAAACAAAAAACTCACTTTATTAATTTAGTTTTAATAAAGATTGATGGTAAGAAAATTCAACTTATTACCACCATCTTCCATTTTTCTTGGATGATGATATTAAGGTGATCTATTAATAATTACTTTAAATCTATGACAATCAATATGATTCCATAACTAAATTCATAATCTTAAAATAATAAAACATTAAAGTTTATTAATATAAAAATATAACATGTATAAAAAATAGAATGAAAATCATTCTTAAATTTAAAAAGCTTAGACTTAATTCTTAATTAAGTCTACGTTTATGAAAGGTTCAGTTACAATCTATACTAAATAATTACAGATTTCAAAAATTGTTAATAATTTAATTAAAATCAAAAAATATTTATCTTATAATAATCTATAACTAACATACAATTATAAAAAAATGAATAATAATAAAAACAATCACGCAATAATTTTTAACTTTTTCATTTAAAAAAGTGATCTACAGAATTTTATTTATATATATGTATATACATAACATAATGGCTTTAAGATATTTTTCAGATCATTCACTTTTTATTCTAACATATAGTGTTTAAATCATATAAACACATTACTTAATTATTTTAGTAATGAATAATTAAGAAATTTTCAAAGACATCTTACATACTTTTTACTAATGCTAAATTAAGTTATTCTCAAACAATTTAAATAAGTTACTATTCTACCAAATCTGCATTTGCCAAATAATCTGTAAAATATAAATAATATCTACAAGGAGAATTATTGTCACTGTTTGAATTTTAATTTAATTCTAGATATAAATTGATGTTCTGACTTAAATTGGAACAGTAATTCTTTTATTTGTAATTATGTTTAAGATATTGGTAAAAATTGCAGATTTGTTAGTTCAATTCATGTAAATCACAATGATCAAAATATTGATAAAAGCAAATATAGCATCCATAGTATAATAGTGAATGACTGTATTTTATTGTTTCACATTATAAATTAATTTTCTATTTGCAAATATTTACCATTGTACCTAATTTACACCCAATTTCTTATTTTTTCTCTTAGTTAAAGATTGTTTATTATTTTTCTTCTTATTTTTTCTATATTTGTTAAAGTTTTTTTTTAAAGAAGAGTTTACTAATACGCTAGTTTTGATATAATTATAAACAGAAATATAAAAATTTCATCTCCTTAATAATATATGATCGCATTTAATGTACCTTTAATTCATATGCAGCATTAAAATTTTTCATGCGCAAGCTTAGTTGGTAATAATTTATAGTTTTTCTTCTTAACCTTATCTTTATAAATCTTTTCCAATATACTAATTCATTCCAGTTGGACTAAAGCTTTCATGGATAGGAAATTTTCTACTTAATGACTTAATTCCAGTATGGAATAAAGAATGTTCCTTTCCTTGTCCCTTTCTTTTTCACAAAGCATCGATAACGATTCTATTATATTTTTGTCTCACATTTAATATTTTGAGATATTGAAGATATCACTTCTAATTAGCGAACTCCACTTTTTGAATGTGCTATGAGCCATTGCAACGTTATGTCAATATTATGTTTTTCTTTACATGAAATAATGTAGCAGCATATTTCACGATCCAAAATCGCTGAAAGATTCCTATGAAATGATAGTAAATTTTTATATTTTATTTTCAAATCTATATATAAGTTACAAAAATAATTTAAGCAATCAATAAAAGTTATTTGTTTCATAAACAATTCGAAATGATAACCTTATATTAAATTTAAAGAAATAAAACTTACATTCTATCTATAAGTGTATCTTCGTTATATGCATGAGGTAAATCCCTTTTATTTCCTAAAACCAATACTGGTATACCAGCTAATTGAGGTTTGTCTAATAAATTGTGTAGCTCATTACGACTAGCTTCAATCTTTTCTGGATCAGCTGCATCTACCATATATACAATGGCATTCACACCTCTGCAGTAACGTTCCCACATTGATCGAAATCTTGGTTGACCACCAATATCCCAAACTTTAATAGTTACATTGCCTTTTGTGATTTTGCGCATATTAAATCCAACAGTGGGAATCATATCTTCATTAAAATTTCCAGACTATAAATATAAATAAAATATGATTATAAAAAATATATTGTATTAATTCAAATAAATTAGAAACTTTTATTTCAAAAGAATATATTTCTAATTTATTTAAAATATTAATTGTAATAAATTATTGTACTAATACTGATTGTAATAAATTAGCTATAGGATACTATCAATATTTAATAATTAATTTTAATCTCCATTTACATCTATTGTAGCTCAGAATAAGTTAACAATGCACATTAATAAATAAAATCTAAAATGATGTTACGAATATTATTAATTAAACAATATCATGAATATTTTGCAGTATTAAAAAATGTTAACATATTTAAAATATCAGATTCAATTTTTAAATGAGTGCTAAAAATCAATTTATCAATAATAATTCAAATATAAATAATTGTTAATAAAACAGTATATAATAAACAATAAAGGTTTTTTCTTAAAATATATAGTTACATCAATGAATAATCTGGAATGAATAATATTTTACCACAGTCTCAAAAACTCCAATAAAAACATTAAGTTGAAAAAGTTAGCTATTTATCAAAATATTGCTATTATCAAATATTTTTTTATGAATTTTTATGAAAAAAAATGAATAATCAATTCTGCTAGAAACTCAGTGACTCACAATGTCAGTAATCAAACACTTTAAATATCAAGGCTTAATATTTAGAGCCAAAACCATCGATAAGAAAACGATACATCTCCAAAGAAATCCCTCTTAGACTGCAGTTTAAGGAAATTGGAAAAAAGGATATTTAATATGGGGGAGGGGCAGGTAACCTAACAGCTTATTGCATTCGTCCAACAACTCGATATGCATGCGCAATCAAGGGTGTGTGAGTCGACGAAGGATCATATATCGTCCTACCGCAATGACGTTGACAAAGGTAGTCTTGCCGCTATATTGGAGTCCAACAAGAGTCAACTCCATTTCCTCCTTCCAGAAGAGAGACTTGAACCAATCAAGGATCCGGTTAATTAAAGCAAGCATCTTGACAAATAAATTACTTTTCGTAAAAGAATGTTTTGTAACACTCGTGTTCACGACTCCGACCAACGACGATCCTGAATATATATAAAATGTTATATATCTTATGCCTTCACAGGTGTACGCGATGAAGAATCTTTTTTCAACGATGATGGGAAAAATCAACTAACGGAGACAACGTGATATCGCAGACTCCAAACTTCAGACAACAAAATATTTTCTACACGCTGCGGTACTAATTTTGACATAAAAGAGAACTGAAACAGTTAGTTACAGCAGAATGCCGTCTCAGCAAATGTATAGTTGCATCTACAAATATTCTTCCGTGTACTACGAACGCACTAATAAATTCCATCCTATTCGTAGTTTCTATCATGACTCTAGAGAGGCGCTGTTACTGTTGTTATGGGTTTACCAAGGTGTGTGGGACGTATGCACTTAATAACGAAGCACGTATCGCAAGTTAAGCTTGTGACTCAGAATTGACTGTCAGACGGACGAGGTGATACCTATTCCTATTAATATTTATATAAATGATATGACTCATGCAAAGTGATTTTTGAATTTAAAGGTCTTTTTGAAAATTTTGCTATCTATTACCTTATGAAACGGATTATAAAAACGTAATCATTCATTCATATTTTTAACTATTATCAAATAATAATTTTATAGAATAAAATAGTTTTATATTTAATGCTCTTTTAGAATCATGTAACAGTTTGATAATAATTCGTTAATAGAATATTTAACCACATAATGGTATATATATTGTAAGATATATTTATCATAAGTAATATAATAAGGTAAAAATTATATAAGTAAACTAAAATAATGAACGCTAGCCTAGAACAATAATGTATAATTTGTTAATATTTAAAAAGTAAAATAGTGTCAAAATTTCATACTCTTCTTAATATTATTCTAACGTCAATTTAACATTTTACTACATTGTAAAATGAAGCATATATTTAATATATTAATTATATTATTTTATAATGATTCGTAACAATTTACTTATTTCTGATACACCACTGTAACATTTATTAATATTTAGTCAATTATACAAATTTTAGCATATTGAAAGATGCATATTTTCCAAAAATTCATGAGTCTGCATTTTGCTCTATTTCCTTCTCAAAATTAAAAATTAATTTTATTGTTTTTTAATTATAAACTTTTTCAAAGTAATTGATCTACTTTTTAAATTTTCGTAAGGTGAATATTGTTTAAACAGTTCTAAAAGTCATGGACTTCTATTCGGAACGTTCATGTGTGTATTATTTTATACTTCAAGTAAATTTTTATTTAATTTAAAAGAAATTATTTCTGAATGTTTATGAATAATTTTATATGCTTTATATGTTTTAAATACTTTCAATCTGACTGTATTAAACAGCGTTTCAAATTGTTTTTTTTTTTTTATAAATTTAACGTTTGCGTCATTAAAATAGAAATATTTATAATTGTTGTAAAATAAAAATTATTTAGTACAGAATGTGACCATTTTTTTCAATCATTCAAATATGTTGTATGTTTCTTTATTGTTTACACAATGCTCTATATATTATATTATTGAATAAATTAGAATATTATTTATGCATTATATTTTTTAAAATCATTATCATTTTTTCAAAATGTACTTCCTTAAAATTAAAATGAATTTCAATTTTAAAAAACTATTACAAAAGTATTAACATTTACATTTACTTTTATAATAATTTAAATAAAATTTTTATATTTAAATAATAATTTAAATATAAAAAAAATTTTAAATACCTCATACTTAATATAATCAATAATTTTTAAACGAACAAAATTTGCACAATTATGTATTTTAAATAAGAAAAGAATTTGATTTGATAAAATTATATAAAATTGATAGCAAGTTTAAAAATATCTAGATCTATTAAAAATTAGTTTTTAAAAAATAATGCATTTTTAGTATAAACAATCAGTATATACAATCATAAAGATGGTCTTGTATATAAAATAACAAAATATTAGTTAAAATAATGCTTTATCTTTATTCTGAAGTAATTGGAAATGGTATATCGTGAACAAATGACCTCAGTATCTTATCTTAAGAAGCATTTTGATCTTAAGTTATCGTAGTAAACATAATTATAAAAATGTATGAAATACTCAAAATTCTTACTATTTCATCTTAAAGCAGAATATAAAAAGTATTAAACAGTGTAAAATTTAAGTATTAAAAAAAATCTTTTTAACATTTCTGTACAGGTTCCAGTGAAAAATGGCAACAAGAAAAAGTAAAATGTTCGGACAGAAGTAGGTGTTAGACACGAAAGTCGATGAAGCGTCTGACCTCGAGAAAGAAAGATTTGCGCCTTTAATCTTCCTCTACTTGCTAAGAGACAATAATGCAAGTGCTCAGTACCTCTTGTTGCACTAGTATCGCATTCTCATGCATACATAATACTCAATCTAGTCCATTCCTTGAAACTAGTGTCCTTTACCACTCTGTTCAGAAGCCACGGATTCTCTGATGCTAGTAAGAGTGGCTTACAAAATGTATCATTTAAAGAATTATGCCAGGATGCCATAACCTCTACGTTACGAATACATGACATGTTTATAAACATTTCATTACATATTTATAAAGTAACAGATAATAAATAGTAATTAAATCAAGATATAATAGTGGTTTTTATAGATATCATATAGAGTGATAGATTTGTAGAAAAATAACTTGAATGATTGTAAAATAATTATTTAAAAAGAAAGATAAAAAATATAGAATTAAAATTTACAATATAAAATTTTTATAAACTCAAAAAAAGTATTTATTGCTTTCATATAAACAAAAGGAACAAGTTTTTTTAAATATATTATTATGTATTTTAAACATAAAAATATAGTTTCAAATAATTAAATTAATAACTAAATTTAAAAATTATTACAAACAAAATTTATTATAATATTATATAATACTCATAAATCATTTATTTATTATGTACTCAAATTATGTTGTAATAAAAACTTAATATTTTATGTTTATGAGTAAGAAAACATAATTTTAATAGTATTTTTCAAAAGTCACTTTTACTTTTGAATAAAAATACAGCTGTAGTTTGTCAATAATATATTGCAAAATTATTTGCCTTTCAGTTCAAGAACTGCATATATACTTAATTCTGTATAACTTTCTTTTCATAATGATTTATTTGTTATTATAATTATTATTTTAATAAATCATAATTATGCTTCAAGAAAAATATGATTCTTATGTAATAATTGCTTATATAATAATAATTATATATATAATATTATATAATATTATATAATATGCTTATATAATAATAATTTCCATATAAAAATTAATTAATTAATTAATTAATTAATTCGTTTTTTACTCTCTAAAGTATACATCAGTTTATAAATACCTGTATGTACTCACTGCCAGATTATAAAATCACAAATGGGTATGAAAGAAATATTAATAAACTGTACAAATATTCTATTTTCTTCTTGAATATTTATAATTAACTCTTAAAATATTTTATAAGTTGTGTAGCTTGTATCAAATTTTAAAAAATTTTATGCTACATTTGTTTTACTTTATTGCTATGTTTTTGAATGTAATATTTAAAATGATATTGATTCCTGACTGTATAATTAAGCTCTAAGCTGATGCAGAACAAAATTAAAATATGCTATTTTACTTCTCTATAATTGTTTTTTAAAATGATATAATTTTATTTTTCTATCTTTTTGTACTACATAATTATTGCTTGATTATTTCACATTATACATTCATCAGTAAATATGAAAAAACAATTTACAATGTATGTTCAATATACAATCTATTTCAAACTATCAATAATCTTAACAAGAGCTAGGTTTAGAAAATGATTAAAACCATTTTTATTTGTTAAGATTGGGTTGAATTATCTTAAAACAAATGTTTACAAATATAATAATATATTTTTTCAAAAACTATTTATGGAATATTGTAAAATTGTTAGTCTAAATAAAATATAAAAATTAATAAATTGGAAAAACAATTTTTTTTCTTGTACCAATTAATAATAAATATGATAAAAAATATTTGCAATGTTATGCCTTAAAATTTATTTTTTAATTTTGTTAGACAGTTTGCAAAATTAATTTATTTTATTCAAAGAAAGTAATTTACAACTTAGTCATTTTCATTTTATCATTTCGTTTTAATCATTATTAAATTATTTATTTTTATACTTCCAAATTTATTCGAAGAGTATTTTAATACGTTTAAAATATCTATTAAATATTTAATAATAATAATAATCAATCAATTTATTTCTCGGAGATACACATCGCTCTATGAAGTAGTTTTATTTCCGTTATTACCAATTTTTTTCTGAAAATTAACTTATCAGTTTCATGCCGTATTATGGATTTTATTGTCATTTGATTCCATAAAAATAATGTTCAGTAAAAATTTAATATTATTAATCCATTTATTTTTTGTAAGGAGACACATCGCACATTAGAGTGCTTACTGACTTCTATGTTTCAAAAATTCGATATTTCCAGCGATTTTTTAACAGAAATATTATTCGTCTTCTACTATCTTTTTTATTACATTTTGAAATTAATAACTCTCTCTCTCTCTCTATCCTTCTAGCATTTTTGAGTGAATGAACCTGTCTTAAATACGTACAAATTTTATAAACGCTTCAAGCACGTTTATAAAATTACACTAGAACTATACGCAGAAAAAATTAAATCCACACGAAATGCTTATTAAATTTTCTTATTCTTTCTCTGTTTTTGGACTCAATATCAGTGATCAGCAGCCAGGGACACTTGTAACAACATAACCTCAAGTTCTTCAGCTGTAAGTCGCTAGTAGAACTTTGTTGTATATATATACATGATGCATGAAAATCCGGATTTTAAACTTATTACCATTTACTAATGATAATAATAATTGCTCAATATCCATTTATTTATTTTTATTTTCGTTTTTGCTTGAACGTACGGATAAACATTTTTTTTATTTTTACTCGACAAATAGCCTATTAAAATAGCTCTATAACATTTTTATTAAATTTGTTAGAATTAGACAAATGCATACGTTTTGTACCATCAAACGACTACTATACAACAAAATTGTTTACGATGGTTTATACTCAATATTTTACTCGATATTTATAATATATGTGAAAATTTGATTAAGTATACAGTACAATGATGATCTGCACTAATTTAAAATATTCTCTAAAAGTGTATTTAGAAAATACTTTCAGTGATTATTAAAAGAAAAAATTTTTGAATATTTTCAAGCATTTATTGCATAAAGACACTTAAAAAATAGTTTTATATTTCAGAATTTAAAAACACACTGTACTTTATAACTTTCTTTATTGTTTTTGCCGAATGAGTAAAAACTACATTTTATTTATAAAAATTTTTACATAAATTTATAACATCCTTTTTCTTAACTATTTCTTTTTGTCATTATTAAAGTTATCCCATTATTAAAGTATGAAACAATATTTTGGAACATTGACAATATATATTATTTTACACATTCGATAAACAAAAACTTTCGAAAAACAAAACACTAGGAGTAATAAATTTGGCTCTACAAAACTGCATTAATTGTTGGTCAAAATAATATTCCGTCGGGTCGCTAATTTTTACAATTTATCGCAGTTATACAGGAAGAAAACAATTTCAAAAGATTCAAATGTATACACACAATTATACAAAAGAAAATTGCGTTAATAATATTTTACTTGTTCATTAGAACGCTTTGCGATGTATTTTATATTAAGTTAACATATACATGATACTCTTTTCTATTTTTTTCTTTTTTCTGTAAGGAGCCGCGTTTAAAACCATGACTACATATTTAATAGGTGTGTCTAGTTTCTCCTCATGTATTTATAATCAAGCATAACCAGGGTAGTTTAAATCTATAAACACATATGATTATATATTTGAAAGCTGCAAAATCGTCGTCTCTTACGATTTTGATATTTAAACACATTTGATTTTTAGTACTTATAAATTTTTAAACTTTACATTTCAATTCTCTTCTTTTTCAAAGATGGATACCTTTGTAAATTTATTTTAAATAAAATTTATTTTATTTATATCATAATAAGAATTACGTACAAGTTCTTAACGTAATATAATATCACGCAATTAATTTCCTCGTAAATATAAATTTAATATATTAATTTATAAGAATACGTACAGTGATAATGTGAAACTCCATTAATTCTAACACTAGTAAAGCTATCCATCTTCGATTAGCTCTATTTGAACCCAGTGAGATGCAAGAGATACTTTACATTAGAGTTTATAGTGCGCTAGCACCAATTTCAGTGCAGTATTTTGTTCTATTTCTCTCTCACTGAAAATTGAGAACATACTCTTTCTTAGTATTTTTAGGCACAAATTTGAAATGTTTATATTTATTACTCAATTATAGTATAAAACTAACCTATCTATGTACAAGATATTTCGATGCAGGGCAAGACTACGTAAGATTTCTTGACTTTTTTTATTATTTATTTTTATGGAAATCTAAATGGAAAAAAGAAAAAATATTCAAATACAAAGTAAATGGAGGTGGAAGAATCGAAACCATATTGTTTATATATTATGTATTATTTACCCTAGTCAAGCCCTTTGGTAACGAACGTCGAAACGCATCGAAGTAGAACAAAAAGAAAATCATTTACAGAATATGTATATTGTTTTATCGCTCGCACTTACTTTGTTTTTCATTTATTATTATTACTTATATACAAAAAATCGATGGGTGCGTGCCAATTCTCTTTGCTGCTCAATGATATTTTATTAGTTACATAATTTTTTTTAATGTATTCGACATCTAAAGTCTTAGAAATGAGACAAGATAAAATTAATATATTTCTGCACTTTACAATTTGATATAATATTGTGATACTGTGTATCATAGTCGAACATGAAATAAAGAAGTATATTTACTAATTAGCATTTTCACAACATCAATTTCTAAAATATTTCTAAAATACTGAAATTTCTTAAACTTTAGAAAATTATTTTACTTTTAATAAATTTGCGAAAGTACAAAAATACAAGCAGATACATATATATAAGTGCCAAATCTGATTAGATGTCATGTTACCAAATCCGGTAAATATATTATCGGTTAATATTCCGATATACTATCTTTGCTTTTTTGCGAATTTTAATTGCATTTTTTTAATATTTATATTTTTTCAATTTATGCTATTCGTAATAGTTCAGTTTTATACATTGTTCAAAAAAGTACCTGACTTTATAATTTTACTTCATAGTTTTATTCAGTTGTGCAAGTGCTGCAGTTTATCTACTTTTGTTTATACATTTGCTTACATCATTGTATATTAATAATAATTGTTTGGCGCATTTTCAATAACAGTCAACCTTTGTTACTTTTTTCAAATTTATTAATGATTTCTTAATTACTAGAGAAAGCACTCTAATTGGAAATTTGTACTTTCTTTATCACCTACAGTTTTTGTGTCTTTAGTATTTTAATTACACTACAAGAATAATCAAAATTGGATCGACTTATATTTCACTTGGAAAACTATGAATTTTATAAAAATTATTCTGTCAGCAATATATTTACATGCATGATAAGTCATTTTAACGAAAGAAAAATAACACGACAGAAAAATAAAAAGTAACAAAAGCTGTAAGCTGTACTGTCATAGATTTTTGGTTGTATCTGAAAATTATTTGCACTAATGTTTTAAAATTTGTTTGTCTAAATTATTCAAATGACACGATGCGTTTACTTTTCATACAATTGTTTTATGTATTATAAAAAGGGTAAAATTTACAGAAAGTCTTCTAAGACTTTCTTCCTGCTATGTAAAAATGCTAAACCTTCTGTAGAGAAGCATCAACAGTAGCTAGTCATTAACCCAATCGTTGAGCACGCAATTGAGTAGAGGCACAAGCACCTCTACGCGATTAATATATTACATCTGGGATGAGCGAAAAATCGTTTGAAGACGATAGAAACTTCATTTACTTTTCCTCTATTATTTGTTTGTCTTTCGAAATTGCCTGACAATTATAAAGCATATTATGGCATAATAATTGGTAAAATAATATACAAAACATAAAGTTACGATTTAAAAATTTTCTTGCTGTTATCCTGAATGTATTTTAAAGAGTATTTAAATATTAAGTATTTAAGTATTAATTACGTTTTAAAATACCTTAATTTGATTGTTATTTCACAATATAATTTTTAAATATATAACTAAGTGTTTCATAAAATGAAAATACAAAAATGACAGCAACTGCACAATATATTATATAATTAATAACTACTTTCTATAGAATCATCGAACATTTTCATTAAAATATTTTCATCGAAAAAATTCTCCACTGTCGCATATTACAATAGTTCAATTCAGCCAGTATCACAGGTTAGCAATGATTACCAATTTTTTAAATTAATATTATTAATTTATCGCACAAGTATCTCCCATTTGAAACATGAAGAAGTTTCGGAAATTGTACTTACAATGTACATTTGAAAAATCTTAAAATGAACAATTTCCGTTTCTAAAAAAAGAAAAAATTATCGTGATTAGAGTTACGAAACACCAGTGTATAAATTACATAGATTAACCAAGAAAAAAGTTGTTTTTTTCTTTTATTCAATAATGTACAATATTTATCTCAATAATGAACGATATTCAGTGCAAAACATCACCCTAATAAGAATCGCGATATAGAAAAATGCAAAATTGATACTTGTGGATTAATATTTTCTCTACAGAAAGATGTGGTAACCTTTCAATAATAAATATTGAAAAGTTTGAACTTGAAAAGTTTATTTTTATATTGTTCTGTCTTTTACGTTACAACATTTTATATCAAAATGTATATTCTGAGAAAAAATTAGTACGAGAAAAAATTTATGATGAATTGCAGAAGTTTTTTATTTAATAAATTAGAAGATGTAAAAGTAAGCAATATAACATTAAATATATAATATTTAATTTGTTGGACGAACTATTTTACAATACACCATAGAATTAGCTAAATAAGCTTATAAACATACTGGTATAATTAAGAAAGGTCTAACGTTTTATACAACAATGCAATAATAATGCTCACTTGTACAATCTTCCAGACATTGGCACAATTTTTCACTTCAAAACAGACATTCCTCTGCAGTACTTATATCATATTTTTGTTAATAATTATTTTAGAAGTGTATAAATATTAATCATATTGTTTATTGAAATTATAAAATAAAAATCACCAAAACGAAACTATTCACATGTGCATCAGTAACAATACTACTTATAAAAATAACGTGTCATCTATGATATACATGAATTTTAATAATTGTACTATTGATTATTTATAAAAATGAACTTTTTATAAAACAGTCGATAGCAATATTGGTGCTTTTTAAAGAGCAAATCCAGAATGCGATTTGGCAGTTTTTTTATTTCTAATATCTGATGTCGCTTTCCTGAAAAATTGCTAATTTCAAACAAAAAGAATTCTAGCATAAGCAAGTGTGAAAAAACTATCATCCTCAAAGCAAACACCTCATTCTCTATGTTTGGCCTACGTGAATATAATCTCCCACAAAATACACCGGCGTGTTTATATATACATATATATATATATAAAGAATTATATCAAGACAGAAAACATCAATGAGTCACGCAACGAAATACAACCGAGTTTCCGTACGTTCCCAATAAACTTGCAAAAAATGTTGTCATATCATCCATACGTCGTGCTACTGTCGCTACTTGTGGTGTTACTTGACGTGGACGTGCTTAATGCTCCTTTCCTACTCCCTCGTCCCACACGTGTATAAACAATAGAGATTATTTTTAACAAAAGTGGCATTTCCCGGTCTACGATGGGCGGCTACTCGCTGGCCGCCGCTGCAGCAGCCGCGCCGAATGCGGGCTTTCGCAGGTGAAGCTCCGATGCGGCGATACTGTCGCCCTTGACGTAGTAATCGGCGGCCTCGCGCCGCCTTATGCTCGTATTGTTGGCGCCTCCATTGGCCAGTTTGCTATTAGTAGCTAGGCCATTGCTCATCGACGTGGATAAGGCTGCTGCCTTCGCTGCCGCTGGAACCACGAAAATTAATTATTAAGTCTCTTTGAGAATGGGCGAATTAGTTGCTTCGGTCATTTGTTAAAATTAAGAAAGGAAATTTATTCGGAATAGCTTATACAAGTATGTTTTTCTACTTCTTTTATTCAATGAAATTTTATTATTGGTTATTTACTGTATTTAATTGTTTTTACAATACAAGGAAGTATTTGAAGCTTTATCAGAATATTCTGCACTTAATATCATTTTCTGACCAATGGTTAGTAGATTATATTATTTTCATAAGTCTTAAAAGACTTGCCTTTTTTAAAGAACTTACAAAAAATCATTTTTGTATCTATTTTCAGGAAAATTTTCAAAACTGAAATTAATAGTAGGATTTTATATTTTGTGATTTACTTATGGTATATAACTTGAGATACTGTAAAAAAAGTCTATGAAATCAATATTAATTTGCTATAAATTGTCTGATTACACTATAGTAAATCTTGGACAAAGTAATATCAGAATACAATTGAGTTTTTTCAACGTTCTCTTGCAATTGTAAGATCATAAGTCAGCAATATAATATTTGATCATTCTTTTCTTAATAACTGAAATATAATTAGAAGTTTTCTATTTGTAGACAAAAGTTTGACTTGTTACAATGCATTATATTATAAAACAAAATTTTTAATCAGATTTTATTTTTATTTGATAGTTGCATACGCTATTGAAAGTTACTTGGTTAATATAAAATATGAATTTTAGGCTTTAATTGGCTAACGATAACTGTATATTTCATCACGCCAAATTTTCGTTCAATTTATATCTTGTTTTCTCAATAACGTGAAGTAGAATGCTAATGTAAAAGTTATATTCAAAACGAAATCTATCAAGCTAATCAGTTGCATAAAACTGGTTCTTTTGCGTGGTAACAGTTGAATTCGAACGGTCAGTTCACCGAAGCAACTAAGAGATAAAATTTCAATTAAATTTTTATTGGAAAATTTTGTAAAATTCATAAACGTTACGAAATATCCAAATTTTCCATTAAAAAATATTTAATAAAAAATCTTCTCTTTTACAATAACCAATAAAATTAAATTATTACAAATGGTCATTGTTATTTTCAATTTCTTTAAAATGCAAAAAATTTTAAAATTGAAAAAGCAGTTTAAATCTAAAATTAGTGCATAAATATTGCTGTTTTTTATAAAAAAATTAAATGGAAAATTAGCATGGAATAAATGATAAGAAGTAGTGGAAATAATGATTGTGTTTTTTCAAACTTCCAAATTAAATTTTTTTTAGAATTCAGACAATTTCATTCTTTAGGAACAATAGTGTCGATAAAGCCTATTTGCTCTCTTATTGACTTTTTAGATATTTTAAAGATAAAAAATGATGATAATTTTCTACATCTAAAGAATAATAAAGTACTACAAAATTAAAAGGAAAATAAAGTGTATATAGAAGATTTTTTTTGGTTTTCTAAAAATTGTGTTAGTAAATTATCTGTTAGATAAAAATATTTAGTATCATTTAATGTATTTAAGTAAAATATTAAATTACTTCTTCAAAAGTCTATTCATTCTTTCTATTGAAAATTAATTTCTATATTGAATCTTTTTATTTCATCAAAAATGTTATTTTCTGAAATAATACTTTCTTTCACATATTTAAAAAAGAATTCATAATATTTAAATATAAAGAGATAGAATATAAAAATTCCGGAAAACCTGTCTATATTTTATTTTTATATTGCAGTTATTATGCTAATTTTCGAAATAAATTAAAAGGATTCTGTAAAACTGATTTTATGGCACCTTAATAATAGATTCTGAATTTTCTTTGAATACGTCGTTAAAAGATTCATGAATGCATATTGTAAAATTTCAACTATAAATGTAGTAGAACAACTTTACAGTATAAAGTAGATTTTCTTTTTTTAATAGAATAAATTCAGGTTTTTAATTAAAAAATAATGAAAAAATGTTTTCGAAATGTTAATCTTCTTTTTTAAATATCGATTAGATGATTAATATTTTTGAATCATTTTTAATTAAAATAAATAATTTTTGCAAAAGGTGAACTATTTGTTTTACAAATCATCTAAATAAATTATAAACTAAGAACATCAAATTAATATATAATAAAAAGTGCGTGGAAGATGAATGTATATCATGATAAATATCATGAAGATTAAAATTCATGATTCTTAACCTGCTGCCTTTCTGTTCCTCTGAGCATAGCTCTGCTGGTAGAACTCATTAAAAAGAAAAAAAAACATGACGGCATGCATGCCAATCCACCATACAAAGGCCTTGGGATAGTTGCAGTCAATGAAAAGGAGTTGAAACGCGTGGATCATTATTGCGACAAATTGGAGCATCTGGAAAGCAGTTAGATACTTTTTCCACCAGAGATACGGCTGAACCTTCGGTCCAAGTGCAGCCAATAGATAATATGTGTACATGATTATGTGCACGAAGGTGTTGAGTAGGCCAAAAAAGGTTGAGTGTCCACCTTCAATTAATCGATAATATTGATTAACAATTACTCAAGAAAAATTTATAGTTTAGCTTTTTAATAAACAATTTCTAAAATGTAACATATACTTCAAGTATATTTACTTGTTCCAAATACTTTACTTAAAACTATAAACAAGAAATGTGATGCCATTTAATAAGGATTAGCTTTCGAAATCATCTTTCGTCTATTTTGTCATTATTTAATTTAGAAACTCTTGAAGTACTTTAAAAATTAAATGTCTTTTTAGAAATTTTATAAAAGATTGTAAAGAAAAATACGAATTACAAAAATTAATAGAATAATGTACAATCAATAAGTGATTTTTCTGCTTTTGATGGATAACTGTTTACTAAAGTCTTCAATTTGTACGATTGCTTTATATTGCACTTAACATATCAAAGAATATTATTAAAATAAATAAAGAAAGATTGAGGTACAATATTAAAAATATCAAAGTAAATTGGAAAATATATAATTTTCAATGTAATCGCAAGATTATAGAAATGTATTAAGCTGAATTCAAATTAAATTTGTGCATGTATTCGAATGTGAATTATGAAATATGATAGAATAAAAACAATTTTTAGTTTTTTACCTTTCTATCTTTTGAAGAACTTAGCTTATTTTTTAAAAAACTGAAATAATTGTTTTAATAACATGTATAATTGAAAATATGAAAATGCAGCCTGAAATAATTTTTTTCAAAAATTAAAGTAGTCATTACGAAAATGATTAAATATATTGTAAATCGGACAATTTTTAAATAAATGATATTATTTTTCTAATATTATTAAATAAAAGTTTTAGTTTCTATACAAGATAGCCAAAGGCATAATTCTTATACAGTGGTAGTAAATTTCTTCTCATTTCTTTTTGAATATTTACAATAAATTCCCAGTGATTAAACTGTTAATTTTCGATTGGATGTTTCAGTAATGATACAAAAAATACAAATATTACCGGGTGTGAACTTAACGCCAAACCAAACAGACATCGGCATGCAACCATGATGGATAACATGAAGTGTAGATACGTGATCGTTCTTCTTTCGCAATACGAAGAATATCTGAAAAAATGAAGAAAACATTAAATTTTTATTTATTTCAACCATTTTCTTAAAGAAAATATTGATATATTCCTTCAACAAGTATGTTTTAGATTTCATCTGCAATGCAATCTAAAAAGCTGAATGCCAACAAAATATTTAAGACCAATATCTGAAAGAATTATACTTCAATTAAAAATAAGAGATAAATTTAAACGTATAAAGTAAAACCATTTATTTAAAATTTAGACTAACAAATAGTGTGAAAAAACAGAATGAAAATAAAAACTAAAGTTAAGGATAACTTTATTAATTTTTTTAATTCATGTATATTATCATATATAATTTTAATCGTGTGTATATTGAATACCTAAAAATCCAAACAAGTTTTATTATTTTTTTATACAATTTAAAGTTTCTCAAATTTAAATTCTGTTTTATAAATTTATAGATAATTTGTAAGAATATATATACATAAAACTTTTTAACGCAGTTGATTTTTTAAAATATGATATAGTTTGCGCTTTATAAAAGTGTTATCAAATTTAACTCGACTTGAAAAATTATACAGTAATTTTATAAATATCTACTTAAGAAATAATAATTTAATAGCTCTACAGGCTAATATTATAAACAACTAAAATAGTCATTTTTTGAGGATCCAAAGAGTATCAATTAAAGCAATTCAAAATTATTTCACATAATAATTTATACCTTATTAGAACTTGTTTCATAATTTACATTCATAACTAATAAAAATATAAGTAAAAATAATAAATATATATAATATATGTAATGTATACTTTTATAAAATCTCTCGATTTTTCAACGTTAAGAAATTGTATAGTAATTTAAGAGATTGAAGTTATTCTTGAAAAGTGATGATTTGTATATTATTTGTAAACTATAGAAATAATTAGATATTTTGAACTTTCTTCACATACCGTATCCATGAATTCCGTAAATTTAGAAAAGTAGTACCACCAACTTGCGTGAACCATCTAGTATTTGACGAGATGAAAATAAAAACTTGTTAATATAAATATAATATTTTCGATTTATTAATAAATTCAGTATTAGAAAAAGAGATAACAAATTACAACATCAGTTAAATTTTACTTTCATATTTACATTCATTTTTTAAATAATAATTAAAATTAAGATTATTGAAAAAAGTATATTAACTAAAAATTTAATTTCATTAAATTTAAATTTAAAACTGATTTTGTATGTTTTCTTTAGATAAGTCAGTTAAAGTGCATCTTAAAAAGTGATTTTATATCAGCGTGTCAGCGTCGTAAAAATATTTTGTATGTTTTGTAAGATTTGTTCTGATTTTGCTGGTGATTTGTTTGCTTGGATATTCAACATATAAACATCTTAATTTACATCTAATTTTAATTAAAAAGATTGCATATTTGAATAAATTACAATATTTTAGTTCTTTAAATAAAATAAAAAAAATTTTAAATGAAAATATTATTAATTTCATATAATGTGTATTAACTACAACAGTATCTTGCAATAACTAAATTATTAGCTAAAGCTGATTCATTTTAAATTACTCTACGCTTTCATAAATTAATTAAATTAATTTGGAATAATGAACTTTTTACCCAGCAAAATAATCAAACAGCTTGAATCACAACTGCATGAACGTGTTTTGCGTATGCACACGTATAAGCTGGTAATGGATGAAAATATGGTAACACTTGCGATTGGAATCGGTGCTACGTGCACGTGTGTGTCGTAAGTTTTTTAGTCGCTTAGAAGTGATTCGTATGGATAGGAGATAATACAGTCTTGCAAGTGGCAGTATATGGTGTTACGTGGTGTTAATTGCAACAGACAAAAAAGAAGGCTCATATGTATATATGCATATGCGAGGAATGGTCGCTTAATATAGGAGCTGAAGAGCATCATGTACATGGGCTAGCGTATGTAGTCAAATTTTTAGTTAAAAATAACTTTTTTACTTTATGTAAAATACTGTTAGAAATATCATTTACTGTATAAACAAATTGTATAAATAACGTAAATCGTGACTTTAAAAGAATTATTTAATTCCGTAATATAATTTTTCTTAAACTAAATTAGACACAGAAAATATTTATTCAAATCGAATTAATTTAATTTTAAAAATAGCATAATTTGTTTAAGTTAGCTAATATATCTTTAATGATTACCTGTTCAAAAATTTAAATTTGATCAAATTGATATAAAATTATTTATCATTAATTTAAAGTGTAATCAATTTTTAATATTGTGAAAGAAATAAATGTTTTTAAACGAATATAACTGTCGAAACAGATAGGTGTCTATTTATTACCAATAACAAATGGGGAGGTGAAATTTTACTTTTACATGGTATTATCATTTCTTATAAAACGTATTTCTTAATATTCCAATAAAAATAAAAATATTATCGCAATTCTTGTTTATTCTAATCTTGCTTAATAACTATGTTCGTTAATTTTCATGCTGTAATTTTTACTAGTCTTTACGTAAAATACAATCATTACTATAGACATACGTAATTTAAGTTAATGTTACAAAATATAAATAAAAGGAAAAAGGAATATAGTTTATGAGAATATAAAAAGAAAAATATAAACGAACTTTATAAACGATAAAAACCTCATTTTATAATCGTATATAGTAATTTCATTTTCTATAATTAATATTTTAAGTTTCATATCAAATGATTAATATTATATTTTACAAGATAAATAATTGAAAAATGTAGAAGTTTTTTATAAATTAGTCATTCGTTACGTTTTCGTTATGTTGAATTTAATTATTACATGTCATGTGTAAATTAATATTATTCTTTATTTATTCATTAATCACGTCTAAATGTATAAATTAATTTATTTAAAATAAATATTTTAAACTACTCCTTATAAAACCATTTTTTTATTTTTATCAATGCCATTTTAAATATGTAAAAATCGCATGTATTCGAAATACCTATAATTTCGAAAAAATACCTAAAATTTCGATAACACAATCACTAAATTTTTATTTTTATTCTAATGGACATTATTTTATGGAGCTTATCAGAATTTTAGAAAATTTATCTATTTATAAGATCAAATAGATAATGCAGAATTCCACGATAAAAGTCTCCTAATAGTGTAAAAAAACAATCGGGGAAAAGAGATTATAATTCCGTACCAATGAATATTGAACTGCATATTTAATATCATACTTTCGCTTAGTAATCGAATATTCATAATTTCGAATAAGACTTCGCCGGTCAAACCTGCTATACTTTGACATTCGTACACCCGAACGCAGTCAAGTAATCGCTTTCTCTCATTTGGGGCGCGTAACGGGTAGACAAGTTTAAACGCTCTACCGTTTTCATCTAGTGAAAATGTGCTGAAAATTCTTGAATACCGATATTCGCGAGCTACAAATGCCGAGAGGCCAAATTCGGTGAATCGAAAGGGAGAGGAAGGTCTTATATCATCGTCAATAGATTGGCGCAACTCACTTATTTATCTCGCCAAGCGTGACTTAATCAGATTTAACCGGATCGATTTGAGTCCCGAATTCTTAGTCTCTTTTTCTTGTTTGAATGCGAAACGAGGCGTGAATTTGCCCCGCATTAGAGTCTGACATACTTTATTTTAGACAATTTCAAGTGATTATTCTTCGCACTATATCACTTTATTTAGGGAATATTTTTAATTTATATTTCAAGTATTAGCAAATATTTTTATTTCACGATAATAAGTTAACAATAATAGTTTCACTAAGCTAATTAGTATATATATCTTTGGTTTTTTTACTATAAAATTAGAGAAACTTAAAAATTGTTCTAAACCTAAAATAATATTCATATATTCCTAAACTTATTATACGTAGTTTTATTATTCATGCAGGTATTCATTATATTAAGAAAATGTTTAATTAATTAAATTAAATACTTAAAATTATTTAAAATAATTTAATTGATTATATGTTTAAAAATAAAGTCTAGCATTGCGTATTTTTAAAGGAAATAACAACAGTAATGTTTCTTTAAAAAAATTTATTTAAAAAAATTATTAAAAATAAACGAATGACAAATATAAAAAAGCTACAACACTGTTTGATACATAATAATATATGTAGATTTTAAAATATCTTGCATAACTATACTTGTAAAGTGTTGCATGTTTGTGTAGTCGTACATGAAATTTACAACTATAGGATATTTTCAATGAATAATACAGCGTTCATTCAAAGGTATTACTTACAACAAGCGCAACAAGCGAAGGAAATAAAAGTATGTCATTTTTTGTACATGTAAATTATAATTGAAGCAAAATTATGCTAAGCAATTAGTATTATTATTTATTTGAAATGCCAAAATCATAAGTTTTATTAGGGATAAATTCTGATTAGTGATAATTATTAAACACTTTGAAGTTAAAAGTATTTAATAAGAAAATTAGTTTATTAATATTAGTTTATTATATTATGTAGATAATTCAATAAATATAAGTGTAGATTCACTTTAATCAAAATCCATAAAATCTGTTAGTATTAAAATATGTAGAGGAAAACACAATGATTCAAATAAAATTCATATAAATTTTATTTTTGTGCTATATAATATATTACTAAAGATTTTAGTTCAAGATTTATAATTAGATAAATATATGTTGATAAACAATTACAATAACGATTAATTGCAAATCTTTATATGTATGGAGAGGAAAGATATTAACCTATGACTCAGTAAACATGTTATTTTCTACTAATGCGATAAAATTGTATGTAAAATCACTTACAATATTATTTAATACAAATATTTTAGCAGGTGAAATGAATTAACATACAAATTTTATTAATTTATGCATATTCAAAAACTTCGTAACATTTTCTTTCTTAAATTTGTTATAATCATTTCTTGTATAAATTCGTATTTAAATCATCTGATATAGTTCAGTGTTGAAGGAAATTATTTTTCAAACTGTGCTAATAAGAATTATATTTTATTTTCTTAATAAAATTTAACATAGCTTTAATAAATTCTTATTTCATAAATTAATGGTGCAGAAGAAAAAAATAAAAATTTATTTTTTTATTTAAATTGAATAAATCATTATTAAATTTCAAAAGAATAACGTTAGATAAAAATGTCACAAATTCTTACTCTCCTCCATATCTCTTTCCCTCTCCTTAAGAAGCTTATACTCTTTAACAGTAGATGTACGTAATTACATGCAGAGATATCTTGATAAGCTTCAGATAGCAAATAGTAATGCGCACGTGCGAAGTATTGGTTAATAAGGCACTGGGTAAACCCACCCGTAATACTTGGGGTCGATCGCTGTAGTCTACCGGCTGACACCTTAGAGAATAGTCGCCTGTCAGCCATCCGGACATTCCTATCTGCAACCACAACCGCCCAAAGGCCATCGAACCGAGATCAGAATCGAAGAGCAAGAGCAAAATTTATACTGCCATCACTCATAACAACTTTGTTATTGTTTTATCCTTTTAGTTAAGATATCGCTCTACCTTCACCGTCCAAGAACATACTTTTTGCACCCTTTGCACCTTTGCAGTTTTCCTTCCTATTATTCTTATACAAAGATTGCATACCACGATGTATTATATAGCCTTAAATTTACAATATGACTGGATAAAAAATAATCCTTAATTAATGCAAAGAAAGTTATCTTAAGCCTTGCGAGAAGACATTCCTTGGAATCGAGGTTAAAAACTGTTTCTATTATTTTCTGTTTAAATATAATTTTTATTTTACATGTTTTACTTTATTAAAGTACGTATACTGTGATACATTCTTCTTTAGAGTATAAAAATAATTATGGTAATAGTTTTATTAAAGTCTACATATTTATTAGGAAATTCTAAGAATTATGGAAATATAAAACACCTCTTGTATCTATGCACTACTTTATCAGCAGTAAATAATAATAAATATAATTTAAATAATAGCAAATGCAAATGTTTTAATATATATTTATAGTACATTTATACATATTTATAGTAAACAAATTTTAATAATATATATAATAAATAGGCATAATATATTATCGAAAAAAATAATAATGATTAATTATTGTCAAATACTCATATTATAATTATATAAATATAACATTAACGTGTTTAAAAAATAATGTTACTTATATAAAATATTACTGAGTCAATAAGTTATATTCTTCTTATATGTTTTACTTATTTTTAAATACTCCTAAAGTAAAACATTTATTAATAGATACTGATAAATAAGAAAAGATTTTTAAAAATTATAATTAATAATATATATTTAAAAATTCCTTTTACGATTCTTTAAAACGTCTTCTTTTTTGTTACTCAACGATATGAGCTCAAAGCAACCAAAAACAAAATATCTACTGCATAAATATTTGAATAAATATTGAAATAGGAATATAAATATAAATTATTTAATAGAGCATCGAATTGATAAGTAAAATGAATGTTTTAAAAGTAAATGAATATTAAGTATAAAAACATAGAAGATATCGGTATGAGTTAGCATCAAATATTTTTAATTTTGTATTTTTTCATTTGTTATCAAAACGATTAGAAGAATTTCTTAAATATATCCATAATATAATGGGTTTTATTGAATCGAAAATAGAGCAAATAATTATTAGAACTCGTAACTTTTTAAACATTGAATAATAAAGTAACTATAATTACAAAGATTTCAAAAGAAATATTCTCTCTAATTTAAAGAAAAACTGAATTTTCAAGTAAACTATACGAAGTTTTCTGCACAACAAGATTACATGTACACATTTCATAAATGAATTGTAATATAAATTTATGTAACTCCATTGATATGCTTAACAACTTGATCTTCGAAACTCAAATTCTTATAGTTAAATTTTTATTCCAAAAGTTGTTTTCATTATAAATACTCGTGTACCGTCGATTTTATATTTATTTTTTACCAATATAGGACTTTTTCTATTCGCCATACAAATAAATTCTGCTCCTATTAGTGACATTCAAGCGAAATTCAACAAGAACTATTAAAATATTGAATATTAGAATTTAGAATTCTATGAATAATTTCGTAAATAGTTATAGAAAGTTTAAATATGTTGCTTGAATGAATTATAAATGTTGTAAAATTACAATTCAAATTTATAATAAATTAAATAATTTAATGCACACTCGTACCTTTATAAAATATAATAAATAATACAAATAGTAGTGTTAGAGAAGGAAATGAATATATTTAAATGTTTCATACGTAATCAAATTAAAAGTATATAATCTATATTTGTGTTGATTTAAGAATTTTCTATGAATTTTTAAAAATAAAAATAATATTAATTTTTAAGAAATAGCTCTTTTACCACTTAACCATGAAATTAATTGTTAAAAAACCATTAATATTCTGTTAGGTTTAATTATTATTAACCCTAAAAAATTTACACTATTATAGTATAATATTTATAATGATTATAACGGTATCTAGCACTTTCATAATTTTAAATGTAAATTTATGCGTGTACATATATATGAACATAATAATTATTATAGTAGTACCTTATGAAACCATGTAGTAAATAATTTCTTATCGAAAAAGGCTTTATTAAAAATATAATAATATATATGCTAAATCACATAATAAAATGATAAATTAACTTTAACAAATTTTATTTTATTCACTAAAATAAATATACTTTGATAATGAAAAAGAAAATGACTGTCACATTATTACTGTCAATATTTTATAAGAATGTAAACTTTTTTGAAATTATCGAAAATCGTGAAAAACTAAGATTTATTTTTATTGTCTTATTAAAATACGTTTAGTATTTAAGAATTATTAACTGTATTTATTTTTTTATATAATTTTTACAGTTTCTAAATTATTAGCGTTTGTTATAACGAATACTAAAATCAATAAGTAATAATAATTCTAGAAACCATGTCGATAGAAAGTATTTACTTCGTCACTTATTACAGTAGATAGTATAACTAGTGCCGATAAAACTGTGTTATATTTACATTTATTATTTTTAATAAAAATTATGTTTAAGTGACTATGATATACGATATTGTAACCTTAAACATCTTTTTTACATGGAAAAGCGTTAGTTTATATAGTAAAAATGTAATAATTTTTATTATATTTAAAATTAATTTATATATTTATAAATATCAAAATACTTTATATAACTTTTATTTAAATTTCAAAAAACTAACTGTATAATTCTATTTATTAACACACATACTATTTTAATTTTGTCGATTTTCACTTTAATAATGGAAATTTAAAATAGGTCTTTTTTAATATTATTTCAGTTTTTTAATAAAATAAATTAATTTATTAAAACATGTATATATTTTAAAATAATTTATGCAAAGGTCATTAAAAATAATTTTTAGAAATTAAAACAACTATATAAGAGCATTTTAAACCAGTCTAAACAAGTTTATAAATGATATTCGTCTTGAGAAACAAGTTTGTAAATTATATTTAGGTACCAAAAAATATTATTTGAATGTTCACATAACAGTTATTTTAAGCTTAATTCTTATGAAAATTAAAAATTATGTTAGTTTTTAAATAATGTTAATAAGTAAAACATTCTATTGTATAATATTTTAAAAACTTTTAATAAAAACTTAATCAATTTTTAGTACTAACTTTCAATTCAAAAATTAGATAGATGTTTATTTTGTATACTATTGACATAACTTTTATTTAAGAAAAGTATTTAATTCACTCAATCAGTCAATGAAAATTTAAATTAAATGAATAATCAAATGATCTAATAATCTTTATTAACATTTTATCATTAAAAATCTAACATATCGAGTGGCATTTTGATCTTACAATGCGATAATTTAAGTAGAAAATGAAGTAATTGAAATATTTTTACTCTAAAATATCATTGTAATAAATTATAAGTGTATTAATACTTATCATATATAAATAAAAACAAATTTATCCTAAAGAAGTCATTGAATTTAAATTAAATTTTCTAAATTTTATAATATTTGTTATTTTTTAAATTCATTTTGCTGAAAGATTATATTTTTATTCTTCATTGGTAATCAATCTGACATCCACTTATGTTTCAAATAATGGAAAGAACTATTTCTTTGATTATTCTAAATTCTATTTGTTTTTTGTTTAAGAAAAATGAAAATATTGATCTGATATAAAAATTCACAGCATTTTCTAGCACAAGATGGAAAAAGAATAATACATTATAAAAATATAAAGTAAGAATGTATAAATCAGGAAAGACGCATAATATAATTAATTTAAGCCGAAGGCTACCCAGGTTTATTTTATCATACAGTCGATCGTTATTATATTTAGGTTCTATACATTTCAATAAGTATACTATAGGTAATATATAATGATAGAGAATCATTCAAGCCCCTTTTATTTGTATGACCAATGCAAATTATCAAAGATAATGACAGATAAATGAGAAGCACCTCGTTGTTCATCGTCTTTATAAACATATTAAATAATCGCTGGCGATTTTTAATTGAAGGTATAAAAGTACATGTGTATATATACATAAATATCTGAAATATCAGGCATAGTTTGCGTCGTCATCGTCATCAAAATCGTGATACGGCTTCTGTCTGAAAGAGAAAAGAGATTGACGTCGGACTCACCCGTACGGCAGACGGGCTGTCGGAATAGTCCACTGGCTGGCAGCGGAAACTATACTCGCCCCACCAGCCTCCCATCAGACACTGTGTACATTTTACCAAACGTTCAAAGAATTATATTGCCCAACAATGCTGTTTTATACATCTTCGTTGTGCGAATTTCTCTTCTAAAAGTACCAGTATCTAGACTAAATAACCAGTACCTATTATTCAGCTACACACATTTTTACAATGTTTGAACAATTTCCTTACTCAACATCTTGTTCATGTATGGTAATTATTACAGTTACTATAGACTTGCATTATAAAAGATACTATAAATAAATTTAAGTTCGGCTCAAAACTTAAATATAAACAAAAATAAATATATGCTTAAAATTAAATGACTTTTCATATGTGTAGCATAACATATTACTTTAATAATTCAGCTTATAAATTATAGTAGTCTGTAAAAATATTCAACGTACTGTTTATATGTTCGATGTGGAATTAATGATACATTCTGTAAAATTAAAAATATGTTAAATTTGAAGTACACAGGTAAACAAATGCGTAGATTTTATTTAAGTAAAACAATTTTTAAACAGCATTAAACCAAAATGTATCCTTAATACATGTAGATACTGGTAACTTTATATATATTTTATTTTAATAATTACATAAAAACATGAGCCAATTATTGATTTCTAAAAAAAATTTTAATCTGCTTCAAAAATTAATTTTGAAAATTAAGAAATTTTTAATTTTCACTCAAAATCATTAAATTAGGACAATCTCTAAAAATACTTCTACGAAATTACATTTTCTAACTGGCAATTATGAAAGAAAGGGATAATAATTAGCAATTGTTTCATGAATAAGTACTAGCTGTCATCACTTTTATATCCTAATTATCCAGTTTCTTCGGTAACATTATCCTTTAAACTATAATTGAAGTATTCAAAAAGAAATTCATTAATTTTTATATAATATATACTTACTAACAATGATAATAAACAGCAATTTTTTGTTACTTAAATTATTTATTTATTAAAAACGTTTGTATAATAAAACGTACTGTAATTCTATGAATATTAATAAAATTAATTAAGGTAACGTACATATAAATATTAAATATAAAAATTTTTTAAACATAAAAAAAAGTTTTTTCAAAAATTCAAACGCTAGCTCAAATAATTTTTCTTAAAAGTATATATAATATGATTATTTTCACATTTCTTAACAAAAATTCAAAATAAAATGACGTATTATATAATATGAATAAAATGAAAGTAGAAGAAAATACTAATAAAATAACAAAGTAATTAAATAATTCTAATTATAATTCAAAATAAAAAAAATTTTAATATTTATTCTGAATATTTTAAACTACAAAATTTCTTTTGCAAACCCTTCTTTATTCTTTTATATTACATATTTTATGTTGAAATTTGAAGAAAAAAACATTGCTTTGAAATAATAAGACTCAATGTAATATAAATATATGATATAAATTTTATTTTGAATCTGAAAATTCATTAGTTAATATGAAAAAAACGATATTAATAAGTATATTCTAATTAATTCTATATGCGTGTAAAATTATATATATATCTTTTTAATATATTTTTAATTGGGTAAAAATAAGTTTTTGTAAAAAATATATATATTATAGTTATCTTCCTAAATTAAGATAAAGATAGAAGTCTCATTTTCCTTAATTATCACAAATTTTATATTAATTCCAACTGATTGTACAAAATTAAATTGATAAGTTTGTCATTTGAAATATTTAGTTGTACAATAATTACTTTATTTTTACTGATAGTATTCATGGACTTAATTTTGTGGGGGTGTGAGTTTTTTATCTTAGATAATTGTCTTTTATAAGAAAATTTATTAAAATATTAAAGAGTGAGCGAATTTAAAATAGTAATTTTTTATAAATTAATAAAAACTATAGTAATGTATTTTTTAAAATATTTATTTCTCAATGTAATATATATTTAATGATAAACTGATAGTTGATATAGATTGTGAATAATCTAGTATTAATAAAATCAATGTGGTTTTTCAGTAATAAGTAAAATTGTTTATGACAATATAAGAAGTAAAAATAAAAAAATAATGAAACTAATAAAGAAGAAATATTACCAATAAAATAAGCTACGTTAAAAGGGATTGATAAGATGTTCTTTGATGAAAATTATGCAGAATGAAGTAATTTTATTTGAATCAGTATAAAGTCTGGGAAAATCATAACTATACATTTTGTGTAAAATAGTTTCGTTGCAGTAATAAAGTTACTGCAAAAAATTAGTTTTACCTGCTGTGTTTCAAAATTAAGCAGATAAAACTTACTTTTAAATTGATCATATTTCGAACCCCTAATATTATTTTTACCAAATTAAAAAAGTCTATGAAATTAATATATAAGTTTACTGATATTGCAAGATATTTTGTCGCAACGTGACGTTCCTTCTAAACAATGAAACTAGAGCAGACTTGATTTGTCTTACCTCATAAAATAGCCACGCAGAAAAGATGACTTGTAGAAAATTATAAAGTATAAGGACATTTTTAAGCTGAAAAGGCTTGCGATTTTCCATGAGCTTCGGTCCAAGGACCTTGACGATGTAAACGTAAGAGAGGCAGATGAAGAGCGTCGGGAGCGGAGAGCTCATTAAAAACCAATTTGTTGTGCGTTTATCTGAAAATTCATAGATAAATTTAGTAAATTTACTACTTCGCACATTAAATGCATCATATTACTCTAAATATGTACACTTTCTACATGTAATTATTATATGAGTATATCGCAACATCATTATTTCTAATTTTAAAATATCTGCTTATATTTAAGATAGCGTAACTTTATTTGCAATTATTAATTATGTTTTTTTACTTATATATCAGAAATGACTGATTTACGTTATAAATATTTGTAAACAAATTTATTGTTCAAATATAATTATTCATTATTACTTATCTATTTTATTGTAAATTAAAAATATTAAAAAATATATTTCATAAAGGTTCTATAAATTTGCCTGTTATATTAATTGTGCATTATATCTAAAACATGAAAACAATCTAATCTTTAAAAACAGATTATGCATAATAAATTATTATGCATAATAATTTCTTATTGATATAAATAGATTGATCATCCTTACTGTGCAATAATTCCATAATATATTTCTTGAAAATATATACATTTCAAAAATAGATTCGTCATCAAACTATAATTATTTAATTACTCTTCATTTTAGATATAAAAATCTCCACCGAATCATTTACATATCAAGTGAGTTTTTTTAACTTATATAATATTATATAAATTTTATACTAAAAGAAGACAAAGGAAATTAATTTGTAATTATTGCAATATATATCATGTATTTTCTAAAATGATATTTTTGAAACGGTTATCATTTTTTTTAATTTTATGATCTTTTTTAAAATATCTAGAAATTTATAAAATTAATAAATATTACTTTATCTTTAAATATTTTGAACGAAGCTATTAGTTTGTGTATCTAGTGCTTATTAAATTTTGTATTCATTAATGGCAATAATTATTTCCAAAATTATATTTTGAACGTGAAATTTAACCGAATTAATTTGCTGAAACTCTATGTTAGTCTGGTTTTCATAAACTTTTAAAGGCTCATATAGTACTTTCAACATTTACCAAGAAAAAATTTACATACACTACTAAGCCATCATTTTTACTTCACACCTGATTAAAGTTACATAGAAATCTTTCCTAATCGAATCTATACTTATATTAACTTTAAAGATCTTTAATATTATATTTTCTATATAATTACCACTCTTTATTAATACTCTTTTTAATAACACGTACTTCAGTTATTCGAAATTTTCTTCGAATAAATTTCTATATTCTTATGAATTTATCGTTTTTTCATGTATTTCTACATAGTTAATGTGATCTTGCATACTCGTTTTTTTTATTGTGATACACACTACTTTTAGTTCATCGCTATTAATTTTTAATTTATTAGATGTTTAAAATTAAATTACTTTGTATATTATGATAAATATATTACTTCATATGCGTGGAAAGGAAAAAAAATTTATATATATTTGTTTAAGATATATTTCTTATAAAAAAAATCTATTTTCTTTATTAAAAATATTTTCTTGCAATTAAGATATCCAATTTAATGTAATATAAATAAAATTTGCTACCTGAGTAGAAAAAAAATAATATGCAGCATATTTATGAGTTCAAAGTAAGTTATATATGTAAGATAAAAACTAAATTTAAAAGTATATTACTTACGACAGTACAAAATCATTTTTAAAAAACAGTTTCCTGTACACCATAAAAAAATTATGAGCTTCAATTTTTTTTTATGGAAAAAAAATTACATGTGAATATCCGATTACAAAAGAAAATTTATTATCGATCATAATTTTTTGAATAGAATAGAATGTGAAAACATTGAATAAATGAAAAATGTTTTCTATACAATATCGAATATATAAATATTCTTTTATAAATAAATTAGTTTACTATCTGTTAAAAAATTACATAGATGTAATATAGTTATAAAATAAAAAGTATATTTCTAACAAATAAGTTGCCTACTATCGTCGTATTTTACCAATAAATTTTATTAAATAATTAAAATTTCAGAGATTATTTAAATAATTTGTTAACCTTTTATTTATGTTTTAAGACTAAAAAGATAATTTTGAAGATAACAATTTATTAATAACATTTTTTGTCAAAGCTTAGAAAATTGCTAAAATAGCTGAAAAAAAAGTTTCTTGGTTACTCAAATATCTTTTAAAATATCAAACTTCAATAAAATAAATATATATTATAATAATATATAAAACTGAAGTTTTTATCGTTCCTTATAAGGTACATGCATTATTAATTTCACAATTTTTCGAAAAAACTGAATCTGTGTTTTTCTAAAAACAAATTTAAAAACTTTGATTTGTAAAAAAGATATTAAAAAACTAATTAGTCATATGTAACCTTTCATTAAAATGCTAACCGTAAGAAATCATTTCTTATTCGAAATATAACTTTTTATAATATAAACATTATATTAAAGAAATTAAATATTCAATGTAAAGAATACGGAATGTTAGATAAAAAATTATGTGGATATATTTAATTATATATAAATACGAAATACGTAACGAATAAAAAATGCTTTTAAAATTAAATATTTTAATTAATTTTTAAAAATATTAATGGTTATTATTCATACAATCCAATTATACATGACTAACTAAACTTATAATATTAATTTTACTTTTAATACAATTAAATTATTGAGTTAAATATTTGATATTTTATTAAACGGAAAATATGCCAAAGATTCTGTATGATAAATTATTACAAATAGTCATAATTCACTAACATATTTACTGAAAAAAAGATAGACGTCGAGAAATTACGATATAGTTCTAGTATTGATTCTGTTAACCTCTGTTTAAGGAGTTGATTGTCAAATTATCAATATTCAAAACCGGGAACAAACACAATTGATATAAACTTGATTTATATAAACAACAATGAAACAGTATTAAAACTAAGTGACAATGAGCCTCATTAGCGATAAATTAGATTATTGCGTTAAGATAATATTTTATGATGACAGGTGTTGTACAATTGACAAATGTAGGACAACTAAAAAGTAAAATATTTGACAGATAAAAATCGCTGTTAAAAGCTTCAAGAATATATCTGTGTAATAATTTTAAGGCATTTACTTGTAAGGTTATTTTATAATACAGCATTTTCATTTAAAAGTGCAATTTTAATTTAAACAAAATAAAATGACAATAAATTAATAGTCTAATAAATTTTATAAATTTACATGAAGTGTTGTCAACTTATTTTATTTTCTTTTAATTAAAAGAAAGTAAATGTTAGTATATTTTCTGGTTATTCACATAATATGAAAGATTTTAATTCGTAATTGTAACGTTAGATATATGTATATATTCAAAAGATAACTGAATCTGAATAAAACATGATTTTGCCTTATGGAATAATTGTTTGAAATATCTTTGACGAATATATATAAAGAATATTATCAAAGTAAATAAAAATGAAAATATTATAAAATTTATGAAAAGTATAAGTTTAATATATACAGATTATAAATTTTATTTTTAAGAAATCTAAATTTCTTGATAAATAATTTAGCGTTCAATAATATAAAGATTTTAAAAATATTTATATATTAAAATAGGTAATCAATTATACAAATAAAGTTGTATTACTACTGATCTTTATTACAATGAATGTTTTTTATTAACAAAATAAAATTTATTCATTATTTTTGTAAATGAAATACTGTGATCTTTTATTTAAATTATTACAAAAGATTAAGACTTTAAAGACTTCTCAGAATATACCCTTTTAACAGGTATAACTTCATCAATTGAATGCAAAAAACTTAATTTTTTTTAAATCTAAGATAAATGTTTCCTTATTTTACCACTTATTCACTCTATAAATATACAAAATTGCACTTACTACAAATGCAAATTTATCAATATAAACCAGATAAACGCATTCGCTTTAAAAAATACACTCTTGTGAATAAAATAATATTTTTATACAAGAAATATAAAAAAATAAAATGAGAAATATTAAAATATTATTGTAAAACCATAAAAAGAAAGAAAATAAAAGGCAGAAACGGACATATTATGGATAAGTTAGTAGTCTTGATAAAATTATGCACAACATTCCATACTAAAAGTCGGCTACCCTCATCACTAAACTGAAGGTCTGATATGCATATTACATTTCTGGTTAACCGAAAATAAATATTTAATAAAAGAAGTACTTGTTAGGTTTTTTCAATTCTACGAATACGAAAAGTTCAATGATTATTGGTAATTATATTTAAATTAAAATTACTTCCTGAAGTCCTTTTCACCATTATTATTATTATAATTTTATAAAAAGTAGATCGAATTTAAGATATAGAATTAAATAAATGGTTTTCTATTGACGAAAAATATTATGTTGATTGTACTTAATTTACGTGAAAAAAGATGTATATTTTAAGAAACGAATTTAACTTAATCAAATTTATCGATATATTATTTATAAAGAAAATAACTTTTTAATTCATTGTATTTGAAAGTCTTAAAAAGAACTAATTTTGCTGCTAATATCATTATTAATTGCAAACGCTGAGTTACATAACTTTTAAAGGCATACAAAATATGACACTAAATTAAATGCTTGATTTAATTCAGCAATGTTTAGAGAACTATATTGGTAATTTTGATTTAGTAATTTTATCTAAATTATATCAAAAACTTGATACATTATAATATTATTTTTTTCTACATTTAGTCAATATTTTTAAATAAGAAATTTGAATTCTCAAATTTTTCTTTTAATTGTAAAGATTTTACGATTTTTATTCTTTAATTATTACAAAAATAGATTATATCATACTTGATTTACCACTTAAATATTTTTTAATAGCAATTGATAGTTCAATATAATTATAAAAATCTTTATTAATTATTTGAAGTCTCATTATGTGAAACTTTATTATTTGATCTTATTTAAAAGATTACATATAAAAACGAGATATTTAAATAAAATGAAAAAAAATAAGAAAAACATTTTAAAGGCTAAATTATGCTAGTTTTTTTTTAAAAAAACATCAAAATATAATTATTATTATCATTGTTTATTGAATATCATGTATGTCAATATAAAAAACAATAAAAAAACCTTCGTTAAATTGCTAGTAACGCTCTTTATACTAAAATACACTAAAAGTTATTACGCTCAATATAGCGATGTGAAGTCTCTTAACACAGCCAGTTCTTATTTTTAAGTGAGAGAAGCATCGAGTGTAGAGAGATGGGCCATTTTGTACTCGAGAATGAGTACATAAGTACGCGGGTGAATGCATGTAACTTTCACTACGGCAATACGACCATTGAGCGTCTCGTGACCCTCTTGACGTAGGGTAACGTCCTTGATCAAGAACTTGCGTAGCATATCAATCGACGCAACCCGATTCAATGTATTATGTGTGCTATGTATGAAAAGTTGAAATAAAAGTTGGATTTGTCGTATGCACTTGATATAAAAATTATCTGATTTCATACAATACTTCCTACAACAATTATTACTAGCATATTTTGAATTACGTTACAAGGAAACACCAAGTCTTTCACTGATGTATATAACATTAGGTTCGATTCTGTTCTTTTATGAAAATTATGGTAATATTATGCTGATATGTAATATTAGGAGCGAAAACATCAATTTGATATTAAAACTCATTTTAATATTAGTTCAAAAGTCAGGTTTGATAAATTTATACGAGCAGAATTCACACTAATTAAAGGTGAATAAAAAGTATTTTTTATTACTTGTAAACAAACTACATCTTTTTAAATGTAAAATATAATACATTTGTTTTCTTTTTAAATAACAAATTAGAATGTAATTTAAAGGAATTTAAGTGATTTTAATTAAATAGTGCTTAAATGTACTACTATGTACAATTAAATCCTTAAGCAAACATTTTACCTATATTTCGTATAACTTTATTATATTTCCTTTAATTATTAAATTCTTGACATTTTTATTATAGAAACCAGTTTTCAACGATGCTTTTCATATAATTTATAAATTCGAAGTTTATGCAAATAATGTATGATTGTATAAATTCTTTGAAACATTTTGATATTTATGTTCCTTATTAATCAAATAAAGTACTTTAATATACGGTACTAATTATTTTTATATGTTTTCATTTATAAAAAGATATACGCTCGTATCTATTATGAATATTTTTTTTAACTTTATATATAGTCTAACATTAAGAAATGAAAACTTTTTAACAATTCTTGTCTTTCTGTATGATCAGATAATGATCAGATATGATCAGATTTAAATAGAAATTAAATGTTTATTATCAGAAGAGAATCCGATCAGACATTCTTCTTATGTGTAAAAATGAATAATTGAAACGCTAACTTAATTATTATAAGCACATTTATTTATATTTTTTCAAAAACAGTGAAATAAATACTATTTTAGAATATTCAATAATAGATTTACAATAAAAGATATTAAAATTAAAACATCACTAATTGAAGTAATTCGAACAGTGCGTACTCAACCATTTGTGACATGTATTTTTATTTACTTTATTTGCTTTAAAGAGAATAATTCAGTATCAATAAAATAGAGTAATAATTATTTATAATATATCATTTTTATACATACGTATATCCATATATATACTGATTATCGTTTAATCAGATCATGAATGATTACGTTTTTTTAAATTTTTCGGGAATTTTAACCTCTTCTTATCCTCTAATTAACTCCATTTTAAAAATATAGAAAGTATGATTTTTAAAGAATTGCTGATAAAATAATACAAATTAGTATTTTAGAAAAAAATTACAAAGTTCTTTAAATAATACAAGCAATTAAAATTCTACGTAAAGTTAATAATGTTTTAATATATTTAATGTTAAAAAGGGTTTTTATCCATGATTGGATTCATTTTGTTACATAAGCTTGTAAATTCTTTTAATGTTCACTTAAAATTCAAGTTTTAGTTATAAGTCATATAAATTGGTTTGATATGATAATAATAAAAAGATGGAGGTCATGAAATATGCCAATAAAATATTACAACTAATAATTCGACACTTTGCTGAATAAAAGTTTTTTTAAATCGCAATACATCAGTTATCTTAATTTTTGCCATTCAAAGGGTACAAAAGGAATTAATAATCACGTTAATAGAAGTATTAATTCGAAATAAATAAATTTCTTTTGAAGTCAATGTCAATTGTAATATTATAAGATGTTGAACTGGTTGTTGTAGTATTTTCTTCGGAAATGTTCCGTTTATTCAGATTACTAATGAAACTCTTTTCAGAATATTTAATTAATTTTATATTGAATTCAATATTATCAATGAGTATGAATTTACCAGTAATTTCGGCCTTATAAAATGCAATTACGATCATGTTATTTATCATGCTGTAATTACGAATTTTCCTTTTTAATTTAATTCTTTTATTTAAAATATAAGGAATTAGTATAAAAATAATAAACATGCATTATTTAATCTATACAATCATGACCTTCTTTTATCTTATTTAGTGTGTAAATAATATTTGTAATATAAATAAATAAATAATAAGTAAAAAGATAAAAAAAAGTAAAACTAAAATTGTAATAAATACTGTATTAAAACAAACTAGAAAGATAAATTCATACATAATATAGAAAACATTATTAATTTATTAATAATTTATTAATTAAAGCGATTATTTAACATTTAACATATTTAAACTTATTTCTATGTTCCCATGCTTTAACGTACTTATTTTATATTTTTTATTTTAAAATACATCCGTTATCGCTGGAGGTCAAACATCTACCGGCCGTACGAAATTTCCGTAATCATCAATCATCGACCGGTGATTTACAGGCAGTTACATTTTGCTTATCGAAAGAAGTCGCGAAGTACCAAAATATTTGGGTGAGTCGAGAAGGGGAAAAAACGTTAAGCAATGCAAGCGAGGTTCTACGCAAGCCGTCCAAAAGAGGATTCTTTAATAAGAAGTACACGCATGCTTCACGTTGCCTCGAAATCGCTGCGGCGCCACACAAATATACAGTACGGCATTAATAGATTATACAACCGTGTTAAAAAGAAATGAAAGACAAAATAAAACAAACTTAATTTTAAATTAAGTTCGCAACAGTATCAATTGGAATTTCTGATCACCCGAACGTTTCTCGCCTTGTCGATTATTGCCTGATTATATACTTTTTTGAATACACATGATCAATACTTTTAAAAATTTCTATAAGAGCGAATGGACACAAACATTCTTATTATATTATCTTATTGTATTACATAACTAAGATTTCTTGGTTGCATTTTTTGGTCGGCAAAAAACATTCATTTATTATTTCCTATGATAATAAAATACTTTATTAAGTAAATTTTTAATAAATTAATTAACAATTAAAAATGAGATTGTTTAAAAAAATTATATATAATTAAATTTAACGGATATTATCATGAAAGTATTTGTTGTTTTTCTAGCATCAATTTTTTATATATTAAATTTGAATTAAGGCTTCAAATTTTGATTCAGTATTCCAGAGTAACAATTATTATTAATAAAGTAAATAGTCTATCTCTGAAATAGCTCCTTACTTTATAAATAATTTTTATTATTTTCCTTACTTTTGCTTGTAAGTTCTCATATATATTATTATTGATTTATGATGGTGATTCTATCATTAAATAACCCAGAGTATATTATTAGTTATCACAAGAAAAGTCTCTAAATATTAAGTAATCAGCTTTGAACTAATAACGCAAATATTTTTAACAAGTAGTTTGTTAGAGTATTAAAACTTTTCATGTATAATTACTGAACCAAAATTAGAGTTTCATGATTCAGAAGAAAATATATGCCTATAAAAAATTAAAAGCTATATTGCTTCCATCCTTTAGATTAACAGTATTTTACCACAGGAATTGATGAAAATAGGATTTTACAATTTTAAACGATTTAAAACAATTAATAAAATAATGTTTTAAAATATAACTTTTAAATTTCTTTGGAGTATTAAATATAAATAAAAATAATTAAATAATAAGTTGATACTAACTAATTCGCTAAAAATAAAGTACGAAATGTTCTTTCTTTTATTATAGTATGTAAATAATGTAAATATGTATAGGATGTGAATATATAAAGACACTACGCAGTCATGTTCTATTTAAAAAGATTTTTGTAAATTAGAATACGTCACAATTCAGATAAGACATCTTTAAAAAGAAGAATTTTAATGTACAAGTAGTATGTCAATTGTCCGTGGTATATAAATCTTTGAACAAATATTTTCCATGAAACCCAAGGTGCTAAAACGCGCTAAACATAACGTTCATTGTGCAAAACCTAAATACATTCTGCAAAGCGATTAAACGTAAATAAGCTTCGTACGCTTAAGAACTTACCTGCGTGCGTGTCTAGCATCTCGTGGAACCGGTCCACGTACTGCATGACGATGGACATTTTGTCAGGAACGAATCTTCCGTCAAGAAGGTCTGATTGAGCTTTCTAACCCGGAAACGCCTTGTCCTGCAAAGGAAAGAGGGTAGATTAATCAAGTGAGGTCCCTTGCATCGAATGTGTGTGTGTGTGTATGACGTCCATTGATTAATAAGTACAGTATATCCATTAATTGTTAAATTTTTTCTGCTTATTTTGTTCAGTTTTTATTAGCTAATTAATTAACGTATTATTATATAATATTATTTTTAATCCAGAACTTCAAAATGCGTGATTTGTTTATTCATTAGAAATACTTTTCATTCAAATATAAGAAATTCATTTATCGAATACCACTCTTATAATAGTGTAGTAATACTGAAGTAATATAATAGCATCAATATAAGATTATATAAAACTGAAATTTTTATATATTATTAAGCATTAAATTATATCTTCAACTATAGTCATATTTTTTCTTGGCCCATGCATTGAATAATAATTTATTTATTTATTTAATGTTTATATTAAGTCGATTTTTCATTAATAAATGTATAGGAATAATCACTATTTATTTACTAAAGGGTAATTAAAGTTTAATATATATTTAATTGAGTTAAACGGTATGAGGATGACAATTCCAGCTGATATTACTTTTTGCATCAATTACACTCTTACAGTTGTATCAAAATAAAAGCATTATGATTTATTCATATTATAAAATATTTAAGTCAGGTCATAAGTCTTAGAGGCAAAAAAAAATTAAGGAATTGCAGGAAAATTGGCGCAAAGACTAGAACTCTTATTGGCGGCGCAACGTCTCTCTCTCTCTATTTTCTACCTATGCATATAAAATCTTACTACATAGGTGATCGAGGGCGTATTACCTAATGAGACGAAGGCTGACTCTCGCACAGTTCTACACTAGCCGATTGACTGTTTCGAAGTTAGGTACGCGCGAAATCGAGGTCAGTTCGCCGATTTCGTACACACCGAAAATTTCATCGAAATCGAAAACTCTTCCAGCCCACTCACATCTTTTCTCCTTTGTATTATCGATTACTCTACATTGACGTAGGAGTGTCTTCTAGTTTGACTTACATTTGATTTAATAACAGGTTATTTCCTTTGATTTTCATTCGTTCACTTTTTTATGTTAGACTATAAATTACAACTACAAAAAGTGCAGTGGTTTGACCGAGACAAGTTTTTTTATTCGAGCCTGATAATTTATAAAAGGTAACGTGCAATTTCATTGTCTTTTGACTTATTGCATCATAGTAATTGCTATCAACGACTCAGATGTAAAGAATCAGGAGCTTGTTCCGTCATCACGCTTCAAAGTTTATGAATTCTGTTAAAAATAAATAATACTGTTTTGTAATAAGCAACAAAAAATTGTAATCATTTAATGTATTTAGAAGAATTCTAAGAATCTTTATATAAACGTTAAATATTTCGTGATTGTTAATTTTACGTCATTGGCGAGACTGGATTTCTAATTTTTCACCATTACTAGAGTACATCTACTCATTAATATAATAAAAACAATACAAAAGTAATAGATATTTGATTCTCAGGATTATCAGAGTAAAACATGAAACCGTGCTAAACATCAATTACTTTATTTAAATTAAGTGTTAAAATGCTCGAAATACATATTAAAGTTTCCAACTTTTAATTAATTTTTAATAAATTTTTGTTATTTTATACATTTAAAATCACTGAGATGATGTCTGAAAAATACTAATAAAATACAAAAATTGAAATTTTAAAAATCTATAAAAACGAATATTTTCGTCGCTAAATTAACATTATATCTGTAGATTTAGTATATTTGTATATAAATAAATTTCACTCTAAACATTTATTTTGATTCTATTTTGAATTTATAAACCACATACTTTCAAAATTATGAAAAAAAAACTATCGCTCGTTAAACTAGCAAAGAGATGCATTGAAAAATTGCAGAATGAGGATATTAACGCTTGAAGTGAAATAATCAGTTCAATCAATTTGAAAGTCACTTGAACTGGAATCGTCTTGGAAAATTTTGTTCAAAAGAATTGTGCTCAATTCAAAAGTATTGATTCTCTTTGGTGAGGCTCCTCGAAAAAACGCATGATTCCTTATGAAAAGTTAAGAATGTCAGACAAAAAGACGCGTCATCTCCCGACGAGTGAGTGACGAACCCACGCGCACACGCACTTGACAGTTTGCTGGAATTTAAATGTAAGCAGCGGTATTACGCCGGAAATCTGGACACGTTGCGTTGTCGTCTACACAGTACGTAATATGCACGTGGCGGGCGTGAATTTGGTAATCTATTTGATTTCGCTTTCGATACAATTCGAGCCTTGTGCGCCACACTTGCGTACCTCAAGGCTAATATAAACGATGGATTCAAGAGGTGTAGTAGCTACATACAATACTTAACATACAAACACACACTTTTCTCCTTCTATTTCACATTTTTCTTCTTACTTCATTCATCAAGCAGTGTGTTACATCTGCTGGTCTTTAACTTGTACTAATTGAGAGTTTAATTTATTGGCTTTCGAAAAGCACTTATAGCTTCATTTAGTGGAAAGATTGTTATGAGAATTTAATTAGTCACTTTTTTAATCGCACGTTAAAAAGCATAAATTCAAGTTAAATTGATGTTGTTATCAATTTCTGATTATTTTCAGGCATAAAAACGATTATTTAATTGAGAAAATTTGTATATTTACTAAAATACTGTCATGCTATCAATTATGATTTTGTGAAATAAATATTCATAAAATTATACATTTAGCAATCCAAGTTGAAAACTAACTTAGTCAAATTTTAGTTTTCATAACGTATAAATTTACGGATAGCCAATATTCATCAGATTATTTTTTATACTTAAAATAAATTTTTATTAACGATCTTTCGGAAAAATACTATTAAAGTTACTTAATTTTCGTTCTAGAAAGAAAAGAAAACTAAAAACAAATCTAATCAATTATTTGCCTTAATAATATAATTTATAATTATTTTATGATTGCTATTAATCATTTTTAGTAATGACGGAACCTTTAATAAACTGATATTGGTTGGCTTCAGTCGGTACTAACAAGTTTCATTCATACTTAGCTAATAAATATCCAGTACGAATCTTCCATAGTTGTTTGTATTTTATTTCACTATTCATCTTCTCTTTTGAGATTTCAAAAAAAACAATGCCATACTTGTAACTACAATTTAGTACAAGTTTGGTATTTCCTTATATACAATTATGAGATTGAATATGAAGACTCAGAAGCTTTCTGTCTGTTTCTTACCTCGACGACCTTTTAATTTATCTGTCACGCGTGTTTCCAAGATGCAACTCCTAACTGACGTCAATTATATGCTTTATCTCTCTCGGTCTTATATTTTCTATTCCCGTAACTACTCAGTAACCGCCAACATCCATAACCAGCCACGTACGTGATTGCGTAAGATCAACAGAGTATATGTGTACGAGAGAGAAAATATGAGTGACCTTCGCAAAAAGTAGCGTATATGAGAGCCATAAGTCTACAGGATAACAATGTTTCTTGGATAATGTATGTAGTGTTATAATGTTATTGCAAACATCACGCAAAGAGAAGTTATTGTTGCAGCAATCAGTCACCGACCAATGAAAGTGCATAAAAGGTGTTTTACTGCGAAACAAGATTTCTTTTTTACAATTCATTTCAATCATCAAGTATTAAGAAACTAATTATATTTTATATTAAGAATTATACAGTTTATTGTTAGTGAAATAAATATTAAATTGTTTTCGACTATAAACTTCGGTCTGATAAAGCAATTTTTTCTAGAAAAATGTGAAAATTGAACAATTAATTTTTTATTAATAATATTTTAAAAATTCAACATTTCATTCTAGCTATTTTTTTATAAAAATAATTTATAAATAATATGAATTTTATAAAGTAATTAAAAATGTTTAATTATAAGCTATAATAGAATGAAACTTCAATAAACATACTGCTTCAGCATATTCAGAAAATATTATTCCTTAATTAAAACAGTAAATACTTATTTAACTACATTCTTAATGGTAACACTTCCAAAAATGATACTCATTAGGCTTTTTTAAAAATATTATTATTAATATTCAAGTATTAAATATTTTTAATAACTACATACTAACTATTTAAGATACATTTTAGCATATTTTAAAAATAATAAAATTAACGATTTTTTACTAGTAGTATTTTAAATTATAATTAACTATAAACAAAAAAATTTGTTTGAGCGTTTTACTAAAATTTTAGCTTTGATATTAACTACATATTACTTTCACAGTAATTTTCTCACAATATTATAACTTTTATTATTATAATTATGTTTGATAATTTTATAAATAAAACTGTTATTATTGCCGAAATATATAATTAGACATGATTTTATGACTTTTTAATATCTAGCTTGCTTATTACATGTATAATTTTATAAAATTAAACAACTTCTTTACATACATTAACCACATTAATTTTACTTTACTTGGTTAAAATATAAGTACAATTAAGTAAATTCTATATACTGTACATCAATATTTCTTACATAAAATTTCTAACATAATGTAATATTAATTAAGTATAAATACTTAACATATTTAATACAAATAAGTTATATTTATTAGAATAAATATTTGCAAACTTTTCTTATTACGTTTCATAGCTCGGAAAAATGCTAAACGTTATACTTAGAAATTATTTTTATTCTTTTATACATATTTATGTTCAGATAAATAATATCTAAGAAAAAAAAAAGTTCGTGAAAAAGATTGTAAAGATTATTTTTGTAGACTGTTAATTCCTTTCATTATCTGCATTATTTTTTATTCTATATTTGAAATGAAATTATTCATAGTATATTTATAAATTAAAATTTGTACATATATATTGTACATAGTCAAGTAAATTATCTAACATTTCGTATTTAAAAATAATATTTGTATTGTTAATTCATAAACGCTTTTATTTGTATGAATAAAAAATAATCATCATACGAACCAAAAATAAAAATAATATAAAACATGATAGGTTTGATTAGTTTACAATAAAATTCTAAATAATGCAAACAACAATTCTGTCAAGAATATATGGATTATAACTTGTTTTAATATAATAATTAAGAATATTTTTACTATAAGTAACCAGATAAAATAGACATTATTATTATTTAAATAGTCTATCTGATTAACTACTGTATCTTATATTATTCAATAAATTAAAGTGAAAACTAACTACTTTATATTTTTTTAGGTCTTCATATCGTCACAATTAAAAAATTGTAGAACAGAATATAGCTGAAATATATATTTTCATCCAAAAGTGATTTATGTAAATAATTCAAATATTGGCCTGCATTGATAATTCAAATTACAAAATACGGAAGAAACTTATAACAAATGAATGATGTAAAAATAAGAAGTAAAGGTCAGGCATAAATCTTCGATCTTGAACGTGTAATAATACAGGGCGTTAAATAAAGAAATAAAAACAAATCAGGAGTCAAGTTGCGTTTCAAGGTCGAAAGATGTCGCCAAATGACCTTCACTCTCGAAACTCTTTAAGAATCCAGTTACTGAAATAATTGTGGAGATAATTTCTTCTGATACTTGTGTTTGTATACTTTATGAAAATTCAGTCATATTGTATGATAAAGTCATTTTCTACGATCAGAAGATGAATTTCAAGAATTGAAACTGAAATTTCTTTCTGAACATGTTTCAAGTAATTCTAGAAGTACAAATAGAGATAATTCAGTTTATAGAATAAATATTTCACGAAACTTTAGAAATTACTAGAAATTAAAAATTAACTTTGTATTTCGGTCAGGTCATGCGAACATAAAATTTTATCAATCAAATACTAGATTTAATGGTTGGTATTTTTTTAGACATACAGAATTTTGACTATGATTTCTCATTGTTAATTAAAAACTATGTCAAAAACCTTAATAGTTAGATAAAAATAAAATAAAATGAACTTCAGATATTACCAATTTCATTAGTCTTTTGCATCAGTATTAAAAAGAATTTATTTAATTTGAAACTTATACTTAAAGTCAATTACACCAATGAATGTATTAAAATTTTTAAATATTAAAATTAAAAATCCGAGGTCTCAATTACCATATAATCTAAAAGTCAAAAATAGAAAAGTCTATTTTAAATCCTGATGCTAATTAAAATTTTATTAGTAAATCATAATCCAAAACGTACTATATTTTTCAAAATGTATGTGTTATTTTATTTTAAATTCGAAAGGTAATCATTTAAATTAACTTAATATATTTTAAGGGAGGTGAATTTTGCACAAATATATTATTTACACGGAAAATACTTAGAAAATAAATTTTTTGAAAAGAAATGTAATAAAGAGAAAAAGGTATAAACTGATACAATCATTTATTATAGTTTTTGTAAGTTATTAATTTCAATTTTTGTAAGATAATTTACTTTTAATTTGTTAAATGATTTAGATAATCAAAAATACGTTGATTAATACTTTTCTCCTTGAAGTAATGAATTGATTTTTACTTTGTACAGTATCTACATTTGTCAATACCACAAAAAATGTGGATTCCAAATTAAATCCTACTTCTAATATGAAAAATATATTTGAACTTATTAATCTGACTAGTTAGAACATAATTTTATTATATAATATTAGTAAAAAGCTGACTCTTTTGGCTTTAAATTATCTAAGTTTTTTAGAATAAAACTTAATAGAAAATTTTGAAATATTTTTTAAATATTTGAATAATTTATCTTAATATCGGTATTACTAAAATGTATTATTATATAATACATTGTTTGAATATAAATAATTTTTTTTGAAAAAAGGATATATAATAAGTAATAAATATAATGAGCAAATTTTAGAAATTAAGTCTTGCCAATCCGGTGTATTAAGATAATGTTGTATCGTAGATAATATTTACTATTTGCTAATTTAAAGTAGATTCATGGTTACATACAGTAAATATATTAAAATAAAAATTTTATTAAAAAATTATTCTCCTGTTTAATTGGAAAAATGACTTTGATTAAAACAACACTTTTTATTATAAATATTCAACTATAGTCTATAAATTTATTTAAATTAAAACTTAAATCGTTGAAATAAGAATATAAATAGGGAATAAAAATTTATTTTATTTCATGTAATTTAATGGCAGAATATTAACAAAATTACAATTTTAGTAATATTGTTATTAATACATTATTTATAAAATATAATGCGTACACTATTAATAATTAATGACTAAAATTAACTGAAGGCATTATGAGGGCTTATACTTAAGGCTTATAAATAAATTTCATATTTTCAAAATCAATACAATGAATAAAAACAAATATAAAATTTTAAATAATTGCTTCATTTCAATTATTAAACATGAAGTAATTGAATGCGTACTTTTATTTATGAAATAAAAGTTGAAATAAAAAAATTAGTACCAAAACAAATAATGAGGTTATCAATATTAGTATTTTATTTCACAAGTGAAAAATCCAACAGAACCAGTTATGTTATCACAAATCAATAATATCTGCCAATGTTTTGGATTCCAAATTTTATTTCAATAATATAAAGAGAAATTCTCGCATAACTTCAACTTTCATCAATCAGCGGATATTGCAAAAGCCCAAAAGAATGTAATACGTATATACACATAATTGCAAAAACTTCGAACCGAGGTCTACTAATCTGTGTCAGCGTTTCACCGAAATTATATAACTGATAAAACGGAGACTCTTGTTCAAATGAATTAGTTGACATAAGAAATTTACTATACATAAACTTATATGTCAATGCTATACTGAATAATTAAAATGCATAGTTGATATAAATGATGATTTCAATATTACTAATAATCACATTTACGAGATATTTCAAATCTATTTAATTATCGTGTATTTCAAGTAATCTAAAAAAATATATTTTCGAATTTTAAAAATATTTCTTTATTAATAACGTAAGAAAAAACTATTTTATTATTTGTATTTGTACCAAGTAATATATCGCATTCTTTTAATTATTATTAAACTTTATATATCATAATATAAGTTGATATGGAATAATAATTACTATAAATATTATTTCATAAAATAATCGTTTCTATACTATAATAATTATACACTTATAATGCTTATTATTTAATTTATGAAATAACTTCAAGGTTCATACTAGAAAAAAATAAATTCATTGAAACCTTTTATTTTTCATATAACGTCTTTTTTCATCACGCACTAACTTGAAAAATAATAAGCCTGCTATTTTTCCTCTGAAACTATTAAAGGATAGAAAATGATATCAATTGTTTCATATTGAACTTGGCAAGAGAGATACAATTATTGAAAGCATGATTCGTATTTTTTTTGTTCCTTTTAATTTATATTAAGAAGCATTTGAAGCCTGTTTAAAAAAAAAACTTTTATAAAAAGCGAATCTTTGTAATCCACAATACTATTATGTTGCAAAATCCTCTTCCAAAACTTACATCCTATCGAGCATGTATACGCACTTCGAAATAACACGGTAGCCTCACAGTTTGCGCAGGACCTTCGAAAACGCGACAAGCAAGTGAAACACATTGCCAAAACTCATATAACAACTGATGGCTCTCAATTGTACGTAGCTTTATTTGCAAAATCGTTCACATGATGAAGATTTTTGGTCAACCACTAATAAGAGCACATAATTTCACAGTCAAGTTTCAAAGGATGTGTTTGAGTCTCTTTTATTTCACCCAATCTCATTATTATGAAAATCTTTGATGAATACATTTATACTTAAGTTGCTGTTATCATATTGAGTAAAACGTAACAAACATAACTGTGAGATGCTACTTACGTAATGAATCCAAAACCTTATCATCTTTTCATGATAATGCCATTTTTCTTATTTTTCAGTCAAAATGAAATGTCTACATTGATGATGCTACTTATTCTCTTAATTCTCGCCATATTTCCACTAGATTTCACATTGAATTTTATCTTTCAATGTATAGTTTTGTAACCATGATAAAGATCACGGTTAAAATTCTCAACAACGGTAATAAGAATTTTCGTAAACTTCAAAATTTCTTAATGTATAACGTCGGTTAATGAAAGAGCAGAGATAGAACTGATAGGTATCTTAGTAAAATGCAAGGTATTAAATAATAGCCAGCACTCGAAATAATAATACACTAATCGAAAAATTCTTTATTTTGCTTACATTGTTGCCCCAGTGCAAAATTACGATTACAGGCATACCAGACTTGACAGAGAAGAAAAACAAAACATAGAAAGAAAACCGCTTTAGTCATCATTATTATAAAAATAAGCGGTCATAACCGCGACGGCGACGTTGCGTCTTCCTCCTTTGTCGTGGCGCAGTAACGCCACTTCAATCAACGAAAAATTAAGCGGGCGTGCAACTGCTACGAAAGTGATACTTGCAAGATAAAACCATAATTATAAACTCAACATGCCAATCTATTAAGTAATGGTATCACGTCACAAACAGATGAAGTAAGGAAAGAGAGTAAATCGATAACTAATTATGTACATATGTTCGGAATGCGTTACGATATTTTTACGATGATGTTACTCTAAGAAATTCTATTTTTTATATCAGGTAATAAAGTTTGATAATCATCTACATATTTTTAGATTACTATGCTAACACGATATCTAATGTTATGGTGTATATTGAACGTCTGGAAGTATTCTACATATCTTTTATGTCTAAGAAAAATATATTAACTTACAAAGTTTTGCGTATTAAATATTGATATTCTATTTAAGCAGTTATAAATAATAATACATAAATAGATAATATATATAATACATAATATGAATACGAATTTTTAAAAAACCCTTACATTAAATTAATTTTTTCAATATATTTTACTAAAATGATTTTTTGATTTACTATATCAGTTTGCAGTAAAAAACGTAAAATAAAAAATGCATAACAAGTTTAAAGAAACGAAAGCTTGAGAATTATACCTGTCTTATTAAATATTGAAAAAAAATTTATTTTATAACAAATGAAGATTTTAAATATAATAATAAATTATTGGTTAAATTTAATTTTTATATCAATATATTTTATATAATAAATGGACATTTTTATTAAAAAAATCTATTATACCACTATGTAAATAAGGAAATGTTTATTAAAATATAAAAGAAAATATTAATGTAATAAATGAAATAGTAAATTATTTGTAGTGTATTATATCCTGACCCGTTTTATGAACAGTACATATGAAAAATACCATCAATATAATGTTATTTCAAAACAACACTGCACCTTACGTAATTAGAAAATAATTTATTATATTACAGTCTAAATTGGAAAAATTTAACATCATAGAAAGAAGTAAGTAGAATTTAATTTATACGCATTAAAAATTCACTAAAATTAAATATAAAAATATATATAGTAAATAAATATTTTTTAAATGAAAGATAGTTACTTAATGTTTAATTTATAACTGAACTTGATTCATATAAATGTTCAAGAATGATCTAGTAAAATATAGAAATGTAAATTGAATAGTTTCTTTAAATTATTATGCTTTTCTTATTCTATTACAATTTATATATTTTATGTAATAAAATATTTATTTCTAAAGTGTTAACTTGACAATCTAATTCTCATATAATTATTATACACAAATAAATAGTTTATCTTTTTTCAAATTTAAAGACGGATAGAAAAATAAAATAGGCCATTATAAAAATAAAATTGGAACTGTAAAATAAATATTAAAAAGCAGGAAACGATAAGGATACCAACTGTTTATTCTATCTCTTAAGCTTTTAGTTTAATAATGTTATTCTTTATTAATTATGTAGCTATGATAAATTAAAATATAAATATTAAAAAAAATTGTTTTACTAAAGAAATTATTTATACTTATTTGACGCTTAAATTAATAGAGTATTGATAAAAATTAAAAATATATGTCAAACGACGTTTCATAATTAAACAAAATTTTTAAAACAGTCTTGAAATAATTTTGATAAATTAATTTATAAATAATTACGAAAACACAAAAATACCCTAGCATAAGTTTTATAAAATATGTGTGTGTGTGTGTGTGTGTGTGTGTGTGTGTGTGTGTGTGTGTGTAAGTAATACTGTTTATTTTTTAGATAAATCAATAGAACAAAATTACTTTGTATATAGAAAAATTTGTCCTGATAAGTATACCAACTATATTCTAAATATTTTCCAAATCTTCTAATGCTGATAGTGTATAAGCAATTAATTTAATAATTTGGCATATACTATACATTATTATTTAATTGTCGTATTATTTTCTGGAAAATTAATAAATGTCTCTTAAATGGAACAAACATTACGTATCTTAAAATTATATAAAAAGTACCAAGGTGTTTAAAACTGAACATGAAATGTGAATACATAGGTATAATTACACATAGAAATGGTATACTTCTATTATAAAAGCAACATCCATACGCTAGGGTTCTTTTATTGAAAAGCATTAATAATATCTTAATTATTTGATATAAAACATTTATAATATTGTTTTTAATTTACATATTGATCAACGAAATAAATTGGTATCTATAATTTTTAAAAAATGCTGCGTTTTGATTCAAGAATTAGCGCTTGGAAATATTTAAACATTTACTTGCTGTTAAATTTTCATTACTTTAGAAAATAAAAGTTCTACGCTTTATATATTGTCTAACATACATTTCACTTACATTTCGTTTACAGGTTCCTTTGAATATCTTGGTCTCAGTCTTACATATTTCTATTAAAGAAGCGAATGTTAATCTTAGAAAAATAAAATAATTCTCTTAATAATATGCACCATAGATTACATATTCTTTATATATACATATAATAAAATTTCATAATTGTTAGAGGATAATATATTAGTAAATATAAATATTGACATATACTTTAAAAGGTTTTCAATTTAAATGTACATGGAAATCAATATTAGCCTTATCTTAGAAGAGAATGCACATTATTTCTCTTTTTGTCTATCTTTCTATCTCGCTTCTTCCTTATTTTCTAACTTATAAAGATTGACTCAATATTTAAATTAAAAAAAATTTCAAGCCAATTGTAGCAATTTTCTACCAAAATCAGTTTCATAGTATATCTATTAAACTTTCATAGAAAAAAGGATTAAAAATAACTGCATAACTAAATGAATAAATATTAATACATTTATACATTTAATAGATCGACATGAAAACTGTACTACAACTATAAAAGAAATATAATGTGGAAAATTAACTTTAATAAAGTTCTTGTTTATGAATTCATTTTCCGAGGCCCAGTGAAAGTGCATTACTACATGAAGTCGCTAATGTAGTAGTAGCTACCGCGGAATGCATCAATACCGAGTGCATAAGCAGTCTATAGACATAAACAAATATAATGAGACAAAAATAAAGAATCTCTTCTTATATAAAGTTCGTTCTTATATTAAAGTCCATTTCTTAATAGACAAGTGTAATTGCGCTTGTATATGTAATATCGGCTAACACTTGATAGTGCCTTTATTTTTTTCAGCTATCTACTTTTTTCTTTTCGACCTGATTTCCCTTATTCGATTTTTTTTAATGGAACAGGATATTAGAATGTCCTATAGTATAACGTTAAGGTAGTAATTTATTCATACAGAGCAAGTAAAAAAAATAATATTGTTAAAATAATTAAGGACTTAGCGGGTAAATTATAATTAAACTGTGAAAAATTATTAACAAAACAATCCAGTAATTTTGATTATAAAAAAAGTAATATTAACTTGAAAAATGTTATGTATAATTAAAGTAAAAAATTATTTTCCATATTTTTTGAATTAAATTATATTATTTAAATTAATAATTTTAAATTAAGAAAAAGAATTATTTGTAAAATTATGTTTATTTAAATTTTTGACTGTTCTTTTCAATATTTCTCAAAATAATCATAGTAAATTTATATTTTCATGAGAATAGCTAATTAGTTTTAAAATATTTTCTTATCTTATTTAACGATTTTCGTTACATGTAGTCGACTATGTGAAATACAAAAATTTACAAAATGCTCTTTGTTAAACGTCAAAGGAATAAATAACAGTTTTAAAAGAACTTTGTGATCTTCATAAATATGATCATAAGAGAATACTTTTTAATATTAAGTATTTTTTCATATACAAACATCATTTGATTATTGATTATATTAAGAAGATATTATTTAAATAGAAAAAGCGTTCAAAATGTTTAATTGGTTTTTAATGAATGAATAGTGGTTTAATAACAGTCTGAAATTGGTGTAATTGATAAAAAAAGAAATATAAGTCAAATTTTAAAATGTTATTCAATCTATTCGAATATTATATAATACAATATTAATATCCACACCTATAAAAATATCGAAAACTAGAATAGTGATATTATGCGCTTGGAATTTACTCAGTATTAATTGTTACAAAGCCTAGAAATGTATGTTATTAATTTGTACATTAACTGAATAATGACTTTAATACACATATAACTAAGGTTGATCTAAGTGATTCATCGATGTTTTGTAATAAATAAAAGGATCTCTTATAATCTCAATAACAATTAAAAGTAGTAGGTTTGAGGATGTGTACTCTCCTTCTTATTTAAAGATAGTAATTTATATGTAGCAATAAGCATTCTTTCTTTACAGTAATATAACTAAAATATAGAAAAAATATATTCTATTTGACGAAATATTTCTTTCACGCTTTGAAATGCAAGTATTCAAAAGTATTTGCTCTATTATTCTTGTAAATATTCATTTTTCCTCATATTATATTACTCATATAAAATAAATAGCTATCAAAGAAATAATAAAAAACTTAATAAATTTCCTAATTAACGTAAAATAGTTTTCAAAGTTTTTCTTCATTATAAGTTTTTATTAAAATTAACATCATGTAATTCATACAAATTTGTATTTTTATTAAAAAGACATTATCATTTCTTTAAAACCTGCTAGTGAACTAATGATGAAAAATGAATTAATAATAAAACAGTGAACTAATAATGAAAATATTAAGTTTATTTCGACTTTTAAGTTTAGTTGAAGTAAGTAAAAATTTTCTACTATTCAATATCTATATTTTTATATTTAATAAATTACAAGACATTCTTTTTTGAAACCATGTATATTTTATAGATGCGTATATCTCTTACACAGAAAAATTAAATAAAACTTATAAAAAATGATGAAATGCAAAAAACTTGTGAATACAAATTAAATTTATAGTGCATCATTTTCTATGCTATAAAAGCAGCGTCCCTCGTAAACAGTTTTGCCATGTTCCGATCAAGTAATTCAGTTGAATGAACTCAAAGACAGAAAGACAGTAGGAAAAAGAGAAATAAAAAGAGGAAGAAGTAAAATAGTTCAAGATCTTTATAATTAGGAGAATTGATACTAGCGTGGTGTGTATAATACAGCAATATCGACCTAGACCGGGAGAACGACTGCCCTGAGAATAAAAGGATTGTGATGAGAATGGTAGCGCACTAGCATACTATTTGGCTTTCACGTAACTTTTTGTTGTTACCAGTTCTTTTGCCTAGGGGATTATAGTCCATCACGCTTTTTCTCTTCAAACTTATTTTCTTTCGTTACTATATTCCATTACAATCATTTTAAATAGCAGTTTTTCTAATTATTTGAATCACGATAAAATGCTTTCTCTAAAGAAGTAATTTTGGAAACTTTAATAGATCAAAATATCACTTGTTTTTATGAAAGTTTAAAAAGATAAAAGAATAAATTTTATTAAAAAAGTATATCAAAATATAAATTTATTTAATAAATATGGAAGTTAATGAATAAACAAATTATTAAGAAGACGCCAGTATATATAGTTTAATAATAATTAACGAAATTAAAAAACTACCAAATTCTGCATATATCTATTAGTTATAGAAGTATCATTACAAATTATTTAATAATTATTCTTCTAAAAACATGTCTAGAATATTAACTTTACAGAAAATTATTTAATTATTATTATATTGAGAAAAGTGTTAAATTATAAATATTGACGTAATATATATACCTTGATAAAGTATAAAAAAAGTTTTTCATTAATATATCGTTTAATTTTATTATATTTTGTATATTCTTATGCAAATCACAAAAAATCAAATCGAATACAAGAAATGAATAGTAGTATTTAAAATATATCTTGAGTTAAAATAATTCTGACATAACGAGTGAAAAAAATGTTACATAATACGTATAATATACACTTTACAAAAGCTGCCAAATTCTTGTTATTACATTAAATATACAGACACAAAAAGTATTTGCAAATACTCTGTCAAAGACAAGACTCTTGAGCCCACGCAGCACCTAAGAATTTACATTTGCAAAAGGCAAAAACAATTTTTGTACTTATAAAAAAATGTAAACTGTAAAAAATAGTCCACAATAACCTAAAGTAGAAAACGAAAATTGCTGAAAAATCAATATCACTTAGTCAAAAGTGAATATCGAATGTAATATACTAGTTTTTTTAATAATTTGGAAGGTTCATGATAATCGTACATGCATGAAAAAATCAGTCTAGAAACCTATATACACCTACAAATATACATACAAATGTACATTAGATAGTTGGCATCATCAAGGTAGTGAGTCAACAAATACAAACGTTATAATTTAGTTAGATACTGTAGTTGCTTAAACCTCTAGGGTATATATCTAAGAGTATATACATTTTTACGTAAAGAATTATTTTAAAGCCTATCTACTCTTATATATATCCTTCTAACTAAATATCCTTTTACTACATTATGCCAATAAAAGTAGTAATTCTAAACTATGTCTTTAAGTACAAAAATAAGCTGTAAAAGAGAAGAATTGGTAACACATTTAATAATACATTTCAAAGCAAAAAAAACTCAGCTAATACATAATTATGTTTATTGAAACTCAATACCACGTTTACGTTTCATATTAAAATATGAGATTTCTTTATACTTAAGACTATATTTCAACTGTATCTTCCTATGTACTTCCTTTATAATAATAAATTGTTTTAAATTTTTCTTCAAATTAAATTTTATAAAATATACTAGAAATATTATTCTAATAATCACTGTAATATTTATTTATTAAAATCTGAACTGATATTTAAAATTTAAAACCTCAATGCGTAATAGTCTGTTCATTATTTTTTATTAAATTTTTATGCGTTTACTATATAAGATTTAGTTAACAAATCATACAAGTATTTTTTTAAATATTACTTATCCTTGAAAAATATTATTAATAACACGTCTAATAATGACTATAATTTGTTACAATACATCTTTAAATTCTAATCTCATAATAAGTGAAAACATTTACTTTCATCAATAAAAGTAAATGTATATATTACTTTATTTAAGAAATATAATGTAAACGTTGTACATAATCAAAAATATTTTCATTATTTATTTCACTTTATATTATAAAATAGCATTAATTATTGAATCATCCAATATCAATTTATCAAAAAGTATTTTATTATTAAAATTAAAATTTTCTAAAAATATAAAAATATTTTAATTAATATAATTAAAATATTATTAATTATCTTAAATAATTTTTCAAATTTAGTATTTTGCATGTCTTAAAAATATATTTTAAAGACAATACATAACATGAATATCAATAATGTTACGTTTTATTATACATTAAATCACTATCATCATGAACTACTATTCAAATACTACACAACATAAAATTATAATTATAATTATAATTGAATATAATATACAATAAAAAAAACTAAGCTGAATAAACTTTAAAGAGTGACTTACTCTACTCAATAAAATTTTATTCATAAAATATATTTTTTTAAATAAATAATCGTACTGTCAAAGTATTTTATTGCTTGTAATTACAATAATATAATTATAGGAAATGACATCCGTAGATTTTTATTGATAGAAGTATTTTAGAAACTGTAAATTATATAACGTATGTTTTAAAAAATCTAATTACTACATGATTCATTCCGTTTTAATGATTAAAATTTAACATAGTTAAATAAAAGCATAGTCACTTATATTATTAATATAATATTAATAAAATAAATAAAAACAATTGTATGTACGTTTATAGAATATAATTAAAATTGTCTAAAAACTTTGACTTTAAATTCCATGGAAAAATTTATATAAATCACATTAAATTTTTTTTAGATATAATTCATTTGAAGTATAATTTATTGAATTATTTATATTCAATAATGAATCGTATATATTTATTGAATGAATGTATTTATAGAATAAAAAAAATCTTTTATATAATGTTTTTCAATAACAACAATATATTAATTTTATGATCATCTATATGCATTTCATCAGGGTCATTTGATTTTACTTGTATATTTTATATAAACAATGTAACAAATGAAGTTGAAATTAAATTACAAGTGGTTTATTGATTGAAAGTTAATACAAAATCCATAGGGTAATAAAAGACTGAACCGAAAATATGCAATTATAGAAAGATATGAAAATCGTTAATTTTATGTTTCCCACTTTATAAAATATTCCACGTTATTTCTAAGAATATTACTCTTCGGAGATCAATAAATTTAGTTATTGCAATCCTAGCAATAAAGAAAAGAAAATAAATTCTTAACATACAAATTTGTTTGCGAAATGAGTTAGGTAGACTGAATTCACTTTTCTTCTTTTCTTCTTTATCCAATTTGGAAGTCAAATTTGCGATACGTTAAAGAAATCACGTTATATCTTGGATTGAATTTATTGTTTTATCGTTTGATTAGGAAATTTTTATTTATAAGTGATCTTTTGTCTTCATTTTATGATCTATAATTCATATTAAACTTTTATGGGCGACAAATACGTAACTAAAAAATATCTTTAAATATATTAATATTTAAAAAATTGATAATGAATTTATAATAAAAATGTATCAAAGTTTAAAAACCTTTGATCTTTATGTAAATATTTAGGGAAAATACAATAAAAGAGAAAATTTTTATGTAATTATATGAATTAATATAATACTAATCAATTATTTTTAAAGCATTATTCTTCATTAAAATTTTTGAAAAGAATATTTATTTGATATATTAATATATATTTGTTTATTTGTTTAAAATTTATTGTTTTCATGATTATTCAAATGATATTTAACTTCTTTAATTTAATAATCAAGGGCTATAAAATTCTACTCCAATAATAAGAATTACAAAATTATTATAAATATTATAATAATATATCTGAGACTATATAAATACAAAGTTTATAAAAATTAAATATCTTACTTTAATCAATATAAAATAAATAATGAGTTTTCTAATAAATCGGAAAATATCAAATTAAAAAGGAAAGACAAACTCAAAATTAAATAGTTTAAAATAAAAAGGCTTTTCGTAAACATTGAACCTGTATTGCAGTGAAGTTGCATTTAGTACGATAACCTTCTGTTTCAATGAAAAATCAATATTTGAATATTGGCGCATCTTTGGAACAACATATAGAATTCGTAATGAATATTAGATACTATTCTTTATTTATTTTATCTCCTGGAGATAACATAATTAACAGAAATTTTTTCAGTTATCTTAATATAAAGTTTATTACGTATGAGATAAGTAATGATAAAAAGAAACAAATAGGAAATAGTCTTAAATTGAACATTACAATACTTATAATCAGTTTAATATATAATTATAAAAAACAAATACTGCAAAGACAAGAGTAAAATTCAAAATATTTGGTCTGTTCTTCGTGGGAATAATAAATATTGACATCAAGATAAATTTGTTAGATTTAATTTTTCTTATTAGTAATTTATTAGACAGATTTGAATTACAAATATTATACAAATACCATTAAAGATTTCAAAATTCCTGCATTCTATTCATTAAATTAATTATTATTGTTAATTCGAAATGAATTTAAAATTTATCTTATTTTTTTAAGTTTTTTATATCATTCAAAGATTTATATTTTAAATTAAATTTCCTTGAAGAAAATAACAACATTTGTGTTTAACATTTAATCAATTATACTAATAGTTGCTATTGTAATTATTTTCATCAAGGACGACTAGTTTACGTAATAGAAAATTAAATTATTTAAAAACATACTGGTATATATATAACCATCAAAGGTTTATTTAAATCGATACGTATAACCCAATATCGAATAGCCCAATTTATTGGGCTATTATATCTACGACTCATACCTTATTATCTTATTCGCATTTAATCTTGCATTTGATCTTGCGTGAAACGTAAAATACTCAATTATGATAATTTCGTGAGAATGAAGAAAAACAGGGATGTTTTGGTTATGCAAATGTGTAAAATTACAATCAATCACCAGACACTTTTGATTTGATTATCATAAATAATAGTGAATCATTACCTAATAGTCTGTTCCATTAAAAAACTTCGAAGACAGTGTATATACATTTTACCATTCCTAGATCTTAGTGATAAAATATATTCATAATCGAATGAATAAGATGAGCAAAACTTTATTTGTACTACAATCTTATTGTTATTCAATAATTTCAATATCATCATTGGAATTTTTCAAATACTTATTAGAATCAATTTGTATTTTTCATCAATTATGACAAGTATAAATTTGCAGTAAAAATAAAAAAATGAAAGATTAAATTTCTTTTCTTGTAATTTTGCATATAGTATACAAACATTATATTGTGCAAATACTGTAATAAATAATTTTGCATGCAATATTATTTTTTTTAACAATATTATTATTTTAAACAATATTATTTTTTATAAACTATAAATTTATCCATTCAAATATATTTATAGAACAGCTTAAAGAAAATATAGATGAAATAATTCTGTATGAATTACTAGACTATATTTAAATCACCTACATAAACACTTAAATATTAAAATATTTAATTTGAAAATTTTAATAATAGGTTGTGTACATAGTTTATATAATCTCTTAATGATTAGAAAAAGATGTACTTCAAATTATAATTCAGAATTTCCAAATACAAAGAAGCTATTGTTTTGTTCGTAAATAAATTTTCTGGCGAACGAAATATTAATACATATAAAAGTGTATATATAGAAAAAAATATAAATTTTATTTAGAAAAAATTAAAATCTAGAAAAATAATTTCTATTTAAATCTATGTATAAATAAAAAAATAAAATAAAAAATAAATAAATAATCTATAAATATAAATAAAATAAATCTAAGTAAATTTAAATTAAAAAATTTAATTTTAATCTAAATAATTTAATTTTATCTAAATCTAAATAATAAAAATTTAATAATAATTAATAAGAAGAAAAAGAAAAAAAGAAAAAAAACTGGTATATTTAGTAAAATATATGTTATTGATATACAATTTTTAGAAAAACGATCTATAAGTCAGTTTCATTTAAGATAACCGTAAATAATGAAATAGAGTATCATATCATATAATAAATCAAAACAACTATACTACATTTGTTGATAACTAACTTATAAAAAATTTATAGTATGCATAAACGGCAAGGTAACGAGCGCGTATTGAGTAAATAACAGATAACAATGAAAAGCAAAAATAATAATGATTATTTGTTTTTCGATGAACATAAGCAGCGTCAGAAAAGTCATTATTGAAATTTCTTAAAGTATTTACTCACACACCTATGTAGGTACTAAATATATGCATGCACACAACCATACAAGTATCATCGAAGCACGTGCGAGTTACTTTAATTACTCCGAGCGAGAGGCGCATCCCTGCTGTCGATAAATTGAAATTCCAGCTTTTTCATCGCAATGTGAAATGATGTGCACATGCGGTACGACTGTTTAAAAAACAAACCTTAAATAAGCGCTTTAATAAATATCCTCTCGATTCGCAATTGAAGTAACAATCAAACCTTCTAAGTAAAATTTAAAAATAGACAAATTTAGTAGTTTACTGAATATTTTAAAACTATAAACTATTTTAAAATTGAAGAGACCAGATAACTTTTCATTATTAACATGATACTAAATGTCATGTGACGCGAATAATCATTAAAAAAGCTTCATTCAAAGAAAGAAGAAACACATGTCCTTGACATTTGTGCAACAAGTAGTTACATCTCGAGGATAGTCGGCCCTGCAACTGCACTTGAATATTCTTTCATGTTTCAATTATTTAATGCATTAATTTGGATTTATATTTTATTTTTTCAACTTTTTATATTTTACTTTATATTTTATATGTTACATTAATATTTTTTGTAAATACATAATACCTAAATTAAATTTCTTGTTATTGTTAATTACTGTATTTTTTTAGAAATTGCAAATTATACTTTTATTAAACTTTTTCATTAAATAATTTATTTCAGACTATCTTAGCACTTATATAATCGGCTTTTATAAATACACGAGTGTAAATTTGAATTAGGTAAAAGATCTTTTTACCACTTATACAATCACCTTAAGCTATTCTATTAGAAAGAAAGTAAAAGACCTTGTAAAGTTATACTCGTAGAAACTTAGAAAAATTAAAATCACTGAGCATGCAATGACGAAATATGTACTTAATTAATTTTTTAAAAGAATTTTGTTTATGTATAAACAAATTTTTTATTTCGTAAGAGAATAAATTTTTAATGCTAAACAAAAGGAAAAATAAAGCCGTGAAGTGAATATTATGTTTATAATTTATGACCTATTTAGTTAAGACAGTTTAATATATCAGTTTGATCGATTTACATTATTTTTAATAAATTTTAATTATATCAGAACGATTTATATTTAATTTCATTTATTACGTATTACTACAGATTTTATAACTGTAGTGATAAATGTATGATATTTTGTATAAAAAGCGTAGGTTAGATTCTATATTAAAATATAATATTGTAATAGTCATTATTACGTAAGACTAAGGTACAGAAAAATTAGTATAAGCACTTCCATTGAGCTTATTAATGAATCAATTTATTATTATTTATTAATAATACATAATGATTAAGTACTAAATAAGTAAGTTTATTGGTATTCAAAATATAAACTTTGGTTTATATCTATTTGTTTTGTATCTACTAAAAAAAACCATTCTTATATAATGTCTTTCTTAAGACAGTATATGAAATACATTAATACATAGTTTATGTTTTATAAAGGAAGTTTGTGTAGTTAATTCTCAATAAGAATTTATAATGTACTTTTTTATTTATACTAACAGTAACGAAAAGTATTTGAGGCTTTCATTATTAATTTTCTATATTATCTATATTTGATAAGTATAGACAATAAAAGAAATTAATAACTGAACAAAATAGGTATAAAAAATATTATATGAATTACATAAAGAATTCTTAAAGTGACTACAATTAACTATTGTGACTGACTTTTATTAATAATTACTTAAAATTGTTTCCATGACTAATATATTCAAAATTTTAATTATTTTTTCTTTTATATGTGAAAATTAATGTAAAAAGAATGAATATGATTAAAAATGAAATACAAAATAACTTTTAATAATATAATAATATTAATTTCATATAAATTCATATAAATTATTATTGTAAAATTTTCAAAATATTATTTTTATTTTTAACAAATTTTTATTTGAATTTTATAATTTTACCATTACATTTGATATACATGAACGTTACTATAATCTTGAAAGAAAAGCAAATTCCCAATTAATTAATAAAATAAAAGGTCACTATATACCAATTATAAATGAATTTTTCTGCACGTGGATCAAGTTTAACATATTCTATCAAGATGAGAATTCAATTAAGAACATACTTAATATCTGGCTGCAAAAAAAATAAAACAAAAAATAGACTGCTCATAAGGTGTGATCAACCAGCTGTTCTTTCTTTTACTAAAAGAAAAAATAATAATATACACGCTTGCAGTAGCTGAGTAAGTATCATCATTTATAGAATGATGACTAGTAGCGATGCACCCAGTACTTTCAATTTCATTGTGAAAATCGATTATACTATCCAAACAACGTGATTATAACATATATTTCATTGTTCAATATCTCGAATAGTAATGAAAATTTTTGGTAAAAACGAAAAAATATGTATAAGAAAATGATAAAAGTCAGAGGACTGGTGCAAAATAAGTGGTTATTGCGTGACTGCTGTTTGTGGGAAGTTGAGACGTTACGATGTTTGTAACATCCGAACCATTTGATATCAAAATTTTGTATAGCTTTTAAAGCTTAGATGATATATACTAATATTCAAATATTTCCTTTAATAACAGTTATCATATGAAACAGTGATCTACTTTAGAAACTTAGGTGGCTATTATGTGAAGAGTATTTCCACATGTATTTGTTTCAAAAAATTTCAAAGCAAACCTCACTTAATAATGAATGCTTATTTCATCATTTACGAACCTACTTATGTAGTAAACAACAAAATATATTTTATGTAATAAATTTACTATTTCATAAAGAGTTAATTAAAAATATAATGTAGGTTATTTACGTTTTTATAATAAGGATTTAATATTTCATAACTAAAAATGATAAAAGCAAAGAAATTAAAATGTTTAAAACCCTCTTATATAATGAATAAAATGAATAAAAATTATAATTAATGTAAGTTACGCCTTTGTAAAAAATAATTCTTAAAATTCTTATTTCATAAATTATATTAATAATTGAATCATAATATTAATTATATATTCATTAATTTGGAATTTTAGTAAAGTATAAAATATTCATTTTACTCTAATTACATTTTACGTACACATATATGTTTCTAAATATTTAGTATCCAGAAATAATATTATAAAATGTCGATAAAAGTAAAAAAATTCGACTTTTTCATGATTATAATTAAAATGGAAACTTGAGATTGATATTAAGGAACTAAATTATATAAAATATTGAATAATTAAAAAGAATTTTATTTGTTCAAATTTCATTGTTTTGGTCAGTGCATCTATTTATTATGGATTATTTACTGAATTTCATTATAGTCATAGAAATAGATACGAAAATGCTACTTTGTAAAATAACAAATCAGTGTGTTGATCGTTACAAAATACTAAATTTCTAAAAACTTCGGTATACAATTATTGTAAGGGGGTAACGCTCCAATACAAAAGTGTATTTGGTCTCATTCGCCAACTATCAAGCAAACAGCATGCGCCGTTTAAATTATCCTTCACTTACCAATAGCTTATGCGATACAGTGCACGCGAGGGACACAACAATCGTTCAAGCGTCGAGATCAAAGAAACTACTAATCCACAAAACACTATTTCTCTCTTTTATGTTGTACGGTACACTTATTCTTGTAATGTCACTTTAGCTTTTTCTTCTATGATTATTCTTTACTTTTCCATTTATCGAGGCTCCGAATTCCTAAATTCCTTAGAGCTTGGTGATGAACTTAAAACTTCAATTTGCAAGTTAACGAATGGAGAAATAGAAAGAATGAACATTTGTTGAGTCAGGGTCGATGGAAGTTTGACGGGACATGAAAGACGGAGGAAGGTCGATGGCTACTGAGAATTCGGAAATCGAAGGGGAAATATCGGCAGCGCTAAGGAAAAGACCGTCCTACCGTCCTTCGCGTGCGCGGCTGGTTCTAATATAACTCTGTTCTCGGCGGTTTTCCTTGTGGACTGTCTGCACTTCACGCCGTGCATTGCTTTTAACCGACACGCCATGTTGGTACCCGGCCACCTCCTCTGGTCTCACTCGCTCACTCTCTCTCTCTCTCTCTGTCTTTCTCACTCATTATTTCCCTCTCTTTCATTTACGCATCATGTACTGATAGTTCCCGTATGTATCTTTCAATTGGCGTATTGCCCCCTCATACTTCTTTTCTTCAACGTCTGTGACAATATATTCGCGCGGACGTATGTCCATGTGTAAACGAATAAAACCAGTTCGTGAGCTTCTTCAGAGTATAAAATTTAATTATGTGCGTAAGAGTGACATCTTTATGTCAATAATGTAAATATGTACTTTCAAAATTTTTAGAATTCTTTTTTAAAATATATCACTTAAGATTCCCCTTATAAAAATATAATCTGAATTTATATCTTCGTCGTATGTGATAAGATTATTGCAGATAAATACAAAGTAACCATGCAAATGTATATCTGTGAATTTTCATTTTAAGTTTGACTTTATTTAACGTTTCATTACTATCCACTACTTAAAGAATAAGAATGTGATATTTTTGTATGTGAATGTTCCAAATGAGTTTAATCGAATTTACGTAGATTTAGAACTTACGAATGTACATGTTTATATTATTGTTTATTTATTTATTCTATCATATTTCCTCACAATATATTCAAATATTACATAATAACTAAGTACTCGACGAAAAAAATAGTAACGATTTTCAAACAGTTAAATAATCATTACTATTTTTCTCTTTATATAAAAATAGTTAAAAAGTCCATAATATTAAACACATATCAGAGATTCCAACTATATTACTAACAATATATCCTGCAACACTACTTATAATAACAGTATTTTCAGTATAGTTTGAGTGTTTATCTGTTATATATATTCGCACGAATAAGTGATCTCTAATTCATCATTTTGTTAAATGTCAAATTGTACTAAACACCAGAAAATAATAACACAAAATTGGCGAAAAATGTTCTTTGTCGTTTTTTTATTTGGATCAATATTTAATAAATATAATATTCATATGCGTTATAGATCAGCTGACCTTACAATTAAAGTTCATAATTCTATTAATTAACATATTATGTTAAATATATTTTTACAATAAATATAATTCATCGATGTATTTGCTTAAAAAAGAATTAAGAGAATAATTTTTCAAAAACGATCTGATATATTAAAATGTAAGGGAATCAAAAATCTAAACTTCAAACTTCATAATGTAAATATATATTATACATAAGCCTTTCTTTTTTTCTTAAACGTATATTTAAAGCTTCTAAACAATACTAAATTTGTTTTCAAGACAAAATTCATAGTTAGTCACATTCACATAATTTTCAAATGAGCGCTGTATTAAAAACAGAAGACTTTTCACAAAAATTATTACAAAATCGTTATTTACATTTATTACATAATTAAAATTTATAAAGTGTTAATATTTAATATTTAAATGCAATAAAAATATGATATGTTCTAAAGAATGTATTATTTATTTATTAAAGCAAAATTAATTACTGAATCCTAAGTAGTCGTTAATATTCTTAACAATATAAAATAAAATTCATTTCAAATAATCATTTAACAATTATCAAATTAAAAATTTCTAGCATTCTATTATATCAATAATAATTTTATATTTATGAGCTATTAATAAACAATAATAGTATAAAGATAGTACTATATTATACTAACAGAATATATAAAATAGTTATGTTATATGTTAATGAAATACTTATATTTTTTTGAAATATGAATTTAAAAATACTTTGCGAATATCTTCTTTTGTGTTTGTATGTTTGCATGCATACGTGCATATGCACAACCTTAAGTATGTGTAAACATATGTATACATATTTGGTATAATTGCATGAATTCGTATAAATTATATTTTAAACTTACAAATCCATAAAAATAAGATTTAACAAAAACTTAATGTTTACAACTAATCTAATCTAATTAATTTATAATCAATTAATGTTTCTAGAATTATAACTTTCGTAAAACAACATTCTTCTGAAAATTCTGGTCTAAACTCAATATTTTCCAACCTTATCGCGTCATTGCTATTTGAGTATTACTCTGTTAGTCAATTTTTGCATATTTATTATTATTATATTTAGATAATAATCAATTTATTTATCATCAACAATGATTATAATATTAAATATGTTGAATTTTTTGCGTTTCTTTTTTAAATTTAAAATTTAAATTTTCTAACGAAAATATATTATCCCAGATTTAAAAGCTTTTTTATTTGTGTAAGTTTTATATTCAATTTACTAATTTTATTCTTGAAACTGATTCATCATCATGATCAAACAAAAATTCTTAAAAAACAACAGTTTCATTTTGTTCACAATCCTATCATGTTTTCTTCATGTGATAATTGCCATACCGAATTGTATATGCACGTACAATGACCAAGTGTTGATAATGTGATCAAAGCCGTGTCTCTATTCTTCACATTTCCAGTCGTGGAATTTATTTAATTTTAATTTAAAATTTTTCAAAATCGATAGATGACTTTCTCAACATTTATTCTTACTTCGTCGTCAAACTTTTGAGATATTTTCATTATTGCTGAATGTTAAGAAATATAAACACTGCTTCTAAATTACCAAAGATGTGTCAATAATTAAATTATCCCCAAAGTCAAATATACGAATACTACATTTGCTTCGTCATCGTTAGCTAAAGTGAATATACTGTCTACGGTAGTATATTCGAATTTTTGTTGAGGCTACGATATTTTATGGCGGTATATTTAGCGAGACTTATGAAGAAGATATATTTAATTTATTCAATCTTGTGTACTGATGTGACCTTTCAGGCTCATCAATTTCTTGGATTGGATACTGAGTGGCGAGAACTTTCATGGACTGTCATAAAAAGCGGCACGCTTATGGGTATATGATTAAAGTGTCAATGTCGAACATTTCTCTCTTACGAACTATTACTTCACTATTATAGTCATTTAAAGAAAAAGGGAGTTTTTTAGAAAAACAAGATTCCAAATCTAAAACTTTAGATTCCTAAGACATAAGCTGTAATATATTCAATAACGAAATTCCTGGAACTATTTTTATCAACGTTAATGACAATCTATACTAAGATTTTAATCATGTTGATCATTACTATTTTATATTTAAATGAACAAAATATTTAATAGTGTTCTTTATAATTTTTTTTTATTCTTTTAAAAATTTCACTGTTTTCTCTAATCATATTTATGATTTTTAGCAAAATTTAAATAAATTTTAAAAATAAGTTTACACAATAATATGTTAAGAAACATTATCACATTGACTCAAATAAAATTAAAATTCAAACTTTTGAGTAGTATTCCTATTGAATAAATCATTATATTTAAAACGTCTTATTTAAAAATCAGACGTTTTTACATTATAATGTATTGTTAAAATATATTGCAACAGTGTAGAAAATTGTATACATTAAATTTAAGTAATTGTATACATTGATGAATATTGTTGAATATTACTTAGTATTATATTATTGATATTTTGTTCCAAACCATCAGAACAAACATTAAATGTTTCTTTCTATTTTTCAAATACTTGACAAAAATACTCTCATTTGCCTTGTTCTTAGATACTTTTAATTATTTATTTTGTAAATAAGAATTATCGCAAATAAGCGATCAGTGTACTATATCAAATAAAAGATTCTATAAAAAGATTTTATTTCGGAGATATTCAATTTACAATTATTTATGTAATGAATAGTTTCTAACAGTAAAATAAAATATAAGAAATAAGAAAGACAAGGTCAGGTATAAAAACTATTGAATAAGGATTTGAGATACTTTTAAATATGTATCTTATATGTTGAATTTTTTTCTTATTGACAGAAATAATTATTGCTAATCGTTTTATAAGTTCTCGTATATTATTATAAATGAGTAATTTTTTATGACATTTTATGCTTCTTTGAATTAAATACTGTTAATAAAATTTTTTTAGAACTTTTTGTTAAAAGAATATTTTTATAAGAATATTTTATTTACATAAAAATATATTTCCTTACATACTTACTTCTTTCATAATAATTAAATTATAATTAATAGTGAATATACTGATGATTTATTTTTTACATTTGACATATACACTCCTTTCATTTTAGAAAAATTAGTAAGTAATTAAGAATTAAATTATTTATATAATCTCTATTAATGAATTATTAGTATATGTTCATTTTATATGAAAACATTTTTATTAAATTAATTTGTAAATATATAATATGCAAATACACTAGCAGAAATAAATAATTAAAATTTTCCATAGCTTATAAACTTCATTCTTACATACACATGTAAGTGAGATATCCGTTCATCGGTATCTAAATGTCGGTACTTATAAATTGGAAAAAGTATTTCCTTGATAATTCTTTGACTTCGACTAAAATGATAAGAATTTTCCTATGTCATCAATTTCGAAAATTTACATACCAAATAGACAAATAAGGAAAATAACAAAAGAAAGAAGGAAAGTACAGGCTTTTAAAAAAGTTTTATACCCGTTGACATCGAGCTGAAATGTACAAATCATTTTCATCGACTTTAAAGTCCACAATATTTATTGCGACAACCTTGTGCATGAAATGGTTTAATGAACAATCGATAATAGGAATGAAGGAAAGAAGAAGAAAATGAATTAAATTTAGGAACGATGACCACTGATATTTCGTTATTCATTCTATATTAAAATATTTATAACATGGACATGTTACGTATGAAACATCACCTTCTCTGATAATACTGTACACGAGAGTCTCACGAGGATGAATCGTGATATGGTTTGATAGTTCATTTTAAATCCATTATATGGTAATTCTCTCCGGTATCAATGTTTATTATGATTCATCATTGTTCTAAAATTAGTTTTAGAAAAATGAAAAATATTTTATTAATATTGTTTTTTATGCATAAAATATTTGTCGCTTTAAATGACCCAAATTAATTTTATATAGAATTTTTATTGATTCATTATATAATTATGTATAAGATTATTTTAGATTAGAAAATTAAGAAATACATAAGCGATTCTATTTCTAAGCCAAAATAGTATAAAAATACGTATCTTGTGTCTTATGTAGTATAAATATTAAAATCTATCAAACTATAATTTTTAAATTAAAAAACAGAAGTTCTGTTTAAATAGCATAATATATCTTAAATTTTTATTTTCATCCTTTTTTCTGTTAGTTTCATTCTTTGTTTTACATTTGATAACATAATTTTAACTCAATTACTTAATAACTTTAATAATTTTAATTTTTCAGCTAAGAAAAATATAATCCGAGACCTATAATAATATTTCATTGCTTATGTTTACAATATATCATCGGTAAAATATTATTACGTAACATATCACTAACTTCGTGAATAATGTAAAAAATATTGTATGTATATGCCCATGGATAAAAAATATACAAATATATAAATATCTAATTATTAATTGGATATATTTTCATGTTACTAAAATTTTTATATCTAATAACCTATTCAAAGGGTTTATCTTGTATAAAAGTTATGCAAGATAATAAATTGGCTGATAATGTTACTTATCATATGCAGGTGGAATTTAATTACTTACCAAAATAAATAAAATCAAAATTGAACTTAAATGGAATTTTATTTTAAATTAATTTTATATAAAATAAACTACAGAAATACTTTAAGTGATCGCCTTTTAAGAGGTGTTTTGTATGCAATTTAACTACAAATCTATTAATGATGAGAAAATATAAATTAGTAAATTATAATATATATTCTCATTAATATATATCGATGCACATTAATAAATATTTCACATATTTCTTTATAATTATTTTACACATTTAAAAAAAATTCAGTAAATTGTAAAATATAATAAAAAGGAACCGAAATAAAGTAATAATTTAATATTATGAGTGATGATTAAAATATATCATATAATATCAATATGCGCACCATAAACATATTAAATAAGAGTGGGAACAGTTTAGGAGAAGAAAAAATTTGAAGTAGTCACAACATGAAAGAGATAATAGATATAAGAAATTTCAATGTACATTTAATAAGCACCAATAGCTGTTCAGAACCAATTAAAGTAAAACTTTTTTATATTAGTAGATTTCAGGACAGCTACCTCTCTCCGTAACTCTTTGCGTGAAACTGAAAAATAATTATTAAATGTTTGTTTACGTGTAGTTAATTATCTAGTTAATATAATCGGATAAGTAAACAAATTTCTTGTTCGATATTAAAATATTAGGTACTAACCAATCTTTCTGTGTTTTGGGTCAAGGATGTCAACGAAGTACTGTTAAAAATTCTATAATACAACTAAAAAACGATTATGTAATCACTATTGAAACTTCATCGACTAGAACGAAACAAAGTAAAGATTGAAGATGATTTGATTCAGGAAATTTTTTATATGTTAATATCATAGCTCATTTATTTGTATGATGTAAACATATTAGAAATCTTATATTCACAGCTAATTTTCCTTATCGTATTGATCTTTTAAAAGTCAGTTACAGAATTAAAGTTAAAGTCGATTGTACATTATGATAATTACATAGCTAAATTTTGTGATGAAAAAAAACTCTTAAAATAAAATATTTTATGACAGTTAACTAATTGAAATTTGTTTTTTGTATGAGATTTAAATCTGATAGTTTACTCATAATTGCACATATTTTAAATTAGAATGTTATACAGGGAATTTTCAAGAATTTGCGTTTGATTTAAAATTTTTAAAGTAAAAAATTTATTGGATTTTTTAGATCATTAACTTGTTGAACTTTTCAGATACTTAAACTCTGATTACAAATTCATATGTATAAGAAATGTTAAGCAAACAAGCTCTTCAATCTAGTGCACCTTAAGAAGGAAGAATTATGAATATCACAATGAGCACTTAGGCATTGAAATCACTCACTTTCAACGTGATATATATCAGAAACTGTTTATATGTGTATATATATATATATATAAATCTCTGTAACTCACTTTAATTGATATTTAAACTATTATAAGTACATATATACATTTATTTTAATCACAAAAAGTCCTTTATCTTTTTAATTATTATCGTAAAAATATTTATTAATACTTTATTATTCTTTTATAAGTCCATTAAATTTCATCATGTACAGAATTTTTTAAAATGCGGTAAATATGTTTAAATGATCAAATTTTTTCTTGAAAAAATATATATATATGCATAACGAATAGAAATCTTCTTTATCCTTACATATTATAATTTTTTATTATGGCAAGGTGTACACTCGTAAAAAAAATTTTTGATCTGGTTGATTTTATTTTATATTACGCTTGTATTTTATAAGAAAATATTTATTTTCTTAAAGTAATTTATTTTTAGTATAAAAAAAAGAAGAACTTATAAATTATTTAGTAATAATAGATTCATTACATTTCATATGGAGTATTTTCTTAAATTAAAGAAGAACTTAAAACTAATACCTAGATTTAGTTAACCTAAAAATCCTAAGATAAATGATATAAAAACTTATAGCTTAAATAAAATAATCAGAGAAAACTTCTGTTTAAAAAAATTTTATTTTTGTATTAGGAAAATTTTTTATTATAATTATCTCATTCCACTTCCTGAATAGATTATTATTCTTTTACCCATATCATTCGCAAATGCCCTAATTTTTACATGCACCAGTCGGTAAATAAAGAAATTACTAAATATACGCGTGAGCAAGTAGCTCTTGATAATCCCCTGTTTCTTAAAAAAGAACTTATATATAAAATCGTGAGAGCTTGAAATTATCACAATATTCGTCGTACTATAATACAACGGCACGTCAGTGAGACTAATGCAGATAATAATAAAGATATTGTTTTGCTTACATATTGTTTTATGTTTATCAAGTACAAACTTTAAAAAATTTATAAAAATATTATCAATTACTTTAAAAGAGCTTTAAAAAGTTTAAATTTATCAAGATTCATTCTGAGTATAATTAAATATTTAAAAGAAAATATATCTAGAATTTTATAGGTAAAATTTTAAACTAATTTTTTTTTAATTTGTGTTACTTACCATATTTCACTATTAAACTCTCTAAGACACTAATTGATATTTAAATTATTATTATTATATATTATATATTATAGTTATTATTATTAATATTATAGTTCTTACCATTATAATAATATCAAAAACTTCTAAGTTTATAACGGTAACAATATATAAGAAATAGTTTTGTTATTTTTTACAAAATGTTTCCAAAAGATTTCGTCATACCGTACTTTGTTTTAGTCCAGTTTAATCTTAGCTTTCTATCTTTACATTGATCTATATTTTATTTGCTGATTTTTCTATTAAAATTCTGTATTCAATCCTCTTTTATTTTCTTTATATATTTTTGTATTCCAAGCTCATCTTGACCTACGTGACTTAATTACCCTTCCAATATTAGGTGAAGTGTACAATTCTACTATTTATTATTTTTATCATTTACTACATTCCTTGGATTATTATTTTAGTTTTACATAATATGCGAAATATTTTAATTTCTAACGTTTAATTTATTTTACATTATACTTTGTAAGGATGTTTTTTGCCTAAATTTTTAAATAAAGAGGCACTATTCAATATTTTAATAGTTCTTTGAAACTTTACAAACATATATGTCATGAATATAATATTCGTTTTTATTATTTTATTTGATTTCATTACTACTTTTCATTAGTGTTTTACAATATTCAAATTTATCTGCATTATAAAACATCTCATTATCAATTTTTTAATTGATATTCTTACGATTTTATCATTATTTAACAATGATAATATATTTAATTTGCTCCTGAGATCATTTAACCACAAATTCTTAATGTTATATATACATTATTAGCATTTTTAATCATAATTGCTTTTTTAGTTTTTAATAAATTTATGTTAGTTATTTTAGCAGTTAAATTATATTATAAGTTTTTTCTTATGCTTCTATACGAATGTAACAAATATTTTTCGAAATCGAATTCAAGAAATAATGATAAAAAGAAGAGAGTCAACCAATTGTAACAAGTAGTTTGATAAATTCTATTAATTGTCTAAAGTAATTTTTGTTTAAATTTTTATATTTTGTTAATAGATAAATATGAAGAAATAATCTCTAAACGACCTATTATACCAAATTTAGCATTGTTAATAGCTAATAATGCGTTTCAAATAAGAAGTAAATATTATAAAATATTTTATGTGACTTTATTTGATATTAATAATAATTCCATGATTCTAAAATTTTATTTCATACATATAACTTCTTTGTTTTATAAACTTGAAACAAATATATAAATTTTAGAAATCATTTAATTTATATTAAATGTTTAATTTTGTATGAATTTATTTATTCTAATAAATACCCTTTTAAATTTAACTTATTTTTATTCATATTACTTTTAAATTATATTATACCATTGCAAAATTACGTTGCATTTAATTTTCATCTTCACCAACATTGAAAAGTTTTCTGAAATAGATTGTTTAGGGCATAAATAGTGAATACTCTAAAGTATATATAATTGTTTCTTATATATCAATTGTTTCTTATTAAGTAAATTGTCAACATTGGTATAAATTACAAATTAATATATTTTAAGACAAATTAATGTATTTACTAATGAGTAATAAAGATTTATTATCAGAATTTTTTTAATAATATAAACATATTCATACAATAAGATTAAGTTTGAACTAATAAATTATTCGAACAATTAAAGTATTTTTTTATTAATATACAGATATATTTAAATTACAATTATAATTTGTTAAACCATTTTCTAAAATATTTTAGGGATTTTGATGATATATAATGATGATATATAGTAATGAGTTGACGATATATAAGTAATTAAACATACATATATATAAGATAGAAGCAATAATTTAAAAAAAAACTTGAAAACAAAAATAAATAATTTTCAGAAAAACTGAACTGAATTAATAACTGAACAAGAATTGAAATAAATACATAAATTTATAAAAGCTGATTTGTTAATAGAATCAAACCTTTCCTTTAAACTATTAAAAATATTTATCATATTTGTAATTAAATCTACAATGCAATATTAACATTTCTTATAAATACAAAATACATAAGAAAATACTTTATTATATCATAATATTTATTTGACTATTTATTTATTTCTACAGAAATATTATAATACCTTTTACGAAGAATTCATTGTACATATAATTTTAAATTAAACACAATCGAATTTAAATTATTAATGTTTTTCTGTTTCCACCCACTAGTAATATTAAATTAATCTTTATATCAACAAGTTAAATATTATAATCTTAAAAGTATAATACATAGAAAAATTCATTACGAGTATTTGAAATTAAGAGAATTGATTTAAAAAAAAATATTTTGAAAATTTCATTTCTATTAATAAATAAGTAATAAATAATCATGCATATGAATATAACAACTGATTTTTTCTGTTTTATATTACATAAAGCTGCATATAGAATATTGTTGTAAAATCTTCAAAAAATTTTATTTCTATGATTCTAATTCTTATTTAAATTTAATTAAATTTATACTTTTTAAAGTAGTAAAAATTCATTTTTGTAAGTATCTATATTTAATAATAATATATTCTTTAATATAAGAAAAAATAAGACGTTTATATTTAATAAAAAAGTAATCTGTGTAAATTCAGAACTTTTTTATAATAAATTTCTATAATAGATAGTAAATACAGATCTTTATAGTTATAAAAACATCATTATTATCTGTTTTAAAAGAACATGAAATTTATGCATAGCTAAGTTTCACAACATACATCCTTTTTTAATAATCGAATACCAAGAATTCTCAAACTGCCATATTACTCAATATTATATTCTATTTAAAACTGAATTATATATATATCGATAGATCTTTCGAAAATTGCGTAATCAATTATACATTTTTAAATGTACTTTTTCATCAGTTTTCTTACTGAATTGATCATTACAAATTTGTTTTTGATATATAATTAATTTTTCTTTGATCATAAGTCTATATATTATTTCTAATTCTAAAGATTAAATGACATTATTAATTACATAAGTTTGTTCATTAAATGTACATGAAATTAATCGGTGGACTACTAGTTAACAAAATATTCACCCTTTTTTTACTTTCACTCAATCGTCCATTTGAGTAATGCTCTCTTGATTTTCTTATTATATCTTTATCTCATTATTATATCTCTGGTACCTATATAGTACTCATTTTTGTAGTTCGGAATATTTATCATCATTTTCATATATTTACACTTGAAAAATAAACGTCACAATGAAACCAAATGTTTTATTTATAAATAGAAAGTAGTCATTATTATAACTCACTGTATTTATTCGAAATTTTAGTTAGAGACAAATAATTATTACAAAATCTTAACTCCAATTTTTTATTATTAATAAAATCTTGAAATATAAGTAACTATTCTATTACATTGATTATAACAAATTATTATAAATGATCTTTGATTTCAAATTTCTAAACATCTTCTTTACTAATAATAACAGACATTTTATCTAAGTCAATAATTAGCATTTTAAAAAATTTTTTAGATAAATAAAATACCTTGATTCATAAAAATTGTAACTAATTAGATTCTACGCATTTTAAAATAAAATAAATATTTAAAATTGTACTTATTCCTGATTACTAGTAGAATCATAATTTTACTTTCTTTCATTTTATATATTTTCTACTTTATATTTAATAATATTTTTTGTAAAATGAGTATGCTGTTTGTAAAATGAATGTTGACAAATGTCAGGTAAATATTTTACCAAACATTTATTTTCACAATATTTATATTATATTTAATACTTCTAAGATTTTACAATTCTTTTATAAAAAATTTATACAGGTATCATTTTAAATAATTTATAAGTTTGACCATTAGTTCAAAAATCTTTATCTGCAATGGTAATTTTGACGGTCAACCTTCCAAATTTGTGCACATAAAAATAGGCTTATTAAACGCTTGAAACGGCTGTAAATAAATTCATTGTTTCATTGCTATTACAATTTAAATATTTTTATAAAGTTTAATTTTTTTTAATACGCAAGAGTTTACTCAAAAAAGCTAATTTAATAATATAACCAATATTAAAATAATATTTTTAATTTACAAATTAATTAAGTATAAAAATCAGAATATCAACAATAAGAAATACTATAGAAATACATTCAGATTGGTATAATGGATTATTGATTGATTTTTAAAGGCACACCATTTTAAAGAAGCTTAATGATATGACTTTAAATATACAAAAATTTACATAAAATACAAATGTTTATTTTAGTGAGGACTTGAAATGTTCAAGATAAGATATTAAATATTATGATGATCATAAAATAGAAAATATTTGCGAGAGTATCGCAATTTTCTAAATTAACTCTTATAAGTGCTTGCAACCAGTTTCACCTACATATTGTACTTTTTATTTTTAGTATATTTGCAAAAAATAATCAGTTACAAAAAGAATTATTTGCAGAACTAACAGATTTTTTAATATTTATCACTAGATAATTATTATGTTTAGTATTCATTATAAAATTACTGCAACAATATAAATCATTATCTAATTAAAAGAAAAAAATCAATACATAAGTATTTATCAATCAATATGGCTAATTTCAATATTTTATTTCTTTTTATCAAAAAGATATATCAATTTATAAAATAAAATAAAATATATTTCCGCTAAATCAAATTGAATTAAAACATAACGTTTAAAATAGAAGGTCTATTAAGCAATATCCATAAATTAAGCTAAAATACACATCATTTTAATAATTTGTTTGTTCGAAGGTAGTATAAGTAATTTATTAAAATTATCGAACTAGAGTTCATCATAAATTTCATGATAATGAATGATTTTTGGTACTTAGATAAATCATAGAATCCTAATAAAACATTCTATTTAGTTTAAAATTAGTATTTCAATTATATAATACATTAGACAAAATATTAACAATATAACTTTATAATTAATTTTTAAATATTTAAAATTATTTATTTCATTCGAAAATATGATATTGAGTAGGAAAAACTCTGAAAAAATTAACTTACGTTGTAAAAATTACGAATTTATAATTTATTTTATTATTAGAGGAAATAATTATTGTTCAATTATTACTATTGGTGTATAAAAATTGCTTAAAATTGTCTTTCTTTAAATTATCTTTTCATTATAATATAAATCACTCTTTTAATTTTACAATAAAAAATAAGATTTGAATTAAATATAAAATAAAATATAGAAAATTTTGACTATAAACTGTCTCTGACTTCCTCTTGCTCTCTCTCTCTCACTCTCTCTCTCTCTCTCTCTCTCTCTCTCTCTCTCTCTCTATGGATTCTTGCTGTTGTATTCGTTTATATAGTAAATTAATATAAAACAAGAAAAGAAACTTAAAATCTCGAGAAAGATGAAAAATTTGTCAAGTTTTTAAAAAGTTTTACTAAATTTATATTAAAAATGTTATTAACTTCATTTGTTGTTTTACTTTTGTTGCAAAAGTAGATTGTTGCATAATAAAAAAAAATATCTTCACAAAAATAAATCACTTATTTTACTATATTTTTATTTACTATTCATAATAATAAATTTTTATTATATTATAATTATTATTTATAATAAATTATTAATAATATTTATTAGAGGTTTGAGCTGTATCATTTAGGAAATATATATTTACTAGATCATTTAGCGTTTATATAATTACACATGTCTATTACCATAAACTATTGTAATATTCAATCTACTTTTACTAGGTTTTCAAATAAAAAATCTTTGACAGAATGTTTCAAAATATTTTAGAAATTTTATAGAAAGGTTATATTATCCTATAATAATATTTTTTATTACATTCACATATTCAGTAATTCAATCACGCGTGAGTAAATTTAAAGAAATGGTAATATTTAAAAAGAGCGATTTATATGCTGTCAAATGGATAAAATGAAAGGTATACTATCAATAGTATACCTTACAATAAAAATTTTGAATCATTTATTGACTATAAGTATTTTTTGCATTTATGCATTTATAAATATTTTGTCTTATTCATAATCTTAATAAAATGTATTAAATTCAAAATGTTGTTTTAAAGTATTTTTATAACAGTCTTTGGTCGACGAAACTACCATATATATATTTTAGGAGTGCTTACTTCTATTTCGTTATATTATTTATTAAAAAAATAAGATGAAAGTGTTCGAAACAGCATTTCAAGAACTAAATAAAATGAAGCCGTAGATGGTATTCTTATATGCGTTTTATAAATAAGGTAATTTGCAGAAAGCGTATGCAAAGCACGCATACGATGACAGACGCTACAAACACGTAAAATTTCGCGAAACTCACGGCCTTCTAGTACGTAAATTTTACTCGCATCAGCAACTTATAATTATTCCATCACGTAGACCCACTAACTGAATCATCATGCGTGCATATAATATGTTCTAAGCTTTTAGTTGGATTAAGATATCTTATAGAAAGAAATCATTTTTCTATTTTAGCTTTCAGGGTAGATTCATTTCGACAGTCTTAAACTAATTTATTTCTCTAAAAATAAGTTTGTTTTGTAAAAATAAAATTGAATAAAAGAATTAAATGCTTTTTGTTATAGATAATTTTTTATGACAATATACTCTTAGAAATTTGCATTTTTTAAAGTTTTTGTAGTTTTTCTGTGTTTTCTAAATATTTTCCTTAAATTTTGTAAGGATTTTGTAATACAATAAATAAATATACGATACAGTAACAAATTCTACAGAATAAATTCACTTGTAGGACAAATTTTATTTCTCAAAATAAAACATGATAAAATTTTCTTTAATGTACTTTTTTTACAAAATTCTATTATAACATAAATTTTTATTATGTTTATTGATTTTAAAAACAATAAGGAAATACTGAAAAATATAAAATTTAATCGTGTCTAATCATGTTTAAGCTAGATTATTGGAGAAAGAGTAACATATTTTTTAAGAAAATAAAATATTTGTAAAGTTTGAAGGAACTCTCAAAGAGTTACTATAGCTTTAAATTTCTTAAATTATAAAATAATTTTATTTTTTTAATTAAATCTCAAATAATTTACTATTTTCCGGAAATACATAAATGAAAATAAAAATAATTAACAGATGCTAGTTTATAATTGCACAAATCCACATTTGGTAAACAATATCATCTATAAATAATTTTTAATATTTATTTGACAAAGTATAAAATATTATTTAAAATTATTTTAATAAACATTTTTTGAATGGAATAATATATTATTTTTATTTTTAGAATAATAAATTATAAGATAATAAATAATTAAATTTTTAAAAACGAATAATTAAAAACAATGCAAAAATGTAATAATGATGTAAGATAATTTTTAATTAGGGTAAAAACACGAAAACTATGCAAAAAATATTTTCAAAAAACGTTTTAAATATCATTGTAATTATAAGTCAAGTCATTCGATTACAGATAAGATTAAGGATATCATATAATAATTTGACAAAATCAACTTTAGTAAGGAAAGATTTTTATTTTATCCTCGGAACACAGATCTTGATATGTATATGTGTATCTGCAATAATGGTATTTTATGTCAAAACTAAGCCTCAAAACTGTGGTTTAAATTCGTAAAGTATATTAAATTTCCATTACCGAAAAACAAAATTTTATAAAAAATAAAAATATACATTATGTAAATTTCTGTATGTAAAATAAATAATATTGTAATAGTAGACTTTTCTAAGTACGTAACAAGCTTCTTTCTAATTGAATATATGCATTAATATATCTACATTCACTCTATAATTTGCCCTACCTCTTGTACATCAATGAATTATTCAAATAAAATAATTAATTGATATAAATCTAAATTAATTAATCTGCAATATAACAGTGTAATATTAAAAGAATTACAATAAATTATATTAATGTGTTGAATAAATGCATATTATATATATAAATGTATTTTTAAACAGTAATATAAATAATATAAAATAATAATATATTAATATATGAAATTGCGTTCGAAACATGTAGAAAATAGTTTATTAAAATTCAATGTGGTAGTTGCATATCCTCATAAAAAATGACTAAAAATAAAATACGTGTAAAGTTGTATTTCTGTTTGTAATAGGTGAAGTATGATTATAAATTATTCTTATAATAAATATAGAAATAAAATGAACAATATGAAAGAGTGATTTGTATACATAAATTTAATAAAACGTTACTATATTCCTACTCTATAAGTATCTAAACTCTTAGAACTATCAAGTTTTTGTATTAAAATAAAACCATATTTTAAAATTATAATCAAAGTAGGTAAGAAATATGAAACTGTTTGTAATACCTTTAATTAAAATTATACATTTTCAGTAGAGATAACTATTTAATTAGATGATTCTACTTATAATTTGTCTGAAAATAAATGTAGAAGCAATTAATATTTATTAAAGGTTTAATATAACTAATACAATATTAACCTTTAATAATCTTAAAATATTTTTTTAACTGTTCCATTATATTTTAAACTTCTATCTTAAACAACATATTCACGTATATTTCGGCGCACTTTATAAGTATAATAACAATATAATACTGTAAAGAATAATAAGCTTGAGTACACTTATACTGGACGAGTATTATTATGTGCAAAGCAAGTTGAGAATATGTATAGATATAATTTAAGATAAAAGAGGAAGCAGACCTAAAAACATAAGATTTTTCTTAAGTGTCTCGGCAATTCTATATTAAGTTTTTATAATGTAATATATACTAGATTTTCATATTTTCAAATACATTATATATATAATATTTATGTATATCATCATATAAGAAACTATGTTTTCCTCGTACTTCTTCAGTATTATTTCATTTTATCATTACTGTAATTATGTATTCATTAGTAAATAGATTATGGTAATATCTATGAAAAATTTTGAAACTTACTTTTTTTAAGACTTTATAAATAATTCATATTTTTATACAATGAAATTGTATGTTTATATATAAAAATCTACTCAATTCAACTCAATGTGTCTAAATTATTAGATTTAAAATTACTAAAAATTTTTGTAATGTAATTTGTAATGTAATTTAATTACAAATTTATCATAATTCATTATTATACTTATATACATAAATAATATAAATTGTCACAATAAACTAGACAAATATTCTCAATATAATTATCACGAAATCAAAAATCTTTGAAGCAATAAAAATGATAATAATTATTTTACATAATATTTATAATAAAATTAATGACTTTTCTTTCTTTCTAATTAAAAATTTATTAATCTTACAAATTTTTATCTTAATTTTTCATAACATAACGAAAAATATTAAAAAATGTCATTTCCTGTTTATATTGATTCAGTTTTCATAAGTTTAAAGAAAGTATTACATTATTAAACAAATTTAAGTATAATAACAGCATTGTTTTAGTGATTACGATGAGTGTATCACGTATAAAAGATAACGGTAAAAAAATTCGACAATAAATACGTCCATAATTTATACTATTTCCTTTGATTGGGAAAAACAATGACGCACGCATTTAACCCTTTGCGTCATACGTACTTTCCAAGTCACGTATTTTTTGTAATTATTAATTTATTACAAAAAATATTGTAAATATTATTTAAATTAAATGTTTACAACACAAAAATATTTAAGTATAATATAAATTAATTCTTTAATATGTTTAAAAAAGTATTTCCAACCATTTTACTTTAAATATAATATATACATACTGTTACTTGTATCTTTAAGAATAAAAAAGTACTATATTTTAGTTTCAAATAAAGTCTTCTTTTCTTAATAAATATATGGTATCAGTATACTAATACGTCGTTTCAAAAACTTGATCACGGTATCACATCATATAAATAATAAAGTTGTCGATAACAAATGTGGAATATGGTATTTTATCATCAGGATACATATTTTCACGTTTAATATTAATTCAAAATATTACAGTATACTTCACTGAATACTACCTTATAGAAACGTATAATTTATTAATTTATGACGATTTTCAACTAAATAACATATTTAGTTTATTATTTATTTCATATACACATTTTAAAATCACAATTAATTTAATCTATAAAAGATTTGTTATTCACGTAAATTAGCAAACTAGCAATATTGTATTTCAACAACGATAGAATGTTAATTTATCTTACAATAAATTAATTAAAATATTAATATAGATATATAATCATTTAGAACTTATAAACTTTATCAAATGGAAATTTCTCATAATTGTATTAGCTTGTATTATAAATTATAATTAAGTAATTTATTTTTATCAAATGCAAACACAAAAGGTTATATTTTTAAATATTACATTAATGTTTTATTATTAATGTAATGAAAAATGCAAACGAAAAGAGAAAGTTTTTAAGTTGGTAAAAATATTTATAAAAAAATATTAAAATTTATTTATCCCAATTTTAGTTAAATAAAATTCCATCAAAAATCATAAATATTGTTGATATTGTTTAACGGAAGGAATTTCAGCTAATACTTCTGAAAACATTGTGTTACTTAATTGCATCACAAATTAAAAAGACTTTTTAATTTGTTTTTTTGTTGTCAATGACATCCTGAATACATAAAACATTTATCTTCTTTTGTATTTGCGAAGCATTATATTTGAAAATAAAAACCATGATACGTCGCAAATACTTTTTACTTACCGCCACTTTCAATACTTAACAAATTTAAAAAATATAATCAAAGAAAACAATTTTCTTTCTAATAATCACTTAAATTCTTTCTCTTATATTTTACGATGCAATAGCATCAAGTGATAAAAATCATTAACCAATATAAATACTTAAAACATATGCACTTAATCCAATTAAACTCTCATTTTGTAGTCTCGTCACATCATTATTAAATCAAGTATGAAAACGATTGACCTTACCTGAAACATTAATTAAGAAAGGAAAATGAAACAGTTAACTTCACCGATTTTTGTTTTTACAATAATATTTCTTTGTTTTTATACACGAATCACTAATGAAACACATTTAATGAAAATTTACCTAACAATAAATAAATTTTGTTTTTTTGGAATATTAAAAATTTTTAATATTTGTGTTATATTTTTTGTAGTTCTTGTATTATAGTATTTAATTTTACTATTGTATTCTACATCCAAGTAGTAGAAAATATAATTATAAATAATAATTTAATGAATAAAAATAATAATAAATAATTTAATAATCATCAAAATATCTAAATAATTTTGTTATTTTTTTTAATTTGTTTTTTTGATAAAAGTAATAGTAAATACATATTTTATATAAAACACAGATAAAGAATTGAATTTTCATCTTACAAACTAAAAAATCAATAAAAGAATTTTTCTGAATATGAATGATGAAAGTAGTAATATTATGTAAGTACATAATTTCAATTGTGCTTATAATTTAATGATATCTACGTAAGTTATTAAAAAAAATTTCATAAAGAAGTAGAATTCAGTAGAAGTAGAATTCAGCGTTTTAATAACTACACATTATGTGTAGGGAAAGGTATAATAAGTTTAAAAACAAAATAAGGTGGAAGAAAAGCTTGATTAACAAATGAACCAAGCTTACAATTTACCAATTATTAATAAGAAATACCTATATTATGTGAAAAAGTTCATATTTAATTAATTTTTATAAATTCAGAAAGAGTTTGTTGGAACACCATAAGCTACAATACTGTCGAATTATAGAATTTTATTCTAATGACATTAGTCGACATCCTTAACCCAAAAAGCAACAATGAATGATAAGTATAACCTATTATTGCGGTAGCCACATTTTTTACTGCATCAAACTAATAATTCGCACCTGTCTTCACAATAATCTCCGAATTACTTTTGTTTCAAGGATAAAGAGAAACTGTATATAAAATCTACGAGTCGAGAGCAGACACAGTTCCATATATTCGAATAGGCATCGCTAATTACAGTCGAACTCGTCAATGCTATTGTCAGTTTATACCTCTTATGCACTTTCGTAGACTCTATTGATTTATTTTTTGTCTATTTTTATTTTCCACCTTTTTTTTCTTGTAATTATAAAATTAATGGAGCTGATTTTGAACCACATTCTACAATGAAATAAAACTAATTTTCACGATCATTCAACCACAGAGTGAAAAAAACAAGGATGTACAATACGTCATTTTAGGAATACAAATACCTTAGTAACTTTTATCTTATAATCCATAAAAATTAAATTACCAGCCCTGTATTTTATTTTCTAGTTAATACTTTTATTGAAGAATAAAAGTTGACAATTTCAAATAAAGACAATTTCAGTTGACAGATAAAAATTGAAAAATAAAAATAAAAGTATTTTGGATACTTTCAGTGATAAAAGATTCAGTAAAAGATACTCCAAATTTTCATGTTTAACTTCATACTGTTGTACTGTATATGAATATAAACGTTCTTTTTAAAATCATTATTCAATTTTTTAAACTAATTTCATCGTTTCTTATGTCACGTAGTGAATAATTCTTTAAAAATACTAATTACAGTGCATATGAAGCTACTTATCAATTTTCTTTTTATACATAAAAACACATTTTTCATCTTCCCTATTATATTTAGAAATGATATGATAGACATTGATGATCATATCTTTTTTACTAGAAATGAAAAAATATACATATTCTAAAAAATTAATTTCAAAAATTAAAAAAATTAATTTATAAAAATACTTTCTTTCTTAATTAGAAAGAAGTGACACCAATTCAACAGAAATAAAAAAGTCGATTCTAAAATTTAACATAACTTGAATAAATAAAAAAGCAATATATTTTTAATTAATTTATATCGTAAATTAAGATCGATATTACAATATCATTACTTGATTAGAATAACTTCTTTTAATTATAAGTTTTATATTTCTATTATAAGTATGCAATAAATGTTAAAATTAATAAAATTGTATAAAATCGTATTAAATTGTATAAAATTATATTAAATTGTATACAATTTTATAAAATTGTATTAAATTATATAAAATTGTATAAAATTGTATTAAATTGTATAAAATTGTATTAAATTGTATAAAATTGTATAAAATTGTATAAAATTGTATAAAATTGTATAAATTGTATTAAATTGTATAAATTGTATTAAATTGTATTAAATTGTATAAATTGTATTAAATTGTATAAAATAATATATTTTAATTAAAAATGTATTATTTCTAAAATATTAAATAAATATTTATTTCAGAATAGCTACATTAATTGAAATTGATCAAATCATATTTCTGCTATAAGTTATATATCTAAAAGTTGTTTTACTTTTTGATAAAAAATTTAATAATATAAAGAATATTTTAAATACAAATTTAACCATTACATTTTTTTTAAATATGTGAAAATTTATAATAGATAAATAAAATAAAGAGTGTCATAATTTTATATATTTCACAAATAATAATGCATGAATGTAATAATTTTACTGAAACGTGTTTTGTTATATTATAAAATTAGCAATACGTTTAAAAAGAAATGAAATTTTTAGAATGTTCGAATGTGTTTATCTCAAAATTTTTCAAAGGTAATTTAACTTAACCTTTGATATATATATTATATTTGCAAAATTTTTAAATATCTTTTTTATTAGATTAACCTTTTGATACAATACATTTTATTTCACGCAGAATTATTTATGTATAATTATATGTATATTGATTTTTATAATTCATTCTTTAACTTTAATGTCAACAGAAAACAAAGTATTTTATATAGAAAAATATGGTAGGAATTTTTTAACATTTTATAGATAAATAGATACTGTCTGATACTAAAAATTCTGATAAATTGTATCTTCCAGAGAAAAAAGTATACAATGTTTTAAATCAATATATAAAATTCATATAAAATCAAAAGATCGAAATGATTGAGTTAAGCAAGCACTACAATATTACGACATAATTATATAGAGACCTCAGCGTACCCGACTATTGCATAATCAGCTACGCAAAGAGATAGTCGTAGGAATGTTAAAGCGACATTTCCGACTCATAAGAAACAATTAGATATCATTGATCAGTATTAACTTTTGATGTAAAGAACGAGAATAACCAAGAATACGTAGAAAATAAAAAATCTGAGCGGTAGGGAATGATGAGACCTCATTAGAGAGAATCGAGAATGTAAAAGTCTTCGATGGTGCTTTAATAATATTTTAGAAACTCTGCGGTATACATTAAAAAAATTAATTTTGCAAACATTGTCAACAACTTATAATTCTTCTACTTTTATTTCAGTTTGGTTCAAGAAGGCTTTTCTATTTTACCGTTTTTTTGTCGAATTCTGTCGTAACTGTAACCAAAAGATTCCTTTTAATTCTAGATATTTGAAGCTATTTGTCAGTATTAAGTGATTAAGAAACTACGTGACAGCATAGAATTTTACTCATTAGATTAAATACAGTATATAAAATACTTATTATTCGGACATATTTTACATGAAGATATATGTTAATATGTCTAACTAAAAAGAAAGATTTTTTTTATAAAATTCTGCTTTGATCGTTGAAATTATGCACTAAGCAGTAGGACCTTTCTAAATAACATTAAAATAATAATAAAACCAATTATATATATCTAATAAAAATTATTTATATGTCGTTATTTTCATGAAATTGAGATGTTTTCTTAATTATTGATTACTTAAATTCCCAGCACTCATTTAGTAAGACATATTTATATTTAGTTGTATATTATATCTACACTTCTGTATTTTTTACTGTAGTTAGTACAAATCAAGTATAACAATGTTATCAACACTAATATTATTTATTATAACAAAATACATATCATAATATCATTCATGAATAATAATGAAAGCCGATGAAAACAATTATCTATATTTAATAACCTATCGTATATATATGTATGTATATATATATAATCCGTTTCAATAAAATAGACATGATGGCTAAATTAATCAATTTTCGAAATTTTTACGATATTCATCAGAATGTTTACTGTTAATTATTTATCGTATTTATATCTGTAATTTTACACCATAACTTATTGTATACTTTTAGAAGTACCAATTTTCAATTATGAATATACTCACTTAATTTCAAAGAATTTATTTGAAATTTTGTTATACTTACAAATATTAATTAGATGTATTTTTTATATTGTTATAAATATAATTATTTAATATAGAATTTAAATATATAACATTAATTATTTGTTGCTTAAAATATAAATACAAAATGAACAATTTTACATAATAAATTTTAATGCTTTACTACAATAAATTAAAAGTACTAGAAAAATTAATAAAAACTGCTAAGCAAATAATAATATTTATATGTATTGAATATAAAAAATTACAGATTATTATTATTAGTATATAAGATTATAAATTAATAATAACATTATTATGTATATTTTATTTAAAATAATAGTTTAAATACTACATTTAAATGAAAGATATTGAATTATTCTAATAATCAATTTTTTAATGATTACATTTGCAAATAAGATAATATTAGCGATATTATATTACTAAATACAAGATTTAAAGAATTATTATTTAATATTTTTATAATAATTCAGATTATATTTATAATCAATATATTTCTTTTAATCATATCTTATAACAAGAAATATTTTGAAAGTACTATTCGTAGAAGATATAGTTACAGAGAAGATATAGAGAGAGTTCGATATGTAACTATATACTACTTCCAACTAACCCTTCTATTAACCTCGCCACATGTAAACAAATCAACGTTTGATATTCCTTTGAATAAGTTCATAATAATAAATGTAAATTGTAAACAAATAATATCTGACATAACGTGTAACGGTTATATCTATCTTCTAAGGAGACTTATACAAATCTAATTGTCTATATTCTTATTATTTCAATTACTTTGGGATTTCAATCATAAATATTCAATTATAAATTTTATAAATATAAATCATAAAATTCAATAATAAAAATTATAAGAAGAATATATATCTAGTATTACTGATGAATGCAAATATGCTGAATTACAACAATTAATTTAAATTTAGAATAGTAATTAATAATATTTTAAACAGTACATATATACTTAATATAAAATATTGTTGTTAATTATTGTTAATTCTCTTATTTTGAATGATGTTAATTTAATTTAATTGTTTTATAAAATATCATTCTTTAAAATTTGATTTTTCTAATTTAATATAAAATTTATTTTTGCAAAAAGATAGTCTTGAAAATCTGATTATACAATAATTTTAATATAATTTAAAAAATTACAGAACTATGATTAGGAACAGAATAAAATCCTTATTAAATAATATTTGCAGGAAATCTTTTTAGAATTAATAACTTAAAAGTATTTGAAAATATGTTAAATATCTGTACATTTCTGTATGACATAAAAAACAACCCACGTTTGAATGATATTCAATGAAAATTTTTACCTTTTAAAAAATATTATAACTTCATAAACTTCATTAATTTTAACATTTTAGTATTGATTATTAATTAATGAAAAATTTATAGAAATGTAAGAATATTTTGAATATTACAGATTTTTATAATAATAATCTATATTAATCAATAATTAACTAACTTTAAATTAAATAAATCTATTAAAATTTAATTTAAAAATTATTAAATGAAGAAAAATTATCTGATCTAAGAGAAAAAATTAAATACATTTTAGTTATGTTTTATTTTATAATACTTATAATTAATTTATGTATGGATAATATTAATAATTTGTTTGACAATTAAGAATTTTTTACACAAATTTTTAGTTACCATACTAATAAAATTTATCATTATTATTATTTAATAAAAATACTAGATTTTAAATGTAATTAATATTTTTATTTTATTAAAAAATAAATTATTGCTGAAATTACAAAAAGAATTATTATTACATTGTACACATTATGATGTATTTTTATACTCTCTTATTTTTTTATATTTTAAAATATTTTTCAAATTTTATCTTTAGATTCTCATAAAATTTTTTCATCTTCTTTTCTAATATTTTTTTTTCGAGTAAAATAAACTAGTCTTTTAGCATTCTATGTTTAAAGCTACTGTATATCCAATGTGTTGATCTTTGTTTATGTGTAAAGTAAACATCTAGTTTTAATGTACACTTGCATGCACTTTTTATTCAAATCAAGATTAGTTGAAAATAGGTCTTTTCCATTTGAGTAAAACGTAATTGAGATATTAATATTAGAAACTATAAAAAGTGTAAAAATTATCATTCTATTTATGAAGAATCATACTTATATTTTGAAACCACAAGAATTAAAATAATCTTGTTCATTAGTATCAAGATTCAATCAAATATCTTTAACATTTTTTATGTATACACTTATAATTTTTAATATATATTTAATTTATTTAAAATTTTTTGTAATACAATTTGAACAATAATAGTGTACCAAATATAATTCATACTTGATAAAAATTATATTTCTAAAAGTAATGTGAGCCGATAGAAAACACCTTTTTCTATTATTTATTACCGAGAATTTATTTAGAGAATCTCAATTGTTATCTAACTTTTATCAAATAATCACATTATTTATAAGTATCATTGCAAAAGATATAAATATATTGAATTTAGCGAATCAAAACTATTCAAGAAATTTTTACGAGAGACTTACGTAATAGTAAACATTTTTACTGCAATATATAAAAATAAAAATTTCAACTTTAAAATGCGTAAAAATATAATTGAATTGCGTGTGAAATGAAATCAACTATAATTAAAGTAACTGATTTTACTTGTGCAGTTTTTTTTAAAACTGTATTATAATCACATTAATTACGGATATTTAATTTAATTTATTTAATCATAGATTCCTATAAGAAGTTATAAAATACGTAATGAAGATTCATGTTTTTAAATTCTTAAATTAATTGAAATTAATAATCGCTGTAATAGATTTTTTGTAGACATTAGATATTGAAAAAAGTTCTAAAATTGTTAAAATTTATGGATATATACATAATTACACAAATTCTTTTAACATTTGTAAAATATATATAATTGTTTATAAAATTTAAATACTTTTGTACTTTCATACTCTTATATTTGGTATATATTTATCCCTGTTATGTACATAACGACTTTCATAAAGCTTATTCTATGTTTCATACACATACTGTCTCTCTAATATGTATCTATCTATCTATCCCTTCTACCTTTCCATTTTTTTATTTCTATTTCTCTTATATTCTTTCTTGAAGTTATATCTTCACATCATTATTTCCACACTTACTACTACAATAATTGGCAAAGAAAATTAGATGTAGGAAAAATGAGCATAATGACTCGAAATGTAAAAGTAGGTTTTAAACGACAATTAAAAAAAGTTCTTCACTCGAATTAATCAAATAAGACTCCAATTTTACATGATGTAATTCCGATAAAAATATTTAAGACTAAAATTTGTTAAAGAAAAACAATTACAGTAGTAAATTTCTCAAATAGCTGTCTTGAGAAATTTACTTGATGTGGAGAAATATTTAGACTTTGTTTTGACACTAAACAATCTAAAGCATTACTAATCTAATTCCATTTCAATATTAATGCCAATGAATGTATTCACGTACATTAAAATTATATTTAAAAAACTGTAAACTCAATTTTTTACTTATAAAATTATAAAATATAAAGATTATTTATAAAGCATATACTTTAAGAAACCATAATTATAAAGTAACTTAATAAATTATATTAAAAGCCTAATTTCAAAAAAAAGAACAAAGTAGCATAATTATTTAAAACGATTTTTAATCTTCATTAAAATTTTATTTAAAAACCAACAATTTTTGATTTTCTTAAAATTAAATGAATGTACCCAACCAAAACAATAAACTATTGTTTTTACAATATTGCTATCAGTTTCATATAAAATTAACTGCAATTATTTAAATATTTGAATATGCTTAAAGATACCATATTATATCAAAATCATTTTTTAAATATATAGTAGGCTGATCTAGAAATCAATTATAACCAAAAAAAAAATATTATAATTTCAAAAAAATGAACTTTTGTAAATTTAATATAGTTGATTCAATTTATGTGCTATAATTAATATGGATAAAAATCATTAAATTTAATAATTATAATTTGAAAAAAATGATGTTTTAATTTTTAATATTTATGTATCTTTCTTTGATATAGAAGCCTAATATAAGTTAGAATCAAGATGATAAAGACATAGTTTTTGTATTAAAGTTATAGGAAAGTTCGTATATACGAATTAAATTATAATAATACTTATAATATAGTTTTATAATATTATAAATTACCCTCATTCTTTACGTTTCAATCTATATATATCGAAATACTAATTATACCATCATACAAGTATTTTTTATAATTTTATTTGGACTTGAAAAACCATTTACAGTTTATAAGACTTAACAAACTGAATTCATATTAAATTAAGCACAGTTATCTTTTTACATACCTCATGTATGTCAGTAGTTACCTTTATTTAAAAATAATGAAAATTTACATATATTGTAATCTATAGTACTGTAAAATTAAAACTAAAATTATGAAGAAAGCTATGTAAAAAATTAAATTCTGATCATATTCAGATCTATACAAAGTACTTTTCAATATTTATAATTGATACAATAAACTTTGTCAAGAAGTTTTTACCTTACCATTCAAAAAACGTATCTCTCTATTAAGTAAAATATATGCACAATCTTCAACCTTCAATAATTAAATATTTATAATTGAAATATAAGTTAATTTTCCATTTATTCGTTAGATATTTTTTTCTTCAAATTATGTACTCTAAAAACATTTTTAAAAATTTATAAAAATTAAAATGAACAATTACAATAATTTATTCAACTTTTCTTTAATAAGTTATTTAATACAAAAGAAGAATTCAATTTTTTTACAAAATTAAAAATTTCATGAAAAATACTGAAACAATAATGTGAACGGTCAATGTAACATTTTTATTATTCGCACTCTTTAAATATATAACTTAATCGACAAACTCTATTTAAGCTACTTTTTTTTAACACGCACGATGGATCAAGAGTAGTAACTTTGTAGTAATAAAAGGTGCGCTGCATGAAGTTAGTTCTCGTAAGAATTACGTGAGTAGCATGCGAATTAAAACTAGTAAATCTTGATCTTGGTAAGAGGAACTGTTATCGATTTTATACTTTACTTTTGTTCAATTTAAGTCAACATGGTGAATTATTCACTGCGTAAAAATGTATACATTTAATTATATATTGTTTTATATTTTAGTAAAGTCTGAATAAAATTACATCTGTATAATTTCTTTGTATTTAAAGACATTATAAATGTCTAGGAATATAATATAATTTAATTTAATTATTTTTTATATAATTCAACCTGTTATCACTATGATGCTTAAAATCATTTATAACTTATATAATAGAAAAATTATATTTATTTTTAAAAATAAATAAATATGCTTTTTTATAGATCAACGATTTTTCTTTTTCAATTGGCTAACTAAATAATATATTATAATTTCTATATAAACATACCCATCTAATTTTAAACTTTAGACAGTTTTATTCCTATTAATTGAAAAAGAAATATAAATTACATGAATGTGTAATATTGATCTATCATATACCTGTTCTGATTTATAAATATTTTTCGTTAAATAAATATATTTCTGTTTGAAAGCAATAAGTTATTAAAAATATTACTATTATCTTACCACAACAAAGTTTTATCGCGATTTATTAATTACAATAAGGTTTAGAATAAAATAAACCCTTGAAAGTTCAATGAACCTCTCCATAATTGAAAAATACCATTATTCACAATATATAAGATGTGTGTGTGTGTATATATATATATATATATATATATATATATAGAAGAATTAAATTCAATAAATAATCCAAAATAATTTACAGTAAAAGTAATTATAGACCTATTTTTCAATATTATTAATAATTATTTATAATTATGTTATTAATAATATTATTATTTAATACAAAATTAAACTATTGAAGTAAAACAATTGGAGAATTCGTCAGATCCTTGATCTAGTAAAATATCAGAAATCTAAATTTAACAATGATAAAAAATGATTTTTTTCTAAATAAATCTCTTATTTTTTAAAAATATATCAGTAATATAACTATAAGTTTAGAGATAATGTAAATCAATTTATTATTTATATTCTGACAAATAAATATGTTGTAAAGTTATATCAAATATAAGCTTTATTCAATTGACAATAGTTTAACAAGTTACACTTTCAATTAAATAAATTGATCTAAGTAGAGAATTATACTAAAATTATTTAAACATAAAATAATAAATATTTGGTACTCTATATATATATCATCTATATTTATTAAAAAATTTTATTTAAATTTTAATACTAAAATATGAATGAACATTATTTTTCAAGTGATCTTATTTTCGATAATCATCGTAATATTTTGAATTAATAACATTTAAGTAATTGACGAATATCATATGAGGAAACTAGATCACTTGGAGAATTGTATTTTTCTGATATACTTATTATAAATTTATAAGGTAAAATTACTTAAATTTGTATTTTATAAATAATATTAAAATATTTATTAATTTTCGTAATGAAAAATTACATATTGTATTAAATTGAAAATAAAAAAAATTAACAAAAACTTACAAATTATTTTACACTAGCAAGGAATTAAGATTAGTTAAATAGATATAAAGTTAACAGTGGAAAATTTAAAAAATGTCATATTCTTCAACTTTTATACTTTAACAATACGATTTTTAAAAATTTAATCTATAATATTAAATTTTGTAGATTTACGAACGTTCTTAATTATATTTTTCGTGAACAATATATCAAGAAATAAATTATTAGATAACTTCCAACTTCATGTAATTATGCATAAAAGTTAACATTCATATTTATCTGAATGTATTATTTTTGAAAACTGTTTATGATAAATACTTTTCAGCAGATTAGAATATAATTTCTTCGAATTAGAAGTATATGTGACTATAATAAATTGGTTTGGAATGAATAGTATTCTTGAAAAATAAACAAATTCGTTTATATTTATATATCATAATTAAAACATATTATCGGTCAGAATTATCCTAATTTTTCAGCAACTGAATGCAATAAATGAAATAAAATTAATTTCATACGTATCCTTGAGCAATTCTTTCAGACTAATTACATCCTTCCAACAGGCAAACCGATACATGTTCTTAGATATTTTTTAAATACATGATAAACTATAATATTCAATCATTATCACTGACATGGCCAATGGTAGATTTCAATCATTTTTATATATTCAGTAACTACATTTATCACGTTACAAAGTATTTAACTTATTTTTTGTGTAATATAAATATACAACAAAAATATGAATAAAAATATTTTATTTAAAAATTCATTATAAATAAATGCTGGTTTATGTCATATTTTCTATACTCTGAAAATATATGTATTATATTTACATTAAAAAATGATATTTGTTTATTTTATAATTTATTATAAAATATTTGTTATTAAAAATATTTAGTTTGAAAATTAAAAATAATATTTCATATAGCTATAATACAAATTAAGTACTCGTAAAATAAAAGGTTTGTACAGTTTCGTTAATAAGTTGATAATTTATTTCTAAAAAATGGTAATGTATTATTTGAAAAATAAATTTGTCAAAGAAGTGTTTTCTTGTTAGAAATTAAGATATTAATATTATTCTCATTATTAATGTAATGAAGTAATATAAGTAATAGTACTACAAAAAAGTACACTTTTTCTATTATGCTTACTAGTTTTAACTTAAATTTATTTTACTACTTGTAGAAATTTTGATTTGTAAATTTAAAATTCAAATGTTCATTTAAATGGATACTTTAAAATATTTTTTAATAAATTGAATATAAATTATTTTTAAAATACTGTCACTGTTTGAAGTCGATACTTGCTGAAATATATAAGAAATCCTGATGTATATAAGAAAATTTTAAGTTACTAAAAATGTCATGTATATCTGTAACACATATATGACAGAAAAAAGAAGAAATATACAAACATGCTCAAATATTTTAATGATTTACGTTATGAAAGCTACATCATTCTGATAATTTAAAATAATTAAAGAATTTAGTGGATAAAATCCAAAATCTTTCATGAAAATGAAGAAAACTAATATAAAAATGAGATTGACGAATAATCCTTGCAATAATTTCTTAATAATTATAAAAAATGTGTAATTTATAATATAGCAGTGAGTAAATACATATATTTTTTCGGAAATTAAATTTTAGTTTATAAAGATATGTAAATAATTTTTGGAATTATATGTCTTTATTATAGTACGTAGATAAAAAAATACTCTTTAGTTAAAAATAAAAGTCTAACTAGGCATAGTTTTCGAATAGAGCTAAAATATAAAAGACCTTTAATATAATATAACAATAATTTTAAATGGTTAAATAAATTTTATAATTTAAACATTTTATTCGTGCCTAGTGAACGTGGCAAATGGCACTATATATTAAATATTTTTTAAATGAATTGAATCTGTACTACTCAATTGAATGAAAAAATCGACTGCATTTAATTCCCATTTCGATTGTAAATTTATGTTAGAATAGGCATCCTTGCTGTTAAAGCAATATCCTTAATTATTTCAAACTTATAAAAATAAAAGTTAAAAAACGACTTTTTAAATGTTCATTACATAAATAATTTTCACTTTCGTTGATTATGTTTGAAATTTTTATTATATTATACATTAAATATTATACATATATATATATATGCACATATACACATACATATTAAGACTCATTTAAGAAATAGTTCGATTAAATAAAACCTTTCAAAATTTTTAAATAATGTCATTATTTATCTACATTATAAATAAACGATTAATACAGATGATGATCAGTTGGCCGATACTTAGAGAATCATATACATACATTTCCTGTTAAAAGGAATATGAATTTAGAACTTTCAAATCCGCTATTAGACTATTATTTTATTTCTTGAAATTATTAGCCAGTGTATAATAGAAATGCATTAAAATAATGTTATATTTTTCATATTTACTTAATTCAATTTTCTTCTAATTAAATTGGGCAACTTTTATAATTTTCTTTGTATCTATCACTGATGTGTAATAAAACTAGACACAAATTATGTCTTATCTCTATTTATTTATATCTATAATTAAATATTATTCTTTTAATATTTTCAATATTTTCTTAATAATCAGTGACGTAGACTTGGTTTATATAAAAAAATATGAATTTGAAGTACAGTTATATTCAAATTATACTATACAACAAATATATAAGGAAGTAAAATTAAATAGTTAAAATCTTGATTTTACAGAAGAAAAAAGGAGAGATCGACTGCAATTTTCAGAATGAAAAGCGATGTTCAAGATAAGAAAAAATATAAAATTTCTACATTCTCAATAAAACTCGAAGTTGAACAATTTAAAATTCGAATAATACGACTTCGAGAATTCACAGCCTTGGATTTAAAATTTATGTTATGTATATGGCCATATAGTAGCTATCAACTCAAACAAGGGAATTGTCTCAATGAATAATACATAAGAAGTAAATAAAAAACGTATATTTGATTCACGTACTCTTCACCTTATAATGGCTTATTAATTTTCTGAAGGACTATGGATTTATTAAAAATAATTATAAAATAAACTTGCAATAAAAATATAAATCAATTATCTCAAGTCATTAAATAAGTCATATAGACATAACTGAATATCACAAAGAAAAAAGAAATTTATGTTACAGCTCCAAAGTTGTTGAACTGGATTATTAGCAATCAGTAAAAAAAAAGTTTTATTTTTTACAAGGCACAACATAAAGATATCATATGTAGTAGTTTTTATATAGCTTCTGCTAACTGGAAAAATAAAATACATCATATATCTAATATTCGAATGTAATTACAAATCTATGAAATGCATTGGATACATTTTGTGTCAATTTTAATTATTAATCGGATTATTAAGTATGAGCAATAAAATGGAAATAAATAATGCTATAGATATTATTTAAGGCTGAGAATAAAACTATCAAATCAAGTATTCCAATTATATTGATGACTACAATGTATTAAAACCAGTATCTGAAGCACAACTTCGAAATATTAATATTATTATTAATAAGAAAAAAAATTTTCAATTAACCGAAGCATATTAGAAATATTTAAAGAATTTACTTTACTATACCTACTTCAAAGCATAAAGAAGAAAATGTCAACTTGTTGATTAACTAATTATTTGGATGATTTCTTATTATAATAGAATAAAAACTCATGAATCATTTAACTGTTAAATTATACGTGCAGTTGTATCCAATAAAGATAATATTGCAGTACGTTATTTATTATCTTTAACCGAAAACTATAATGATCCTAATGAAGCTGAAATTAATAAAATTAGAAGGATAAATATTAGTCTTGAATGGAAAAAACTATCTGAAAAATTTTGAACGTAAATTAATTTTATTTTTCTATCGATTTTATATATCGTTATAACGTTCTACCGTTATTATAGCTGGTGTAGATTGAATCATAATAAAACGTATTTTATTTTATTTATGTCAAAAATATAAATTGACGAAGGTTCGGAATAGTTATTAGAATAAAAATAAGATTGTTTGAATCGTTACTGAAATTGATATGTAACCGTAAGCAACAATTCTCAAGGCCTATCGGTTTGATATCATACAATCAAGCGATTCGTTCAAAATTTTAGTATTTTAATGAATTGTAAATTTTAGTAAGTTGTATTTAAGTGCTCTGGTATATTATTTTTAAGGAAATTCTGATTTTTCATCAATGATCAACGCTCAAAATAAGTACAAATGTTAGTTTTTGAAGCTCAATCAATGTTTTACCAATTAAGTGTAAAATAATGGCACATTCAATGAAACTTCTACGAAAGTGATTTGCTCTAATTTATAAATTTCGAATAATTGTTACAACTGTATTTGATATATTTGCTGAAAATACATCTTGAAAGAAAATCATTTACGAATTCATCAGACATTATGGCAGATTGCGCAGCTTTCAGTTCTTGAGAGGCACTGGCACCTTAGTTACTTAAATGCAACCGGATGAAGCTGCGTGCATCGCGACGCTGCTCCACGGAGAAAATCAGAGTTTGCGCGACGTCGCCCCTGCTGTTAGGCAAAGTAACTCGCGGATTTGCGACACGTGTCCCACCCACCAACGCCTTGAGGCGCAAGCGCGCCGCATCCACGTGCGTTTCTCTCTCTCTCTCTCTCTCTCACTCTCAATCGCCCCTTATTTCACTCTCACTCTTTTTTTTATCTCTCTCTCTCTCTTTCTCTCCTTTATTTCACTGTCACTCTTCTTTCTCTCTCTTTCTATTAATCTCGACGTGGACGTGGAGCCTGCGAACGTGGAGCAGTAGCGTCGTGCTCAGCGAGCCACAAAACTCCGTCACAGGAGTGTGCGGGGGACATCGCGACGCTCGCTCCAATCTGAGGGACTGGGGAGCCTCGAACCATCGCAACAGCTGATCGTTCTAGGAGCTCCCGTGCAGCCCAGCGCACTTTCGCTTACCTGTTGCGAACGTGGGGCGTCGACAGCGACGGCGATGACGGAGGCGCCGAGCTCCTCCCCCCGCCGTGACGGTGCGTAGAGGCACAGGGCGCTGCGTCCGTCACTCTAGCCTCGTCTCTTGAGACGACGGCACGGCGGGGACAACAACTCTAGGAGCGACTAGGACGCGCGACCGCGACTCCGAACGAGCGAACGTCGAGAATAGGCCGCAGCCACCAGGGGCAGCACCGTCGAACACTCACAGAATCAGTATTGCCCCGGTCCGCACCAACCTCTTGCCGTCAACCCCCAGAATCTCAGGCTTCTTTTTTTTCGGGTTTTTTTCGGCAGAAGGGGAGCGGTCGAGGCGGCCAACGAGCTTTTCCGAACCCTATTTTTTCTACTGGGGACGCGACTACGAAGCTTGTATTAACTGAATTTGAAGTACTCTCCACGATCACAGAGGAATAGTACTTCTTTCAATACACATCATCTCGTATATCCTGTGTGAATATAGGGCGCTTAAAAGTTCCTTTTCATGAAATAATCCATACTATAATTGTTAGCTTGTACCATTTGCAAGAGAATATTTTTAAGATGCGCAACTATTAGGCCAAACTTTTTTCCTAAGAATAGCAAAAATGATATGAAAATATATTTTATATGGACACAACTTTCTTTGTGTAATAATAGTCAAATTATTGACATAAACTATTTTACTGTCGTTTATAATACAAAGAATTGTTTCAAAACTTCATTATAAAGCTTAACAAATTCTTGTTTAGCATAAATAAATAAAACTTTCAAGCTAGTTCCTCGTTTTAAGATATTATATGTACATATTATCATAGCTTATCTTCCATAATCATACTTCTTTAAAATTCGTAATTATAACACATACTTTTTAATTCAAATCTGTTTGTGCATTATTAATAAAAATTGAGAAATACTAAGTTTTAGTATACAGAAATATATTAAAAAAATTCGTGTTGACAATTACTCGGTAATATTTGATTATGACTGAAAATTAAAAGAATTTGATACAGTAAAAAATTATATAAATTAATTAGGTAAAAGAACAAAAATTTAATTTTTTCTACTTTAAAAATATAATTTAAAACATTTTTACTTTATAAATTGTAAAATATGTACCTTAATAGTAGAAAATTCACTATTTGATAATTTAACTTTACTAAATTTTATTTTACTCTTACAAAACAATAAATAAAATCTATTGTCGCTACATACTTTTTAAGTAAATTTATTTATGCTATAATTCTTTCAAATATTATATTCTATAATAACTTTATATTCCAAACTTTGTTGTAATAAGAATATATAAAATTTTAATAGTAATACTTATTACTAGTGAAGATAATAAATCAATCGGATAGAAATATATTTTAATTTTAATGATACTTTCAAACTTTAAAATGTGTTTAGTTCTATTCTTATTTTCAAGTATTAAAATAGTGTTAAATATAACTTCTCAATTAGCCGAAAATCAATTTTAACTTTCAAAAGTTTCAACTTTTGCTTCAGTATGAAAAATAAATAATGTATAATATATCAGTAAGTAGTACATGAGAAGCATTTATTACATTAAAATATATTTTTTGAAATTCTCATACTCTTTTCATATAAGTAAAATAGTTTTATACGTTTACTATCTTCTCTGCTTTCAAATTATAATATACTCAAAAATTTTACATATAGCTAATTATAACTTCAATCATATTCATTAATTTAACTGGTCTTTTAAAATCAGGAAATTGAAGAAAAATTTAAGTGATTCCTTGAGTTTTGTCATTCATTGGTTATATTTAAAATGTAACATAAGCATACAATAGACAAGAGATAAAAAAATCTTACGATAATTTTAAAAATTTCAAGATTAATAATTTATTTATTTTTCATATCTTGTGTAATGAAATTGATAACAGAATTCTTTTTTTTCAAAACTTTTTTTTTAAAGAATTTTTCTAAAACTTCCGAAATTAAAAATATGTTAATAATTTATTTTGTACATGTTAATATTTTTGTGAGTGAAATCATTTATTCTCATATCACAGTTTTCCTTCAGTTAATTAATGTATATTTGAATTAAAATTACAAAAAATTTAAAGAAAATTTCATTGAAACTTTTATTGAAAAATATTTCAATTGAATGTTTGTCAGTTATATATTTAATGTTCGTACTCTACCAATTTTGTTTATTCTCTGCAGTTCTAGTAATGACTTAATGACTTATGGTTATAACATCTTATAGATAGCATTTACTTGTGTAATCGTTTACGACTGTTAATTTATAATATTATAAAATGCACAATAAATTAAATGGTTATACTATCGCACAATGTTTATGTCGTAATGATAATTTTCCATGTTCAATGTAACTTAAATGCACTTATGCAAAACGTGAAATTTCATTTTAAAATTAATAAAATGCGACGGAAAAATATTTTCGGATTAATGGAGCACATGCGGCATTTATAAGCAGGTCGGTTCACTCGTTGGTTTATCAATTATATACTCTCACTCTCGCTTCTATCCGCACATTCTCTTATCCGTCCTGTTCGCATAATTTTCATTAGCGTACACACAGCAATTACTAACGCTCACTCGGTCTCTGAATATCTTAGGCTAAAAAATCACTTTTTACATGTGAATCGTGCGTTAAAAGTGGCACGGCTACCAGGTCGTAGATTCAAGCAACTCTAGCGTGACTAATCCATTTTGATGCATTGGAGTGGTGTGCGTACGCTCACTCCAAACGTCTAGGGGGACAAGCGCTCATGTTCCACTCTTCGATTGCGAGCCAAGACAGAAATACACGGGTACGTTGGCGTGGGCTGCGGTGTCGCATTCGTGCGTCTCTTTTCGCCGAGGAGGACGATAATATTTCGATCTGATTGAACCCAAATCGTGAACGGCTGACCTTAACTTTCCACTCCGATCGGTACCGTAACCGATATGTTAACTACGCTGCTCGCGACCCAAGTTGTAGTCTGGAAATTCTCCCAGGAACGCGGTAATCGGATTTTTTCGGGTTCATTTTGAGGATTGACCAGAATAATGGATAGAACGTATCGAGCGGAATTTAACAAACTATATTTACTCGTGAACAAATCGATCGTATTTCTTCGGAAATAAATCACTACTAACTTGAGAGGTTAATGGGACACACACTTATACCGATTTTACGCTTCTTCTCTACTTTTCAGTAAAATACAAATTTATTCTGATTTAATATCTTGACTACATTCATAATATCACTTTTAATTGTTGACTATTTACAGTTATACAATAAAAACTCATAATATATAGTTAATGGAGAAAATGTTTCACATGATGGAACGTTGAAAATGAATAAAAATTTGCTCTATATTTACAAAAATAATTGAAAACACTCAAATTAATTGTAAATTTTATTAGAATCTCAAAGATGTCTTAAGTAAGTTGAATTGCGATAAAAAATTAGAAATAATTGCTAAATTGCATTAAAATTTCATATAATATTATACAATTTCTAATATATTTATTTATTTTACCTTTGATTTCAAAACAATTTTCAAATTTCAATAATAAAAGTAATTAGAAAGTGCTGAAAGTATTTAATTTTAATAAAAGGTAAAATTGAAGTTGTTTAATATTTTAACAAAAGTATTTTATCTTCAAATAAAGAAACTTACCTACAATATTCTTTAATTTGTGATTTAAAAATTTTATTTTATCAAATCATTCATTCGTTATAAAATATCTAAAAAAACGTTGTTTTAAAATTGTTTTTGTTTTGTTCAATGATCAGCATATTATATGATACAAAATAATCAACCTTCTCCTGCCTCTCCATAACAGTGAAAAAATAATAAAATCATGGCATAGATGAAAATACTAATCTACCGCTTGCAAGAAATGGAAACAAATTAACCATAATTATGCTAGAGCTAAAGGAATAAAACGACCTAGGGGGTAAAAAGACGGGAAATTATGGTAAAATCACGGGATGTTTAGAAGTCGTTATGCGCATGCCGGACCAAATGGACTCGTGCACACGCCCTCATAATCCGTCACTGGCGGTGAATGTCTCAAGCCGACATCGACATCCGCCTACGAGTCATCGCCAGTGTCCACGTGTACCTTTTACGGGGATCTCCCGTCTGCATTTTTTTCTTTTTCCAAATGCTAATGTAAACACGTACTTAGATTACTCACGAGGAACTTTGCTTTAAGCGCATCGCAAATTTTACATTTTACGAATGCGAACCTTGAGCAAAACTAACCTTTAAAAAGCGATGAGAGAAATCGCTTTCGACTCGAAGAGTATAAAATTAATTTTCATCTTACTGATATTAGTCGGACAGAACTGAAAACTGGTTTAAAGTTTTGATATTACGTTAGTGTACAATAAGATATTTGATTAATTGATAGATAATGTAATTGGTACTTCTCAAACATAACTATCAAAAATACTGTTTGAGAAGCTATAAATAGGTACCAGAACAAATTCTTAAATAATTAGAAATTTTATGTAGGAAAACTTCTATCTATTGAATATTTTTTTCTTAGTAAGGATCGATTAAAATTTCATTAGAAGCTAAATTCTTTAGTAAAGGTCGAATTTCGGAAAGTTCTTCATTTTTAATCACTTTAAAAGTGATGATTGCAAAGAATAAAAGAACAATATTCAAGTTTCTATAAATTTTTCCTTTAAATTTTGTTAAGCATTTTTTAATCTTACCATGTCATAATTATATTTTTCATATACTTTCAAAAATAAAATGTATTTTATAAATTTGTTCTTAAGCAGTTAATGGAATGTAAATGGAACTTATCTTTTAATATCTATCGCTGAATTAAAATAAGATTATTTTAAATAAATAATATGAATGTATAAATAACAAGTATTTAAAATAATAATAATTTTTAAATACAGTTAATAATAACTTAATCTTATTTTTTCAAACTCAATTTTTCTAATCTTCAACTATTTAAAATTTTAAATCTAGAATTATGATGACTTCATTATCATACATAAAATAATAAAAAGTTACATCTATAATTTACCAATCACTTTCATCAAAAAGTTGCAAACTCAGATTATAATAATTATCAATATTATGCAGAGAGGCCTTCATTTTGATAAATGTCTTCAGTAAAGTATAAATTTTAATAAAAACTCACAATAATACTCCATTAAAAGTTTAAAAGCATGTTTGTCTAAATTAAACGAATTATTCAATTCTAGTAGAAATTATATTTTTAATTCATGTTAAAAACCATTATTAAAGTAAATGTATTCACAATCTTCTAATAAACTACTCAATATTTAGAATTAATTAAATGGTACCATTAACATATCTAATATATTATGAACATAGGAAAGATAAATGAATTTTGATCTTACGTAAATTTACTTTTTCTAGAGTCCTTTTTTCAATCATTTTTTTATCAAAACAATTCTCATGAAAAAGACGTTGCATTATTTCAAAATAGAAAAAATATACATTTGTTTTACATTTTTATAGTTTTCAAAATGGTAGTCGAATAATATATTTTTACCAAAATAACATAAATTGCATGATGACATTTAGTATTTTATATCCTTTTAAAAGCATCTATCAGCCTAAATGACTTGAGTAATTCAATTATTTTTTAACGCCATAAGATATTTGAAAATGATTATTTATACATTATTTACTATAAAAAATTATCTTATAAATGTGTATTAAGATATTATTATGAATTTGACATTTAATGTACAAAGAAAATATATAATTAAAATATAGTGTGCACATCGTTATTACTTTTCAAAGTATACGAGTGTAAAAGCCATATAAAATTTTAAATTGTTCACTTCGACTCCATGAATTTTGAGTTTATACATGTCTAAAATAGAATGAATATTACACAAACTGATGATCGAAATTATTTTATTGTTTAACGTATTTATTCTCATCTGCAATATAAGTCGAAAAACAGTGACAATATAACATAATATAACAATTAACATAAAATATGTTAATTATGCGTTTATTCGCGTTTGCGCACGAAGAAGTGTCTCTTTATTATTAGTCTGCTTCTAGCTCTGGATTGTCTATTGGTTCGACTTCGTCTTCAAATACAATGACACAAGTCAACATCTATCGAAGGATTTCACACGTAAGATTCAGGCGGGAAAATTGCGAGGACAAAAACTGAAGAGAAGTTGCGCGATATTCCAGATTAATAATCACATTAATTGCGATATTAGCTCTTTATATGTTATTTCATCTTTATATCAGAAAATGGATAACAAAATTGAAATTTGAACTGTGGTTTAAATTTTTCATGGTTTTTCTATTAAGTTACATGGTTTATAATATTTTAATTAAAAATGACAAAAAAGAATTTAGAAAAAATACTTGTACTACAAGAACATGCTTGAAATTACTTTAATTATAGTTACAAGATGAAATACAGGTTAATTTTTAGGATTATTTCCAAGATTTCAAATATACAATAAAATATATTTATATCATATTTAACTGTTATTTTAAATACATAGAAGATTAATTTAAAAATAATAAATATATTTATACATCAATCATACTTATTTATTATTCAATATATTTTTTAATTTCATTAATATTGTGAAATTATAAAAAAATTAATTCGAAATATTTTGAATATAATTAATGCAGAAATAAATTTTTTTTGCAAAATTATATATTTCGTTCATAATTATATGTATACATAAACATAAAATAAAATTTTTTAGATTATAAAATCTTCAATTTGTTCTTTATGAAATAAACTTTATATTAATAAATTTTTATTCATTATTTTCAGATAATTTATTACCAGGTAATTTATTACCTGGACTTTTTTATTATAGAAATATTAAGAATTACATTGTAAACATGATCAATGATAAATTACTTAATAATACTTATACTGAAAACTTTTTTAAAAGTAAAGATTGTTTAAACTGAATTGTTTTATTGTTATTATCATTCGTTATAGATGTAAAAAATCGCTAATCTTTATTTGATATCTTAGAACTTTGTTTATTTCATTAAAATAATCCAATCTGATGATTAACATAAAGTTTTTTACATATAGGATTATTATGAAAGTTTCTAAAATTTTCAGGAAAAAGTAGTTTATAATTGTTTTTGTTCTAGATATTATTGGGAATATATAATTCAGAATTGAATATATTATATTAGAAATGTAATTTACTAAAAAAGTTTCGCGATAAATTAAAGTTGTTAGTTTCCACCTATGATTGATGTAATATTTTTTTAGAATCTCTAGAAATAATGAGTTAAGTTATTAAGAATAATAAAAAAAAATATTTATTCTAAAAAATATGTAGCCTTCGTTTTTTTTAATGAAAGATCTATCAGAAATTAAAGATAGAATAGAACTACAATTTATCAGAGACATCGGACAGAGACCACATCTATTTTCTGAAGCATTTATATGTATATATATATACAAAATCATGCGTGCAGAAATAAACAAACAGTACTTTTAATAATGAAGAATCATAATTTTATTCGTACAGAATAATATTTAATAAAATATAAAATTTTATTATAAGCACGTAATAAAAGTGAGATTAAATTGTGAAAACTATCAAAAACATGTTATGGATCACAATCACTTTTAAGATCCATTATTTGACATTATGAGAGTGTAAACAAAGTTTCCTGTAAAGCTATTCTAACGAGACAAATGGAAGGGATACGATGAAAGTATAAGTAAATATCAATGTTGCTAGTACCTATGATGTTTGTCGTTGAAAAGTGCAATACCAGCATCAGATATATATCGATGCATATTTTTTTCATTGCTACCATGTATAATGTCATTTACATATTAAAAAAACGAGTGAACCTCAAGGATAAGGAAATTTAAACAATTAATTGAAATGCATAACAGTTTATATGGAATATCTTGCTGTTCATCATTAGCAAAATGTAGTTAGAATAAATAATTTTTGGAATTATTTTTTTAAAAGTATTTATTTTTTATATGTATTTTATAGAAAACCTAATATTTCCTCTGAGTAAAAATTTTATTATTATAAAATTCAAATATAAATTAAGATTTTAATATAAATTAAAACAAAAATAGAAAATAAATAATTTTTATATAGAAAAGTAATTTAAATTTAAAGTAAAATGAAAATAATGACAAATATACTGTATTCATATAAAAATAAATATGTTTTGTACCTTTAATAGTCCTGGTAATTTTATGTTAATTTTCATTCTTTCAAAAATAAGAAATGACTACAAAATAGAATATTTAATAAATTAAAAACGATTAACAATTGCATATGTTTGCTTATTTTATAATTTTGTACTTGAAAGAGAAAATGAAATAATTTAAGATCATAGTTGAATTTTTTATAGACACAATCATACACATACGTACACATAAACTTCATAAACACTTACGCGCATTCATACAGATGCACACAAAAAAATAAATCTAGTCTCTTATATAATATCTTTTTAGAGTTTATTCAAATTAAATTATATGGAAATATTAAATTTCAAAAAGTTTATTAACCTTAATCTTAATCGCAATTCGCCATCGTTTAACATTAAATTTCAAAGCATATTAAAGAAATAAAATCAAATCTTTACAAAACTTTAAATCACTAATTTATCTATTTATTTTTAACAAATTCTCCGTTTTGAGTCTTGCTTTTTTATATCAAGAACTGAATTTCAGAGATCTCAGATTCATGTATAAGTCTGTATTGTCATCATGACTCACCTTAAAATTGGAAGAATTGTGTCCTGTTTGATTATCCGTTGATTATATGCAATTCAAACTATGCTGTGTAATCATTATTCTTTATACTACATAAGAGCACTTTTTTAATTAAGAACTTAAAATGCACATATAAGCAATTTATATTTGATCACCAATTTCAATAACACTTATACTTGGATGATCGTAGCACGTCAGGTATGAGTCACGGTGAGTTTAACGTATCCTTGTTTCCATTGCTAGAGACTGTATCATTCCAAATTTGTACAAGTTACTCGTAAGATAAACAATACTGTGGATACTCTTACGATAATCTTATGGTTAAGTACGTCTATAAAAAAGCGTTTGATATAGTTATTTATATAGTAATTCTTGAGCACTTATGATAATGTAAGGAAAGTAATAACATTTTTAAATTTTATTTGTGAATGAATTAGGACGTAGTGCTAAATGTTACGGCAAATACGAAATTTCCGTGACTTTGTACTTGAGTATTAATGGTAAATTGTCAATTAATTTCGATTCCACGGCAACATAAGCTACTAATCATCTTACCTGTATTGTATCTTCTTCTTTTATTCAAAATCGATGAAACATATATTTAATGCTTTTCAAACAGTTGATAAAAAAATTTTATAAGCTCAAAGTGAAATATTCATATTAGCATCAGCCGTTGTATATTCGGCGCATCGAAACGATTACGACCGCCAAATCGTTTGCCTTGTGTTCCCGGCAAAATCAAGAATACAAGGGCTGTATATCACTCATTGGCTTATACGCTCGCGATGACAAAACGAAGCTTCTTCTTCTCGCGCACTTCTTAGCAACGTTTCCGACGAATGTGGCACCCGGAGGCCACAAGAAAACACTGAATCTCGTGCACAGGCGCGATTGCCGCGACACAGCTCACGCGTTAGGTAATCGGCGACTTACTCACACAACCGCGATTCCACGCGCACATGCATGAGGTGATGGGTGCGAGCGAGCGAATTGACACGGAGATAAGCTGCGTTTTTTCTCCTAATACTCACTAGCTGTATCTGTCGTTGTACCTAGACTGAAATCGCAACAGAGGCCAGCCGCAGGTGGTATCGCGGTAACGTATGAGAGAAATCAGCGAAAAATCACCGACAGGGCAAACGTTTATAGGAGTCGTCGATTAAGCGTTACGTATTGCTCGCGGTGCAAGTGACGCTGAGTTGCAAGAAACGCTGTTCTTCTCTTGGCATTCCAGTGCAGTTAGCTGATCTACTTTTGTCGCTATTCGCTGAGATCGATTCCTTATCAGAAATTTATTGTCTTTTGTTTCTTAAGCTTTAATTAAATAAGAACTGAAAATATATTTTTTACTTATTTGGTTTAAGAGATCGTTAAATCTCAATTATGAAAATGTATTAAATATATTTTATAAATCAAAAGACCTATTAAAAAAACATTTTAAATGATTTTAAAATCCAAATAATATTATAATCAATTTTTGTGAACTTATTGAAGATATTATACATATCCTAGTAGGTCCTAGGATTCCAACTTTTCTCAACTTAACCATCACCTTAATTTTATATTCATGAACTACTTCCATTTTAAAAATACTTGGATTCATTGAAAATTTTGGAATTATTAGCTTGAATATGACTATACATATTACAATTTAAAATCTTAAATAAATATTTGTTGGCAAATGTTGGTAAGCGTTACTAAATCGCTGTATATACAGATGTTTTGTACAACTTTAAAATACCGATAGATCACAATACTGAAGAGGGTAAAAATTTCAGAATTAATCGTAAATTTAATTATTTTTATCGAGAGATATTTTTTTAAGTAATATAAATGTAGTATGTTTCACAGTAAAAAAAATTCAGTATTTGTTGTTAAAATAAATTTTATTTTAGAATTTATATGTTCAAAAAATATTTAGTTCAGATTAGCTTAAGATATATAATTAGCCTATAAAATAATCAAAAGATCTAATATTTCGATACTTTTTAAACATTCGAATTAAACTAATCCGAAGAACTGTAATTATAATAAGTTCATTTTTAAATTTGGATAAATAACACTATTTTATCGCTATTTGACTTTAAAATATTTATCACAACTACTAACATATTTTCAATTATAATTTATTTTAAATTCTAATTATCATGATGGAATGCTAGTGTCATTTCATATATTTAAAACGTACTCCACGACTAAGCACTAAAGTACGATTCCTTAAAGAAGCACATAAAATATAATTATTTTTTTCATGATGTATTTCAAAATAATGTTTTGTATAAATATAAAACTTCTTTTTAAAGTTTTTTTCAATAAGAAATATTGATATTTAACATTTCAGATTTCATTTTATCATTCTTATGATTTTCAATAATTTAATAATAATATTTTAATTAATATATAGTATTTCTGCTATATCTTTAAAAATTTGTCGCTTTTTCGAATATAAGATTATAAATGAATACGAATAATGTCCAACTCTATAATACAAAAATTATATTCATTTAAAAATAATGAATAAGACTGTATGTGTGAAAGCCGTGATAATTCTAAGATTTTTTATTTCACTCTAGCACATTGATAAGATAAAAATGAAGTAAAAATGTGAGCTTTAAACCATGAGAATTTATAACTTATTTGCAATTTATATAAAAGAAATATCATATTCAATAATTATTTTATTAGCTAGTTATATAAGATTCAATACATGTGAATGGAATTGTACATACATCTTCTATAAAGTATAAATCTTATCTAAATGCATCAACTTAGCTAATTAAAATTTTATTTAGAGTCTCACATTTGGTCTGATAAAACTCAAGCGGATTTTTTTTATAAAAAATCTCCAATATTTTACAAGTAACCCTTAGTATGTTTTTTTTTATTTTAATTAGTTCAATTCCATTTTCAATCTAAGTATGTATTGGAAAATAAATATAAATCATTAAATTAGTACATAATTTAGAAAATAAGTTTCAAATGTGTGTTAAAATTCAGTTGGAGAAAATTTAATTTTATAGATTGTAAAAGAAAAATTTTAAAGACATAAGTTTTTAACTATACAATTTTTATGTTCATATAAGAAGCTTTATTTGACTGTGTGCGTCGATATATACATACATCAATATTTAGTGATATATAACATTCACGGGTGGTTCATGATTTTTATTTCATATAGACGTTGGAATGTTAAAATTAAAACTGCTTTTAAAGTATATTTATCAGTAGAGATCGATTAAAACTTAGCTGACTATGGACATATAAATCTTTAAAATAAATTTTTTTATTTATAAGCATAAAAATTTCGTGAAGCAATAAATTATTTTTTCAAATATAAAAAATAATATCCAATATAAAAAGAATAATAAAAATAAAATTAGAACAATCTATTTAAAAAGTTTTTATACATATTTTTATTTATAGATAAAATTATTTACTTAACGTATTTATGTTTTACATTTCGGAGATTTATAAAATTATAATTTTGATGTTTGTATTGCTTTAATATTTTTCATAATATTTAAATTATTTATTATTTATATTTATGAAAATAATTCTGTTTTTAAAACTGTATAATGTAGTTCAGTTTCAACTTTTCTTATTAATATTAGACTATGTAATTCATTTAATAAAATTCAAAAATTAGTTATATGTGTATTTCTATATTCATAAAAAAATAATATTTATATGTGAAGATATATGTTTCAATAAATGTTTGAGTCAGTGGTTTATTTTCAAATAAACATGACTGTTTAGAAATGATAAACGTATTCCAATTATTTGATTCTGTTATTCTAAACTTGTACTGGAAAGTAATATGAAAATTGTAATAAGTTCAAATGTATAATTATCAAAATTTACAAAATTAATTAAATCTCAAGAATATTTAAAGAAAATATACATATATTATTATAAATTACCATCTGTAAATTAAATATTTGATACTTACAAGTTTTTGAAAATTTTATTTAATAAAAATAATATAATCAAAATAATATAATAATATTCTTAATCGTATATTATCAATCAAATCTGGAAGAATTTAATTTTATAGGTATGATATATAAAAAAAGTAGAAAGCTTTATATTAGTAGTTTATTTATTTTTTAATATTTAATAATTACTCTGCACTGTATTGATTAATATTTTAGTTAACTTTTATAAATCATTAAAATTGTTTTTATTTGAATTCAATATAGCACTTTTTATATTGATTTTATATTACAAGAATAGCTCCATAAAGGCTTATAATTAATTAATTACTAATTTTAAATTACTAATTTAACATTCATGCATATAGTTTAATTGAATTTTACTATCCTAATTATATATGGAATTTATTTTAATATAATGATATCTTTTATGTACTTCTTTATTCAGATAATAATTAAATTAAAAATGGAATGAATACATTAGGTATAGTACTTTTATAATCTGATTTGGTAGTTTAGAATCTGAGCAAAGGTTTAACATTTTGTTATGTAAAAGACAACTAATCATAATATTCATTTCTAGTATCTTTTCACGTATAGAGTTTAATTTGAGAAAGTCGAATCTTTGATTGATTCAATAATTGAATAGTTGAACCGAATAACTTTATAAATCGATCAGTAACATAAGAAATTAAACCATAAATTGCTGCTTGTTTTAATAAGATTTCATAATTATCATGTGAATAAAAATTAAATTGACATTTTAGTTGAACTCATTAATTAAACTATTTTAACTAATTGAAGTTATTGTAATTCAATAACAAGTATGAAATTGATGATTATGAGATAATGCGTTTAAGTGCAACAAGGAATCTATAAGACTGAATTATTTAATTTATATAATAGCAAAATTGAGTTAAACTAAATAAATTGTTATAAATTAACTAAATAACTAAATTAATTAACAATTGTCTTAAAGAATTTAATTTATTATTTTTCAATTTAGAAATATGCAATAGATTAAAATTGACTGTATCGATTATAATTTAATTCACGTAAAATATAAATATTACTTTATAGGCATATGCGTTAAATATGTAACACTGAACAATTGTAACATTTTGAAGATAGGTTTTAGTGTTGAATTTTTAACAAATCGGGTTTTGGTACGCAAAATTTAAGCTCCTAAAATACAGATTATTTTGCAATATATGATGTATATAAGAAGAAAAATATAAAATAATACCATATTCGACTAATATTGCTCTTTTTTACGCCCTTTTTCATGAATTTTTTACTTACTTTTAGGGCGATCTCTCATAATACATAGATTCTAACTATTATAATATAAATTATAACATTTAAACTCAAGAAGATAGAAATAATACATTTACCATAGTAATTATGAATTAAAAGTATGATTTCTATCTACGAGATTTATTTAAACTGATAATATAATGCCCCCAAATACGATCCAAAATAAATTTGTCATTTATTGTTAAACTCTCTGAACAAAACTTAATTGTCTCACAAATACATATTTTCAATTATGTGCACTAAAGAACACATTTTTTAAAACAATTTGTTTAATGTTAAAGTATTTATTTATTATTAAAACCTAATTAAATTTTTTTCAATTAGTTTATCATTGCTATTATCCTTTGTAAATAAAACATTTAATCTAAAACAACAGTTTACTTATCGTAACTTCCGCCACACTACACAATAATACTCAAGTTTTCAACCGTTTGCACAAAAACAATCAGTTCAATATTTATTTAAATTTACTTATTTACAAAAAAAGAAATACAATAAAGAAAAAAATATATAACCAAATAACTTATATAATCATAAAAGCCAGGAAACTAATAAATTTCTTTTTCATACAAGTTGTTTTCAGTGGAATGTCAATTTAATTTCTGATGTTATCATCAGGATTGCATTTATCAGTAAGTTTGTCGAGGTACTACATGGAAAAGGTGAAAAGTGTGATAAAGATCAATAAATAATAAATAAAAGAAGAGTGTAAAAGTTTTGGAAGTTTTTGAAGCCAGTGACTTTATCTCTGCGAATAATGCAGAGCGAGCATGTAAAATCGTGCGTCGTTATATGGAGCAGCGCGCGTTTTATGCGCGAGTGACATGATTTTAATTTAAGAAGCCAAGACGCACGGGACGAGAATCTGGTGTAAATCACCTGCACGCACGTGACACCTCTACGGGATTTTGAGATGCCGTAAGTGTTGGCTCTACAGGCGATCCATTCGCCAACCCAATAATCACGCGTTATTACTGCAATACGTGCGACTTCACGACGGAGCGTTTTCATTTGGAAGCGAGCCATCCGAGGCTGCGTCGGTGTATCCACACCTGGGTTTTCAAATTGCGCGAGACTAAGCGCTTTTTTACTACGACTTTTATTGCGCTATCGCACTTGGAGATAGCGACTTTAGATCACTGAAATTGGATAATAAAGATTCAGTATGTGTGCGCTTCGTTGAGGAAATCCTTCGTTTCGAGTGAGCCTTTGGAATATGAAAATATTTAAGAGGATGCCTTTCTAAGCGGGTTTATTATTGTGTTGAAACTTTGAAGCCTCGTTTTTTGCGCCAACATTTGTTTATACTATCTTAAGTAACAATTTACAAATATTATCAATAATTATTTATTTTAATTCAAGAGTTACAATGATATTTTACAAAAACATACGTCAATTTAAGGTGCAATTATATCACTTTCGTATTAATATTAGAATCAAAAAGTATGTAAAGCCATTGTTGTAAATTCAATCAGATTCGAATGTTGTTCTAATATACAGAAGTTGTTAATTTTATCGTGATCACCTTTAGTAGAGATGATAGTTACGTTTAAAATAGAATATACTAGTGACAGTACTTTTTTTAATTGTCAAAGTATGTTTAAGAAGTTACTTATTTAACTTGACTTTTCTATTCATTAATTTTAAGCTTTTATTTTAGATATTCTGAACTTCTTTCTACAATTATTTTCCGTTATATTTAAAAAAATTTGTCTTGGTCACTGTCCAAACGCAAAATTATAACTCAAATAATTCTCAGTATATCATAATTTTGTTTATCCTTCTCTGTATTTTATATTTATAAGGAATCCTATCTTTATATACAAAAACTGTTAGCATTCTAAAAACTTTTTAACTAAAGAATAATTGATTACATATTTTCTTTAATATATTTTAACAAATTGTTTAATTCACAAATGAAATATCTAAGATAGAAAAGGATAAATAAAATTTAAGCCAAAATAATATGTGTTGAAAAAAGTAATTCTTGATACCAAAAGCTCATGAATAACTCAACTCAGTCGCTCGGAGCCGTAGATTTCTGTTTCTCAGACTAGATTACATTCTTATTTTTACACGCTCTAAAACAATATCTTCTCAGTACTGTCCTTTTATTTTAAATTTCCTCGTCAACGGAGTTCTAGATTCATGATTTTTGAGGAATTAATTAGAATCTTCAAACTCTAGACATATTTAATAAGACTACTGTACAATGCTTATCGTAATGAAAAACTAAGTTTGACCAGATACTGTTCTAGCCCTGTAATTAAATTTTCTTTTTCAAAGTAATCATTTTTATTGGAAATTATGTACTTAATTATCTATTTCAAATTCACATTGAATGTCAATAATTCTGTGAGATTATAAGAATAATATTAAATGTAGGTTTTATGAAATCATAAAATATATTAATATTTCAGAAACATCCTTAAAAAGTTTACATCACTTGAATTGTAGGAAGTTTATTTTTAACAAAATTTGACTTTGCAAATAAGTAAAACATTATAGAAAAAGAACTATTCAAATTTACTCAAAATTTACATATATTGCTAGAATTGCTCTTAATTTTTACTTTAATGTCATTTAAATAGGGTAAAATCTTATCCAATTTTTATTAAATCGTTGTCATTAGACAAAATACTATAAATTTTAAAATATGAGAACTTATTACATAGTGAATAGTATTAAAGAATTGGTAAGTTTATTTCTTCTTTCTATAAAATATAATTGATTTATTTGAAAATAGTGACATAATTATTAATAAATTTAAATAAAATAGTGTAATAGTTATAATTTGAGTAAGAACTGATTTTAGTATAGTAAAAGTAGGAGTGTGAAATTTGGCTCGCCAAATTCAAATCCAGAAAAGGCCGTCAAAAAATACTAGTATAGCGATTACAAGCAATATCTTGATAAAAGAAGGAAATACAGAAAAAGAAAAGAGAGTAAGCAAAGCGAAAAACTTTGCATTGAATAAATTTTTTAATAATCTCACATTATATTTAATCTTAGAATGTCCTACAACAGAAGAATCATCAAGTATAGATTTTAATTCAGATAATATTCTTACAATTACAAAGTTAATCAATTCTGAATAAATAAAATTATATGATGTTACTATTAAGATATCTAGAACTGTATCTGCGAATAATTGAAATTTATTTTCTAGTAGCTGTTTGCAATTTTTCATATTCATTATTTTCTTTCTTTTGAATGTGAGATCGTTCAAAGATCGATGGGTAATTAAAATTTAAATTCTATACAGTATACGTAAAAGTTTACGAAATAAATATATTTTATATTCTAAAAAAATATGTAATTTTCAGATCCTATTAAATCATTCCAATTTTATATATTTATTTTTTAAAAAAAAACTTAAAAAATTAAAACTATAACATTATTTAAACTAAATAGTAATTAATAATATTGAATATATATACATACGTTATTATTGATTTTATTAGAATATTAAATATTATCTCAATGATAGAAATTTGTTCATACAAATTTTAAAAGAAAAAAGTATTTAATATAATAACAAAAATAGTTAATTTGAAATAATATATTCCTACAAAATTTATAGAGCTGCATTATGTTACAATATTTTGTGTTTATAAAATACTTTTTATAATAATAACAATAATTAAAATAAATCAGTTAAGGCACTTATTAAAATAACGCGTATTATAAGCAATACCATCATATAAATTATTACATATAATGCAAATTTAGAGAACTTTAATTTCGTTATCTTGATATTTATCCTAAACAAGTGTATACAAATTCAATTCACAGACAATAATTTCTTGTTATTATCAGTCACGATGGCCGATTGTCATGAATCAATTTATTCCATATAACGCAATAGCAATAGTAGCTTATCAACTTTGATGAATATATAATAGTTTTATATAGCCGACAATGAGCGAGCGAATATTAAAGTGTTATCGAGCAACGAATATCAACACGTCACGCTTTTTTAACGTTGACGACTTCATTGAAATCCTGACCCTCAATTTCGCATTGATAAAAATAAAAGCTTTACTTTTAGACTATTTTATAAAGTTATTAATATTTTTGCAGAAGATGAGTAAAATATATAACAAAAATTCAACTTTGAAATGTTGTTTTATTTAAGGTAAGACTTGGGTAAAATTTGCGTCAGAAAAGTTACTGCATTTAAAGAATAAAAATAACAGTTTAAAAGTGATATTTTTATAATAAAAATCTTCGAATAGTTCACAACAATCATCACTATGATTATGAATATTCTAAATTTAAAATACTTAAATTAAAAAAAATAAATATATAATCTTAAATACCGATCATTTGAGATTGTTAATAAAAATTATGCTATTAATAGTTCACAAATTACCAGAAAATTCAAATTAGTTATTTTTGGTTAATCAATAAATTTTAAATATAAAAAATATTTATTTGCTATTTAAAAAAAATTAACTAAATCATAATTTACTTTATTATATACATTAATAAGTAATTTTGTAATTTATTTATTATTCCTATTTTATATTTTTTAAGTACTGATTTTTATATATAAATTTAATTAAAAATATAATTTTAAATACTCTCGAAGTTCTATCTTTTTCAATATAAATACATACTATAATTAATTAATATACTATTATAGAAATTAATTTTAAACAATTAAATATTTTATTCACGAAATGTAAAGTTACAAATTCTTTAAATTTATCTATTCGTTAAATCAAGTTTTTGAATTTATATATTTGCCTAATATGCAATGTATAAATAATGTCGTGTAATATTATGTTTTAAGTAATTCTTTAATAAACATTCTGGGTCATTATTTCAAAGTCCTTACGTGCATATAATAAATGCATCATACATAATAATATTTGCTTTTCTGAACTTTTTGTTAATAATCTCGTAGACTTTTACTCTAAGGAGACATTAAATTAAAAAGACATGTTTCTCTACACTTCGATTTCTACTTATGAATATCACGTTACTATGAAGAGTTAACCAAATAACTCTAGTGAAAGAGATACAATTACTTTAGGTAATACAATTATTACACGAGAACACTTTGTCATTTTCAGGTACGTATCTCTCGCAGCTTACATTTTTTATACGTTATATAAGACAATAAACATTTTTCTTTAGGTGAATGACAATTGTCTCTTCTTTTCTTTTATTTTTCTATTAGTAAGAAAGTGACACCAAAAATAAAGTTAAATTTGAATGCAAAGTCGAATTTAGTTGAGATTTTTATGAGAGTTATCAAAGAAGAGACTCAAGCATAACTACATACTTTTTAGAGTTATTGAATTAGAAGTTATAAATTTCTTAAACTTCAAACGTGGTTTTATATTATTTATAGCAAGTTATTAAAATCAATAATTTTTTAAAACCCATAAAAATGCATTTAGATTAAAAAATTTAATTGCACCTTTTGAAATGTTATATTTACAGTTTTATAACATAATATAAGATAATTAAGTAAATATACATTTAACTAACGATTACTACAATACATTAAATATTTAATACTGTTCTGAAAAATTTTATTCTTTAAGTATTGGAATAGTGAATGTAACTTTAATACATAAAGTTATATAAATAAATAAAGAAATTTTATTTTAAATATTTATAATTTTAGCTGTAACTCGAAATAGTTTTTGAAAATACAGATATACCTTCTTATAATGCGACTTATTTATCGGGTTTTGTATTAAATTTATTTTTAAATCGATGAATGTACATATTTTGAAATTATGAAATTAGAAGTTGGAAAAGATTATTTGCTATATTACAATCGAAATTAAAAGAATGTTTTCATAACATAAGTCAATTTTCTTAAATTTTAAATATTTACTTTCACAAAGATACATAAATATTATACTCAATCAGTATATTTGAAAACTCTAATTGCTTTAGCCACGATTATACTCGATTGCTTATTTAAAACATGCATTAAAAACTTACTGTGAAATACAATACAATTTTAAACTATAATTTTACAATAATTGTATGACTTTAATATTTATAAATGTAATCAAATATATAAATTAAAAAATGAAAAAATTTAAATAATTTATTAATATAATTTAGAATTATAATCTTTAATGAAAGTAATAAGTCATTTGTAGGAAGTTTTATTTTATATTTTATAATTTCCCACTATTTTTATAATTCCTTTTCATTCATTAAGGAGTTGAATATTCAATAGATTTCGACATATAATTTCTAAAAAACATGATGTCTCAGCAGAAGTTTAATTATAAAGTAGTACTTTTATCGAATCGTAGAAATTAAAATTTATTTAAATAAATGAAATGTAAATAAGTTAAAAGTTTATATAAAGATATGAATGAAAAAGAAAAAAATTAATACTTGGAGCAATATAGGAAAGTCTTTATTTAACAATTATTTTGTTAAAGTGGTTAATAAAATAAATCACTGTATAAAAAATTCAAGCATTTGTTAAAGGTGCTTAAAAATCAAGTATTAATTTTCTTATTAGAGTATTATATAAAGTATTATATGGCAACATCATTATTTATTTTACATATAAAATCAATTATAAATTTAGAAATACATTATTATGAATGAATGTATTTGAAGGTGTTAATATTTTATCTTCTTTAAATATATCTGCAAGATTTTATATCTATTTTTTAAATGCGCAAATTCAAACAGACCAAATTGAATTCGATTTATCTAAAATATTGCTCATATTTTCGTACGGTACTTATATCTAAATTAATTTTTTACTTATTAATTTACTTTTACTTTATTAATTTTTTCACGCATTACGTTAAATTATATTATTTATAAAGATATTTTCATAATAAGGTGATTACATATTAATATCTCAATAAAACAAAAACCGTTGAATTTTTCTGCTTTAATTGAAAATAAATATTATCAAAAAATTATATAGAAAAAACTTTGTATAAGTGACAGAGTAGAGAAATTCATTCTAACTTAAGTCACATTTGTTCAAAATGATTGTACTTTTTTAAAAATATTTAAAAATATATTTAATTAATTTTGTTCACAATTAATATATTATAAAACAAAAATCGCAATATAAAAAACATATAAACATAAAACTGAAAGATTTATACAATAATATAAATATTCAATAATTATCTAATTTGCTATAAAAGTTAAGGTACATTTGCATTGATTAAATATGATTATTTTCTATTTTCTAATAATTCATAACGAAATTATTTTGAAGCTATAAAAATTTTAACTAAATAAAAAATAATTAAAAAATGAATTATTATAAATCTTAAATATTATTACTAAAAAATTTTTCTGGAAAAATCATTTTATATACTGTAAAATAGATTCATAAAAAAAATAATATCATTTTTCAGATTTTAACTATAACAATGTAGTGATTTTTAGTATTTTTAATTATTATTTCAAATTGATTATAAATATATTCTTTTCAATAGAAAAAGAAATATATTAATTCCAAGAAAAACTAAAGCTTACTCAATAATGACAATAGCAGTTTTATGTTTTATAAAACAAGAGGAAAATGACAATGAATTTCTCGAATTACTTCATCATCAATTAGTAAAATATATTACTTCTATTGTTTAAACTTTATGAAATTTACTAATTTTAATTTTAAAAAAATTAAAAAAGATTATAAGTTCAACTTTGTATAATTTCGTAGTTTTCTAATAATATAAAATTGAACATACACACAAATAATTGGAATGAATTATATAAAATTGGTATAAATAAAAAGTAATACACATAATTGGTTTCATAAGCCGATAAGCATTTATTAGTATTAACTTTTCTCTTATATTATTAAAAAGATAAACAACCAACGTTTTGTATAAAATCGCAAAGCTTTCCTTTTCTTCCCGACAAGGATTTTTCAAGAAAACTTTACAAGTCTTTAATTTTATATGCAATTTGTAGGAAAGAAAAAGTAAAAATGAAAGAATATATATAGAACTTACGACAAAAGTTTGTCGTTAACAAACTTGGTTTTTTTTCATTCGATTATAACGAACATCTTTTTCCTTTTTCTTTTATAAAAGAGAACAACGCATATTGCTGAGATATATGCAACACGCTCTATATTTATAATCATACATAAATTCTCTTTTTTTTAAATGCGCACAGCGGATGAAAGCAATGAATTTTTAGTAATTATAAGGTGGACACGATGTTTTACTTTTTACACGTTACTTCACAAATTTTTTAATTTTTGTTGTATATGTATATATATTATAAGTATTATAATCACTCTTCTCTCAATTTCATAATATTATATACAAAAATATAATAAGAATTGGTAATTATAATTATTCTCTTCTTTAATTGAATTAGGTACAACGATGACGCTTTTGTGAAATTGTTTTCTGGTATATTTTGATCTTACGATTCACGAGTGGATTCGCTAACTCAAATTTGACTGTCATTTTTATCTTTATATTGAGGTAAGTTTATTTAGCAAATTATGGTCGTGAAACCTCGTATCAAAGTAATAGTACGTCTTTAGTTATTTTTTTACAATATTTTTACAAAAGAACATAAAAAATTTATTTTAATAAAATACATTTTATTAGTTTCATAAAACACGTATAAGCGTGTATATGTATATTATTCATATCTTTTCTCTGAAAATTTCTCCATTTGTAATATTAATGCATATATTTGCATCGAATAAAAAATTTGTACAAGTTCTTTTAAAGACTATGAATAGCTACTTAAAATTTGTTTCTTCATTAGTATTGTGAATTAAATTTAAGAAAAAGGAAAAGCTTCAGAGATCAGGTTCAGAGTGAGCTTATACAAGCAATATTTTAGAGCGGATATTAGTTAGAGTAAATTTTCCACTCTAATCATTGCATATTAGAATATGATTGCAAGACACACAGAGAAAACGTATTAGCTAAAGATATCATTTTAATTAGATAACCAGTAACTACGTCTTCCTTTTTGCTTAATCTTAAAAATCTTCTCTAAATATTCATACTAATTTTGGAAGTAAATTCCACTGTAAAATATTCATCTTCAGATAGAAAAAGTTGAAAATAAACTTGAGTGTTTGGATCCTTTTGTAGTTTAATTTCAATAACTGGTTAATATCAAAAATATTATGAAGATTATAAATAACTGCTAGTTGTAATAACCTGAAGTAAAGAAAATAGACACACAAAACTCATGAATATCGGAGTAAAAGTTTATTCTTATATTTTTTATAAGATTTTGTGCAGAATCACAAACGATTATATTGGAACACAATTGATGCCTTTATTATCTATACAGAATGTCATAATTTATTATTCAATTTCCATTTAACTAAAATGATTACCATTATCTAGATGATAGATGGATAAATATTTCGCTTGGCACTTAATCGATGATCTCGAACCAGCGATGTACGTTGACTTACATCCAACAAAAGGTAAAAAAGATCTATTCTAAAATAAACCGATGATAATGATTATATTTGTTAAAAGCCTGATGAATGAATTTTTAGAGATGAACTGAAACACATATCAAAGATCTCTAACATAGTAGATATTAATCTGATGACTTATTTTTTTAAAGACTGATTATCTTTTTTAATTTTTCAGGATTGACTAAAAGCAATTGTAAAATTCTGAGAATCAAATATTTAGATGAGTCAAGAATAATTAACTACATTAGACAGAAACTAGGTTTGTGAGACCTAGTAGCTGAGCAAATAATAATAAAAAAGCGTAACCATGATAAAATCAATTTATTTAAATACTGGCTTGATTATAATAGATTCAAAGTAACAAATTTATGAACAAAAATAAACAATCTTGCTTTGCTTTAAAATATCTAATTGATGAAGAATATCACGTTTGAATTAAATGAATGTATCTGATCTTGGATTACTTAAATTTTCCATAAATCTATAACATTACACATTGACAGTTCAGAGAACATATACCTTAGTTATCGGTTTAATTTCCTTTTCCTATATTCTTACATGTTCATAAAAAGATATTATAAATAGCGTTTTATAAAAGTGATTAATGAATATTGCATGAAATTAAAATCACAATTTTTATTGTCAAAATGATGATTAACATTTGTCATATACATTTCGTGAAATGGTAAGAATTGCAGAATATTTTGCAACTATAAATATAAATTTTACACCTGTTCAAGATATTATCAGTTAATATTCTCAAAGCTATCGATGTCAAAATATATGTCTGTGGGAATTAATATTGTTGAGATTTCCTATTGTAGATGTAGCATTGATCCTTAAGTTGTAATAAACAATATTTTATTATGAGTTCGTAATGTACAGATTCCGATATTGTTACAAAAAGATGTCCAACAAGAACTGTGACGGACAAAACATTGTTCTGATACGTATAACGAGCGTGATATTCCCTTGATCCAGGATTAATTACGCAATTTGATACAAACTCAATGAACTTGCTAATCGCCTTAAATCGACCAACATTAATAGATAAATTTAGGACAGTAAAAGTATAAGATATTGAATTTCACATTTAGCATATTTCAAAAGTTGTAGTTTAATAACCAAGGCAAATACGAGTAAATAGAAATTCAATTTTTCTATATTTTCGCCGTTTTAACTCTTTGAAAAACGAGTATTTGCCGATTTAGAGGCTTAGAATGTCTATTTGAGAAAAAAATGCTATATTGATCATCCCACCATATTCATAGACAGTATTAAAATATCAATAATTATTGGTCATATAAGAGCAGTGAACTCAGGACCGATCCTGAGGATCGATCTGCCGACTTAGTCTCTTCTGGAAATGATCTCTGAAGATATATATATACCAGAGCCGCCTACCAAATACTTTTGGCTGATTAGAAATGCTACGATTCCCTGAGAGAATAAAGATGAACATTTCCAACGTTAGAACTCTGCATTTTCATGTAGATTGGTCGGATAAATTTGTAACAATTTTTAGTCATTTTGTAAATATTGTTTAATTCATTATAATCAACGAGAGGGCCGACAGTTTAATCATAAGAAACAATTTTTATGTTTCGTTTTCAATAAAAAAATTAAATGCAAACGATGAGCGTTTCGTTTGGTAACCAATCTTGCCTATGATAGAATCTTTCATTGAAATTTCTTAAGTTACAAATGTAAATACTTCAAACAATTGTATATCTATAGATTTATATTATAGAAATTTATAATAATCTTAATTGAAGGAAAACATAATTACTAATTGTAATCATTTACACAGGAATTTTGAAAAGGCAATTTTACAGTCCTTATAATATAAGATTGATTTGACAAATTACATTCAATTAATTATCCTACAGTCTTTATTAATTCAAACCAACAATTTTATTTTCAATAACATTTATTGATAAATAATATCCTAACATGTATGGGATGTATTTTATATACAATGAACTCGTTACATAGACACAATTTATATTATTTTGAAAATTTAAAAATTTTAAAAACGTTTTCAATGAAATTTCTAAACACAGACAAGTCGTCAAAATAAAAGATATTTTTTAATTTTTTTTCTCTTCCGTTATCCTAAAGGCAAATATCGCATATATTTATGGGTATTTTGTTTATTTGATTTCATTTAGCTAATGGTAACAAATTTCTCTCAAGTGTTCAAAATAACACAAACGATGAAATCGAACTTTTTTTATCAAGATAATAAGTGTTTTTTCCTTAAATCTTTCAGATGTCTTTAGATAAGACAAAGTGAAATTTTGTCACTTATTTTACGTGTGTACCAACTTTCTATTATACCTTCTTATTTTATCAGAGAGTAATGTATATAGTTCATAACAATTCATAAACATGCAGTTTGACTCGTAAAATTTAAAAAAATTGAATTCAATTGAATTCTCTCAAATTTTAATTAACTTTTTAATAAATGCCTTCTTTGTATATTATTTGAATTCTTTAAAATGTTACATTTCACTTTATAACAATTGGATCTTATAAATATTATAGTAAATCTTGTTTTATGAATAATTTTGTAATTAGTAAAATTGGAATAAAAATTAGAATTAAATAGCCTTTTTATCTAGTTATTGTACAAATTTGTATAAAGTTGCGTTTCACCATTTACACTTTGTAAAAAAACTAAGAAAACTTACTATAAATTCATCTTTTTTTTGTACCACAGACAAATATATAAAAGTTGCAAAGTTGAGTATATAATCGCGAAGTTGATTCTATAATTACACATTTTAAAAAAAAACATAACAGAGTACTCGTTTTGCTTTCCAATATTTCTAGATTTTAAGACGAAAACTAGAGCTTAATGTTTGTTTTTATCAATTATTATTACATTTTTCTTATAATTGTTTTTTGTTGATGAACACATTCGGACCAATCGTAAATTGGCCTTTATCTCTCACACGCACCCAGTCATACATTTATTTTTCACATGCGCGAATTTTTTAACAAGCAGAAAATTAATTAACACAAAACAACAAGAAAATTAAGCACACATATTTATAATGCATATATATAACTAGCGCACAAAAATGGACGCACTCGACAGGCACTCACAGTTACAAACGAATTAAAAGTAAATGACGATTAAAAGTAAAAATAGCAATATATAAAGAATGTACACGTTGCATGAGGTGTGAGAGTGAGGCTGATTTTTCGATTAGAAAAGTTTTTCTATGTTAAAAGTTTATTCTATATTTATTATGTAATTTATTTTATATAATTAGTGTCAAAAAACTTTTATAAAGAAATCACTAAACATTGAATAGCATAATAATGTAATTTTTTCAATTGTTTTATAATTTTCATTGAAACTTCTCGTTTATTTATATTTTCTATGAAGTACTTCAAATTTTCGTAATTTATACAATATTTTGTATTCACAAAATAACTTTGCTTTTCTATATACTATATTAAACTAATAAATTCATGAAATATATTTTTCAAATAGTACATTAGATATTAATAAAAAATCAAGATAACTTTATTTCGTTAACTTCAATACTTAACTTTTGGCATTATATTCCATTATAAAAATTAGGAATAGAACACCTAAAATTTTATATTTTATATCTATAAGAGTACATAATAAGTGATTTGTTCAGTTTATTTAACATTATTAGTTTTAATTGAAAAAAGGTAAGCTTTAAATGTCATGAGACAAAAGTTTCCTTTAGATTTGTAAATATAATTTTCATAATTTGTTAAATTTAATGCTCTTTTATCCAATAGAGAATTGGTAATAATGACTGAAGAGGTACTAAATTTACCAACACAAATTTATTCTATAAAATTGAATTCAAATATAAAAAACAATCTAGCTCATTGAACTTTATTAATTTTCTTGAAAATCATCAAGAATAAATCAAAAAACAATATCCACTTTATTTGTATCGCATCTTACAAAACTTATTTAATCTCATTAAATCCCTTCAAAACTATTGCAATTTGTTTGTTTACACTTTCTGGAAACAAAAAATACTTTTATTTATCACCTTTTAACCAGTTATCATTTACATACATTAATTTTTTTTCCACAATCATAATGAAGTGAGTCTTCGAAAAGATATAGAGACCGAATTCACTGAAAACAAAGGCTCAAACGCTCACTCGTATCTTTACAAAAGTCCAGCCACGCTCTCCGCACCTTAGCACGTTGAAGATAATGTCTAAAAACAATAATATTAAAAGAGATACAGAGAAAAATTAAAAAGAATAGAGGTAATAATCAATAAAGTCAAAACGAAGACGACGAGAAGAACGAAAGTAATGAACAATGGTGTGTGCGGCGCAGAACAAATGGTATGGAAACGCAGCTTGGGCGGATTGTTTACGGCCCATCTCCTGTTTTTTCCCTTGGTACTGAGTGCCCGGCTTTCAGGACGACGGCCTCCCGCAACCCAGGTGGCGACATGCGCCCTTACCCGAGGTCATAGCAGTGGTGCGCCTTCGCCTGCGTCGACCAGATAACGGCAACAGCAGCACCGACGTCGTCGTCGTCACCTTCGATTAGGCGAGCTTCTTGTCGCTCGCGTTGTTCGCCACGTAACCGTTATTCGTGCCATTACTATAGCAGCTATTGTACTCCTTGTTATAGATCGTCGCGTAAGACGAGACGCCGTTCAGCTTGTGCTTATGAATGTCATCCTCAAGTATTGGCATGCACGCGCCGACATTGCCGTTGCGCTCGTTGGTGACAACGGAACTGGAGCCTGAGCTGCTACCAGCGATGCGCGACCTTGCTGACTTGCCAGTGTACTTAGCCTTGTAAAAGTCAGAGAACAGACCAAGGAAGAGGAGTCCGTGCAGACCGATCCAGATCATGAAGGTGCGTGGGTAATCGCACTCAGTGAACAGCAGCTGGAACTGGTGGGTCATTATCAATACGAACTGCACCTGTGTAATACAAGAAGAAAGAGATTAGTAACTCATGGTTGTTGACAGTCTTTACATGGTCTCGCACAAGAAGCGAAGCGACGATTGGTATTAGTTATTTCAACTTTATTATCTGCATCACTGTAGGAACCGTTTCTATGCACGCGATTCGAGAATAATTTTCATTTAGAGTTCATCCTCCATGTATTGAGTATTTTTAAATATTAAAATAGAATTATATATCTTTTACTATAACTTCTGAGTAACCCGGTTACACTCTAATAATATTTTTTACTAGATTAAAGAATACTATCAAAATCTGCAACAGACAATCTATACGAATAACTAGAGAAAACACTGCTAGCGTATCAAACGCAGTGCGGCTAAAGAAAAAAATAAGCAACCTCAGTCAATTATCAGATGTACATTTGAAACCGCGATAAATCTTTAGTTATAAATCCTTAATAAAATTTAAAAATTGATTAATTTGTTCGTTTGTGATTCAATAAATTAAATCTTTGACAATATCACCTATGGTCTTCAGTAGGAACCATGATATGATAATCGATAAGTTCATAGTTTAAGTTTAATAAAGGAGGGCTTTATATAACGTATTATATTGTAACGATATTTATAAGCATTTATAAATACAAAGCTATAGGTGTAACTTCCACTGTATCTGATGGCACGCAATTCTTTAACAACCAATTCTAAGTAAAGTATTGCTGACATTAACAGTTTTTGGTAAGTTTTTCATCACATTAAACCTAAATAATGCTTGATATTTTTTTATCTTTACAAGTATCGTGCCATTTTTTTATCAATCTCATTAAATTTACATTTATATTTCAGATTTTAAATTCTTCATATTTACAACAAAATAAAACCGATAAACTTAAAAATAATACGTAAAGTTCCATTTATATTTCTACTTATTTGAAATTGATTAATCGTTTTAAATCCAAACTATAAAACTGTTGTTAGCAAAAGTAATAACCATTATCTGTTTGAAGATGAAGAATCTTTTTATTAAAAAAAATTATGTTTATCTTAATTTAAATATTAACATGAATTTTATAGTTCCGTGGACACATTTTGTAAAGAAAAAGATTTAAAAACTTTCTTTAAAAGTGCTGCTTTAATACTTTGTCAAGTCATAAAAGCTTTTAAAGCCTTGTAATGTATGATTATCAATTAAGATTAGAAAGCGTTAAAATCTTAAAAAGAATCTTTTACTAATTATTACAACTTTAAGAATTAAGAAAAGACTTACCATTTGGAAGGTGGTAAGATACTTTTTCCACCAGATGAACTTTTGGTACTCTGGGCCCATTGCCGCAATCATATAGTAGAAATACATAACAATGTGAACAAAAGTATTAAGCAGGGCGAAGAAAGTTGAGTGCCCGCCTGGCGCAAACTTAAGGCCCATCCAAACTGAGAAGGGCATTATACCATGATGAATAACATGGAGTGTAGAAACGTGTTGATTTTTCTTACGGAGAATGAAAAAAAGCTGAAAGTAAACATTTTAGTTTTAAGTATATTAGGTATTATTTTCAATGAGTACATTTGTTCAAATTAAAGTAAAATACCGTTAGCTTTTTCTTTTATTAAATTTAAGAACAGACAACCTTGTTCAGGCTAAAAATTAAATTAATGACATCAAACCATTTTCATTAAACGTTCAGATATGAAAAAATAAAAAATATTACTATAATAGAATAGAATAAGGTCCTATCTGTATCAAAACAAATAAACCTTTCAGATACAATTGTTAAAGCAACATTTTCTTACAAATATTTCACTGAACTAATTCTTTAAATAATTTATAATCAATTCGCTTAAAATCTGTATGGTGTTTGAGAGATTAAATTTTATTCATCTTCAACATTTTCTTATAAGTGAATAAATTTTTTTTATATTTTTGAAGCTTATAAATTTAGAAGTACACTAATTATTGTAATAATAACATTTTTATAAAGTTATATTTAGTTAAATATAATTATTCTTACTATTCTTACTATATCATATCTAAGAATTCAATACAAAAGTTGTATATATGAACTTATCAATTAAAAATATTAATCATTATAATATTTTTTCATATATCAGAGTTAAATGATATATATATATAGTATTATAAAAAAAAATTAATATCCTAACTCTAATATATAAAATTCATCAACAATATTCTACTCAATATTATTTCAATATTATGACGAATATGTGCCAATTCATATAATATTAATACTAACAAAGACTTAAGCTTATTAGTCAATTATTTAATTAATTGTTTATATACATATTAAAATTTATATGTAATAATTGTGTGATTAATTAATTTATCGATTATTTCATATTTTTTTTTTAAATATATTAATACAATTAATTAATTATTTTCAAAAAAATTTCATTTCGTTGAAGGAATATAAATGTCAAAGTCAATTTTTAAAATAGTTAAACAAATTATAAACTTTAAATGAAAGAACCAACAAAAATTTTTTTAAATCATATATTTCACTTAATAATAATATCCACATAGTAAATTAGCATTAATAAATTTTTTCAAATGTTTTGAAGATACGATAAAAAAATATATTTAAAATATTTTATACCAGAACAATTTTAATAAAACTAATTAGTTTGAATACTTTTTATTTTAAAACGAATTTAAAAAACCAGAGCAAATTAAGCTATTAATTTAATAGATAATAGTATAGCTAATATTATAATCGATATAGGTAATTATTCGTGATAATAATATTTTAATTACTAATCTTAAGAATCCAACATTGATAAATAAAATTATTAATCTAATACAGTGAACAGATTAGTTTGAATTTATAATTTAAAAAATTTTTTACGTTAATAAACCATAATATGATTATTTCAAAGTTTCTATTACAATCAAAGAAAAGTAATTCATAATAAAAAATATGAACTGAAATCATCCGTAGCAACTAAATTTAATTTAATTATATAGAGATGTATAATATTTAAATTTATTGAAATATCAGTTTAATATATGATTTTCGGTACAACGCTTTTCCTATGTATATCCTAACACTAGATAAAGAAAAAGGTGTTTATTCGACTTTTTCACTCCATGAAAATACAAACTATTTCTTAAGCCAAATATATGGATTGATAGTCATGCGACGATGTGTAACGGATTAGTGATTCGCGGTCAGGGTGAACATGAATCAGGATATTGAGTAGTGCAACAGGTATAACGCAAGAGAGTGAAAAAAACGAGAAAAGCAAAAGCTGAGTCATCCCAATTATTGCAGTCAATTAGGTTCAATATAACAAAAATTACACTCATCAATTTCATTCAGTGAATTGTAAATAGGTCTTGAAAAGAGGAGAATGACTGATACTTGCGTATTTTTCAAGTAAATGCTTGTTAGTATTAAAGTTCGTTTTGATTTTCAATCCTAAATCCGAAATCCTTCGCTTTACCGTATTTGAAAGATAACTGCATCTATAGTTAAGGAAGTATACTTGAATTTTTTAAATAACACATTAAAAACTAAACTATCATAAATATAAATTAAGTTACGAAAAACTTAATTTCACGAAATACTAACTAAACAATAATTTATTGCAATAGTGGAATTTTCGAAAATTAAGCGTCAAATCAAGGAAAGTTATATTCTCTAGCATATTGATAAAGTAGTTTTAAATTTAGTAGTTTTCAATAGATTTCTTCTTTAGTATTATTTCAGTTAATTAAACAATCTCTGACAAAGTAACTATTTGATGTAACGCTAAAAAAACTCTTTGAGAGAAATCTTACTTTTTTCAATATATTATTTTCAAAATAGCATAATTTACTTAAATTTAATTAAATCGATTTAATTTAATTGAGTCGTGCTAATTTTATTATCGTTGCAGAATTTTTTGAGTCATCTATTGCAATAATCTAGTATTGATGAATTTTTATGTATATAACTGAAATTCTTTCATAAAAATAGATTTTTCTTCTATAAAAATACATTTATAAGGTATGTTTTAATTGCGGGTTATTACGATGCCAAGAATAAGTAAAACTACCTTCTACACAAATGAATTGAATGAGAAAATAATTTAACATTTCATGAATGAAATAACAGTACTGTAAAACTCAAAGCGAAATGCTGTATGAAAAACCGTAATATTTAATTGCAACTACTAGTTTGCAATGTAGTATTTTTTAAAAAAACATATTTTTAAAAGCAGTACTTAAAAATATTGATTCTGTTCGTATTCTACTATGCTTCATATGTGATTGATGACATAATTCGATGAAGTAATATAGTTTTTATAAATACATGTTTTTATTAAATATAGAACTTAAAATAATACAAATTGATACAATCTTGAAAAAGCATTAAAATTTGTAACTGACACAGAATTGAGAATTGTAAAAAATAAAATCGAAAGCAAATGATATGTAGCTTATAGATTATACTTTGATATTTCAAATTATTTAAAATTCTACTTTAAGATAATTTGTAAAACTTAAGAAATTTATTTAAAATCTTAAAGTTCGGTTTCACGTTGCTAAATGTTATTATATTAAGTTATTAAGAAGAATTAATACTATATAAAAAAAATGCTTTTAAATTAAATAAATATGACATTTATGTAATAAAGTAATAAGAAAATTGTATTTTCCTATTAATAAGAAACTCATTAAATTTCTGCCATATTATTAATTCATTAAAAAATATTATTTAATTAATAAATGTTTTAAAAAAGGTTAGAATTAATGAGGATTAATATACTCCTAAAGGAAAAGGTTTATTGTCAGTATTTATTTAGTTTTACCTAGTATTTTAACCTTTCGTACTTTTAACCATTAAATATGTTGATGCAAATTGTATATTAAACTACGTGTATGAAGTTTTAACCAGTTAGGTCTCAATAAAATGAAATTTTTTAAAAATGTATACTTTTTTAAAAAATAAATTGGAAACGTTTAATCATTTCATAAAATCAAATAATTATAAAAAAAGGTTTGAACAATTTAAAAAATTTTCATATTTTCATATTAAAATTCGATCCGGAACATTGTTTTTAACAACATTATTCCGAACACCACAATACGAGCCTGTAAGCGCACCAATTCTTATGCGCGTAACAGTATATCTACAACATATTAATTATTAAATTAATAAATATTACCATTTGTCGTTACAACATATCGAGACTTATACAACGTACAAAATATATACAAATTTTTATAATAAAAATCGATAAACAACAATGCTTTACACACTGTTAAACAAAATCATATGCGATTCAATAACTTTACATGGTGTTTACTAAAATATTTATAACAAAAACAGTTTCAGAATTCTACAAAATATTATTTCATATTATCATTCCCGATATGAATCGAAATAAAGCCACTATAAACTCAATATTAAAATCGATCCGAAACATTAAAAATTTCGTTGTTAAATAAAGAAAAAATCGTTTATATTCGCATTTGGACTATGAGTTGTTATTGTTAATAACAATCACAGTCATGATATTCAACAAAACTTTCGGAATATCATTCCCTACGTAAAACTAAATTGAACTAATATTTTTTCAATATTAAATTCGATCCGGAACATTGTTGTACAACTTTTTAAACAAAGTCACGTGCTATGAACACGTTTACCCGTGTATACAACAAACAAGTTAATTCAATTTCAGTTTTGGGTTTCCATAATTTCATTTCATAATTTCTAGTGACTTTCTATACTAAACGTACGTACCAAATTTCATTACGAAAATCGGCGTAGAAGTCGGTGCTTGTTGCACTTGAATGCTTTTGCACGCTCCCATCTGTGCATACGGGCGCTATATATATATATGAGTCTGAAGTTCCCGACGTTGGAACTCCAACAAAAAAAGAAACTTCTAAAAATATGAAATTTCTTCAAAAAAACTACGTACACCATACAACTATGATACAATATGAACGAAAAAACGATATAACCTTAAAAACACCCCGAAAAACGACCCTTAGTAGGGGATGAAAAATTGAAAAAATAAAAAATTGAAATTTTTCAATTTTTTACTAACTATCATTAACAACAAACATTATTAACTACCAAAAAAATAAAAAAAAATTTTATCGCGCATAAAACTTATCGTAAACAAATAGAAATTCCGCCGCGTAAGAGTTCTCGCAGAAGACCACCTCCTTCAATAGGCTATAATAGCAACAAAATCTAGAGATCTCGTCATAGTTTTCAACAAACTTAAACAATTCCACAGCCTATAATCTCGCAATACGTGTATTCTTATGCCGCGACACTTAATTGTTAATTAACATATGTTCCCGGAGCATTCGACAACTTTTTATTATTGATTATTGATTATGATTTTTTAACTAAATAAGACAGAACACTAGTAGTGACGGTAAATAGTTTATATGTTTGCATAGTTTATTCTAATCTTTCACAGTTTTTGTAGGGTGGTAGAGTCTCTGCGAATTATAAACGCGTATATCGTAAAGATTATGCGGTGTTGCCGCGATGCAAAGTCGTGGAGTTGCGTTTTCGACTTGACAAAATCGAGAATCTACGATCTTCACTTATGCGGACGTCGTACGTACAACTGCACAAGTGTACGTATGCAATATGTGTGAATGCATGTGTACTCGCTCGCTTGCAATATTTGACTTGAAAATTTCTTTGGAACGGACCATCTTATATATATATCTAAGAAATATTAAGAACTGATATTTTTTTTTATTTTTTTTTTGTTTTTCTCTTAGATATTGAGTATTACTATTTTATATCGTTTATTTTATGAATATCATTGAAGATAAGAAATAGAACAAATCACTCGAATAGCAACAAAATCACAGATTTTCGTCATAGTTTTCAACAAAGGAAACAAATTCACCTTATATGCTTACGCATTATTAGTATTCATGAATCGCCACAGTTCATTGTTAATAATAAAAATTTCGGTCTATTTTAAATTTACTGTGTATTTTGGAAAATTAAAGTAAGGCAATGAAAGAAACTCTGTGTTTATTTACAATCTATACAAGTACTCCACTACATTACTACCGAACTTCAACATGATCAATTCTATCCGACGGCGCTTATGATTCGATTCTCTTTCGAGAGTGAAAACTCTTTCTTCTCTTTGGAAAATGTGACGATTGCTTTCAGACCTTCTAAAATTTCTCTCAGCAAACCACCACTAAATTTTACATGAAATAAATTTAAAAAAAATGAAAATTACTATATATATATGTATATTGTTGATTTTAAGACGGTAACTTGACTATAGGTTTGATCCATCAAAATAATGTCCGTTATGTTTTAAATAGGCTATGTAATATCTCATATTTGTCAACAGAAAAAAGCGAATGAGGAAGAGTGAGATTCGAAAAAAAGGATATGTGTTTCATGTGTGTATATGAATATACTTAAAAACATAAAGTTTTTTTAACTATGAAAATACAATTGCGTTTTAATTACAGCAGTGAAATTATCTTTATTTGTTATATTGTTATTGATTTGACAATTTTTTGTTGATAATATATATGTAATAATAAGTTTTTTTTAATATTATATAATTAAAATTGATAATTTAGAACTGTCGTCACGAGTCAACTCGCCAATCGGAACGAATATGCACGTTCATGCTACTCTTGGGAGATTTGTTCTTTTCACGCGTCCCTCTCATGTATATATTTATAAAAGCCTTATTCAATTATATTTACAAATTTGAAAGTATTAATTACACAAGTAATCTACCAATGACTGTAGTCACATATTACCTCCGTGAATTGAGGGAAATCACCAACTCGTGAATCTTATATTTTCCTTACGTACTATGCGTAAACAATCGACTACGTATGCACTTACTCATGGAAAACCCTAGTTAATTCAGTTTAGATCCGAAAAGACACTTTTTTGAAAAAATCAATTCCTAATCAATAATTTATCCAATATATTAATTTTTAAAACTTGAAATATTTCTATATCGAAGAATAAAAATATGATATTAATAATTATTGATGTAGACGTTTAATATTTAAAATTTGTATTTAAACTTAAAGAAATTTCTGTACAGATATTATCAATTATCAATAAGATTTAGAAAAATATTGATTTCTAATAATAAAAAAAAATATAACAAGTTAAGCTCATATTAGGTAAATTCCAAATATTCAATTGTTTACATGTCGTCGGCCTCCAAGATTTCGGCTCAACACTCTTCATGTACTTACTACACAAGCAATCGCACGTATTAAGCACACATAGAAATACCTTACAAGCGACCTACGAACTTTCCAAGGTCCATCGAATCTAAGCTTTACTCTACGTATAAAAGCGCGTCAATGGTGTCTTTTATTTTCAAAACACGCATATCAAATTCACGATCAGCCATTATCCCATGAAAAAGTGTAATCGCTAAATAACTAAAATAATGATGTTAATATAACTATCTATACTCTCTAATATTTAATAACTCAATGAATTGAAAATTTTACGAATTTTTTTACAAAAAGCTATAACGTACAAATGTAAGAATTATTGCTTCACTTTTTTGTTCTATTATTCCTTCTCTTTCATTCTCTCTACAAATCTCTATGTAATTTTACTCTTTTTCTTTTATTAGCTCACTCGCAAATTATATAAATTTTCTCATATGTCTCGTTCTTGCAATATAACAACTGAAATTTCATTAGTAACAAATGAATTGAGAAAGCATTTTTAAATATGCTAGTAATATCTTAAAGCATTTTCGTTATAATCTCGTATAAATATTAAAAGAAGATTTTTTATTGAACTAGAAAAAAGGTTTTCTAAGAAAAATGTCTGTCGAAATTAATATCTATGATTTCTGTGTTTACAAAAAAATTGTATGTATTTGCAACGATTATATAAATAGAAAAACTTATTAACTAAAAGAAAAAGAGTAAAATTCAATTCTTAATATTTTTTTATAAATCTATTTTCAAAGTATTTTAAAAATTACGATAAAAATACAAAAAAAATTTATTTGCATTTATTTAGTAATTTTATAATAAGGAATGGGTTGCGTAGCATAATGATAAAAACAAAATGAAATGGTAACTGATTTCAATGTTTTAAATGTCAGCTTTACTCATTCAAATTTGAGTACATTACTTTTACATTTAATTATTTGGTTACATCGTGAAATTTATTTATTAATTTTTATAAATTTCTAATAGGAAAAAGTAAAAAATTATGACCGAGATAAGTTCGTATTTCAGTTGAAAATCATTATTTAATGTCAATCTAATTCATATTTATAGTCAAGATACTAAAAATATAAGGATAAAACATAATTAATAATTGAAAAAAATTGATATATATATATATAAGATGGTACGCTCCAAAGAAATTTCCAAGTCAAACACTGCAAGGGAGCGAGACACATGCATTCACACATATTGCGTATGTACACATATGCAGTTGTACGTACACGACGTCCGAATCAGTAACGATCGTAGATTCTCGATTTTGTCAAGTCGAAAACGCAACTCCACGACTTTGCATCGCGGCAACACCGCATAATCTTTACGATATACGCGTTTATAATTCGCAGAGACTCTATCACCCTACGAAAACTGTGAAAGATTAGAATAAACTATGCAAACATATAACTATTTACCGTCACCACTAGTGTTCTGTCTTATTTAGTTAAAAAACATAATCAATAATTAATAATAAAAAGTTGTCGAATGCCCTGGGAACATATGTTAATTATCAATTAAGTGTCGCGGCATAAGAATACATGTATTGCGTGAGCATAGGCTGTGGAATTGTTTAAGTTTGTTGAAAACTATGACGAGATCTCCAGATTTTGTTGCTATTCGGGATATTTGTTGCTTTTGATATGTCTAACGATAGTCAATAATAAAAAGTTGTTGAATGCCTAGAGAATGTATGTTAATTAACAGTTAAGTGTTACAACGCATATGCTTATCGGTAGCGTAATGGACTTGTTATTTTCGGATATGTTTGACAACATTGCTAATTATTTTTTTGAAATTTTTTTTCATTATTCTTAGCTTTGGTTCTTGGGCATTAGAATTATGCGATGTTTTTGTTAAAATATTAATAATTCTTGTATTTATAGCCTATTGAAGGAGGTGGTCTTCTGCGAGTACTCTTACGCGTCGGAACTTCTATTTGTTTATAATAAGTTTCTTTGCGCGATAAAAATTTTTTTTTAATTTTTTGGTGGTTAATAATGTTTGTTGTTAATGATAGTTAGTAAAAATTAAAATTTTTCAATATTTATCCAATAATAAGGGTTGTTTTTCGGGGTATTTTTAGGGTTATATCGTTTTCTGTAATGTGTTCATATTGTATCATAGTTGTATGGTGTACGTAGTTTTTTGAAGATATTTCACGTTTTGAAAAATTTCATTTTTTGTTCGAGTTCCAACGTTGGTAACTTCGGACTCATGTATCTTTATTGTTCTAGGCGTGTATGTGCATAAACGTTACGTAACATTAATATATAAATAATCAGGTTAATATGTTCTTCAATTTCGTTTGGATTCTCTAGATGACATTTTTATTATATAAGTTTAATATATATACAAATATAAGTATAATATTTTGCAACAGTGGAATCCGTCGCTAGTGTTAGTGTTGTGAGGAGAAATATTAAATGAACGTGTGAGTGTGCGCAAGTGTAGTAGAAAGAGTGTAGAAAATGTTAAGCAGAACTCCCCGAAAATGTAGGTAATAGTTTGTAAGGACTCGGGGTGACGGACCAGCCCATCGAGCCGCCGCAGCGCGACGCAGTAGAGCCCGGCTCACTTTTTGTTTCCTCGCGGCGCGCTACCCTCTCCATCGCTTCTTTTGCGACGTGCACGCTTCTAGTCCGCTCATCTCCCTCGTTGACGCCCTGACCCAAGAAGGAGAGCCCTGTGAAGGAAAAGAAAAGGGGCTGCACGCAGCAAGAGAGAGTCGTTCTTTTCGAACTTCCAACCGAGTCCGATTGCTTGGAAAGACTCGTCCTTCGCCACATCGGTGACGCTGCCTGGCGTACCGAGTTCACTTCCTATTCGCGGTAATGCTGGTTGGCGTACCGGACCCGCTCCTTATCCCCGGTAACGCTGGCTGGTGTACCAGATCCGATCCTCGACTCTCGGAAAAAACTGCCACCGTCACCGCGAGCCCCGCGACACGATTGTTAGTAAAAATAAAAAAGATTATCAGTTAGAAAAAATTGTAAAATTATTGTTTCTTTTTTGTTAAATACACAAAACCTTGAAAATTAGAACACCCAAACAACCCGCGTTTCATTGATTTATAAACATTCCGGAGAAACCTTACGCAAGAACCCCTGTCCGACCCGAGCTGTCCGAAGCAAAGATTCACGAAGTAGGGAAAATAAATCGAGAATAACAAGAAACGCGAATAGAAAAAAACGAGACAAAGTAAAACCGTCACAACTTTTTATCTCCTCTACTTTAATGGTGTGACTTCAGTACTGTTTTGATAACAGCTATCTGAATTTAATCCTATATATGCAAACATTCACACATGATAGCACACATAACAGGCCTTACAAACAACAATCGAACTCCGCTAGATTCGTGGGCTCGAAAATGTTTACGAGTTGATGCGTTTAAGTCACAACGTCGCTTATCTTTTTAAACAAACGTCTCAAATTTACTTTGAGTCCTCTACACCACGAAATTGTTTAATCATAGTATTAGTATACTGATATTCAGTTCTCTAATATTCAGACTAAAATAACTAAAAATTTTAGGAATTTATTGTTAAATATTGTACAAATGTCAGAATTTTAATCTGACATTTTTCCTCATTTCTCTCTCTCTCTCTCTCTCTCTCTCTCGTTCTGTTTCTCATTTTTCATCTAATGCTTAGATGAAAAATCATCTAAGCATTAACTCATATGTACTTTTATTTCTCATATAAGAAATCAATATTAATACATAATAAATAATTTAATTATAAACAAAATTTAAAATATACATAAATAAAATTATTAACAGATAAAGTTTATAAATTATACTGTTTCATTATAGCAGTTATAAATTCATTAGAAAAAAATTAATTATAAAGATATGATTCTAAACACTTATGTTGATAATATATTTAAAACAATTATGTATACGCGACAGTTAGCATGTGTAGACATGCTTGTTTGATTAAATCATTAGTGATCACGAAAAGTTATTTTTTTCTTGAAAAACCAATTTTTTTTTATTTGTTTTTATGCGAGCAACATAAATCATTAATATGAAAATCTACAATTCCTATTAAACAGTTATTATAAGCAATAAGGTTTACGACGTTAAAAGAGCGAGTGAGAAAGAGAGAAACGGACATTTATATGCCTTAGAAATATAAAAAAATATTCGTTGATTCAATCGATGAATGATTTAATATTACTAGCCGCTATTTTTGTTACAACGCTTAGTGAAATGGTCATTAATACAAAGGGATGATGCAGTCTAAATGATTGTGTATATAATAAATTGAATAAATTAAATTAGATAAAGAAATTATTTAAGTCAGTTTAACAAAGTTATTGCAATTAAGTAAACGAGTGAACAAAAATTTCTTCGTACGTTAAAAAATTTTGAAAAAATGTTTTGTATGTATAAACTTATATATGAACACATTCATATATTCGAACGAGAATAGATGAATTTATAGTTACAAAGATCTAGCAATATTGTAAAAAAGTTTCAAAATATTATGATTACAGATAATATGTAAATTCTTGAAATATAATACTTGAATAATTTAAGTTAGTAAATTTTATGCAAAACATCTAATTATAACGTAATAAATTAAATAATAAGATTAAAAAATGTATATATTATTAAAAAAATAATAAGATTTTCAATATGTATACAATATTAACTTTGGAATAAAAAATTTAACTATAAATAAATTATAAATTTATAAGATCTTGTTTAAATAAATTTATTATTTGAAAAACTGTAAGTAGCCACTTAAATACTACAAATAAAACCCATAAACAAGATACAATCTCTAAATAATTAATTTATCAAATATATCTTATATGTAAGTTTATAAAATATAAGGAAGCTAGAGGCTATTATTATTATTATTCTTAACTAATAGAAGTTGAATAAAAATAATACAAAAATGTAATAATATTACAGTATGATAAAAATTTCTGTGTTATGAAAAATAGGAGTTAAATTAACGATTTTTATTTACACATCCGTAAAAGTTATTCTCAAATATTGATAATAAATCAAAATATTCAAACAAATTTAGGACACTTCGAAAGGCTTTAGCAAACCAACATTCGAACTTCGCAAGTCTCGTAGACTCGAAGATTTTCAAGAGTTGATATCCATAGATCGTACATTTTGCGTCACGACAACGTCGCTTATTTTTATAAACAAACATCTTAAATTTCCTCTTATACGTATTATACCCATATTTATAAGACTGCATATGCATATAAATGCATTAAAACTCAAGTTTATCTTCGAATTTGAAATGAAACTTTATGGATGTATTTGGTATATGATGAGACGCCGGAATCTGAAAATTAACTTTGTGTAATGGTTATTTAAATGTTTTTATTAAATATTATACTCGCCGATATGTGGGAACATGAATAGGGGTAAATATGCATCATATATAAATGCGCTAAGCCAAAGTTCCGCGTCAATTTTTTTTTCGAAAAATTGTTTTTGAATGCCTTTTATTATGTTGAATGACTTTCTAAAAAAAATGTTGTGCAATATTAATATTTACTCTTTTATGAATTTTGAAAATGACAACTATTAATAAGCGTAGCTTGTAAGGGTAGAATTTTATGGAAACTCATTATTTTTTTGTTATGTGTCATAATTAATAGTTTTTCATAGATTTTTAAAAAAATTATTTAATTTTAAAATTGTTCAATTTTCGTTGCTACAAGATCGTTGCAAATTTCATACTCCTGTAACGTTCTATTTTTAGCGCGGTAACATAAAAGAATTTATAGATGCGTTTACATATATATCTATTTAACCTACCGTATCAAAGAACTCAGTAAACTTGCTGAAGTAGTACCACCAACAGGTCGCAGCCATACGAATCGCTAGAATATTATTTGAATAATCAACTGGTTGACATCGGAAACTGTAGCCCCTCGCCCAGCCACTCATCAGATACTAAAACATTCAAATTAACTCATAAAATATCAATTTTTAGTTGCATTGCAAACTACTTCTGTAAACATTTTTTATTCATTTATTTTAAATTACTTTTTTCAAGAGCTATTTAATTAAAAATTTCAGTTTCTTTGTTTACATAATCATGCTGGGTTTAATTTAATAATCAACGATTTCAAAAAGTATTGAAAAATAATTTATATTTAAAAATAAATATTTAACATACTGCATTATATTTAATGATATTTTTTATAAATTAATATGTATGAAAGTAGAATATAGAGAATATACTAGATCAACATTTCGTTATTTTAATTTATCTTAAATAATATTCTATCAAATTAATTAAGATTAATGAATAGTATAAATAACTGTTTTATTCAAATATGCCATAACCAGAATCTACGAAGTCTCATGTTAATACATAAAAAAATTATTGACTATCGCAAAAATTGAGATAACTCTGAAAGATATACTTAAATAAGCTAGAGAGAAACTTCTATTATTTATCCGAGAAATTAACCTTTTGTAAGATTTTTTCTTGCTGTAAGCTCGTCGTAAAAAAAGAAGCGCTAAAGGACAATTGCACCTACATCTTTACAGAAAACGTGAGTCTTTAACTTTTGTTATTCTTTCATCGTTAACAGTTCCATTTTTAGGATAAACACCGATGATATTTCAAAACTGTACATCGAATCAATAAAATAATTGTGAATTTTAATTTTCCCTGATTTTAAAATTTTACTGACACACTAAAAAAATGCTAATGAATCAATGGTAAAAAAATTCGACAATATTAATTTTCAATTGTTCCATAAATTTAACTTTAAATATTAGTTCTAATTGAAGCTTTATAGAATATTTATATAATTATTTTTCTAAGTATAGTTTAATGAATACATTAATTATTATTAGATTTTAGACAAGTGCGGTTAAAAAAGTAAATTAAAACTTAGAATTTTTTGAGGAGATAAAGAACTATAATACAATTAATGTTTTATTAATAATAAAAGAATAGAATAAAATAGTATAAAATAGTATAGAATATTATAAAACTAATAAAATTTTTGAAATAATCATCCAAGATTTCAATTTTTTCATATGGTATTGATATACTGCAATATTCTTTGACTTGACTGTTAACTTAGGCTTTTTGCTTTCATATATGTTCTAAAAATACGTGGTTTACTAAGTAATTTGGTTTTTGAGTAACGAATTAGCATTAATATTTCATTTTGAGTTTATATTTGGACAAAGCCAAATTTATGTAAACATCTAGAAATATATAAGGTTTTCATCTTACAGATATCCCATGGTGTACATGTTTCAGCCTTTCAATTATGAATTCTTTTTAAAATGTAGTATTTACGTCATTTATTTTATCTCATTATTAATATCTACTTTTTAAATAATATTCTAACCAAATATTTTTAATTTCAAAAATGTTCTATTAATAACTTAAAAACTTTTTATTTCAAGAGATTTTTTTATTCAATTTTAGAATATTTTAAGAATGTTTATGTTTAAAAAGAAATGATGACGAAAAAAGAAATCCAAAAATATAAAATGCAATAATCATATAAGTCAACATAAAACTGATGTTGAAATAAAGGTATATAATGAATCAATCCACGGTTCTAACTCTCTTGCCGTTTCTACAGAAATGATAATCCGATCTTTCGATACGTCGCGATTATCCAAGAGACTCCAGTGAAAGAAAAAAATTTCTCTGATGGCCCGCAGCAATGTATTGGTTTTATTTTCTCGACTATTACGTATCTCATTCCAGTCATCGTTCATATGTTTATCATACGTTGATCTCTTGCGAAGATACTTAAGTTTCCAAGAGTTCTATTCCACTTTAAGATTCTGAATTAAATAACAACACGAGGCGCTAAGTAATGTTAAAAATTCATAAATAATTTGCACTGCGCTCACCACAATTCCCTATTGAGACGCATAAGTAATTTGTCTAATTATTGAGAATATCTGGAATTTCCTTACTTATAACAAAATTATTTAAAGTACATATGATAATAAGTACGTATGATAATAAACAGTGTACAAATTAAGTAAATAATATTTTTAATAAATTATAATCAAAAAATTTTATTATAAATAAACGTATAAATAAAATGTAGAACGTTATAATGAATAACATACTATATATGTGAAATCAGCATTCTGACTGTTGACAATTAATACCCTGCACGATAAATTAAATCAATAAGCATGTAAAAATAAGGAATTTGAGAAAATAGTTTTAGTTTACTAAGGACTATTTTATCTAGTAATAAAGACTAGGGTTTTATATTTTAAAAATACTTAAAATTATAAAAATTTTTGTCTTATAATTACATCATTTTATATAAATTATATTTTCTTATTTAACCTTGTGATCGATTGAATAAAGAAAAAATGATACTAGTTAAATAATAGTACTTTTGTTTATACAAAATTAGATTCCCTTGTTCTTCATAAATAATACTCTTATACACTATTTTAAGTGAATATATCAAGTATTATAAATGAGTCTGAAGTTTCCAACGTTGGAACTCCAATAAAAAATCAAATTTTTCAAAACTTAAAATTTCTTAAAAAAAAAAAAAACAACGTAAACTATATAACTATGATACACTATTAACAAAAAACGATTCAACGCTTTAAATACCCCAAAAAACAATATCACAGATACTCCGATAAAATTTAGATTTTTCAATAATTTTGTATTTAATTATCATGTGCAAATTTTAAAATACTTAACAATGATTTGTAAGATTCAATTAATATTTTTTGAGACTTCCTTAATATTCATGAAAATACAATTGAATACTTTCAAAACTCTTTTATAAAACACTTAAACTCATTGGTAAATCCCTAAAAATTGATTGAATATGTAGTAAAACTCATCTATGAATAGCATTTTTTATAGTAAACCAGATTACTGCAGAAAAAAATATAATTGTGTATATTATTCACTGTATTCTTCTGGAATACATTTAGAAATCAATTAAAATATTAATACAAATCGAAATTGAGTTAAATTTAACTATTAAGAATTTAAGTTCAAATACAACTGCTAGTTGTAAAATTAAATTAAAAACAGTAAAAAATTTAATCAATTTGTTAATAATTAATCTTGTTATATAAAATAGACTTGGGTCATAAGCATAAAAAATGTTTCGATACTTTTAGTAGAATCTATCGTTCTGTGACAAACACTATCATTACTGTGCCAACTTTACTTCATTTCAATTATGTAAGCAAAATGGATATATACTTTATTATGAAACTGCACTTTATCGGACATGAGAAACAGATACAAAAGCAAAAGACAGCTTGAACGAAGAACAAAAAGGCAGATAGTAAAAAACATAGTTATCGATATTTAATATTTTATTCCGTAGCAACGTACTTACTAGTGTAATAGCATATTCCATTATATACGACCATCATGTCACCGTTCTAATGAAGAGAATTTCAATCCCCTAAGTTTGGATCGCACCCGATTTTGCGTTTCTTTTTTGTGAATTTTCAAAAGGAAATACGAGATTCTTGTCAAAAACAAGAGAATATTATGAATTGAATTCGGTTACTATTGTCATTAATAACCAAAGTATTTTATTGTTATTAAGAATGTTTTAAGTACATAGTAATCGTCGATATAACTTAAAATAAATGTTTTTATTTCATTTATTGAATAAAATAGTGAAAAGAATGATTACATTTTAAATAATATTATATGAAAAATTGAAATTCTTTTATAATGATTCAATAAACCGAAAATTATAATATTAGTAAATTCATGAATATGGAATAATAAGAATATTTTATTATCCTGAAAATGACAAAATACTCGAGTATACAATTGAAAAAAATGTACTTCAGACGCGCCATGATTAGTATTTGGTATCAAGGAAATCCTACATCTGTACCTATGCCCATAAATATATTCTACAAACTCTAGGGTCATATGCACAAAAGTGACAAAGTACATAGCGTGTGACACGCGAAAGGCAGATGATTTTCGTTTCGATTTTGTCAACCTTTTCGTGGGTATATTTGAACATAAAAATGAAACAATATGGGTACACGTCAGTAAATTTTTAGCTAATTCAAAATATAATAGGCATCTCTGATTAAATAAATCTCAACGAAGTTTCTTATACATTTCAGTAGAACGAAAATAATGATTCGATACGAGTATATATTATCTTATAATCTACAGAATAAAGTAGATATTTTTTATCTAACGAAAGATTAGACGAATTATACTCGGTTTTTATTTTTATAAGAAAATATTACGATTAGTAATGTGCTGAAAGGGAGATGCACGAATATCTTATTATATGTTGACAGTGGTTTGTTAAATCTTATAATGATAATAGTAAAACTTGATTTAATAAAAACTAAACAAAAACGGGAAGTTATATTAGTAAATTATTTATTAATATAGTTCTATATAAAATTAAGAATATATTTTTAAAATATTTTTAAAGTCTGAATAATGCACAGTAATACACGTTCTTACGTATTAAATGTATTTATATCATAAATCAAATTGCTGTAAAAGTTGTTCTTGCATTCAAAAATTATATTTCATCTTATTAGATTCAGAAATGTTTCTAACTTTAAAAATAGAGGTTGTTTCTACTACGTGATTTTTATCGAAAAAATGGTTCTTAATCGAAGCTATACTTTATAAATCAGATTATTCAAAAAAATTACTCGTTAAATAATATACATGTGCAACTACTGGCAGATTTAATAAGTAATGAAATCTAATCTGTAATATCATTAAATATCTTTTAGCTCCATTAAGAAAATATGATACAAAGTCCGAGATGAAAAAAGAAATAAGTATGATTATCCTTGTAATTGTTACTTTATCGGCTATTTTATAATTATATATATAATTATTGCCTTAACTTATTATTAAACTTTAACTTCATAATATAAGCTAATATAATAGTTGTGTAAAATATTTGGTAAAATTTTTATTCAATGTTATGTCACTTAATTTCTTATAAACTTCAATATTAAAGAAGTAAACTAATTTCACTAATTATTTCGATTTAAATTAGGTTCATGTCAAAAAAAATACTTTATATATTTTGTATATTCACGAAGTCGTATTATAGAAGTATTATAACAAATCTATTTTTCATACTAAACAAGGATATATAACATGTTTTCTTTTTCTTACAAATACAAAATGTATTTACGCGAGATACTCTTCAATGATTCATTTCACCCTCTTACGTAAACTATTATGTAACATACTGTATAACGTGAGTGTATAACGTGTTTTAATTTTACACAACATTACTTTAATTAGAGCAGATTACGAGTACAAAATTTTGATACTCTTTGAAGTTCAAAAGTCAAAACAAATATATAAAAATCTAATTCAAAATCAAATTTTCTGTATAAATCAATATTAGAAAATTCTTAAAAAATTATAACTGTATTAAGTTGATTAAATCAGTTAGTTGATCTAATTGATCTTAGATCATATTTTATGTGATATAAATTATTAATACGTATTAATTTGTTTACTAGCATAATGTAATTCTATCGAATATTACGAGTATTTTATATGCATATAGCTCACAACTATTCTAAAGCAAGAGATTTAAAATTTACAAATTATGTCTATAATTTGTAAACACAATATGTAATAATTTACAAACACAATATATTTATAATTGCAATATATATTTTTATATATAATATATTTATAATATTTATTATGTCATATCTTTATTATTATATTCATAAAATTACGTTGTACATAAAATTATTTTGAAAGTATGCAGTACTTATAGAATTTTAAAAGTCAAAACAATACGTTAATATAGTAAAGTAAAATGAGTATTTTATAAATGTATATTAAAAAATTTTTTTTAATTAAATATCAGAAGCTGTAATTTAAATTAATTAATTAATTCTTAGTATTACATTGACAATTATTATATCTTTTGGAATTCATTTTGTCCGCTTTAATCAGAACTCGTATATTGCAATACTTATCGTTTAAACTTTTTGTTTGTTAATAATTTCTTTGATTAATTTTTATAATCAACTGACATGTATTTTAAGTTACAAATTTAAAGTCGATTCTAGGATTAAATTGATTATTCGAATAAATGTACATGAGAAAAAGAGGGAAGAATATATTGGCAAAGTGAGAGTGAGAGTCGATAAAAACGTTAATTTTGAAATTTGTGTAATTGTTTATTATTTCTTATTTTAAAAAATTAACAATGTTTTTTAACTAAATGAAACATAATACTAAAGGTGATGATAAATTGTTTTTATGTTTGCATTGTTTATTCTGATCTTTCACAGTTTTCATAGGGTAGTAGACTCTATGTGAATTAGAAATTCGTATATTGTAAACATAATGCGGTGTTGCCGTGTCGTAAAGTCGTGGAGTTTCGTTTTCGACTCGACAAAATTGTAGAGCTACGATCTTCATTGAATTCGGATAGCTTACGTGCAACTGCATATGCGTAAGTAGGCAATATGTGTGAATACATGTGTACTCGCTCGCTTGCAGTGTTTAACTCGGAAATTTCTTCGGAGGTGACCACCTGATATATATATATATATTCACACATACAAATATTTTTAAATTTTTAATTATGCTTTTATCTTAATAGTTTTAGTATCTAGATTAAAAAGATGAATTAGATTGACATTTTTTGTCTTTCTTTTAGTTATTGAACATTTATATTTATATAATCGTTGCGTATTCGCACAATTTATTAGCATATGAAATTATTGCGGAAATTAATGCTTTGAGATTTTATGAACATATTTATAAATCCTTTCACGATTGATTTGTTACTAATGAAATTCTAGTTTTTGTATTGCAAGAACAAGATGTATGAGGAAATTTTTATAATTGGTGAATGGCCTAATAAGGGAGAGAAAAAGTAAAATAATATAGAGTCGAGTAGAATGAGTGAGAGTGAAAAAATAAAACAGCAAAAAAGCGAAGTTATGAGTTTTACATTTGTACATTACAGCTTATTGTACAAAAATTCGTAAAATTTTCAATTATGTGAATAATTAAATATTAGAAAGTATAGATAGTTATATTAACATCAGTATTCTAATACTGCGATTATACTTTTTCATGGGGTAAAGGCGGAATGTAAATTTGATATACGTGTTTTGAAAATAAAAGACGACATTGACGCGATTTTATTCGTAGAGAAAAGCCTAGATTCGACGGGCCTTGGGAAGTTCGTAGGTTGCTTGTAAGGTCTTTCTACGTTTGCTTAATATGTTGAATGCTTGTGCAGTAAGCATTTGGAGTAGTGTCCGGCCGAAATCGCGGAGGCCGACGACATATAAACAATGAAAAATTTTGAATTTACCTAATATGAGCGAAACTTATATGATATATTTTTTATTATAAGTATTAGAAATCAATATTTTTATAAATCTTATCGTCAATTGATAATATCTGAACAGGAATTCTTTTAAGCATAAATAAAACTTTTAAATGTTATGCGTTTACATCCATAATACACGATCTTTCAACAAATTTAGATATTTCTATGAACTTTTATTGATATTGTAATAATAATATTATTAATATCGTATTTTTTTTCTTCCATGTAGAAATATTTCAAGTTTTAAAAATTAATATATTAGATAAATTATCGATTAGGAATTGAATTTTTTATATTGGATTTAATTTTTTCAAAAAAGTGCCTTCAGATCTAAATCTGGCTTACTTGGTGTTTTCCACGAGTAAGTGCACATATAGAGTCATTTGTTTACGCATGTATAAGTAAGGAAAACATAAGATTCACGTGTTGGCGATTTCGCTCAGTTCACAGAGTTAATTTGTGATTACAGTCATTTGTAGTTTTAAATGCTACTTGTATAATTAATACTTTAACATTAGTAAACATAATCGAATAAGGCTTTTATAAACATATATACGATTCGTTGTTATTACCAAACTTTAACTGTTCTTAGTATCTTTTTTATATTTTCGAGACATTAGTTCAATTTGATATGATCAACGATATTCATGAATAAAAAGTTCTCAAATGCCTCGGGAATTTATGTTAATTAACAATAATCTGTGGGTATGCATATACGTACCTAGTCATTTAAACAATGTTTTAACTACGATGAGAATCTGATTTATTCTTGAAAATTTGTTGATTATTATATCTGTTATGGAATTCATCGATAAAAAGTTATTGAATTCTAATAGCATCGTTTTGTTAAACAATTATGTTGTAGACGCATGTCCTTATCGGCAGCACATTGAAGGCGTTTCTTTGCGGGTGTTTTGATCAATATTGCCAAATATTTTTTACTGATTTTTGTTATTCCTATCTTTGGTTCTTGGGCATTAGAATTATGCGATGTTTTTGTTAAAATATTATTAATTCTTGTATTTATAGTCTATTGTAGTAGGCGGTTTTCTGCGAGTACTCTTATGCGGCGCAAGTTCTTTTTGTTTATAATAAGTTTCTATGCGCAATAAAGATTTTTTTTTATTTTTTAAATTTTTCATCTCCTAATAAATGTTGTTTTTGGGGTGTTTTTTGGGTTAAATCGTGTTTTTGTTAATGGTGTATCATAGTTATGTAGTTTACGTATTTTTTTTTAAAGAATTTCAAGTTTTTAAAATTTCTTATTTTGTTGGTGTTACAACGTTGAAACGTCAGATTCATTATTATAAGCGAATTTAGAGATAAATCGTTTTCTATTTTTTGATATTAAAAAAGAATTTTTTTTAATTATCTGCATATTTTATAATATGAAAATGTTAACTTAGAAATTGAAAATTTTTTCTTTGAAGTAAAAATATTTCTGATAATTTATAGACATTTTATAGTTTCTTATTAGACTCTATTTGCGTCTTAAAAGAATATTCTAAAATTATTAGTTTTACGAAGAATGGCAAATGCAAGGTATATTTTTTCATGTTCTTTCGTAATAAGTCATTATGTTTATCCTGCAAATTCATCACTGAACAACTTTTTATATCTTTCGATATATGCTTTTCTGTCTGTCTTTCTCTCGTTACCTTCATGACATTATTTTCTATTATTGTCTTATGACAGTCTCTCTCTATCATTATTGCGTCTTGAACTACAAATGCATGACAGAGTGATGACTCCATCGTTGAATACCGTATTTCGAGAGCGTACCCGCGTACGTAAATGTAATTTGTAATTGCACGTAGCATAAGCATGCGATTGTTCGGACTATAATTAAGTCTTGAGTGGAAGGCGATGAATTGCACTGAGGGAAAAATTTCTTCATTTATTTTAAAGTTCAAATGAATTTCTTGAAGCACATAATTGGATACATTTCAAGATATTTTAAATATCTGCATAGAATGTCATCGTGGTGTTATTTTATTCCCTAACTTAATACTTCGAAAGTTTTTTCAGACCATTCTAAGCCGTAACAAATTGATTATTAAGAAAATATTTGCTCTTTTGTAATAAACTTGGTGCACTAGAAATAAAAGTTAAGCATGAAGGACAGAATTATCTACAAAATAGATAAAAGTTGTATTACTTGTTTAAATTGTAAAGCGGTTTTTAATCTAAAACTTATCTTTGAATTATTTTATAGTTGACAATCTCTTAAATTTTTTAACCTGGTAGATTTTTCTTCTTAGATCTAATGGAATAATGTTTTCTTTCATTTTCGATTGGATTTTTTATTCAGTTATTTTTCAGAATTATTTATAAATATATTTTTTTCTCTGACAATTAATACGTAGTTATTTTTCAAAAAATACAAGGTTCAATGCAAAATTTAATATAAATGTTTGCGAATATATGTTTTTTCTTGCAGAACTTGTATTTATAGTCGCCACAACATGAGTGGATGTATCGCTTAATATAATAACATAATATTTATTAAATTTAGTGTAAAACAGTTTTTTTTGGGATTTATTATGGATTATATTAGGGATTATAATACTTTTAAACAGTTTCGACCATGCACTCCGGTTTCAGTGCATAATTTTAGGAAATTACTGATAAGATTATTTGTATGTTATTTCAGATTTAATTATAGTTTTACAAACTTGTATTTACAAATGCCAATATTCAAAAGAGTTTAATCATACAAATATAATTGCTATTTGCTTCTGTCTAATATTTAAAACATTGTTTGTGTAACCTATATATATTGAATTTAACAAATGAGTTTATATAGCAAATATTTATGAACTAGATTTTAATATTAAAAAGTTATATACTTTGCATTATGTCACACATTTTTTTCATTGAATTTTTATCTCATTCAAATCAACATCCAATAATTATATAAATATTAATACAAATAAGTATAAATAAACGGAATGAATAATTTTCAATGATAAATGTTGAAACTCAAGTGCTTACGTTTGCTTTATTTTTGCATTTGTAATCGATTTCTTCTTTGAAAAGTATTCTTCAATGCATCACATATGACGGTGTTGAAGCAATATTTAATGGTTTCTACGTGTATTTTTATAGTAAAACTATTTGCTGTATTCTTCCAGTCATCGTTATATTAACTACGAACTATTGTTAAACCGCAAAAATGTGAAATTGATACGACTGCAATGTCACTCTAATAAAATCTGTACAGCCTCAGTAATTCAAATTGTGAGCTGCAAAATAGTATTGTAGAAAAAAGGTATTATTATACAACGTTATCCGTTTGTTTGTCGGCAATAAAAATTGAGTATGTTTTTAAACGAAAATGATAACATTTGACTAAGTAAATGTATAGTTACCTTTTAATATAGTACTTCAATTAATTTGATGTTTACTTTAATAATGAAATAAATAACATAGGATTGCTTTGCAAATAGTGTTAATACTCAAAGATAATATTTTAATATATGTACTAATTTAATACATATTATTGGTAGAATATAGAATTGATTAATTACTGAACTATATTTTAATTGAAATTTTTGCAATATATATAAATGAACAGAATGAAATTTGATGTCACAAAATCGCAATGTCAAAGAATTGCGTATGTTTAGGACTTTCTATAAAGGAATGATTGATCTTTTTTAAATTTAAATTCGATAACCAATCTTTTAAGAAAGAAGTTGCAACAATTATTCTTAAACACAAGTTATCCTCAATTAGAATACAGAATAATTTAAAAAATTTATACTTTAATATTTTTCTGGACTTAAAATTATAATGAATAAAATGTGCCAAAAATAAATTTGTTTAATGTATAGTCTATGATATTGTTCGTAAAGAAAATTAGTTAATTCGGAAAACAAATATAAATAATAAAGAACCACAATCTTCGAAAGTTATGTGGATAAAAAAAAGGAGAATAAGAAAGGAAATTTCTTCACGAAAAATTACGTCACTAAATTATTTCCGTTTGTGTCATAATCTTAAAGACTCTCTAAATTCACATCCGCTCTTAGCCAAGAGGTTCGATCTCCGGTGGAAAAGGCTTCTGTGGTATTTATAGCTTAACGCTTCTTACCATCGCTTCAGTAGTTAAAAGTATCGACGAAATCATGCACAACATGTTTAATTTTTGCTGACATGCGAGCTTAAAACGCGACCGATTGTGACCCATAATCAGTATCCGGACTGCCCCAACCGAAAAGTATTCAGTGCCGACGAAAAGAATGCCGACGAGCATTCAGCTCATGATTAGTATTTCGTCTGCACATAACGGTACAGTTAAAGCAGGAGGTGAGACCGCTCTTGTCTTCTCATTTTTCTCTAGTGCTTTACAACGACATTTCTCCATCCGTCTACTCTATTGACTATCTTTGTCCTATTTATCGCAAGAATACAACTCTTAAAATTTGCGTACCGGAAATTTATCGGTCTTCCAAGTGGATTTTTTCACTGACAATTTCATTCATTCGATGTTGATATTTCGGTCACTAGGTTTCGATTTCATTATCACAGTGCGTAACTAAACCGGTTGCGGACAACAGCTTTTTCTTATACTTCGACTTCCTTAATAGTTAATCTGTAGATGTTTTCAATTTCATTAGTTTTCAGGATAAAGTGCAAATTATCAGTAATTGAATATATTATATAATTGAATAATAAAAGAACTTGCGCCGCATAAGAGTACTCGCAGAAAACCGCCTACTACAATAGACTATAAATACAAGAATTAATAATATTTTAACAAAAACATCGCATAATTCTAATGCCCAAGAACCAAAGATAGGAATAACAAAAATCAGTAAAAAATATTTGGCAATATTGATCAAAACACCCGCAAAGAAACGCCTTCAATGTGCTGCCGATAAGGACATGCGTCTACAACATAATTGTTTAACAAAACGATGCTATTAGAATTCAATAACTTTTTATCGATGAATTCCATAACAGATATAATAATCAACAAATTTTCAAGAATAAATCAGATTCTCATCGTAGTTAAAACATTGTTTAAATGACTAGGTACGTATATGCATACCCACAGATTATTGTTAATTAACATAAATTCCCGAGGCATTTGAGAACTTTTTATTCATGAATATCGTTGATCATATCAAATTGAACTAATGTCTCGAAAATATAAAAAAGATACTAAGAACAGTTAAAGTTTGGTAATAACAACGAATCGTATATATGTTTATAAAAGCCTTATTCGATTATGTTTACTAATGTTAAAGTATTAATTATACAAGTAGCATTTAAAACTACAAATGACTGTAATCACAAATTAACTCTGTGAACTGAGCGAAATCGCCAACACGTGAATCTTATGTTTTCCTTACTTATACATGCGTAAACAAATGACTCTATATGTGCACTTACTCGTGGAAAACACCAAGTAAGCCAGATTTAGATCTGAAGGCACTTTTTTGAAAAAATTAAATCCAATATAAAAAATTCAATTCCTAATCGATAATTTATCTAATATATTAATTTTTAAAACTTGAAATATTTCTACATGGAAGAAAAAAAATACGATATTAATAATATTATTATTACAATATCAATAAAAGTTCATAGAAATATCTAAATTTGTTGAAAGATCGTGTATTATGGATGTAAACGCATAACATTTAAAAGTTTTATTTATGCTTAAAAGAATTCCTGTTCAGATATTATCAATTGACGATAAGATTTATAAAAATATTGATTTCTAATACTTATAATAAAAAATATATCATATAAGTTTCGCTCATATTAGGTAAATTCAAAATTTTTCATTGTTTATATGTCGTCGGCCTCCGCGATTTCGGCCGGACACTACTCCAAATGCTTACTGCACAAGCATTCAACATATTAAGCAAACGTAGAAAGACCTTACAAGCAACCTACGAACTTCCCAAGGCCCGTCGAATCTAGGCTTTTCTCTACGAATAAAATCGCGTCAATGTCGTCTTTTATTTTCAAAACACGTATATCAAATTTACATTCCGCCTTTACCCCATGAAAAAGTATAATCGCAGTATTAGAATACTGATGTTAATATAACTATCTATACTTTCTAATATTTAATTATTCACATAATTGAAAATTTTACGAATTTTTGTACAATAAGCTGTAATGTACAAATGTAAAACTCATAACTTCGCTTTTTTGCTGTTTTATTTTTTCACTCTCACTCATTCTACTCGACTCTATATTATTTTACTTTTTCTCTCCCTTATTAGGCCATTCACCAATTATAAAAATTTCCTCATACATCTTGTTCTTGCAATACAAAAACTAGAATTTCATTAGTAACAAATCAATCGTGAAAGGATTTATAAATATGTTCATAAAATCTCAAAGCATTAATTTCCGCAATAATTTCATATGCTAATAAATTGTGCGAATACGCAACGATTATATAAATATAAATGTTCAATAACTAAAAGAAAGACAAAAAATGTCAATCTAATTCATCTTTTTAATCTAGATACTAAAACTATTAAGATAAAAGCATAATTAAAAATTTAAAAATATTTGTATGTGTGAATATATATATATATATCAGGTGGTCACCTCCGAAGAAATTTCCGAGTTAAACACTGCAAGCGAGCGAGTACACATGTATTCACACATATTGCCTACTTACGCATATGCAGTTGCACGTAAGCTATCCGAATTCAATGAAGATCGTAGCTCTACAATTTTGTCGAGTCGAAAACGAAACTCCACGACTTTACGACACGGCAACACCGCATTATGTTTACAATATACGAATTTCTAATTCACATAGAGTCTACTACCCTATGAAAACTGTGAAAGATCAGAATAAACAATGCAAACATAAAAACAATTTATCATCACCTTTAGTATTATGTTTCATTTAGTTAAAAAACATTGTTAATTTTTTAAAATAAGAAATAATAAACAATTACACAAATTTCAAAATTAACGTTTTTATCGACTCTCACTCTCACTTTGCCAATATATTCTTCCCTCTTTTTCTCATGTACATTTATTCGAATAATCAATTTAATCCTAGAATCGACTTTAAATTTGTAACTTAAAATACATGTCAGTTGATTATAAAAATTAATCAAAGAAATTATTAACAAACAAAAAGTTTAAACGATAAGTATTGCAATATACGAGTTCTGATTAAAGCGGACAAAATGAATTCCAAAAGATATAATAATTGTCAATGTAATACTAAGAATTAATTAATTAATTTAAATTACAGCTTCTGATATTTAATTAAAAAAAATTTTTTAATATACATTTATAAAATACTCATTTTACTTTACTATATTAACGTATTGTTTTGACTTTTAAAATTCTATAAGTACTGCATACTTTCAAAATAATTTTATGTACAACGTAATTTTATGAATATAATAATAAAGATATGACATAATAAATATTATAAATATATTATATATAAAAATATATATTGCAATTATAAATATATTGTGTTTGTAAATTATTACATATTGTGTTTACAAATTATAGACATAATTTGTAAATTTTAAATCTCTTGCTTTAGAATAGTTGTGAGCTATATGCATATAAAATACTCGTAATATTCGATAGAATTACATTATGCTAGTAAACAAATTAATACGTATTAATAATTTATATCACATAAAATATGATCTAAGATCAATTAGATCAACTAACTGATTTAATCAACTTAATACAGTTATAATTTTTTAAGAATTTTCTAATATTGATTTATACAGAAAATTTGATTTTGAATTAGATTTTTATATATTTGTTTTGACTTTTGAACTTCAAAGAGTATCAAAATTTTGTACTCGTAATCTGCTCTAATTAAAGTAATGTTGTGTAAAATTAAAACACGTTATACACTCACGTTATACAGTATGTTACATAATAGTTTACGTAAGAGGGTGAAATGAATCATTGAAGAGTATCTCGCGTAAATACATTTTGTATTTGTAAGAAAAAGAAAACATGTTATATATCCTTGTTTAGTATGAAAAATAGATTTGTTATAATACTTCTATAATACGACTTCGTGAATATACAAAATATATAAAGTATTTTTTTTGACATGAACCTAATTTAAATCGAAATAATTAGTGAAATTAGTTTACTTCTTTAATATTGAAGTTTATAAGAAATTAAGTGACATAACATTGAATAAAAATTTTACCAAATATTTTACACAACTATTATATTAGCTTATATTATGAAGTTAAAGTTTAATAATAAGTTAAGGCAATAATTATATATATAATTATAAAATAGCCGATAAAGTAACAATTACAAGGATAATCATACTTATTTCTTTTTTCATCTCGGACTTTGTATCATATTTTCTTAATGGAGCTAAAAGATATTTAATGATATTACAGATTAGATTTCATTACTTATTAAATCTGCCAGTAGTTGCACATGTATATTATTTAACGAGTAATTTTTTTGAATAATCTGATTTATAAAGTATAGCTTCGATTAAGAACCATTTTTTCGATAAAAATCACGTAGTAGAAACAACCTCTATTTTTAAAGTTAGAAACATTTCTGAATCTAATAAGATGAAATATAATTTTTGAATGCAAGAACAACTTTTACAGCAATTTGATTTATGATATAAATACATTTAATACGTAAGAACGTGTATTACTGTGCATTATTCAGACTTTAAAAATATTTTAAAAATATATTCTTAATTTTATATAGAACTATATTAATAAATAATTTACTAATATAACTTCCCGTTTTTGTTTAGTTTTTATTAAATCAAGTTTTACTATTATCATTATAAGATTTAACAAACCACTGTCAACATATAATAAGATATTCGTGCATCTCCCTTTCAGCACATTACTAATCGTAATATTTTCTTATAAAAATAAAAACCGAGTATAATTCGTCTAATCTTTCGTTAGATAAAAAATATCTACTTTATTCTGTAGATTATAAGATAATATATACTCGTATCGAATCATTATTTTCGTTCTACTGAAATGTATAAGAAACTTCGTTGAGATTTATTTAATCAGAGATGCCTATTATATTTTGAATTAGCTAAAAATTTACTGACGTGTACCCATATTGTTTCATTTTTATGTTCAAATATACCCACGAAAAGGTTGACAAAATCGAAACGAAAATCATCTGCCTTTCGCGTGTCACACGCTATGTACTTTGTCACTTTTGTGCATATGACCCTAGAGTTTGTAGAATATATTTATGGGCATAGGTACAGATGTAGGATTTCCTTGATACCAAATACTAATCATGGCGCGTCTGAAGTACATTTTTTTCAATTGTATACTCGAGTATTTTGTCATTTTCAGGATAATAAAATATTCTTATTATTCCATATTCATGAATTTACTAATATTATAATTTTCGGTTTATTGAATCATTATAAAAGAATTTCAATTTTTCATATAATATTATTTAAAATGTAATCATTCTTTTCACTATTTTATTCAATAAATGAAATAAAAACATTTATTTTAAGTTATATCGACGATTACTATGTACTTAAAACATTCTTAATAACAATAAAATACTTTGGTTATTAATGACAATAGTAACCGAATTCAATTCATAATATTCTCTTGTTTTTGACAAGAATCTCGTATTTCCTTTTGAAAATTCACAAAAAAGAAACGCAAAATCGGGTGCGATCCAAACTTAGGGGATTGAAATTCTCTTCATTAGAACGGTGACATGATGGTCGTATATAATGGAATATGCTATTACACTAGTAAGTACGTTGCTACGGAATAAAATATTAAATATCGATAACTATGTTTTTTACTATCTGCCTTTTTGTTCTTCGTTCAAGCTGTCTTTTGCTTTTGTATCTGTTTCTCATGTCCGATAAAGTGCAGTTTCATAATAAAGTATATATCCATTTTGCTTACATAATTGAAATGAAGTAAAGTTGGCACAGTAATGATAGTGTTTGTCACAGAACGATAGATTCTACTAAAAGTATCGAAACATTTTTTATGCTTATGACCCAAGTCTATTTTATATAACAAGATTAATTATTAACAAATTGATTAAATTTTTTACTGTTTTTAATTTAATTTTACAACTAGCAGTTGTATTTGAACTTAAATTCTTAATAGTTAAATTTAACTCAATTTCGATTTGTATTAATATTTTAATTGATTTCTAAATGTATTCCAGAAGAATACAGTGAATAATATACACAATTATATTTTTTTCTGCAGTAATCTGGTTTACTATAAAAAATGCTATTCATAGATGAGTTTTACTACATATTCAATCAATTTTTAGGGATTTACCAATGAGTTTAAGTGTTTTATAAAAGAGTTTTGAAAGTATTCAATTGTATTTTCATGAATATTAAGGAAGTCTCAAAAAATATTAATTGAATCTTACAAATCATTGTTAAGTATTTTAAAATTTGCACATGATAATTAAATACAAAATTATTGAAAAATCTAAATTTTATCGGAGTATCTGTGATATTGTTTTTTGGGGTATTTAAAGCGTTGAATCGTTTTTTGTTAATAGTGTATCATAGTTATATAGTTTACGTTGTTTTTTTTTTTTTTAAGAAATTTTAAGTTTTGAAAAATTTGATTTTTTATTGGAGTTCCAACGTTGGAAACTTCAGACTCATTTATAATACTTGATATATTCACTTAAAATAGTGTATAAGAGTATTATTTATGAAGAACAAGGGAATCTAATTTTGTATAAACAAAAGTACTATTATTTAACTAGTATCATTTTTTCTTTATTCAATCGATCACAAGGTTAAATAAGAAAATATAATTTATATAAAATGATGTAATTATAAGACAAAAATTTTTATAATTTTAAGTATTTTTAAAATATAAAACCCTAGTCTTTATTACTAGATAAAATAGTCCTTAGTAAACTAAAACTATTTTCTCAAATTCCTTATTTTTACATGCTTATTGATTTAATTTATCGTGCAGGGTATTAATTGTCAACAGTCAGAATGCTGATTTCACATATATAGTATGTTATTCATTATAACGTTCTACATTTTCCAAATCATAATGAAAATTTTTTATTTATTTTATAATAGCATATATTTGTTTGTTTCATAAACTGAAAAAGCCCAAGAATATAAAACAAAAACTATAAGAAATAATTTTTTTGTAAAAAAAATTTCTTTTTTTACGTTTAAGAAAAAAGATTGAAACATTTTTAGTTAATTTAAGTTAATTTTAGTGCTGTAACAAATAAATTACGTTTTTAACAGATATATTGAAAATCTGTTTCTTACAATGTCCGTCAATTTTTGAAAATCACAAAAATGATATTTCAAGAAAACATACTTTAAAATTTTCTTTAAAAAGGAATATCAAGATTGATTCAACATTCAATTTTCAGCTACAGTTTTTCTGTATAATTCGGTGCCTACTAATTAATTCAGTAAATATATTACTAGCCAATATTTCGATTCTACCTAATACACCTTCTTTAAAATTGCTTAACAAATTTGTCTGTTATGATATAGACATCAAGTTTAAACATTTAGCAGCTGAATTGAAGTATTTTAAAGGTGAAGAATTTTAATTAATAATTATTTATGACATTGAAATTGTATATAAAACAGTTTTAACCCATTATTTATTTTTAATTAATTTTGGTTAATAATAATTTAATAATTTCATTGGTTTTTTCATTTTTTCGGAAATCGAAAGCCTTACAAGGGTATCACAATGACAAATTAATTATCGGAATAATTTTTTTTTCTATTCGACCGAATAAAATTTTTAATTTGTTTTTATATTTTTAATTTGGATATAATTAATAAAAAATAAAAATCGAATAAAACTTTTTAATTATTCATTTAATGGAAAATCATAAAACATGTCTAATATTTTATTAAAAGGATAGTTGAATACGTGAAATAGAAACAAGAAAAAATCGTATAGTAATATGACTGTGCACTTTCAATAATTTTTTGTCTGTAGAAAGATAGTTGTTCATCCATCAAATCAAATCTTAATATTGATTAACAAGTTGATATAATTAAATACATAACTGTAACTCAGTAATAAACTGAAATGTTAAAAGTATAGAAGCCATTTAAAATTTTCCAACCGAAAATAACAAGGACTAAAATGGAGATTTTATTAATGTTTATGATTGCTTCATACGCATATAAAAAAGTTTAAAAAAATGAAATAGACAAAACTAAAATTACTATTGTCTCTACAGGTGTTTCCTTCGATTTTGAGGGTGTAAAAAATTAACGTTTAAAACTATTTAAAAATAAAAGAAAATCGAAACAGTTCATTACTCATACGTTAAATAAACCTTATGTCATATGGTTTTGCGTATCTTATATTCGTATCTTATACTTCATTTGAAGAAAGCGCATTGAAATACACGTATACTAAATATAGACTTACCTCATAAAATATCCACGTGGAAAATATGGTCTGTGCGAGGTTATAGAAAATGAGGATACGCCGGAGGTTAAAGGGCTTTCTGTTTTCCATGATTCTAGGACCGAGTACTTTGCTGAAGTACGCGTAAGACAGGCAAATAGCAACCGTTGGGAAAGGGCTATTCATCATCGTCCATTCTCGTACACGAGGATCTGTAACGATTATAAATATATATTATTGTGATTCTTAAAGATTTATATAAATGAAGATATGAGATTCTCTTTCTGTTCTCTTAGATATCAATTCTCTTTCTGTTCTCTTAGATATCAATTCTCTTTCTTTTCAACGGTAAAGTAAAATTGATTCGGATAAAACATGGTAATTTTTAACATATTGAACCTGATTTAAAGTCGAAATTATTTTGATAAATTTTTTTAATTAAATGAAGTTTATACGTTAGGTAAAATTATTTTTTCTAAAGATAAAATAGTTAAAATTGTAAACCTTGTTTTAACGTTTATAAAGATCAATAATAGGAAAATCGAAACAACTAGATTTTAGAAGAAATACCAATCAGAAGTTACATCTTTTTAATGCTTTTTATATCATGAGGGATATTTTTTGTTTATAATTTATATATATTTAGACATTTATTATTAGCATATTTATATTTTATAGTATAAAACATTTTTGGCGACAAATACATATTTCTTATTCCTTTTTTATATACAACAAGCAAACAAACATACGCGCGCGCGCGCGCACGCGCACACACACAACGTTTAATTATAACCTATTCGTAAAAGGAAGGATTAATTTAATCTTAGAATAGCATATTATGATTTGTTTAATTGTACAAATATCTTTTTTATCAATTACCAATCTGAATACTGTTTTCTATTTAATATAGAAAGCAACTTTTTATCGCAAAATTTACCACTTAAAATACTAAGTTATTAATACATAAATAATGATGTATAAAATTTTAATGAAAAACATGTTTTAATGTTACATAGTTTTGTACAAATTTAATTTTAAGTATTTGTAACTTTTTTCTTTATAGTCGAAAATTAACTTTAAAAAAATAAAAATATTTTTCGCTGTTCTTATACTAGATTAAATTGACCATTCAAGTTTTTGTTTTCTCCGATCGAACGACATATTTTTTGGACACAATGGTGTAGTCAGAAAACGAACAAAGGTCAGTTCGGTAACACGTTGTCGATTGTTACAGATAAAAAAATTAAAACCTTTATTGAATGAATAAATAAAATACGTATCCTTACAAAAGTTAAAATTTTACTTTAAAACAACAAAAGCATGCAGTTTCATTAAATTTGATACTTCTCTTTCATTTGGTTTTAATACCAAAACTTTTTAATTTTAATTTTGAAATAAATTTCTTAAATAATAATATAATTTAATATTCGTGTTCATTTTAAAATACCGTATTTACCCTTAGTTCGAAAGCTAATAAATAAGAAAAATTATTATTTTTATATCTCAAAATTTTATATGATAAATGAAACTTATTAATAAGCTGTTAAAAACTTATAACTTTAACTAAATATGATTTTACAAATAGTGATGCCTGTAAATATAAGATATTCTTTCGCGAACAAAAAGTGATTTTAAGTTCTAAAGTTTGATGACATACGAAAACGTTAAAGGAAGAACGAAGAAGAAAATTAGTTGGCAAACAAATCTCGTCTTTTCGATTAGCAAGTTGAAAAAGGAAAAAAATACCATTAAGTTAATTCGCCATCATTCAAAAAGCTTCCCATCTATAACCACTTAAAAGTTCCGAAAGCTTGCTCTCAAAGATTCGTATTATTAAAAGTTCTAGCGTGAAAATTCGATTAAACCACTTGACAACTGCTTTCAAGATGATCTTATGCTTATCTTCCAACAACTTATTTACATACATCATGAACTAGCGTTTGGTCAATTTTTTTTATAGCATCGATCATAGTGCATCAGCATGTTTTTTTATCGTCGTTATGAATGGACGCACGCTCGCATGGGCGAGTACACGAAATTTCGATATGGCATGCGAAAAGACGATTCAAAAACTACTGACTTTTATAACTAGACTTGAAAAACTAAAAGATAAACTGAAAAACTCTTATTTCAATCTATCAATGTGTAGTATTATTCTAATATTTATATTACACAAATTTTCTTTCTTGAATTCATAGCTATAATTAATAAATTTTGAACTTATTTTAAGAATTTTATTCTGACGTCAATTATAATTTTATAACATCATAATTATAGTTCTTAGTCAACATAAGTTCATTATATTTTTTCTGCGTCTTTCTAACGTTACAAACAATTTAAGGCCCTTTAATTATGAAATATCTGTAAGGATAAAAAATATTATTAGTAAAATTAATTTTAGAATTTTATGTTTAAGAATTTTAGAGTTTAACTTTTCTATATTTTACATCTATGAGAAAAAACTTGAATATACATATCTAGACCCTTTTCTATCGGCTAAGAGGCCTTGAATTTAAATTTATTACAACATATATTTTTATCAAAATATAATTCAATAAAAGTAACAAGATCATAAATACCGAAACTTACGTTACTAATGACTTATACAGCAGAATACAATAACATGAATTTAGAATGTGTAACAGTGTAACATAACGAAAAAATCCTTTTATTTTTGCTACATGTAAAGTACTTCACTCGTATTTTATTTATAAATAAATTTTATTTAAAATAGTATTAATATTATTAATAAGGTATATAAATTTTTATATAAATAAGGTATATAAATAAAATTTTTTAATGACAATATAAATTAAATAATATGTGTTCTGTTTTTAAAATTCAAATAATTTTAAAATCAGTTACTTTAGTCAACATAAAAAATAATCTATAATAAATTAAAAAATTAATTTATTAAAAACATTAAAAGTGTGAAATAGGTTCAAGATTTTTATAGTAATAAAAATAAACTAATAAAACTGTTTTATATATTTAATGTTTAATATTTTTGAAAATGGAATTTATATTCGTATACATAAAACTTTGTATACATTTTATTATGAAAAGAATCATTTAATAATTTAATTATAAATTCCGAGGAAATTTTTTAATAATGAATATGGTTTTGATACAAGAATCAATATTATATAATAACTTACAAAGTAAAACTCCGAAAAATACCAATTTTGCTTACATAATCATAAAATATTGTCAAGAGTGCTATCTACATGAATGCAAATTTTTTTTGCATTATCAGTATAAAAGGCTTAAATGATGAAAAATCCTCGAAAAAGGGTCAACGTTCGCAATTCGTTGCAACTGAAGGAGACTCTTGTGTTGCACATCAAAAACAGAAGCAGCTTGTCTCTTGAACTTACCAAGTAGAAATTAAGGTGAAAAGGGAAGTAGAAAAAAAGAAGAAAAGCATTATCTAAGCCATAGAAAAAAAGAGAACGAAAGAGAGGGTGAAGAGTGTCGAGTTTATCAGCTAATTGACTTTAAACATTATGTAAATGCGGCTGAACAATGTCGATTTGCAACATGTGTATTAAAAAGGATGCAACGAGCCCTTGCTTACCTCTTTTACGTTATATACAAAAGTATACGTATAAAGAATATTAAATTTATATTGCGTTCTTCAGCAGTATATATTTTGTGCGAAAAACCTTAATTTTAGCAGTACATTAGATGTAAAGGAAAGAAGAGAAAACATCGGAGATGGTAAATATGGTTAAGTCAGTGAACTAATAGTAGAAGTGATGAAAGCTGTATCAGAGATGGAAAAGAATTTAAGCATCTCAAGACACGAGAAGATGAATACCATTCAGTAACACACTCTTTAAAAGAAAGTAATAAAGTATTAAGAATGACTTTAAATTTTTCCGTATTTGCTAAATATCAAACTAATAATTTCTTAATATTATAGAAAGTCAAAAACTTATGAGTCCGAAGTTACCAACGTTGGAACTCGAACAAAAAATGAAATTTTTCAAAACGTGAAATATCTTCAAAAAACTACGTACACCATACAACTATGATACAATATGAACACATTACAGAAAACGATATAACCCTAAAAATACCCCGAAAAACAACCCTTATTATTGGATAAATATTGAAAAATTTTAATTTTTACTAACTATCATTAACAACAAACATTATTAACCACCAAAAAATTAAAAAAAAATTTTTATCGCGCAAAGAAACTTATTATAAACAAATAGAAGTTCCGACGCGTAAGAGTACTCGCAGAAGACCACCTCCTTCAATAGGCTATAAATACAAGAATTATTAATATTTTAACAAAAACATCGCATAATTCTAATGCCCAAGAACCAAAGCTAAGAATAATGAAAAAAAATTTCAAAAAAATAATTAGCAATGTTGTCAAACATATCCGAAAATAACAAGTCCATTACGCTACCGATAAGCATATGCGTTGTAACACTTAACTGTTAATTAACATACATTCTCTAGGCATTCAACAACTTTTTATTATTGACTATCGTTAGACATATCAAAAGCAACAAATATCCCGAATAGCAACAAAATCTGGAGATCTCGTCATAGTTTTCAACAAACTTAAACAATTCCACAGCCTATGCTCACGCAATACATGTATTCTTATGCCGCGACACTTAATTGATAATTAACATATGTTCCCAGGGCATTCGACAACTTTTTATTATTAATTATTGATTATGTTTTTTAACTAAATAAGACAGAACACTAGTGGTGACGGTAAATAGTTATATGTTTGCATAGTTTATTCTAATCTTTCACAGTTTTCGTAGGGTGATAGAGTCTCTGCGAATTATAAACGCGTATATCGTAAAGATTATGCGGTGTTGCCGCGATGCAAAGTCGTGGAGTTGCGTTTTCGACTTGACAAAATCGAGAATCTACGATCGTTACTGATTCGGACGTCGTGTACGTACAACTGCATATGTGTACATACGCAATATGTGTGAATGCATGTGTCTCGCTCCCTTGCAGTGTTTGACTTGGAAATTTCTTTGGAGCGTACCATCTTATATATATATATATCAATTTTTTTCAATTATTAATTATGTTTTATCCTTATATTTTTAGTATCTTGACTATAAATATGAATTAGATTGACATTAAATAATGATTTTCAACTGAAATACGAACTTATCTCGGTCATAATTTTTTACTTTTTCCTATTAGAAATTTATAAAAATTAATAAATAAATTTCACGATGTAACCAAATAATTAAATGTAAAAGTAATGTACTCAAATTTGAATGAGTAAAGCTGACATTTAAAACATTGAAATCAGTTACCATTTCATTTTGTTTTTATCATTATGCTACGCAACCCATTCCTTATTATAAAATTACTAAATAAATGCAAATAAATTTTTTTTGTATTTTTATCGTAATTTTTAAAATACTTTGAAAATAGATTTATAAAAAAATATTAAGAATTGAATTTTACTCTTTTTCTTTTAGTTAATAAGTTTTTCTATTTATATAATCGTTGCAAATACATACAATTTTTTTGTAAACACAGAAATCATAGATATTAATTTCGACAGACATTTTTCTTAGAAAACCTTTTTTCTAGTTCAATAAAAAATCTTCTTTTAATATTTATACGAGATTATAACGAAAATGCTTTAAGATATTACTAGCATATTTAAAAATGCTTTCTCAATTCATTTGTTACTAATGAAATTTCAGTTGTTATATTGCAAGAACGAGACATATGAGAAAATTTATATAATTTGCGAGTGAGCTAATAAAAGAAAAAGAGTAAAATTACATAGAGATTTGTAGAGAGAATGAAAGAGAAGGAATAATAGAACAAAAAAGTGAAGCAATAATTCTTACATTTGTACGTTATAGCTTTTTGTAAAAAAATTCGTAAAATTTTCAATTCATTGAGTTATTAAATATTAGAGAGTATAGATAGTTATATTAACATCATTATTTTAGTTATTTAGCGATTACACTTTTTCATGGGATAATGGCTGATCGTGAATTTGATATGCGTGTTTTGAAAATAAAAGACACCATTGACGCGCTTTTATACGTAGAGTAAAGCTTAGATTCGATGGACCTTGGAAAGTTCGTAGGTCGCTTGTAAGGTATTTCTATGTGTGCTTAATACGTGCGATTGCTTGTGTAGTAAGTACATGAAGAGTGTTGAGCCGAAATCTTGGAGGCCGACGACATGTAAACAATTGAATATTTGGAATTTACCTAATATGAGCTTAACTTGTTATATTTTTTTTTATTATTAGAAATCAATATTTTTCTAAATCTTATTGATAATTGATAATATCTGTACAGAAATTTCTTTAAGTTTAAATACAAATTTTAAATATTAAACGTCTACATCAATAATTATTAATATCATATTTTTATTCTTCGATATAGAAATATTTCAAGTTTTAAAAATTAATATATTGGATAAATTATTGATTAGGAATTGATTTTTTCAAAAAAGTGTCTTTTCGGATCTAAACTGAATTAACTAGGGTTTTCCATGAGTAAGTGCATACGTAGTCGATTGTTTACGCATAGTACGTAAGGAAAATATAAGATTCACGAGTTGGTGATTTCCCTCAATTCACGGAGGTAATATGTGACTACAGTCATTGGTAGATTACTTGTGTAATTAATACTTTCAAATTTGTAAATATAATTGAATAAGGCTTTTATAAATATATACATGAGAGGGACGCGTGAAAAGAACAAATCTCCCAAGAGTAGCATGAACGTGCATATTCGTTCCGATTGGCGAGTTGACTCGTGACGACAGTTCTAAATTATCAATTTTAATTATATAATATTAAAAAAAACTTATTATTACATATATATTATCAACAAAAAATTGTCAAATCAATAACAATATAACAAATAAAGATAATTTCACTGCTGTAATTAAAACGCAATTGTATTTTCATAGTTAAAAAAACTTTATGTTTTTAAGTATATTCATATACACACATGAAACACATATCCTTTTTTTCGAATCTCACTCTTCCTCATTCGCTTTTTTCTGTTGACAAATATGAGATATTACATAGCCTATTTAAAACATAACGGACATTATTTTGATGGATCAAACCTATAGTCAAGTTACCGTCTTAAAATCAACAATATACATATATATATAGTAATTTTCATTTTTTTTAAATTTATTTCATGTAAAATTTAGTGGTGGTTTGCTGAGAGAAATTTTAGAAGGTCTGAAAGCAATCGTCACATTTTCCAAAGAGAAGAAAGAGTTTTCACTCTCGAAAGAGAATCGAATCATAAGCGCCGTCGGATAGAATTGATCATGTTGAAGTTCGGTAGTAATGTAGTGGAGTACTTGTATAGATTGTAAATAAACACAGAGTTTCTTTCATTGCCTTACTTTAATTTTCCAAAATACACAGTAAATTTAAAATAGACCGAAATTTTTATTATTAACAATGAACTGTGGCGATTCATGAATACTAATAATGCGTAAGCATATAAGGTGAATTTGTTTCCTTTGTTGAAAACTATGACGAAAATCTGTGATTTTGTTGCTATTCGAGTGATTTGTTCTATTTCTTATCTTCAATGATATTCATAAAATAAACGATATAAAATAGTAATACTCAATATCTAAGAGAAAAACAAAAAAAAAATAAAAAAAAATATCAGTTCTTAATATTTCTTAGATATATATATAAGATGGTCCGTTCCAAAGAAATTTTCAAGTCAAATATTGCAAGCGAGCGAGTACACATGCATTCACACATATTGCATACGTACACTTGTGCAGTTGTACGTACGACGTCCGCATAAGTGAAGATCGTAGATTCTCGATTTTGTCAAGTCGAAAACGCAACTCCACGACTTTGCATCGCGGCAACACCGCATAATCTTTACGATATACGCGTTTATAATTCGCAGAGACTCTACCACCCTACAAAAACTGTGAAAGATTAGAATAAACTATGCAAACATATAAACTATTTACCGTCACTACTAGTGTTCTGTCTTATTTAGTTAAAAAATCATAATCAATAATCAATAATAAAAAGTTGTCGAATGCTCCGGGAACATATGTTAATTAACAATTAAGTGTCGCGGCATAAGAATACACGTATTGCGAGATTATAGGCTGTGGAATTGTTTAAGTTTGTTGAAAACTATGACGAGATCTCTAGATTTTGTTGCTATTATAGCCTATTGAAGGAGGTGGTCTTCTGCGAGAACTCTTACGCGGCGGAATTTCTATTTGTTTACGATAAGTTTTATGCGCGATAAAATTTTTTTTTATTTTTTTGGTAGTTAATAATGTTTGTTGTTAATGATAGTTAGTAAAAAATTGAAAAATTTCAATTTTTTATTTTTTCAATTTTTCATCCCCTACTAAGGGTCGTTTTTCGGGGTGTTTTTAAGGTTATATCGTTTTTTCGTTCATATTGTATCATAGTTGTATCTTAATAATCATTTAGCGTGGGTTTGGTAGAACTCTGACGTCTACCTCGAATTAATACATGATTATATGTTACGTATACTTATTGATAAAACACTTGTTATATCCTAGATTGCAAATTGCATTCATATTAATATTAAGGAATTAATTAACTATCCAAGTATCTCAATGCTTTTTCTAGATATTCGAATTAGAACAATAATTCGTACTAAAATTCAAAACTAAGAATCATATAGATGAAATTTAATTCAGATTTCTAATTATTTCCAATGAACGAAAAGAGAATAAATTTATTATCTATTAATCATGGATATTTAAAAGAGGCTTTTATGAAGTACGTGAATAAATAATTAAAATTTATAATTAAATTTATCATATTTTCTGAAGCATATGAAATAAGAAAAGGAAAAATGTTTCATTTATAGTTCATAAACTATAAGTTTCACCACAAACAGAATATAGATTTAGATATGAATTAGATAACATTAAAATGTTTTTTATTTAGTTCATCTCGAATGACTCTATACATTTACATGTGATCGCAAACATTTTTCTTGTAATGAAGTAGAAAACATATTATAATTAGGTTAAAGTTAGGTCTATAATGTGTTATGAATAAATTAACTGGGCCATCATTTACTAAACAAAAAACCTGAAAATAATTTTGCGCAGTTAAAATTCATTTAATATTCTTCCAATTAGTTTTTGTTTCTATTTTCTATAGATTTTAATTCAGTTAACTGCAAGTAGAACTTCAACGATAGTTTAGTTTTTCAATGAAAGGAACCAAAAACCTTAATAAAGAAATTTTTTTTTCAGTTTCCTTCATACCTTGATCATATCTCTACACTAACGTCGACAGTTTAAATAATGTCTTCAGATTATTAAACGATTTTTTTATCTTAAATTTTCAATTTTACTTTTATTATGAAATAACCGTTTAATCAAAATTATACAGACAATAGTTTAATGCTCCTCAAATCAGATGTTATAAAGAAACTGGAATTCAAAAAATTTTTTTGGAAAAATTAAAAACAAAATTTAAGGGATAAATACGAGTTACTTTTTAAATATCTTTCCTAAAAATATTTTGAGACATGAGTATTTTCGTGGCATTTTTATATAAAAATGTGCATAAAGAAAATATTATATCTTAGGAACCACAAGATTATAGCTACCATTTCACATTGCGAAACTTATAATTGTTTCCATAAAATTGCTAATTGTAAATGAATATAGTAATTGTAACAGAAAAAAAAATTGAACAATGAATAAGTGATAACCACCAAAGCTATATAATTTATATTATTATTAAAATGTACTAAAAATAGGTATAGACAATTTAAAAATTTTCAATTTGTAATTCAAAAAACAATATTATTATGTTTTATTTTGAAAGATTCATATTTTATTATGAAGATGATGTGGAAAATTCACGGTATAATAAAAAAAAAATTATTATTTATAAAACTTCACTCTATAATTTATTTATTATTTATTATTATACGTATATAATTCATTAAATTAAAATTTTTGTTTCATCAATCTAACAATCAACAAAACATTCTTACGTACATTTATCTTTTTTTAATACAATATACATACTTACGCTAAAAGAAATGAGGTAATTTCACTGTAATCAAATGCTTAGATACTCAAATTCATGTAATAAAAACAGAATATAAAATATCTCATTTTATAAAATAACATATAATGACTAATATGCTTTGAAAATGATATATTTAGGTTAATGAGACAGGTTAAGCACTTTGTTACCAATTGTCATTCATAAAAATGAAAATAAAAAGCTATAATGAAGAAGTGATCTACAATTATAAGATAGAATTAAAATGAAACAGAAAATTCAAACATATTAGTTTGCTTAGAGGAATAAAAAATTTATTATTATCTGAATTTAAACATCAAATAGAGCATTGAATAATTTAAAATCAAATAATTTGTTGTAAATATCTTATTGTAATAAAATTTCATATAACTTTTTAAATATATATGAGTGCCATACTCTTATAAAAATCTACAAAAAACTTAATATTGTGTTATAAATATTATTTTAAAACATAAAAGTTATCGTTGTCTTTTTAAACGCAACTTACATAAGATGAAGTAATAATGACTAAATCTTTATTTTTTACTTTTTATAGCTTTTTCTACGGGAATGGCTTGAGAGAAAATTTTCTTTATAACCTTTGCGATTCATAAAACACATCATTTTTTTTATTACATAAATATACCTGATATGAAAATAGAATTGATACCTAAAGTGACCAAATCTAATGAGATTTTACATATTCCATAGTAAAACGGTCACTTGTAAAATTACTAATTTTAAATAGAATGCTAAATTAAAATAGCTTTGAATTAGTTTTAAATTTATATTAAACTTTATTAATATAATTTAATCATACAAACACCATTATCTCACATAAAAATAAAGTTCGGCCATTTATAATGACAAGAATTATTTTAAAATAAAAAACGATTTTCTAGATCCTATTTTAAGTTTAATCGCTTCGATCGTCAATATCAATAAATTAAACCGTCTTTATTAAAAGAATTTCAAGTTTCTATATGACCTTGCTTAATTTAGTGACACTAAATTAACGTGCATAAAGCTTTCTCTAAATAGATTAAAGTATTATGTAGAGCTCAGCTAATTAAAAATACAAACGAGATCTAAAATACAATAATTTAAAAAAATTTAAGTCAGTAATTTGTAAGATAATAATTTTTGGAACTGAAAACTCATAAAATATTTTACTATTAAACTTAAAATGATGTATCACAAAGTTTTGATTACATTATGTGATTATTTATTTATATTATAGTTTAATATTATTTTAAATGAAATATCTTAATTCTACAGAAATTATAGTATTAATAAATTAACTAATTTATGATGGAACTTTTAAAAATGTTAATCTGATGCATTGAAATATTTTATGTATTTAGTTCGTGAAGTCACGTTAGCAAATGCAAAGCCTTTGTTATGGATTGACGCCCGAAGTGTTTACTTTATCCGAATGAGTTTCAATTATTAATTACCAAGTTCTAAACTAAACTATAAATACAGTGAAAAATCATAATTAATTCTGATGCATTTATTACATAAATAACCACTTGCACAATTGTACATTGAAACTTATAGAAAAACAGTGTAAGTAATACAAATAAATATATCTTTTTTAAACAGAATCAATTTCATAAAAATAATTTTTAGCTGAAGCGATAAAATAAAATCTGTCATTTTACAAAACACGTTGTCGACGACCTTCCTAATAAACCTCAAATAAATATTTCATCTTTAATCGAAGCGATAAAATGAAATCCTAGAATAAAATTATGTTACGAAAAATTCAAGTACCATCGATTAGCTTGTAGGGCAGATTAAGAGAAATCAGCGTGAGGAAATACCCTCAAGGTCAGCAACACTCAGACTTCTTTGCCCACCAAGTAACGGAGGCAAAAAAGTTTGCGCAGCCGAAAAACGAAAAGTCGTGCGGTCACGAAAGAAGAGAGAGAAGTGTTACGCGACAGCTCGAGCATTTAACTGTGGCGCAACAATGCTGACCGATGCCTTATAAGTTTCGTTGTATCGCGAAACGCCGTGCGTTCCTCAGCGCGAGCTCGAGCCACTTTCACACGCACAACGCGACGCCGACGCCCGCCTATGACGATGAGATCAACGAGCCCCAGCGAACATCGTAAGTTGTCCTCCGATTAAGTCCAATTTAATGAGCGCGATGTTCTGCGAAGGTTATGCTGACTCTGTACCATCCGGCATTCATTAGATTTCGTAAAGGTTCTGAGATGGCTTGCTTTCCTTCCTAATGTCGCTTGACAAATAAGAACAACGATGCCGTTTATTTTAGTGACGTTTGCAAAAAGACCAGCGTGTCTCTCCTCACAACATTGTTATTTACGACCTTATATTTTGTTTATATCGACTTGATGGAATCATTTATTTTCAAGTTGAGCTTTTGCTCCAAATTCAATTATCACTACGTATATACTTTTTATATTTTTATATCATACGCATTAAAGAAATTATAATCTTAACATATTAGGTGTGGCTTAATAGATTCAAAGCGATAACTTCCATATGTTATATCGTCTAATTATATTAAGTATTATTTAAAGTATTTTAGTTTTATTATAATTTATGCTAAAAGTTTTAAATTCTTATAAATATTAACAATGATGCTGGTAAAATATAATATCAATATTTTAGACCTTTAAGAAATATTAAAAGGAATTCATTGAAACCTTGACTTTGCTTAAAATATCGCTTGAATGTACTAAATATAAAATAGGAGTGATCATTGATTTCACCAAGGGAACACCAAGGGAAAGTTTGCATTTGATTTAGATAATTTCTAAAATCCTGATAAGAATTCAAATAAATATTCTGAGGTGAACAATGAATATCTTATTAAAAACTAAAATTATATTTAAATCAATAATAAGTGGGAATGTTTAATGTGCAATTGTCAATTTCTTTTACAGACAATGCTGTTAACGAAATTAGATACCTTTTTTCAACTATGTTCCATATAATTAAAATTTTTCGAAAATTATCTTGAATTTTGAAAATTATTAATTTAATTATAAACTGATGTTAGAATACACGTTTTAATTTGTATCTAATATTCATATTTGTTGAATAATCGATTGAGTGCTATTATAATTTAAAAGTTATTTGCCAAAGCAAATAGTCAGTCAGATATTATGACTGATATTGAATTTATTTTGCCACTGTCAAATTGTTTTTTCACGTTTTACTTTGTAAAATACAACTTCTATAACGAAAATGATTTTTGTTTCATTTCACACATAAAATAAAATTTTCTTTATACTAAGGCAAAGAAAATGCTTTTTACGTAAATTAACTAACACAGTAGTTACAAAGTAAGCACATTATATTTCTAAATATTTAATACATATTTCGTTGAATATAAGCATCAAGAATAATTCTAAAGCTGGAATTTTATTTTAATATGAAATAATATATTATAATTTTACTCAATAATTTTAATTTTTTTCGCTTTTTAAAGCATTTAAAGCTTAATTTGATTTATTCTGATGTAAAAAAATTTTATTTATAAGTAACACTATATAATCAGCAGAATAGATATTTTTAAAATAAAATTATTTGCACCTACAAATTTGAATATATAATGTAGATTTATAATTTTTATTTAGAACTTTACATAACATGGAAATATATTATGTCAAAAATATATTCTATACATTTTAAGAATACATTTTGAGTTTTTGTTTTGCTACAAAAATATATATTCTAAAATTAGTATTTATACTTCAAACCAAATTTTGCCAAATTTTACATTACTTTAACTTTTAATTTAATTAATTTAATTAGAATTGATTAAATTCTTAACAAAGACAAAAGTTAAAAAATTCTTAACATTTCAGTAATTTTTATATTTTTATATTAAACCAAATGATAGTAAGTTCATTTTAAAGAAATCTTGAAAAATGGCCATACTGAATTATAAAATAATAAATCAGAAAAAAAAAGAAAAATAAAGACTAAATGTGAAAGAAAGACAAAGGGCGTAAACAATTAGCACAAAAGTGAGAGACACAAAGAGAGACAGATGGCTTTATCTTTGAACTTTTTGAAAAGCAAACGCAATAATTTAAAGTTTACGCATTGAACCGCGAAAAACTCCCGACTTTTACAAAATCAATAAATGAAAAGGCTCCTTTTATATACCGTAAAAAGAATCATTTTGGTAAAAAGAATACCCACTAAACTTTAAAAATGTCGAAGATGCCTTCGAAATTTCTTTCAGTTCACGCGCGTTTGTAAAACGATGTGCAAATAATATAGGTCAACATTGTGTAGACCATAGCGCTGATTTTTACCTTGTGCATTGGCTGAAATTTTTTTTGAGAAAAAATTTTAAGTTTTATCGTACCAAACACAAACGGGTATTTTTCGTGGTCATCTTTCTGTTTTATGTTAGTTTATGCAACACATGATATAAATACTAAATCTATTATGTTGTATCCGTTTTCTTTTTATTATTTATAATTTTTATAATATAATTACTTTTGTTTATGCGATTCGTAAATTCAACCATTCAGTTGAATATTCTAATAATAAAGAAGTTGAATGAGTTATAAAATTGTAAAAATATAAAAAGATTTTTATGAATTGTAAATAGAGAAATATTAGAAAAATATATTTTTTGATAAGTTTATATTCCTATCTTACAAATGAGTATAGAGGTTCAAAAAAAAAAGAAAAAAATACAACACAGAAATAGTTCACTGTTTTAAGTTTAATTTAATTAACCACTTTTAAAGTTTATATTATAATTAAAAGAAAAATTACAAAGAATAATCTGAATCACGTATATAATTAATATAGCTAGTTAAAATTAAAAAATAATTTATACAGGGTAGAAAATAATAAATCAAGTTAAATAATTAAAATCTTAATATATTTTTATTCATTTAATATTAATAATAATTCTTTTAAAATATACTTTTTATTTGTAAAAATTCTAAATAAAAAATACAGAAATAAATAATTTTCTTATAAAGTCGTTTCACATACAGTAAAAATTAAAACAAAATTATATATACATAGAGAATTAACAAGCATAATGTTGCACTTTCAGCTCAATTTCAAATTTAGCGACTTTTTTAAACATTAGAAAAATATGTTACTTACCGGACTTATTATCCATGATATCCCTATATCCATGCACTAATGTACCTACTATGCTAGTCATCTTAAATTATTTTCTGAAACAAAAAAAAATATTATTCCTAAATATATGCGGATCATTGTCTTCAAACCAAATTAATAATGATAACTATTGTGATAAATATATAATAATTTTGAAACGTTTCAATACTAAATTTTAGGAACATCGATAATCATTGTTAAGGAATAAAATAATTGTTATGAAAATAAAAAAATAAAATTGTGGTAATATCGAAACGTTACATAATTATTTTATGTAGTAACAAGGTCAATAGTTACTGTACTATATAAAATCGATTTATCATTTAGATTAAATTAATTACATTTACTTGTACAATCAAGATATATATCTTTTAATTAAATTATTCTAAAGTACTGCGTAATTATATAGTACATTAATATATTTTAAAACTTTTTATACAAGAATAAAAATAAGAGTATCATAAACATAAAAATACAGCTAATATTTTGTATATGTCACTTTTATAAAGAAGTAATTATATTATTTCAATATTTCAAATCCAATGTTTTTTACGTTTAGAAATTGAAGAGTTAAATACTGCCAAAGCTTTCATTTGTAATCATAATTACACCCATATATAAATGTATTTAGAAATATTTATTGTATTGGACAAATTAACGAAAAAAATTAAAAATTAATAAAATTAATTTTTTTATTAACTTTAAGTTTTCTGAAACATTCTTTTTTTTAATAAATTTGATGTTATATAACTATCAAAAATAATTTTGTTAATAATATTCTAGTTAATTAAACTGTGGTAAGAAAATATTCTATTGAGTAACAGGAAATCTGAAAGCTATGTGTGCTAATTGTTTACGTAAACCTCATGTCGGTTTTGTAAAGAATTACGTATACAATGTGTGCATTGTTGTAGAAAGTTGTTAAGCTTTTCTTAACATATTGCAGATATATTTTAATAACAAATAGAAACAAATATGCAAAACAATGAATATCATATTATTAAAATTACTTTCCTAAGAAAAATTTGCAAGCATTGTATCTCTTAATACACTTTAGACGATTATTAAAAAATATTCTATAAATAACAATTGTTTTGTACAACAAAAAATTCCCAGAAAATGTTTGTTTACGATTTTAACTATATCGTTAATATAACCTTACTCATGCGACAATAAATAAATAATTAAAGCATACATTTTTAAATTTTATAAACTTTAGCCATTTATAAATAATAATTAACTGAAATGTACAAATTTATTAAAAAGTTTATTTTTAATAATGTTATATTCATGTTATAAATATAAAAAAATAAAATTAAAAAAAATTTCATTATAATATTATTATACAATGTATTATAATTGTTACCTATAACTGTTAATCCTATAAATATTAAATACTAATACCCTAAATGTATTAATACATATTAATACATATAATTAATATACTACAAAAATTTTAATTTCATGAAACAAGTTTTACTAATACCGTGTAAATCTTCATATCGATAATTTAAAATATTTGAATTTTTCAATGTCTTATTATTATACAATTCTCATAATAATAATAGGAATAAATAGATATATAATACTTAAAATAATTACTAAAATTACATATGAGAAAAGGTGAAAAAATCATTATAAAAAACAATAACTTTACGTTTTCAAGAAACGTATAGTAATTTAAATGAATAAAACTGAATATTTTTCATATTTAAAAATCTAGACAACTATTTATCTAGACTACATTTCTTTCAACAAAATTTAATCTATTATAAACATATATGTCGTATTTTATAAAACATACACTTTTGCCGTATGATTACTATACGATTACTATAATTTATATCTGTTTACTGAAAATTGATTCTAGATAGTAAAACGAGAAAATGAAATCTATATTTTACAATTACTTACGACCAATTACTTATAATCAATTTTACCAACAAAAAATACAATTACTTATAATCAAATTTAAATTTCAATACTGTGTGACCAATTTTTATATAAAAGATGACAATTAGTGAAAAATATAAAGTTATCACAACACGATAATTTTCAATAACTTATTAGTTTTAAATTAAGACTTTACCCGATATCTACATATCTGTCCTCATGATAATTGAAATTTATACATTATCATCTACAGATATACATTACTTTATTTTACGTTCAAATTTTCATTTAAAACTTAAATCATATATTTTAGATCATATATTTTAGATTTTGAAATTTTTAGTAAAAATCCTTAAAAATATTATATTTTAAGTTTTGAACTCTTTTTTTAATAAATATTGAATGCATTTTAATGATTTCAAAATACCAATGAATTTTTATTAACTTCAAAATTTAAAACTTCATTTGTGCGCGCGCGTGTGTAAAAATGAATTAATAAAAATTAATGTAACATGTGACTTTTTCTTTGCACTTCTTTGTAATATCATCATTCCATTGTTAATTTCATCAATTTAAACATTTTGTATTAAGATTCATTATCCTACTACTAACTTAAACTTTATCCTTTTATTTTCTTCTCAATTTATCTCAACCAACTTGATTTAAGAGATCGATATATTTTTTAATAATATAAAAGATCTCTATGTCTTACGATTAATATGAAAATTTGAATAACTAAATGAAATCTGACTTGATCAGAATTTTTCAAGGAAATATTCTTTTCATAATATAAGATATATATCATATATATGGATTTCCAAGTTATCAAACAAAAAATGTAAAATTATCTCAGGAATATAATATTTTATTAAAGTCCATACAAAGTTCTCCAAAATTTGATGACAATAATTTTTTTTAAACAGAACCATTCTAGTACTTATTCTGACTTTATGAATCAGCTGGCTAATACTGCATAATTTATCGTTAAACAAACTCTTTTTTCTTTAAACCAAAGTATAACAAAAGTTATTGAAGAAACCTCTGCAAGAGTACTGGTTTCGTTCTACTCTCAAAAAGCTGTAACCCGTTTGTAATTTGATAGTCTGGTTAACTTGGCAACTAACGAAGTGCAGTACTTCAGAAGATAATTAACAGTCAACAAGGTTTCCTTTTATATTACGATGTGACGAATTCCAATCTGACATCTCAACCTTTGTTTTTCTAAGAATATTTCAATGATTTGTGTATATATATCTCATTTTTGGAATATTGTCTGCGTTATCTTATAAAAATCAAAATAGATGAAAGATTCTCTACGTAATAAATGCGTATCAAAACTGTGATAGGTATGAATGACTTGAATTATGATTTATTTCAACATTTATCTCTTTGTTAACAAATCGGTTATTAAATAAATCGTATATAAGTAGATTCAAATAATGAAATTTATAGATAGAGATCTATAATTGAAATAAAACTCAATTATATAATTATTAAAATTAATTTGTTACAAATTGAATTAAAAAAATTAAAATACAGAGCATTAAATGCATATGTAAATATAAATAGAATGTTTATTAAGAAGTACATATAATATATATACATATAATGTTTATGTAATATTGTTTCATTATATCTAAAGTGCTATACATCATTTTGCCTGTTATAATTTTGTTCTACTTTAATTAAACTAAAAGTTTAGTCTCGCTCATATACTAAGCAGTATTTTTTGAGTCGGCTAACATATTCTCTTCATAAATTATTTTTGATCCGCAATTATAAATTGCAACTCAAAATGCAACTAAGTTTATTATAGTATATTTTAAAATTAAAGTTTCAGTTATGTATGAAGAATAATATCTAAATATGTATACATATTATGTACAATAATAATAATATATAATATAATTTTATTATTTGCATACCAAATTCTAAAGTACACTAAGAATATTCACAATATGGTAAACTGAACCAATAAATAATTCATGTAAATCTAAATTTCTTTTTGTACAGATGTTTTATCAATGTATTGTATCCACAATCTTTTTGCTGTGTATATACGTTATATACGTTATTATATACATGTATCCGTTAATAATTTTATTAATTATCAAAAAAATTTTAATTTTACTTTCTTTCGATTTAAATATCAAATCACTTATGTAACTTTTAAAAATTCTATGACAAATTATTTAATATAATTTTATCGAAATTCTAATTGATGGGGCATTCAATGTATCTCTTAAGAAATATTGCTTCAAAAAAAGAATTCAAATAATTATGAGCGACACGATAAGCAATACTTGACGAACATTATTTATAATCAATCAATTTGTAATGAAATAAAAATTTGCAATATTTTATATTATTAAATTAAAGTAATAAAAATTATATATTTTTTAAGTAAACAATTAAAAATATTAAAAATAATATTTACAAAATAATAACTTTGTCCCAATGACTAAATTTTATATATCATGAAAAAAATTTTACTTTGATATGTCAAAATTATAAACCTTAATAAAAATGAATATTAAGACATCTTTAAATTAAATTAAAATATTTAATTCTATTCTTAGTATCAAAGTATATTTGTCATTAAAAAATGAAAAGATATTTAAAATAGCTTTATATGAACCTTTATAATTAATCAATTACATTTTGGAAGAGTTTCGTATACAATTAGATGATGTATTATTATCAAACGGTATTAAATTAGAAGTCTGAGTTGCAATGAAATTTGAAAATTTTCAAATTGAATTTTTTTTAAAAAACTTTAAATGGTTATCACTTATGATACAAAATAATAAGGTAATAGGTTAAAAATTGATTCCATAATCAAAAACCGCCCTCATAAGGGAGTAAACATTTTGAAAAATCGTAACAATGACAATTTTATTATTCCACTAAATATTATTGATTAGAATTATAATTTATATAAAAAACTACTCTCAAAAAAATTTTTTAAAAGAAATCGCGACGGAACATTACTTTTCATGCGTTTCCAGTACATGTGTAAATGCGCGTTATCAAATGAATAATTTTATTATTCGCAAAAATTTTCTGCAGTATAATTTCTGCAATATAAGGATAAATATAATATATTTATTATATAAGTATAATATAAGGATAATATAAATATATAGTCAAAATATTCTGTAAATTTGGTGTAAACATTTTGAGAACTATTGTCGCCCGTCAGTGAATGCACATGCACTCACATGGGTAGATACATACGGGTAACATAAGATTGTTTATAACAAATTTTCCTAAGACATTCCACTAAATTTTTTTCGACTATAGCATATTTTAATAATATCAATACGTAAGAAAAAGTTCCGATATAAATATCGCGCCGGAAATTAATGTTCCGTATGTTTAAATGTACATGCATTTTTATACACGTGAGCATAAAGGCGGCCAAATATTGTTAATAACAATTAGTTTATGACATTCCACAAAAAATTTTTTTGAAAAATATCCTGTAATTTATGATTATCACATATGATAAATAATTTAAGATTAACACATATGAAAAAGTTTTTTTATCAATATCGCGCTGGAAATTGGTGTTACGTACTTTTGAAAACACATTCAGTCTTATACACGTAAGTATATGTTACATACTTGTTCAAATAAACTATTAATGATTACAAAAAATTATTTTTTGTTGAAAATCATTTAATTGTGCGTTTTCGTACAAGCAACTGAAATCATTAATAAAAAGTTGTGGAATGTCTATGAAACAATTGTTATAAACACACAGTTGTACGTTGTTTTTTAATATCGTATACAGTAATCTATAAGTTTTCCATGTGTGTATATCAAACTATATCAACTTCGCATAATATAACTAAATCGCATAAATATATCTAAATGAACATTGCTATTTGCTCATCCAGTATATGTAGTCGGACGTATCGCAATTTTATACAAACAGTAAAGCAACATATATAAAGCATTGGTTTATATAATACTTTTCTATAATTATGTATTAATTATTTTTAGTAGTGTTAAATTATTACTATAATCATTTGTAGAATGAAGGATTTCTAAAATCATAATTTTTTTATTTTTTTTTCCCATAATTATAATTTTTTACGTGTTGTTTAAAGATAAAAATACATTTTTATCATTTTCGTATCATAATTATAGATAATGTAGATCTATATTATAGATAATATAGATAATATAGATAATATAATTATAGATCATATCATATGGCTTAAGAGATTTTTAAAAGAAAAATCCCATGTTTAAAAGAAATTGTTTTTTCGATAATTTCAATGTTGGAGACTATATTTGGATATTTTTTTATTAATAATGTGTAACACAATGTTTTTATAAATTTACTGAAAACGCACGAAAAGTAATTTTAATAAAACTCAGAGGATGAGTAATTAATTATTAAGAATGTTTTCGTACATTGATTCATTTCTATAATTTTTTGAAGAGTCTTAAGGCAATTACATTGAGAAAAGACCAAAAAATTGTCTTTTTGTAATCTAAAAATATAAATTGATAATTAATTTTAAATTCAAACCCATATTCACAAACTGTATGATAAAAAAATAGAAAAAAATTAATAAAAAATATGTCTCTTATGGTTTAATTGATTTTCAAATTTCAATATCAAGTTAAAAATTATTATGGTATTTATTTTGAAAGCTTATTTTGTTCGAGGAGTTTAAAGTTTATAACGTTGTTGTAACGAAAATTGAAAAACTTTAAAATCGAATAATTCATTTCAAAAACTATTAGAAAATATTAATTATGACACAAAAAACCAAAATAATGAATTTCCCCAAAAGGGGAAATTACCTTTATAAACCACCCTTATTAGACATTAAAATTTTCTAAAATTCATAAAAAAGTAAATATTAATTTTGCACAACATTTTTGTTGGAAAATCGTTAAATATATAAAAAGACACTCAAAAAAAATTTTCGAAAAAATAAATCGAGGCGAAACTTTAACTTTAGTGCATTTATATATCATGTATTTTTTTTAATCCTTTCATGTATTAAATGAAGAGATTAAATATGAAAAGAACTAAAAAGAATGAAGATAGAAAGAATATAACGATAGTGAAAATAAAATTCCACGAACCAGTTAGGTAAATTTAAAGAATTGATTATAGTGATCATATGTAAGTAGTATTATTAATGGACATGAAATTAGCATGATATTGAAACTTTAAAAGAGAAATTTTTTTAAACAGTAATACTGTACGTACTAATAACGTTGCTAAAAAAATTTTCACCTAAAAATAAAACCGATATTTTTATCAAATAAATATTATAATTGAATTTTAATTAGTAAGTAAAAGTATTTCGAGTCTATATGTAAAGTAATTCTTGTTTTTTTTTACTTATATTTTGTTTTGTATATATGTAAAAATTGAATGCAATAAAAAAATTCATTTGTAATCTTTTTTTATGAATACATATCTTTAAGTTTAAAGTTATATATATATATATATGTATGAATTTACATACGTATATATGTATGTATGCATGTACGTATGCATGTATGTATGTATTTGAGTTACAAATGAAAAAAGATAAAGTAACCAAAAAATTCTTCAATCTATCATTACAGCATTGGCAACTATGTTCTTAACAACGACCAAATTGTAGCGAACATCAATCAAGAAGGATAGACGGGCACCGAAAGAAAATGAAAGATAATATTTCTAGCGCCGTCCTATTTTTATAACAGTAGACTAACTGTTACTGAATCACTACAATTCTATCATGTTACTTATAATAAACGAAGGTAAGAAGAGAAAAAAAAATTGTTAATAGGAAAATAAAAATTATATGCATTTGATCTGCAATTTTATCAATTGTAGGCCCACACGTTTATATAAAGAACACCAGATGATATTACTTACTTGAGAAAAACATACGAAGAAAAAAGATTTCTATTTAGAATCATATGAATTCCATTCAACAAGTACAGACGCAAGAGAAATGCTGAAAGATGTAAAGTAGGAAAGAAATGAAAGATGTTTGAAGAATTTTCAATACAGATAATGATTCAAGTTGTACCTAATTAAATTCTAAGTAATTTTTATATTTACAAATATATATAATTTAAAAAATAGTTCTTCGTTTCTATATTTTCTTGCATATTCTATTCTCTATATAAATTATCATTTTAAAAATTAATCCATTCATACAGTTTTTTAATTTAAGACAATTATTCTCTCATTTACCATACATTATATAGTACCAACTTTAAAATACAAATACGTTATGGATTATTGTAAAAAGTAGTAATATATAAATGGAATGTATAAATAGGTCTTGTATTTTTAAGTATTAAAAAATATGCAATTTAAATCTTATTTAAATTGCATATTCATTATTCATATCATTATCATATTATTATCATATTATTCATATTCATTATCATTATTCTAGTGTAGTTGAACTTCTAAATATTTACAATACATTACAAATTTTAAAACATATTTCTTGTTTAAGATATTAAAAATTAAGTGGACATTTAATTCAAATTTTTATTATAATCAACATAAAAATGGAAAAAAACATCATTATCACAATTTCAGTCATCTTAGGCATAGATATTTTGATTCTTTCTGACAAACAATATGAATTTTATGCATCACAAATTTTTAATGCCAAGGTTGAAAAAATATAATTAATATAATGTATTATATTTATCTTACCATAAATAATACAATGTTTTTTTATCATATAATTCTCAATGTCATATAAAATCTACATTAATTTATATATGATATATTTTATAATAATAATAATTTTTTAATACATAACTTTTAGCAACACTCAATAGTGATAATGGAATATTAACATAAAGTGCAGGAAGAAAATATGTCTGGGTGTGAAACATGAGCAGTAAACATTATTCAAACATGAAAATCTGTTATAAACAGTATGTGCAATCCAAGTGAGGATAGACATGCAGAATTATACAACTTAATGCAACTGATCGTCCATATACGCAAAATTTAAAATTCAGTTGATACTCAAATCGTTCTGACATTTAAGAAGTCTATACAAATATCAAGATGGGCTAATTAGTTTCTCAATCAACGCCTTTTTATTTATTTTCTTATAGAAATTATTGCTGTAGGTTCAAATTGTAACCAATATATCATAAAGAAAATGACACCTTGCGTATATTAACGATATACTAACGAAATATACTTTAAAAATTACTAATTTAATTCAAATATAAATTAAACACTTGGTATTGTGTAAAATATTAAAGATTGATCTAAAGAAATTTCTAAAAAATAAATACAGCTTGTGATGTAATTTTCAATTTTATGACATCGAAAATAGGAGAGAAATTTATGCATAAATAGATAAATATAACAACTATATGTATAATAATATGTGTAGGTATTAAGACTTTGTGCTTCTATTATTATCACATTTTACAAGAAGATGAATACATCATGTTTTTCAAACAATATGTATATGTTCTCTGTCTAATAAGTGAACTTATAAAACAAAAAATGATATAACTTCTCGAAAGAGTAATTAAAATTCTTATAAATTATATTGGCTCCTAGAAAATAATATTTTACAACAAGAATTGAACAATAAAAATTAATTAGTACTGTTTAACGTCTTCTTATATTAGTGGAAAGAATTAAATCATCTAGTGTAATCCTAATTACAATAAACGTGAATAAGTACAATACTATACAGTTAATACTTTTAGAATTCTATTAATGTATGAAAAATAAGGAATATCGTAAACTATACTTAAAATCATTGAGAAATAAAAACATCTATATATAATGTTCTTTTTTATAAAATAGTTAGATTAGCGCTAATATAACACGGATATTCATTATTACCGTAATACTACACAGTTTTCGCAAGTAAATAAAGATGATAGTCACTGCGACCGAGAAAAAATTTCTGTTACATTAAAAGTAAAAGGAACAGCTGATTACAAACGTCGTTCCCTTCGAGTCTATTAGAATCTCTTTTTGTTGAAGCGCTATATGCCTATTTTGTGTATATACATATTCCATCGCACAGATTCCATTTGTGATGAGTAACTTATGATTTCGTGTACTTATTGGGAGTGCTTGTTTTCACTCTCTACTTTGCCGTTTTATCTAATTAAGCACTATTCAAACTTAAGTATAATATTATAAGCGTATAATAATAATAAATTTAGACTATTTCAATATTTTTACAAAATAAATCTATCCTAAATTGTTATTAATTTCATACAATAATTTCAACAAGTAACAATAAGATTTAGGAATGTATTTTAAACGTTTTATTTCTTCTTCGAATTAATTGAACGTAGGATAATTCATATTAAATATCATTATATAATACTTATATGTATGTAATTAAAAACAAATATTATGTAAGCCAAGTATTCGCCGTTATAAAAAAATCAAAAATAAAAAAAATTTTCAAATGAATTTTTTCAGAATTAATAGACGCTTTAACTGGCTTGCTTTTTATAAAAAAGATTGATTAAATAAAAGAATCATTTAAAAAATATCGTTACTTATAAATTTTTCAAATTTACTAAAAATTCGCATATAACTACTTTAAATGTGAGTTAATCATATAATTATAAACAAAATTCAGACATTAACAGACAAATTCGTAACAATGTAAAGTAAGATATCAATATTATGTTAACTAGAGTTGATAAATTATAAATGTGAATGGAAAATGAATTTAATGAACAATCCTAAATGAACTATGACAATTAGGTACAAGTAAATATCTGTTGCATATGAATATAAACGTTTATAACTCTGCAAAATCGTAAAATATTATTGCAATAATTGGGTTATCAATGCTCTTATTATTAATTACTTCTAAATTCAAATAATGGCTCGAAATAATGGCTAGAATACAATGTGCTACTTTCGTAATCCCCTAGAACGAGTACACGAAACTGTTAAAAACACATACAGTCGTAACCCTTACAAGCTAATTTACCCTCACGCTCAATCCTTTTGTTCTCCTCGTTTCTTCTTACTCTCCCTATTTTTCTCGTATAGGAAGCTTTAGCATTTCAGTTTCACGGACGTCTGCTTTTGATTTTACGTCAATTTGGTTTTGCGCTCACGAGTTCATGGAGTTCCTCGCGTGCGTGTAAACACGTGTCGTGCGCGCCCCGCATGAGTGACTTTGCGAAGCTCGCAATTATTATCGCGAAATACGAGGAGAGACGCGTGCAAACCCACCGAAGCTCGTACGCGCAAGCGCTTACACGTATATTAAGCTACCCGTATGGTGCACATGTATGCACTGTGGAGGCGGGTTCTATTTCGCTTTTTTTGTCTCATGGTCGTTTCGACTTATTTTGTACGTAGATGCCCAGATTACTTCTTACCACGTAGTGCGTTTGTTCGTGGAACTATGAAACTTACTAAACTGATGCATTTTATTGTAATAGAGTACGTTTGAGAGCTATTTGCGTCACAACATTCGTAAACCATTGATCTGTAAATATACTTTACAATAGTTATATATCGAAATAAATAATTAACTATATATGTTAAAATGATTTCTAATAATTTATTCAATAGAAATTATTCAGCAAGTATTTTTATTTCATTAAATTATGCAAAATGTTAGAATGAATGAAAATCTGATTAAAAATAGAAGAATATTAATTCTTATATTTATATTATATATAAGTAAAGCGCTAGCGTTTTTTATTACAATTTCTCAATAATGATACTATGTTATATTAAATCTATAAGATTTAACGAATGAAATCGGATTATCTCAAGATTTATTAAGAGTCATAATTTTCATAAATTAGATGAGATAGAAAAAAGAATGTCAATATTTTTAACATAATAGTAATGCAATACATACCATATTATTACATCTGCAAATTAATCTAATTAACACTGCTTTAAAGGCTCTACATTTTGCTTGGAACTCATATAATATTCATTGGAAATTGAAATTTTACTACTTGCATTAATGAAATTATGAACATTAACCAATAACTAGGTTTAATAGAATTTATTAAATTTTTAATAGAATTAATTAAACCAATAACCAACCACTAACTTTAACTAGGTATAAAATATATCAAATTATAATTATTAGATGATTAATAAGTATAAAGATTCTTACAAATTCATTTATATAATGAATAATAAATTCTCGTAGATAATACTTTTTTCATTTCAACGAAAAACTTTAAATACTTTTATATTAACAAAATTGAGTTGCTATTATGGATAATTTTCTGATTATTTTCTTTTAGCGTATTGTATATAATAGTAACATGAACAAACTCATTATTTTAGGAATTAAAAAAATTATAAATATAACGAAAACCCACAGTTCCTTATATCGATTATAAGACTTTCATAACAAAAATTATTACGTAACTAAACAAATACAGTGAAAAAATTAATTGATAACGATAAAAAAATGAAATAATCATATCCAGAGAAAAACTTAATTACTTTTAAGTTTTAATAAAATGTTGAGTAACTTTTCTCAAAATACTGTTGAGTTAACTTTTTAAACGAATTTTAAACCTTTTAAAACGAATTTCATATAAAATTGAAGTTATTATATTAGCAGATTAAAAAATAAATAATTCAATAATCATTGACTTTATTAAATGATATTAAATTATTATTAAATGATACTTAAAATATATAATTGCATAAAATTTTTAATATTATTTCTAATTTGTACTATTTTTAAAGAGTATATTGATTATTAATATTTTATATTTTATTTCAAAACATGTTATTAACTATATGTATAAATTAAATTTGTTAAGTAGCGGTGAGACTAATTAATCACAACTTGTTATTAACATGTTATTATTTGTAGTATTAAATTTGAATCTAATAAAAAATTATTAGAAAAAATTGTTGTTACAAATAATAAATAAATATTAATATATTACGTAGTACTAGTAATAAAAACTAATAATGCTCGCCTGCTATAAAATAATGACGAAGAAAATGTAGAAATGAGCATAAAATTATAACTGGAGTGTCTACATTCAGAACATGAAAAAAGTATATAAAATCAATGAATGCTTTGGCAAAATATTTTGTAATAAAATTTCTAATAAATAAAATTTCGCTATATCTTAAAGAATTATTTTTAAAATTTAATATATAATTTATTGTAAATAATCAAGAAACATGTTTAATCAAGTGTTATGTGTATAATGGTATTATAAATAAAAATTTAAAAACTTTACAGATTATATTAAATTCAAGTAGGTGTGTATTCAAATTATACTAAATAAATATTTAGTTCAAAAAAACGTTTACATAAATTTATTTAATTTCTTTACCAGCATTATATCATAATAAGGAAAATATTTGTTCAATTTTACTCTCGTATGTGATTTCGTATGTAATTAACAATAATTATTATGAGTATATATGTAATTAGCTAAATAACTACGACTGAAGAAAATCTACCACAACACCTTAGAAACTTAGTGACGTAGCCGCTGGCGCTGAAGCTTTGGAAAAATGTTCAATGAAATTTCGAAGTAACCAAGATACCCGCATATATTCCACGTTCACGGACATTTATTTTTTTCACGTATTAGCATTTATTAGAAGAATTTCTGGGGCGCGGTCTTTTAGATATTGATTTTGTTTCACACTTTTTCTCTGCTTTCTCTTCACTAAGTTATATATGCGGCCGGTCGCGGCGCTCTGTACGCATCACTCTTTCAGTTTATCTCACTCTATTTTCTCTCTCTCTCTCTCTCTCTCTCTCACGACGACGACACAGTGAAGATTACCGGGGGTCGAGGAGCTCGCGCGAACTTTACGAGTATGCACCTACGTACACGATAAAAATAAAAACTTACTGAGCCTTTGCTACAAGCGTTACTGCAATTACCGCTGACATCGGCTCTGCACTCCTTTCTCAATCGAACTTTCCTCTGTTCAAAGATGAACGACGAGTGTTTCGTAAAAAATGCACAAAATTTTCATCGGTAATATAAGAGATTACCAATTCTAAAAACAACTTACTATAAGTGTAAGCAAAAATTCCTCTTGCGCTGTTATCAGTAAAGTTTATTTTAACAAATCAATCTTTTAAATAATTGAGTCATGATTGCAAAATCCAAATATTTCCTAAAAAATATTCTTTTCCTAGTTGACAAAGTTCAATTTATTTCATTACAACTTGAGCTAATTAAAACCTAATAATTTTATGTTCATTCTAACTCAATCATATGATTGCCTTCAAAGTGAATATTCACTGTTATATTCATTGAGTAAAATATTTTAAATGTTTTATATCTCGCTTGCACATCTGTTTCAGATATACTGTTATATGATTAGTAAAGTAAACAATGAAGTGATGGTTAAGAAAGGATTATTGAGAAAAGAAAGGTTAGGGAATTTCCGAATCAGCGATGCTTGAATTGAAGAACGTATACAAGCGGTGCGTACATGTAATAAAATCTACAGTTATAAGACAAGGAAAATCTTACCTCCAAAAAAAAAACGACGTTTAACAAAGAGATACATAATGAATAGTCTTACTTTTGATACATTTAATATTTTCGAATTTTAATATAAGTTTTTTTTATATGATAATAGTTCTTATCTGTAATTAGTGTTTTACTGAGAATAAAATTAATTAAAAGGATAATAAAAACTGAAATAAAAATAGGTATTTCAATCATATTAATTATATTATCACTTCTTTAAACATTGAAGATCAGTAACTTGACACATTTATAGTTACTTTTACCTTTGTTATCACGAAAAATTAAAATTTTTAAATAATTACAAAATTTATATTAATACAATTTAAATGTTCCATTAGCTTTCAATATAATTAATATATTCTAGATTCCTTTTTGAACATTCTGATTTTCACAGCATTATAATAAAAATAATAAAAGAGTTTTGAGTTAATGGAATATTTTCGAATAATGAATTTGATATATTTACAGTGTATTTACAGTATAATAATTATAGTACAATATTGAATCATTTAATTTGAAAGAAACAGTACATAAATGAAGCTAATAAGAAAGTACAATTTTTTGAAATCAAAACAATATTATATATTACAAGAATTTAGATTTAAAAAATATATTATATTATAAACTTTTTTCAAACGATACGTTATATTGTAATATAGAATTATAAAAATAATAAATGTATACATTTATAATTATCTAATCGTAATAAATAATAATATTGATCTAACTTGATTAAAAAAGTATTATATTTTTTAAAAAATTCTAAGAATAGATTCTGTAACAAAAAATAAATGTTATTAATATTATTATTCTAAAAATATATGTGCACAAGTTAAGTTAATAAAAAAATAATATGTATTAAGCGCAAATTTTTAGTATTTTATATATATGTTATATAATTTATATTTTATAATTTATATATTTATAATTTATATAATTTATATAAATATAATTTATATAATTTATATAATTATATAATAAATATATTTTATAATTTATATATTTATAATTTATAATTTATATTTTATATATATTTTATAGAAATTTTCAATGTAAATAAGTTAGAGTGTACCTTTTTTCACTCGCTAATTGTTTCTGTTCATTTAAATTTTAATGACAGTTTAATTAAAGTCATTATTTGATATAACATCTTTTGAAAATTCTAATATCACCAACTACTTATTTTAAGTAGCTCAAGAAAATTTATTTTATAATATACAATAATATCTAACAAAATTAGAGTTGACATCTGGAAAATTAAAAAAAAGAATTTATTCATTACAAAATATTCTTTAATAAAAACAATATTTTAAAATACTGTAAAATTACTTAATTTTAAATAATTAGTTAAAATACTGAAATAATTTTTTTAAAAATTAAAAACAATTTCTTTGTTAATCTCTGAATAGCATCAAGTCATAACATAATCTTCAACTCTATAAAGTAATGCGGAAGATATTAAACAAAAAATAAATTTATATAACTCAAATACGTTCAAATTTCTATGTGACAAAATTTTCTAAAGGGCTAAAATGGCGTAAATTATATTTTCTCTTAGTGATTACATTCAGAACTTGTCTTACACATTAAATTAATATATATTAAGTATCCATTTCTTCGGTATAAGTTGTTTGAATTGAAAGATTCAAACTTGCCGTACATTCTTGTTTTACTCAAGTACGTTAGGAGGAAGTTATAAGTTTATATTATCATATTTGTATACTTCTTCGTCTACTTTTAACTTCAAATAAACTGTAAAATCTTTTAAGAACATTAAAGTTTTTATGCTCTGCAATTTGATTTATCTCGTGGCTCCCTGATTAATTTGCGTTAAGGCAAACGTCGACTACTTATATCTATATTGTGTTACATGAAGTGTAAACTCCAAAGTTTTACAGCAACGAAGAAAGAAGCATCAATGTAGAAAGCGTCTACTCATTTTGTGAAATTCATTAAAAGTCAATTATCGGTGTAGTCATGTTAAGCACACGTTTAATACGCAGTTATATGTGGTCTATATATGGTATATATATGGTCTATAACTGTAATCATAATTTTCATATAACATAAATTATTAAAAAAAAAGTTTAGGTAATATTTTTTAAAATAACAATAATTCGGTCGCAATAAAAATTTTAACAAGAGTAAGTCATTCCAATAATCCGTTGTATTGTACAAAAAAATAAGAGAAAATATTAACATAGAATTCAATACAATTTGTAAGATAAGAATACTAAACTTTTTTTCTAACCATGAAAATCTGTAAATTAACGTTATTACAAAATGTTAATTTATTTAAGCTCAAACAAACTTCTCCAGAAGTATTAGCTCAAGTGCAAAAATATAAATTTCAGAATATTAGCCCTTAAAATGAATAAGCATCATACAATTTTATTTAATATTTCTAATGAAATATAATTTTATAAATAATAATCATAGTTTCAAATAATATATCGAAAACTAAATTATTTTTTAATACAATATATCTAAATCATACTAATTAGGTGATAAAAATTTATTTAAAAATGCTCTGAGAAAATGCTTTTATTTCAAAATGATTTCATTTTTTAGTAAAAAAAACTATTTTAAAATCTAAAAAAATGATATGAAAGATTAAATTAGACGTAATAAATTTTTGTTGTATAGATTAAATATCATTTTATTAAATCATTTATGGTCAGATATTCAATGAATTTTAAACTCTTAAACTAATGAAAATTGAAAGGGTTAACTGCTCGGTTCCAAAACAAAAACAGCAAAACAATACAATAGAGTAATGCTCTTTTAACACTGTCTATAAAGAATAATCAGTTATGTTCGTGATTGGAAATTCAGATTCATGATTTACATGTACTAAAATATTAACATTGTAGATATACTTTGATAAAGTCTCAAATAAACCAACTGAAATAAATTATTATTTATAGTAAAAATACTGCATTTTTCACTCTGATAAACTGCGAAAATAATCAGTAAATATAAAATATAAGTTATAATGTATTATAACTGAGAAACGCAAATTAAACTAATAATAATGATTAATGATCATAATTAGTAATAGATAATATAAATGTATTAAAATCATTATATAATCTGCTTAATCATGCAAGCCTCGTTTATCTTTCGAACATAAATGCAACGGTTATAAGTATAATACAGGCAGATTAATTCAAGACAAGTCAATTGGCTGTTTTAAAAGTATAATAAGGAAATATATAGGTTTATAAAAATAAATTAGAAATTTTCGTGAAATAATTAAATTAAATATATGATTTCACAATATTTTTATTATTTATATTTCCTCTGTCTTAATCAAATACATGTATTTAAATATCATATACGTAGTAAAAATATAATAAATATTTATAAACTATATAAACATTTTTTTAATGAAAATGTAATATATACATATCTTTGTAAACTAATTTAAGTTCTCAATTAATATGCTATTATAATGTATACTATTACTATTGTAATGTTTATTTCTAAAGCACAAATTATTATAAAAATAAACAATCGTATATAAAGTAAATATATTCTAAATAAAGCTTTAAACATTATATTCAATTCTTTACTCATTAATTCACTGTAACAAAATAGAACAAAGGTATTTAAAAAGCCTTTTTTTCACACCAACTTTATGTAATTAAGAAACATTTAAAATTCTCAAACAGAATAAGAGTTATCCATAACAACATTTTATTGTTATGGATAAAATAAAATTAACATAAAAACTAAAAACATAAAAACATAAAAACTAAAAAATAAAATTGAACTCTTGTAAATCTAGATTTCATTCATTTAAGCTTAGACTTTATACAATTTGTTCCAAATAATACGATTACTATTAATTTTAATAAAAAGTTGCTGATATGAGCAATGCACATAAAGTGAACAAAATTGTTTAAAAAAAAAACTTTCTTTAATATGGATTCCTTTAAATTTCAACATAAAACTGACATCACATCTTGAAAGTGCAGTAATGTGTCTGTCATACATCACGTACAATGCACATGGGATAAATAAAAGGATTCTCTATGCATATCTAGTAGTCGATATACGAAAAAATTAACATTTTATGAATATATCATATTAACTTTTTTTTACACAATAAATAAATGGTGGAGTACACCATGAAAATGATTATATTGAAGCTCAACGAATAGTTGATAAAGAAATTATACAGAAATCCTATCTTTAGTAAAAAAAGAATTAAGTTCAATATTATGAGCAATTTAAATTTGATTATAAATATTCAAAATATTTTAAAATATTGAGAAGAGTAAAGTAAATAAAATAAATATACTATACCAAATGTTAAAAATTTCGTTTTTCCAAAACATTTGTATTAAGAAATTATTATAAACTAATTTATGTTGACTGTATTGCCTTATACTATATTATTTAGTTTATAAATTATTTTGCTTTTAAGTTCTCATGATAATTGCGATTTAACTTCATTTTTAAATCAGTATATGAATCTAACAGTTTCGGTCAAAAAATTTTAAAATACCATTTTGTTTCTGTTAAAAAAATTAATATCTTATTCTATCTTCTAAGAAAATGATCACTAATATATATATATATATAGATAGATTACTCAAAAATTAAAATTATAATTGGTCTTGAAAAAATAACAATCTTATCCTAAAAAGTTAATTTTCATCATTTTTTAAGACGAAGTTTACTATGAATCTGAAAATTCCAATGTTGGAACTCCATTAAAAAATCAAATTTTTCAAAACTTGAAATTTCTTCAAAAAAACTACGCAAACCATATCACTATGATACAATACTAGCAAAAAATGCTATAACTCTAAAAACATCCAAAAAAATAACCCTTATTAAAGGATGAAAAATTGAAAAAATAAAAAATTGAAAAATTTCAAATTTTTACTAACTATAGTAAACAACAATCATTATCAACTACCAAAAATAAAAAAAATTTTTTAATATACATAGAAACTTATTATAGACAAATAGAAGTTGAGGCATGTAAGAGTACTGTTTTAAACATTACTTTACGGTGTTTAAAACAATGATGAGATTTCCTGATTTTGTTGCCATTCGGACTATTTGTTAATTTTTATACATGTAACAATAATCAATAATAAAAAGTTGTCAAATGCCTCGGGAACATATGTCAATTAACAATTAAATGTCGCGGCATAAGAATTCACATATTGCGTCAGCATAGGAGGTGGAATTGTTTAAGTTTGTTGAAATCTATGACGAGATTTCCTGATTTTGTTATTCGGAATATTTGTTCCTTTTCATATGATCAACCATATTCATGATTAAAAACTTGTCGAATGCTTCGGGAACGTATATTAATTAACAATAATCTGACGCAATATAGGTTATGCGTATACGGTAAGTACGTAATGCGCTAATTTCAACGGTGATTTAAACAATGACAAGATTTCTTATTTTGTTGCCATTCGGGATATCTGTTACTTTTCATATGTTTAACAATAATCAATTATAAAAAGTTTTCTAATGCCTCGGGAACATATATTAATTAACAATTATGTGTCGCGGCATAAGAATACAGATATTGCTTAAACATAGGAAGTGGAATTGTTTAACTTTGTTGAAATTTATGACGAGATTTCCTGATTTTGTTACGAATCAAAATATTTGTTGCTTTTTATATGATCAACCATATTCATTAATAAAAAGTTGTCGAATGCCTCGGGAACGTATGTTAATTAACAATAATCCGATGCGGTATAAGGTATGCATATACGTACCGAGTCATTTAAACGATGTTTTAACTATGACGAGATCTGATATTTTTTTGAAAATTCGTTTGTTTGTTGGTTATTATATCTGTAACGGAATTCATTGATAAAATCTTGTCGAATCCTAATAGCATGATTTTGTTAAATAATTATGAGGGAGACGCATTTGCACATCGGTATCGTATTGGACACGTTTATTTCCGGATGCTTTTTGCAATATTGCTAAATATGTTATTGTGATTTTTTTGTTATTCTTATCTTTGGTTCTTGTGCACTAGAATTATGCATTTTTTTTTTGTTATAATACTAATAATTTTGGTATTTATAGTCTATTAAAGGAGGCGGTCTTCTGTAGGTACTCTTACGCAGCGCAACTTCTATTTATTTATAATAAGTTTTTATGTACATTAAAATTTTTTTTATTTTTTTAATAGTTGATAATGATTGTTGTTTATGATAGTTAGTTATTGAAAATTTAAAATTTTTCAATTTTTCATCCTCTAATAAAGGTTGTTTTTGTGGTGTTTTTCGGGTTAACTCTTTTTTTGTTAATATTGTATCATAGTTATATGGTTTACGTAGTTTTTTTTAAGAAATTTCAAGTTTTGAAAAATTTGATTTTTGTTACAACGTTGGAATCTTCAGACTCATAGTTTACTTTCAATTTTTGAGTTACGATATAAATACGTACATTTTTTAAAGTTTTTCTTTTTATTACCTATTTTTCAAATATTTCGCTAAGTTGGAAGTTTTTAAACATTTTTAAAAATAATATTTTTTCTTAATATGATATAAACTTAAAACATAGTTTTATTTTTTTACTCTTAAAATTTCAAAAATTATATGGAACAATATCAAGAAGAAATTAAGAAATAACATTATTATAGAAACATGTTTTCTATTATTTTAAAATAAATAATTCTATTTTCTTTTTTGAACTTAGACAGCTACATTATTATTAATAAATCTAACATTGGTAAAATTTTTTAAGGAAATATTTGATTAATTTTACAAGGTGTTTAAAATAAAATTATCTAATAAACTTATCTTCATTTGCATTTACGTTAAAAAATTTTTGTGTAATTAAAATGCTATTAATTAATCATTAATGAATTGTACTCAATTATATCTTTAATAAATAAAAATATTATGTGTAGGCGTCTGCAAGTATAAATTTAAGATTTCTGACCAGGAAAAATAATGCTTGCTACTTTGATATCGACCAACTATGAATTTTTTTTTAATTGGTTTATCACATCAATTGTAATGATTTTGTACAAAAACGAATTTAGTTCTTATGAATTGAGATGGAAGATTATAAAGTCTATTCTTAATGTTTCAGATATTATATATATACACGGAATGCTCAAACAGGAGAAAAATTTTTTTTGACATTTTTAAAATATAATATAATATATATCTCCAACTAATGATCAAATAAAAACTATTTATTCCAATATTGACCACATATACTAAATTAGTATTTATAATTAAGATCATTTAAGTCCATTTCGGAAAAACGGTTTATATATATATATATATATATATATATATATTTTTTTTATTAATGTATTTTAATAACATCGATTGCAAAAATTAATTTATTTTATATTCCTCTATTATAAAAGTTTATTATTCAATATTATATGTAAAATGAATGTGAATACTGAAATATTCTTTAACTATTCACTTTAACTGAAAAACATCTTTTTTATGATATTTTACTTACTATTTATCATAAATATTTAAGATCTAATAAGTGTTCAATATTTTATAGAAAATAAGTTTTCATAAATTTTATTTCATCTTAAAAATACGTTTGAAATGTAATTAATAGTTTTACGTATATGTAAAACAGCATCAAGTAATTTAATTATTAGTCAACTAGGAATAATATTAATTATTTTTCTGAATACTTTTAATGAATGGTTTGTTAATTTAAATTAAAAGATCAATTTAAAATCCATGTTAAAATTCTCGTTTAAAATGGATTGTTTTAAATTGTGAATTGTTTTTATTTATTGAAAAAAAAATTATATGACCGAACGTAGAGAGAATCGGCGAAAAAATGTAAAGATAGTATAGGCGTCGAAAAAAGCATACGCGCATGTTACTACAAAAGGAACGCGCGCGTGCGTGTCTGAATACACTGATCGATCCGTCTTCCTCGATTCTTAACATTCTAACCTCGAAATGTGTCAGAATGTGCTGCTGAACCGACGAACTCGCAAACGACTTTTTAATTTTATCTAACGATCAAATTCTTTTCCTTCTAAATGTATCTAATTGCTTTATTACTAAACAATTCCATTGATATTTTTAATTTAACGCTAGAAAAAGTATTAATTTCGTTTTAATATTGTTGTACTCTATAGTGAAACATTAAACTTACCTTTAAAAAATGAAACTCTATTTTTAAATCCTTCATTCTAATTTTCAGTTATGAAGATCCCGCACACTATGCGCTGAAAAGATATGTATATTCAGCCCCTGTACGTTCCATACCAAGCATGTGCATGCGCTTGCATGCATTCACGACACCCCAGCTAAAAAGAGTTCGTTCCGTATTCCGCACGTTTCTCGCGCCTAGCCTCATAACCTCGTAATTCATAAAAAGTAAATGCTTCAACAAGACATATGGCTTCACTCCCCAAACACCTACCGCAATTAAAGCACTGAACAAGTGCGCCATAGAAATAACAAAGAAAACAATAGAATAACTCAAATGTACATTATAAAAATTCATGAGGAGACTACACCCACCTGCTCAATCGTCGAAATTCCGCTTGTTCTTGCTAACCTCTGTATTCTGGCCCTTTTAGTCCGTCTTCCTTTTTATGTCTCTCTCGCTCTTCTCGAATGCTCCCTATCCCTGTCTCGGCGCACCTCAGTCTTCAATCGCGTGTCACCTGAACGATCGCATATATAAACATAAGAAAAAAACTGGTGTAAAACACGCTCGCCCTTCTTCGAAAATAGAGATTAATCTCGTCACGCTTTAGCGAAACTGAACCGATTAAAAGAAAACTGCCACAGGCGCTCGCTTCTTCGTTCGCCCTGGCAAATGCCGTCGCGTCGTCTGCTAGGCTGTCCAATTGCTTCGATAATAATTCTCCGTGGCCGATTATCCTCGTCGTAGCACCGCTGTTAATTGGCAAAGGCCGGCACCCGAGCGCTCGAAACGAAAAGAAAATGCCGGTCGGCTAGCAACGTGACGCTCTCCCTCGTTGGGCGCGTACCGAGTGTGTGTACACTCTAGAGCCAAGTGCCACCGATCCGGGTGCCCCTTCGTTCCTCGTTAGACGTTTCAGCCCCTGTATATACGCCTGCGTTTCCTTGGAGTCGAGCGGCTCTTCGATTGGAAGGAATGCTCTGCTGCTCTCGAGAGCGGCTCTTCTTGTTTGGCGAGGTGAAGCAAACGCGCGCATTCGGCGAAGAAACGAAAGGACCGGGAAGGGGAAGTGATATTCTCCCGGCAGATGCTCGTTGCTGTCTCTTAATGTCTGTACTCCAGGTGCTCTCGGGTTCGATAGCGGCGACGGCGACGGCAACGGCGGCGGCAACGGCGGCAACTTGTCGACGTTACCTATGCACGCGGTCGCGCTCGACTGACGGTCCCCGCCTTTTAACACAACACTATATCTGGCCGATTTTTACTACACGATGATCGCGTCGTGCCTGCGTCGCCGTTGCTTAGATTAGTCTCCCACTTTTCTTCTCTCTCCTCCCTTCCTTTCTTACTCTCTCTCTCTCGCTCTGACGAAAGCCCGCTCAACCCCCACCCCAAACTGTTCGTTTAGTACTGTAAAGGTGTGCTTACTGTACATAATATCTGTTACTAATGTAAAAAACAGGGACGAGAATAATATTCTAGCTGCGAGTCCTACGACTGACTCTTCTACTCTCTTCATAGTAATAGACGACATAACTAAACAACTGCTATTCATTTCTTTTGTAAAATTTACGTATTAATGATATTTTGAAGGACTTTTTAATTGTACATATTTTTAAATAGCATCTTAATACTTCGATACAAGTACTTGCAAATTCTCTTTTTAATTTAAATTTGTCTGCAATTATTAGTCATCGACGCTGGATGTATCTTGAGAATAACAATAAAAAGATCATATATTTGTATAGAAATATTTTATCTGATTATAATCAAAATCTTACATTAAAAACAAGGATTTCGTTTAATACATATAATCGGAAATCTAAAATATACTCACATAGTCAAATGCTGTATTAATATAGAAAAATTTGGTAAACAAATGGATTTATATGTATTCATTTCGATATCATTGAATTTGTTTTGTTTATTTTAATAAAATTTACATAATTATATGTAAAACGTGTTTTTTAAGTACCAAAGTTAATGTAAGAATATACATTACGGAAGCTTTACTAAGGTTAACATCTGTATAAAATAATTGAAGTTATCATTTTTTCGCTATTATTTACAACATCTAAGTACAGAAATCAGTAAATACACTAATGAGTAAATCTGTTTTCATTTCAAATTAGCAAACTTTCGTTTACTGAGACACAAACCTCATAATATATGTACAATTCAGGGGTTCAATGAGTAAAGCAGAATAAGTTAAGTTTGAAGGTATATATATATATGTATATATAAATTTTGTAAATGTAAAAAATAAAATTTCGTAATATATTTTTGAAATATTAAAAATACGTGAAAAAATTAAAATTAAGTTTTAAAATAAAAGCAGCTTATCAGATCATAAACGGGATCATCTGTTGATAAAGAAATTAAAATTTTATAACTTTGAAAGCATAAATCTAACAAAAATCTATTCTATTATTATTTAAATGAATCATTATTTTATTGTAGAACTTAATTGTATCAAATATAAAATTAAAATAATATTAAACAATCTACAAAAAGTCGAACACAATTTTAAAACTTTGTTAAAAATCGAAAAAATCTAAGAATTTTAGGTCTACACGCAATATCAATGATTAATAAATTAATAACGAAGTAAACTTTTTACTGCGATCAAATAATTTACAGAATAATTTTAACAAATAATTTTAGAATTTCTTTAATATAGCAGCCAATAGTTAATAGTTATTTAAGAATAATCGAAGAATTGGAATAACAGCTTAACACCGTCGTTAATCCCCTCCACAGTTGCAATATTCATCCTTTTCCGACGAAGCTACATCCATCCCATGTGTTCGTCTTGCTTTTGTAAATTTTTTCTTGAACTCGGCTCTGTCGGCCCCCCACCATCACAGCCTGCCGGATTCACCAACAGAAATAAGTTCCGGACAGTCGGACAATCGGGTAATGAACAACACGAAAGTTGATATTCGCCTGTATGTTGTTACGCGTTCTTACTCCATGCTAGAGTTATTACATGCTTATAGATTAAGGGCTACTTTCTGAATTTTCTACTCCAAACTGTCAGCTACATTTCTATTTGAAAATTGTATGTTATGTTCGTTTGTACATCCATGGGTTTGTGGCTGACTAATAAAAGACCACTCCTACAAGTATTTTCAGATTATTATCAAAGCGTAAATAACTCACATTATTTTTTTTGTTTAACACACATTGTTTAAAAAATTTGTTAACGGTACATTAAAGTGACTCGATAGAATACGCAAAACACTCAAATCATTGTCAAAATAAAAAAACGATTATTGATTATTTTATAAGTCTTTTTTAATAAACAAACTTAAAATTCAGAAAAAATTACTGTATTATTGTATTAATGCTTTGTACCAGTTCCTCAAAATAAATAGCCATGAATAAGAATATTATCAATATATTTATTTTTAATACACTTTAATAAAAGTAAAAATAAGACAACCTCTTTATAAATGAAAACATCGAGTATTTTAATATTTTTTTCAATTTAACACATCTTCACTAAAACTTTAATTTAAAACAAATTTTTTTTTACGAAACTACTGGTATAATATATATTTACGTAGGATTACATTAATTTTTATTTTGAAAGTAAATACGATGACTATCTTTGAGGTTTATTTCGAACCTTTATATTCTTGACATAGGATTAACATGCACCTATGGTAAATAATCATATAAGCAGATTCAGTGCCAATGAGAAGTAACAATATTGAATGGAGAAAAAGTGCATTATCCAAACGATATTACATATCTGTTTATCACTCTTATTTGAATGCAACGCTTTTAATTGCAAGAAAAAATATGTAAAAAAAGCTGAACTTCTGGCTGTATATTTTATCAAAACAAACATTCCTCTTTAGTGGTTTTAAGAATAAAAAGTTCATCTCAATTAACTTTTTTTATAAGAAACTGCTAAAGGACAAAAATATGCACATATATAGATAATACAAATAGTAAGTACTAAATACATAAAAAACAACAGTCATAAAAAATTCCAGTTTATACACTTTATACATAGTGATTGTAAATCACTAATATTTTTAATATTTACTTTAAAATATTTTTCAAATATTATTAAACAATTATATTACTTTAAAATAAATTAAGAAATTTATAATATATTATTATTTCCACTTACTCTTCATTATAAAAAGGAGCTACATTCATAATTAAGTGTTACTAAAAAAATATGGTATTAGTTATTAAGTTTTGAAATTTTTCTTCCTTTTTATACATCAACTATAAATTTGACAATGAATGAAAAATATTTTAACATTTTAAATTATAAATTTTATTATAAAATAGTTAAACAAAAGAGTAAAATTATTATTAACTGAGCTTTGACGTGTGTGTATTAATAATGTTACTATTAGTGTAAATAAAAGATAAGTAATTAATCGGTATTTTTTATATTCAATTATTATTGTTAATTATTATTATTAGTCAATTATTACTACGGTATTATTATTCAACGATGATTAACATCTTTTAGGATGAATAATACTTCACCCAAATTAATATCATTTTTTAAGACATTTTATGAAAATTTTTAAATATTTGCTAAAAAGATTATACTCAATAATGGTAATTACGTAACAATACATACTATAGAATTAATAATTGAATAAAATAATGTAAAACAAGCTTCCATAAATTTCAATTTTGAATAAAAGAATGTAAAGAAGTTTCAATATTGAGATACTTATCCTATATTAAACGTCTATTGATTAAATAGTTATAAAATTACATGCTTAATTAATGTTATTTAAATAATCTGTTTTTATTACTTTAAATGTTTAACTTTTCTTTATGCTTTATTTAAAAATTTTAATGAATTCAAAAAATACTAAAAATAAGCAGTATTAAATAGGTTTATATCTTTTTCTTTTGTTCGTAAACGATTCACAATAGCTTAGTGATACACTACGTCAATTATAGTTGTAAGATTACTCGATATCAGTATTAATTAATATTAATAAAAATTCAATTAAATTTGAAGTTTCTTTAAACTAAATTAACAAATTGTTTTTTTAAACTAAGTTGTACAAATTGATCACATTATAGATGAAACGATAAACTCGAGACTATCATATCTTATATATTATAATACAATAAAAATATTTAAATTTAAACGTGATTGTTTTATAAATATGGAATAATAATATTATTCTAAATATATAAAAATATGTATATATATAATAGGAAATTTAAGAAATAATATCAAAATTTAGAGAAAGTTACGCATCTTGATTATTTAAAATTATATTATGTAAACACATTATTTTTTATGTCACGTTCCTTTCCGATATTAAATCAAAGACATTGAAGCATTATCCATTTTCACACTAATGCATTCTAAAACGTGACTATTTCATAAATATAAGTAAATACAGAAAAACTTATTATTCTAATTCAAATTAAAAATTTGAGTAAGCAATTTGCATAATAGAGAGCTATGTACATGTCAATTTTCATTATTTTAAAAGTCACGTTTATTATTAACATAAACATAAAATATCTTAAAAATATATAATTAAATTTAGATAACTTGTAAAAATGTATTATTAAAACGTGACTACAAAAATCCACAACAATGAAATATCTTTTAAAATCGAGATCTCACAAAGATTGGAATTTTAGTTGTACGTACTGATATCAACATATTTGTTAAAGTTTATCATGAAATTCATTTTTACATGCTGATTTAGAATAAATACGATTGAATATAGGATAAAAGTATTAGAATAAATATGATTGAATATATTTTTATACATAACATTTTTAGAGTTATTTGATATAAACCTAATTAATTAATATGTGTTTCTAAATTCTCGTTTAAAATTCATGCTCTAATTTTTAAAAAATATAACTGATTGATATACTTAAAAAAATCAAGTAAAATTTTTTTTGACAATTACATCTTGGATATATAACAATAACTTATTTATTTTTTTTTACAATATATTTTATGTTTTGGATCACTTAATCAAAAAATTAAGTAATAATATAATAAAAATGAATATTGATATAATTGATATATAGTATATGATTGCATGAAATCAACAGTTGTTCAAAATATATTATTAGAAAAGATGATAAACTTTTATTTTTTGTTTCAATAAATACTTTATTAAAATACTTATCATTTATTATATTCATTTATTAATATTCATTTATTAAAATATCAAGTTTCGATTTATAGATTATTAATATATTGCATTTGAATATATTTCTGTATGCAAAATCAAATATAAAGCAAATCATATAAAAATTAAATTTATAACTTTATATATAAACTAAGAGCATGTACTGTTTCATTTTTTACATGACAAAAAAGATGAAAATTATGTCTATATTAAAATAACATTAAGTTATGTATCATTTATAAGTTGGAATAAAAATATGTCTACAATTTTATAATACATATTCATTTGGAGATATATTACTATTAAATTAATACTAATAAACTAATACATTACTATTAAAATAAAATAGCCTTAACATTTCCATTCGCATTAAATTAATTAATGTGAATACATTAAATTATTCTCACTAAAACTAAACCGTAAGTCAGCTCTTACAAGTATGTAAAATTCCAAAAAAATGAAATGAAATATTAGGTTAATAATTAATATCAATGTTTGGCCATCTTTAGTTAAAATACGTAACTATAGTACTTGATGTGTTGTAATTATAAATACACACTCATGCACACGATTTTATAATATTTATTCACTATTTTTCCACTCAGATCAATATCCGTAAATTTTGAGTACTAAAATTTTGAGTAATTAAAAATTATTTTCCCGCACAATCCAGTACTTCAACATAATTTTCACATCCTCGTATAATCTTTTAACGTAAATACTTGCAAGCTTAAAAGTCAATGTTTTTCACTTTGATTAATAATAAAATTTAAAATTTTAAAGAAATATGATTTGAGGATTTGTCTGTATTTAAATTTGACATAATATAAAAAATGAATGGTTAAAAATGACAAGATTTTCATTAAAAATTGTTTTCCAAGGTTAATAATTTCAATTTTATATGTAATAATTATTTATAAACTGTGACGGAACTGGAAAAATTTGTAGCCTTGAGAATTAAATTTTTTACCAGCACTTTTAAAACCATTTAATATCATAAAAAATTTTTCTTTCTTATCATTTTTATTACACAACATATTATATTATAAAACCAAAAATTAAGGTTATTTTTTTCAAAAAATAAAATTAATAATTTTTTCAAAAAATAAAATTAATAATTTTTTCAAAAAATAAAATTAATAATTTTTTCAAAAATAATTTATTTTTCGTTTTTTTCAAAATTTCAAACTTTTTTATCTGTACCTTTTCTACGTCTAAGATAAACCAACACCTACAATAATCAAAATATTTAAATGTGATTTATATCTCTTTTTATTACGTATAACTACAGACGTTAATAGATCTACATAAAAATATATGATGGTATGTAATCAACATTAGTTCAAAATATATTATTACAAATAATGATAAACTATTATTATTTATTTTATTAAATGTTTTATTAAAATGCTTTAATAAATTTCAAGTTTTGCTGTATAGATTATTAAATATTTTGCATTTGAATGTATTTCTGTATGCAAAATAAAATATAATGTAAAATCAATTACAAATGCTATCACCTACTTTTAGCGAGCTGCATTAAAATTTAGATTTGGGTATATTCATTTATTAGTATAAATTTATAAATGATACATACATTACACAATAAATTCGTTTCAAAAATTACAATCAAAGTATTTTTGTTTGATATGTATACTTATTTTAAATATTAATTAATTATCAAAAATTCTGATAGAAATTAAATAGTTTTGCATAATTAAATATTTTTTATTTATTACTAAAAAATAATTGTTATTCATAAAATAATTAATGTCTATTTAATTTCATGACTTTGTTTAAAGCTTCATTATTGATTTATCATTGAAAAAGAAATTGCTGATATAAAGTAATTGATTTTATTTATTACTTATGTAGAATTATGATTTTTAATTTTAATTTTTAATTTTTAATTTTTAATTTTAATTTTAATTTTTAATTTTAATTTTTAATTTTAATTTTTAATTTTTAATTTTAATTTTTAATTTTTAATTTTTAATTTTTAATTTTTAATTTTTAATTTTTAATTTTTAATTTTTAATTTTTAATTTTTAATTTTTAATTTTTAATTTTAATTTTTAATTTTTGGAATTTGAACATTTTTTCGATAATGTAACTTATTAATGCACTTAATTAAAAACTGAACTTGATAATTTTATACAGTTCTCATTCTATTTATGTATATACTGTGTAAGCATGTAGTTAAAAGAAAGAGATAAAATATGCTAGGAACTTTTAGAAGTTACTTAATACCATCTTCCTTTGCTGTCGACTTTGGATTGGAAGTTTAATACAATACAAATCATTTTTGTATTTTATTTCCTTAGTTTCACCAAGGGAATATATCATATACCAAGATTTTAAAAATTCATGTAATATGAATTTTTTGCTCATAATGTTTGTAAAGCATTCAAGAAGATTTCTTTGAATAGTTAAATATGCAACGCAAGAAAAAAGTAAAAAACTTCAACCAGTTTATTTATTAATAAAAATATTTTTTCATCTTAACTTTTAACATCTCAATTAAGCTTTTCAATCTTAACCTAACAAAAACATTCAACGAATCTCGATTAAAAAAGTAATTAGATAGAAAAGAATTGATTAATCTTAAGTTTAAGATTTATCAGTTTATTATGTATTCGTTTAGTTTCTTTTCGAAGACAAATATTTATCATAAATATCAAATAAATTATAAAAAATAAAGTACCTATTAAATAAAATACTGACATTAAATAAAAATCTATTCTTTCTTTGTCTATTAGTTTATAATATTATGCGGCCTATTTACAAATTACCTAAATAAAGTCTTAGTCAAGTATATAATATCCGTCAAATTCTAATTATTTCTTGTATTCTAAAACAAGAAGTGAATCCATTCAACCTTAACTTTATAAATTGTAACATTGTACTAAAAAATTTCTGCGATCGTAACATAAAATATAACACAACATAAAATTCGTCACTCATAATCCGTATCTAGAAAACGTTATTTGTAGTACAAAAAGTAAGAAAATCATTATCACTGCTAAAGAAATATATTATTTGCTTAATAAATAAGAAAAGCATTGTTATGCTTTTTTCGAAATAAATAAATAAATGAGAATAAGTCACATAAAAATAATAGTACATAATAGTAATAGTGGAAGATAAAGTACTGAATGAGAATAAAAATTTTATAACGTATATGCATAATATCAGTTACTTATCAAATGCTGTTAAATAAATAAATAAATAATTACATATAAAGATAATTCAAAATAGAACTAAATTAGTTACAAACTATCTTGTTTATATAAGAGTACATAAAAATATTGAAAAAATAAAGAAAAACTACAAGTCTTTGGATAGTTGATTTTTATATTAGTTTAAAAAATTTGTTCAACTATTAAGTAATAAAATAATAATTATACTACTTATGAGAATATATATGATTTCTAAACCATTCGTTGGCTTATAGAAAGTATTTTATGATATTCAAAATGAATTCTACTGTCCAGTTTCTATCTATAGGTTTTGAATACTATGTTACAGATTACAAACATTCGCATATTATTAGTTAAAACAAATACTTTCGTTAAAATTCAATTTTTGTCCTAATTGTTTTCAAAGTGCATACAATTTAAAATTTTACATAAATTACATTAAATATTGTAATGTCAGAAATGAGAAATAGATATTTTATTATAAAAGAAGGTATAAAACAAAGTAAATGAAAGGTTATCAATCATATCCTATATTACTAGCTTATTAAGTATCATGTATACATATAGTTAGGAATAGTAAATTTTAATGCACCACAAAATGTACATTTTATGTACCACAAAAATACTCTTACATTTAGTGTAAATCACTTTATTATCTTTATTCACACTTATAATTTCATAGATTATCTTTCATGCAAATATACATTTATATTGAAATTAAAGGAATAGAATGAGGATGAGCGGAAGAGAGAGAGAGAGATAAGCAGAGAATAAGTGTGAGAATGAAGTACTAACGTGACACAGCCTCAATAGACAAGGAAAAGAGTGAAATCGCTCGATCATTGCATCATGCGGTATACATGTTACGTGAATTATCTCTCCAACCGCGATTCCTTGTACCAACAGTTGTTTTAAATCAAAGTTATCCTCTCACAGTTCTTTCTTTTCCTATAGGGTATATTGAGGATATATGGAGGATATTCCGGTTATCATATATAAATATCTAATAAATTTTACTATTTATTATAAATAAGCCAATCTTGGATGTAAAGTAGACTGTTGCTTGTATATTACACACATTTTAGTAAACATTCTATTATGTTATTACTGACAAAGTAATATTTCATTCTTAAGAACAAAGTTTTGTCTATTCAAGAATGAGTGTATTATAATTAAAACAAGTTAGAATTAATATAATTCTAATTCGATTGAAATATTTAACATTAAAAATATTAGAAAAATGTATTGCAATTTAAGATAACGTGGAAGGTAAGCTATACTTAAACAGAAATATATTTCAAGGACTTAAATTTTATGTATATTAATGTATTTTCGAGAATCTTTTTTTATAAAAAATAAAATAATTTTATACTTACATAATATCGAAAACTGATTCATCATTTAACTGAAAGTAGTAAAAATTACACTTATAAAATAGAAAGCCAAAATGCTTTTTGTGAAGCACTCTAAATGTAGAAATAATCATATTATTTTAATTCACTTCGACTAATTTTGTTAGTAATAAAATTACAACAAGAATAGTTAATACATTCATTACTTCTGAATTTATTTATGAAATTACAATATAATATTATAAAATCTAGAAATTATGAAATATACAATTTTTTAATTTTATAGATTTATAATTTTATTTCCTATAAAATTCGATTACAAACATTTAATAAGACTAATCGATTAATATATTTAAATCTCAATATAGGATTTTCTCGAAAAGATATATTCATAATATTCACATATACATACAATAAAATAATAAATATCAATTGTTTGGATGCTATATGTCAAATTTCTTTACCATCTTAAGATCATTATCGAAGATCATAAGTAAAAATCTTGCGAACTCATCTAATTAATTACTGAATAGCGGAAAAGTAACTCGTTACATTGCTTTTCATATAATGACTCGTTATGACGAGGATGTCAACATAGTTATTAAAACATCGTCGATAAAACGTTAACATATTCATTGACAAATTATTATTGCAATCGTAACTACACAATATGAATGATAATACTAATGTTAATAAGATTTCTTTTGAATACCTTCATAATTAATATAAATTTATAATTGCTATTGTTATTTAAATTATTTTTTTTAATATTACATATGTCCTTAGGTATCTTAAATTTTTAAGTACACTTGGTAAGATTGATGAAAGAAAGTTCCTAAGAATAATTAAGAAACATAAATATAATGAATAATAATTTTGCTGTAAAATAATTTAAATGTTTCTTATACTTAATTTCTTTCGCAGAAATAAATATTAATCTGTAATTCATAACTTTATCACTTAAAAAATTTGTATTTTAATTTATTATAAATTTCAAAACATCTACTCTATGTGATGGTATAATACTGAAAATAATTTATGTTACTGATTAAGCAAGTTGAATTGTCTTATTAAAAATAAATATATGTTTACTACATGACAAATTAATTTTTACAAATCATTTTAAAAATACTTAATTCAAAGATAAGTTACTTATATTCGGAATTGAAATATACATAATTTATAAATTCTTTTATATAGATATATTGATTATTGTATTACAAACATACTAATAAAAAAATTTTATAACTAGATTTAAAAATATTATTCCGCTATTTTTTAAGTTTAATAAGTAAACTCACAACTTATTATAAATTATTAAAATAAAAATCTCATTTTAATGCAATAAGAGTTTAGTTAAAACTAAATAATTCAATGGAGTTAAGAATTACAAAAAGGCAGTACCTGCGTAATTCTCTAAATTACATGATCAGCTGTTATCGTATAACTACTGCGTATACTTTCCTCTTCGCATGCACTATTCGATTATTACACTACAAAAGGAACAGAAAAAATACATAAATCTCAAAAGTTGAGTCTAATTTTAAATAGTAACTATACGAGTGTAACAAAATGTTGTTTTATTTAGTCCAGTGTGATATAATGATATCGCAATCGAACTATTGAAACGTTTTTAAAACGGCTACGTTTTATTAAAAGTCAGACTTTGTAATCGTTAAATATACATGCACTTTTCCTACGTTATCAATAACCATTATTGTGAATACAGAACGTTATTTTTACTCTAATCTAAAATTAAAAAGGGGACTGTTAATTATTTATTCTGTATTTATTCTTTCTCGACTTCTGGAATGACCGCGTGTAATATAATTTATTAAAAATTCTTTTTTTGTAGTAGTTTTTCTGTAAATTTCTGCTTATTTTGTTTACTAATTAGTACTGATTTAAATGTTTATAGTATATCGTATAACTTTCAAATTATATTGAGTAATTAAATTTTAATTATATCTACTTCTTTTATACAATATTATTAATTTTCTATGCTTAATAAGTGAAGTGTATAAACTTAAATACTTTACAAAGACACATTAGATGACTTGAAATGGACTGAGAAAATATTAGAAAGCAAGTAAATGAACTTAATAAAAACAGTATTTGTAAATTTTTCATGTTTTGTTTCAAAGAGATTCAATTATTTATAACTAGATATAATAATACTATTAATAATGTGAATGTTTATTTTTATGTTAAAAATGAGATAGTAATTTACATTCAATATTTTTTGTTAATCATTAATTAAAGATGTAAGATTTCCATATGTCCGTACAATTATGGTATGTAAATTTGATTCAAAGCAATTCATTAATAAAAAAAATAATGACAAATACTCCTATCTGTATATGTTAATCGGTTTAACATTAATTATATATTTCATGATAAATCTGAAGGTACTCTAATATAATGGTATGTAATCGAAGAGGAACTATTTGTCTATCATTTACTCTCATTCGTTTACGTACTCATAGTACTATATAAGTACATTTTAGAAAACTAACTTATCCTTAAATAATACTCCCTTTTAATGAACTTATATAGTAAAAAATTCATTAATATCCATATGATGCAATGATAGACTGCCATAAATTTTAAATATTATAACTATATATTAAATAAAACAACCTATATTATCTATAAGTAAAATATTGTTTTAAAGAAAATATATTCCTTTTAATTTTAATTCTTGTTAAACCTTCTGTTACAAACTATATTCTTCACTGATTAAATATAAATATATACTAATTCACTTTAAAGTTTAATTTATTTTTCACAACTATATGTAATTATAATTCTCGGAAAATATTTCCTTTCTCGACAAAATAGAAGACATAAAATATAAATGTTATAAAATATTCTTCTGCTATAGTTCACTAAACATTTTACAAAATGTATTCATAAAATAATTTAATAATTTTAAAATAAATATTTTGAGAGTAAAAGAAAATTTTTAAGAAATTTTATATTTGTAATTTTTAGAAATACATATTACAAGCTATATGTATGTATATATATGTATATATATATAGCTTGTAATTTTTTAAGGTTTGTATTTTTTATTGTGGCTAAGCTTATTTTAAAAATTGAAATTATAATTTATCAATTTTTCTGGTAAGATTTTCCGTATTTTTCTTGATGTTATTCTGGTAATACATCGTATCGTGTTAATTTTAACTCAACAATTTGTTTAAAAATAAATGAGTAATTTAAAATTTAAATTAATGAGTCGGGATAGTAAAAAACCTATATCATGTCATCATTAAACACTTATTACTATACTAATTAAAAATGAGATTCTATGTTTAGTATTGCCTTTAATTTAGTAAATATAATGTAGTTATAAAGAAAACTTAATAATTTATTTAAAATATATATGGAAGTTCACCAAGCATATCTAATAGATTAGATTACGGGAATCCGCCTACTTTATAATTGCTTTATTCAGATTGAAAACGCAAATATATTAAATATGTATTCGGAATCCATGAAGCTATTGATACCTCGGATGGAAGTTGTATACTTGAGTGTAAACTAAAATAACCAAGAAAGCAATGGAAGCGCTTATTTCCTGGTAATGAGTTACTCATTGATAAGTCCAAGTAAGAACCGTTAAAAATGCGAATTTTCGGGAAAATTATCTTATTTTAAACATTCTCAATTTATGCATATATATTATCTTATTCTAAGGAATAACCTGTACAAAGGCAATTATAAAGTTAGAATTAAGCAATGACATGTGGCCCGCTTTAAAAGGGTATTTTGTAACATTGGTTATTATTAATCAGTTATAATTTTACATTCAAATATGTTGATCTTAATTTATTTCAATTAATATAAATACATACTAATTAAATACCATAATATATAATAGATAATTAATATATTGGATACTAAATCCCTTAATATCTGTAACAAATCTTAATTAAACTATTTTGTAGGATTATATCTGCAACAGCTTTTGTGAGTGACATTACTTAAATCTCGCCGCTATCTTTTTCTATTGATAGCAAATAAATTCTTGATATCGATCGATTAACATACCTTGTGTTACTCGCACAAAAAATACTATAATTACATCGTCTTTTTCTGAGTGAGTTTTCACGACTTAAAGGACATTCTATCGGTTCTGTATTATCCGTTGTTGTGGCGCAACTAGTATTATATGTATATATGAGTAATAAAGTACATGTTACATTGTACATAGCAGATAGAACGTATAAATATTATAAATAAGACGAAGTTTATAGTTAATGAATAAAAGTAATGCAGAAAATAGTACAAGCAATTAAGGCTATTCTGTGTAAGTTTCAATAATTGTATATAAGTTTACTTGTAAAGCTTTTATGAGGTTGAATTCAGTTTTATATCACTACTCTACATTTCATATAACTGTAACTATATAGTTATACCAATGAGTTATCAATTTTAAATATTATTATGTAATATTAGATTTGCGTGCTTGATTGTCTGAAACCAGATCTTTACTCACCATTACTTATCTTCACTTATATATATAAAATTAATATTTTTCATTTTAAAGCCTGAATTTTTAACTAATTTCTTCTCTATTGATATTAGTATTTTTGAACTATATTCTCGACTTTTGAAGTTGAAGCACCTGATCATTTTTGGAATGATAACTAGAAATCGATCATCGTAATTCCACTGTTTTGTTATTTGAAAGTAATTCTCTGAATTATTTTGAAATGTCAGTCCTTGAAACGATATATTATAAGGTAAAGTACAAATACTCAAGATTTCAAAATCTTTCGAAATGCGCCTTCAATTAGATGCATTTAATTAAATTAGAAATCAGATTTTTTTGTTGCGCTAAGGATGAAATCATTGTATTATTAATTACTATCAACTCTAAATCAATTATTTTTAATAAGAATTTATAAATATATCATTTCTTCTGTCCTATACTTAGGAGTACAAAGAACACTTTAATCAGTTGATCAATTGACCTTGAACAATCGTATTCTGGATCAGCCAGTTCAAATTCCACGAGAATATTGACTATACGCATCATCACGGTAATTAATTATTTATTTTATTCATCATCAGGCACATTGATAGAATTCTTTATACAACTAATTTTTAAAATATTTAAATTTATGTATTATTTAAAATAAAATAAATTATAATATGATTAGTTAACAAGAGTCGCAAAAATTAAATTAAAATAATATTAATAATAACATTAGATGAACAGAATTTTTAAAATAATATACGAGTATATTTTCATTTATCATTCATAGTTAGTTAAAATTATTAATTTTTTACAATTTTAAAAGGAATTTTTATTGTTTAAATCTTTTAAGTGTAATTTTATTAAATATGTTCCTTAATAATTAGTTTCTAAATAATCTTAAACACCAAACAGTCTTATTCATTAAAAAATTGATTTAACAAAATATTTGAGTATATAAGAACAGTTTATTTAAATTAAAGCTGAAATGTAGTGATGCTAATAAAAAAATATCCAGTCGCTATGATGATTAAATAAAATTTTATATTGAGTTAAAAAATATTGTTTTCATTGTTTAATAAATTCTACAAGAATACTATTTTCAGCTAAATATTTACCATTTCAAAGTTTTTACTAAATGTATGACCAATAGCATCTGATAATTATAAAAATCATTCCTATTGTTTATATAGCTTTTTTGCGCATTGTTAATAACTTTTTACTGTAGAGTGGTTTTAAATTGGTAGTTTGGACTTTCTTTACTTTATTAGGTATACAATAATCGATATTCATACAATAATCATGTAGATAGATTAGACTAATCTGTCGAAATCTTTTACTATGTGAGTAATTATTTTATTGTTGTAAAAATTAATGGATCAATAAGAATTCTGTTTCAATAAGATATTCAAAACTCAGATTTTCTTACTTTATTTTTGCTATTATAAATAATGAGCATATTATATAAGATTATTTAAAAATATACATCAAGATGTTTTCTTCGAATTTGATTTATTCTTCATATAGTTTTAACAAAAAATATTTTAAAAACTTCTTTAGTATTAATTTATCGTCTTTTAGCAAATTTTTACACCGAGATACGTTTACGTAAGTAATTACTATATTTTTTCTTTTATTATTATATGAAATTATGAATGACACATTATATTTTCATGTGCTTATCAATAACTAGTTGTGATATTTTGGTTCCTTCCGATGTTCACAAAAGAGTATATCTTTGAAGTGCAACACGTTTTCTTAACAAAATTTTGAAAATGACTATTATGATTATGTTATTATTAATATTATTATTTACCTAACAAATAATAAATGAGATTTTTCTTTATTTTATTAGAGAAAGAAATGATATATAACTTGTGCAGGAATCTGAAGGATATCATTAGTCAACTACTAAATGTTGAGCAGGCAATTATTACACCTGTAGTATTTCAAATTAAATATTTATTAATTTTAATTTTTTCACTTCATTTATATGAATACCGCTAAATCTTTTTATCTTAACTTTAATAAACTCTTGATTTTTAGTATAATGAATAGATAAAAAAATGTTATTTTGAACATTATTATATTAGAAGAAAAAATAATTCAATATATTCAACATTAATGTATTACCAACGATTTAATATTAAATTATAATGGTAATATTTCTATTCAGTAATTATGCGTAAACAACCTCGAATAATAATTATTAGCATAACATTTAAATTTATGTAAACTTTTTGATGAGTTAAAGGTTATTAATGCTTTTGCGGTAGGTGACAGTAATTGGCCACATTTTATTTACTAAGTTATAAGATTAAAAATAATTGTAAAACAACGGCGATGGCCAGAAAAATCTTTTGATTTTTCAGATTGGCAAATAGAGTATATCTTAACATTTTTCAGCATAGAAAAAAATTTTCATACTTAACGAGTTGTTGAAATTTCTTGAAAAAATTAATATTTCAAAAAATTCCCATAACATATGGTGATTGATTCAAAAATATTTCATTATATATTTGTAAAACTATATACATTTACTATGTTTAATGGTCATTTATTATTCTCAAATACTATATTTCTATAAAATATGTATATTAGAAAATTGATACTTTTATAAAGACATATCAATAGGAATATCGAAATTTCTGCCTCATTTAAATTTCATTTTCATAAGATAGATAATACTTATGTATTTTGCATTATCAATGCGAGACTTAGGAATACTTTATTTACATTCTTATGCCAAGATTTAATATAAAACATCTAATTCCTTCTTAAAAAAGTTTGTGACGTATAAAAAAATAGATTCATAACATTAAGGTTATAATAGATTTAATTTACACTTATATTTCAAATAATAATTAAATTTTACTAACTTAATATTTTATTTTTTCAAAAAATAGCGGTTTTATTAATATTCCTTTAATAATTATCTTACAAAAATATATTGTATGGTTTTCTTTATTTAAATATATGAATTTTTTTTAAATTATTTGTTAAAAGGTATTGTAAAATTTAAATATTAAGAATAAAAAGAAAAAATACACTATAAATAATTAAATACACAAACTAATAAATATCTTTGATTTTGATTTCTTAATGAATAATAAAATTCAAAAATATTCTTTTAATTAAATTTCTTATAAAAAACCTAGTTTAAATTAAACTAGATTATATTATTTATGAAAATTATTAAATTTATATTCAAGCTTATCATTTAATTTAAAAATTAAAAAATACATTATGCAAAAATTATGATTTTAAAGAAATACTAATTCTATTAAATTATTAGATATTTTATATTTCTAAGTAAATTTAGTTCGTTTATTACTACATAAACTCTATAAATTTTACAATAAGAAAAACTCATTTCCTTATTTGTAACAATTGAAACAAGCCAAAAGCTTAAATTTTTCAACGCCAGTAACTGACATTTAGGGCAAATGAGTTGGAGAGTCAGAAGTTGAACTTTTATCATAACATTACATGAATAATACACTTGAGTATATTAGTAACAATATACATGTGGACACTGTTAGCTCAAATTCGTGTGTGAACGTGCAAATTCACGTCGTTTAGGAATCTCCATTATTTATCCAAATCGCAATGGCGACGTTTGGCAGACTCGTTGACAGTCGTCATTCCGCGGCTCTCGTAATAAATCGCTTAAATACTTTTTTTCGACAATATAGTTAATCCAATCAAGTAAATATACGCATAAAACAGTCAAGCGCGTTAATGAACGTCGATACGATAAAAAATTTTGTGAATCATTGGTAGTTCTACTCTTCAGAGAAGAGTAAAACTTGCTGAAAATGAACGAACGAAGCAATTGATATGTAAATAAAATATTAGGGAATCAGAAAAACGAAAAAATTAGCCATTGGGTTGCGACTCTTAACAGATCGACCGCAGGACAGAAAAAGAGAAAAAGAAAGAAAGAGCTGGAATTCGTGGCAGTGTAATCACGCCGCAACCTTGCCGAAGATTATGCAAGTCATCTCAAGTGAAAAAGAGAAAGAGCAAAAGAGATGGATATTAAGTGCGGCGGTCAGCGAAAGCGATCCTACCTGTTTTTGAATGGTCATGTTGTTTTTAAGAAGATTATATCGCGCATACGTGTTTTCGCGTGTGGGTATACTTGTGCTTGATCAAGACGTATGTGGATACGATTTTGTCAGTATTTTGAAATATGCTCTTGATGCGCCAGTCCCGTCATTCCGAATGTCTTGAGGATGTGCTCGATTTCGTATCGACGACGTTTTTCTCTTTAGTTTTTCATACCATATATTAGAAAACCTGAATGAATTACAGCAACTTAGATCTTATAGAGTTGGTCTTTCAAATATCCATCAGTTATTAGATTTCTCAAGCTTTTCAGTTTTGTAGTATTTTGAAGTAAATTTATACAAAAACCAAATATTATAGATTTATCTTGGAGATTTTTAAATATTACATTTCTCTTATGTTTGACTAGAGTCGAAAATCTGAAATAATCATCATCTGATAAAAATGCAAACTAATATCGCAAATAAGCCATATACTTTTTAGTTTTAACAGATTTTATGATCGAAAACTATAGTTAATATGTAGTTTTGAAGATGATAGTAACACATTTTTATTTTTTTATTTTAGAATGATATTACCTTTAATAATTTTAAATTACTAGAGAAAATATGTAATTTTATAGATATATAATAATATCATTATATATGTATATCATTATAATATCATTATATATGTATATCATTATAGTATCATTATATATGTATATCATTATAATATCATTATATATGTATATCATTATAATATCATTATAATATCATTATATGTATATAATTATAATATCATTATAATATCATATATAATTTAAAATAATATATTATTTTAAATTACCAAACAAAATATATAATTTTATACAATTACTAACTTTATTATTGCTTCTTTAGTAGTGATTTAGATTCTATAAATATTATTTAAGAGTAGAAAAGTTAAATATTTCTCTCTTCGCTGTTATTCCAATTTGATTCTTTAACCTTTTAAGAATCAGTTAGCCTACTTTATGTAAATTTATTTATCTTACCAAGAGTATTAAAATATATCAATGTATCGATATATCTGTTACTATATATTTTTGTATTTAATTAATTCTTGTTGCACTTCATTTTGTATTTCTATAATTAAAAATGATTCAGCATATTTTTTAAATTAAAGACCGCATTCAAAAATTATATCTATATATAAAAATTGTACATGTAAATTAGAAAAAAGTAATTTAAGATAAAACGTTCACTCTTTCAATATATTATATAAGTTTTCAACAGTCAACATAATATTCATTAATTTTAGTATTCTTCTTATTTATTTACTACCTACCAAAATATATATTTAATTATCTAATTAAATTTTCTAATTTAATTAAATTAAGATAAATTAGCTATGCAGATTAAAAAGTGATTTCATGTATATACTTAAGTTAATCGTTAATTTGCACTAGTAATATAATTACTTTCTAAGCTTACAATCTCAACTAAATAATAATAATGTAAATATATATATATAATATTGAAAAGAATAAAGATGATAAAAATTTAAATTATTTAATATAATATTGAACATTTGTTTAAAAAATATGCTGTTTATGAAACATTCATTTTCATATAAATGAGCAATGTTTACTTGAATTAATTATCCTTCAGAAAACATCAATAATTTCATATGTAACATCGAAAATTTTATATTATACATACGTTAATTATATTAGAAATAAAAATGTTTAAACATAGTATTAAATATAAATTTGCTAAATTGTTGTAATAGTAAAATGTTTGTAACTATAAAATAAGAATTATTTCATCATCTATTAGCGGTAAATATTTAAAAATTTGACTCACTATTTTATTTGATTTTTTTTTATAGATTAAAATAAATTTTTTTTAATTTTTAATTTAAATTTTGGAATAAAATTTTGATATACATAGTGTAGGAATATTTATTTTACTATTTGAATATTACATTATATATGGTTAAAAAATGTGCAAATTACTATGGAAATATGCTGATGTAATTAATTACATGCCAAACGAATTAACTGCAGCATTAGGCATTAACTACTGTTAATAAATCTTAGTCCTTTTTAAGTAGGTATATTAACTAGATAATAACATCTATGTATTGTTCAAATACGATCAGTGGAAAATCCCAACTGTAACAAATAGGCATACACCTCCAGTGCCCAATCTTTCAGTCTTAAATGACTAAACATAGATACAGTATAATAATAAAGCAGTTAAATGACCATTAAGCATATTAGATGCTCTTTTCTCGTGGAATGAGTGAACATTTCCTTTTTTCATCACTTTCTATAGATTTTCTAAAGTTGGGATAATGTAAATTGGAAAAATATTTGTAATTAATATTAATACTGATGATAAAGCTTGTATATTTCTGTTTTTATTTAATGACTTCGACGCGTATCATCAACATTCTTTAATTCATGGTGATATTAGAGCTTATCTAAGTATTAAAGTGTTTTAATGACGTCTTCGCTGAAATTCTCAAGTACAAAAAGTTTTCATCAATCTTTTTTACCTAATTTATAGAAAAATTTATGTATAACTTGATTATTATATCAAATTTAATAAAAATGAAATCATATAAAATATTAAGTAAAATTATAAATCGTAGTTTGATCTTGAATTTGATAGATTGATTTGTGAAATCTATTTTTAGCAAATAATTATTTTGCTTAAAACTCGATCAACAAAACGTCTCCGTTCTACGCATTTTCAAAGATATAAATCTTTCAAAAAAATATAACTATATAACAAAGATAGTAAATATTAATAATTATAAATAATAATTTTAATGCTCATAGAGTTTTAGAACTCTTAGAAACTATTAATTAACTAGTTTTAATTATTATTTGGTGAACTTATTCTAATCAATTTACATTGTTTTGTAAATTGTAAAGCCTTAAATATTTTTGTTTTCATAATATAGTAAATTAATTAAATATAACGCTTCCTTGTTGCTTAAATTAAAAAGTTCACATTAACTCCCACATTAATTAGTTCGTTATGTATATTGAACTAATCTATGTACTTGTCAATTTACTATGAGCCTATGAAATGATAAAAATATTTGCAAATTTTCGCCTGGCTAGTTAAAAAACTTGATAATATAACATTAATTATATATAACATAACATATTTGCGTTCTGATTTAAGAATAGACGTATTTGACAGCTTATGAATGCTTTCAAGCCTGTTACAATATTCAGTTTTCTTTATACAGATCGATTCAATTTGAGCTTGACTATTAAATTAGATTAATTTTTCTCACACAAATTTAATTTTTAATTACAACTAATCTAGAAACAGTATTTCAAAGTTAATGACTGTATAGTTGGTACATGAAGAGATTCTGTATATCGAATTGTTATAGTCAAAAGAAAATAAATCCCTAGAACTCATGTTCTTGTTTGAAGTTTGATTTTATTTAAAATTATTTCTTAAAGTCTGTATTAAAATTCTAAATAATAATTTATTTAATTTCACAAGATCAGGTGTTGAATAAAAGCTTATAAGAAGACAAAATGATCCTTACTTATTTAACAATTGGTATAAGTACTGATAGAAATTGTCCGAAAATAATACTATTGCGTTAGAGTACTGAATTATGAAAAATGAATGAATCATGATTTTTTTTAGATCGAAGTATTTTTTAAAACTCATAATATTTAGAAGTTTCAAAGTTTGAAAAAAGTATATATATTATAATTTTTATTTAATATTCTAGAATAAACGTTCACAAAAAATTAAGTTCTACTATAAATTAAATTAATTTTAAAAATTAAAAAATTAAATATTAAATCAATCGTTACTATTATTGTTAAATTATTCACTTTACAATAACAAAACCGGAATAAATTTAAAATAAAAAAATGAATATAAAATATTATATATGTTATATATAATAAATGTTATATTATATATTAGAAAAAAAATTTTTAGAAATGCAGTAAAAGGATTTATTATGAATAAGTATTTAGTAACACAAATTTCGGATTTATTTTAAATCAAAGTAAACAATAGTTATTAAAAATTTTACTTTGTAAAATTATAAACGAAATTATTTGTTTTTTAAAAGGATAATCTTCGATTATTCAGTGAAATATTGTACATGAAATGAAATATTTACATAAGCAGAGTTCGGATATGAGTTCAAAAAATATGTTGAAGAATAATAAATAATGAAGTATGCAAATTACGACTCGTAAATTTAATTACTTCACCCACAATGAATACTTCTTATGAAGGTGCTTGGTGATTTATACATTCTTTCTAAAATTTAAGAACAAATATATTTAATTTTTAATTTATTCATATAAATATATAAATACTAATATTTCGACAAGTATGCAAGTAAAATAAATTATTTTTTATTAAACTGTTGTGTGCTAAGAAAATTTTATTGAAATGATTAAACTATTAAAAATCTTTTAAATAGAATTTTTTGCAATTTTTAGTAAATATTTATAGATAAATTTTCAATTCAATATCTTAATGTTTTCGTGAAAAAGACAAACAATTGAATTTCAGTAAACATGTATAGTAATCATTACTTATTTGTTAGCTTTAATATATATTATAAACTACATCTAATATAACCTAATTAAGTTTATTTTAATTATATATATAATAAATATAAATAATAAGAATTATAAGACTTGTATTTAATAGGAAATTTGATATTAGATCTGTGTTAGATTTTTTCAGTTATAATAGCGTGGATTGAAACTTATTTGCTCTAAAATAATTATTAATATTTAATTCATATATTTATTTTTATAAAATAGAAATTTTACATTATTCTAGGTTATTTAAGTATATCAGTTTCAGATTAAATAAATTTACTCTTTAATTTCTGATAACCTATTAAAAATTCTCATATTATTGGTTCAATATTGAATAAACTCTTGACCTGAATAAAAAAGTGTTGTAATGTGTGGATATTCATTATTTATTTCTTATATATTATGTAAATTCTATAATTAAGGAAACTAAATCTAATAATGAATTAAGTTTATTTTATATGTTTGAAAAATAATGTAAACAATATCAATAAAGTGATAATCAAAACTTAATTGAAAATTATTTCATCTACATTTTGATAATCAGCATAATAGGTAATATTGATCAATCTTGAAACGATCATGACAAGACTAAATTCTCCAAAGAACGGCTTACAAACGTAATGTGTAGTAAACTCGGCTACGTTTTCAGAGTCGAAGATTTATCTGATTATTGCGAATTTTCTCAAAGAAATTCTCTCTTACTTTATGAAATTTCATCGAAATTCCAAAAGTTCCTCTTGTCAATATCTCTGACATAAAACTTCCTTTTTGATACAATTTTAATGTAGAGAAAATTGAAACGTTTACAGTTATAATTTTTTTCAATTCAAAGTTCAAGAAACCTTCAAATACAATCATTAGTAAATTATATTCAAATTTTGAAAAGTAGATGTTGATGAGCGTATTAAGAAAAACCATAAAATGTGTACCCAAAACGCAAATTTTTATTATGGTTCTAAAAGCATACATTTTTTATATTTACTTCTTACTTTAAGAGTCAAAAAGGATTAGTCTACAATTATCTTGTGATCAAATTATATAAAAAATATTAGCAAATATATACATTTTAACACATGCATTAGAAATTTCTTGTTTTTGAAGAAGCAATCTGCAAAGTAAGTAATAAAAACATACATACCAATAATAACTAATAATAATATACTACTGAAAAATTTTCAATGTATTTCAGTATTATTTTAATAAAAATTTCTAGTGAATATCTTTTATATGTATAAACATCGTAAATTTATCATTGGTTTCATTTGAAAGAAAAAATATGTAGCTCATTTTTGCGCATAATAATGTATCACATTGTTTGAATGAATGTGATTTAGTTTACATCGTCTTCCAATAAATAATTTTATCGATTTGGAACAGATTTGCGACGTTATATTTATCATTAATTTTAAAGTAACACCGTGTGTTAAGAAATAAACAAACATGGCCATATATCGTTATCCGTTATCTGTTACGAATTTTCTTTTCTTTTTATGTAGAATGTGACATAATAATCGAAACCAATATTATTAAATGGCTAAGACTATACAATGCGATTCTTGAATAAATAGCCAATTTTATATTTGGCCAGTAATTATTGCATATCGATTTTTGAGTGCCAGCAAACCAATGTTTTTGCTGCTCATGTCAAATCATTAATTTTGTAGTGTGTATCTGTAGCAGTAGTCCGATAAAATATTTTTGAGAATGACTCATATTTTAATTTCGTAACCTACAACTGATACGTAAAATATCCTTTTTATCTAAGATTACAAAAAACACAAAAATTTACACTTTGCGCTTAGTCTTCAATCTTTATTTAAATTTTAAACAGCGTATAACTTTAATAAATTAATTGTTAATTCTTCTAAAAAAAGACTGCCTTTTACTTTGTGATTTAAGCGCCAATTATGAATCGTGAGTAAGTATAAAGCAACAATTTTATTTAACGCTGTTTTTGAAGAAAAATGTTCTAATGTATCATTTATTCTTTTAACGCTAATCAATGACATATAATTACGTTTTTCGAGTATTTTAATTTTTGATACTTGTAAAGTTTTTTTATTGACTTTCTTCTTCTGATAGACAAGTAAATCCATGAAGATCATTTGTCATCAGTTCTGAAGGTTTATGAGCGTGCGAAATTAAATCTGCATGATTTTATTCCGACATAAAATAATGCCAATCATAATTACATCTAATCACTTAAATATTCCTAAGCAATTAGCCACTAATATTTTTAGCGTGGGTGGTGATGTTTTAATTTAATTAAGCATGATTATACAATCTGAGCATAATCTGATTTTACTGAAATTTAATTTTAACGCATTTCATACATATTTTACTAAAATTGACTAGAAATTTTGCACATATTAAGTTTAGCTTACATTTATTATTTTCATATATTTATCGTACATAAACATATGTACCATATATTTACTCGCTTGCATTACAAATTTCATCGATTTGAGTATCAATATTATTCGAGAGTAAAACTTAGCGTTATATTTTAAATGTTTCAATTATTGATAGTTTCTTTAGAAATGTTTGTCATTTAGTGAGCTAAATTCTTGAGCTATCAATTCATTCCACTCTAAATTTAACTTCCGTGAGTCTTGCATCAAAAGCTAAAACAATATTTGGACCTAATGATTCCAAAGGATCAAATAGTTCAGCAATATTTGAAAAAATCTAGCGCTTTATAGTCTGCTCAATGTGTGAAATTGATTTTACTGAATAAGAAATTACATCCATTTTTATTTGCTAATGAATTTCGAGTAATTTTCGCTACTGATTGCCTAGGCAAATAATTTTTACTTTATTTTTAGATGTAGCCGTAAGATCTTAGGAGCTGTTTGATAACCATATGTGTAACTTTAGGCTTCCTGACTATAACATGTTTATTAAATAGCGGTTTAAAGTTTTATCTTCGTGAACAATGTCTGTACCATAAATAAGATCATCAACATAAGTCATTTTTATGCAATTCATTATTAAGGGATATCATTTATTCTCACCGTTTGCTCATTGAACCTTTTGTTAGGTTGTTAATTGGAATATGGTTATTTCCTGGCTTAAATTTTCACGCCACATTATTTACTGACACTTTTTTCCGCGTTGTTTATTTATACCGCCATTTATGTTCGCGTTGTCTGTTTCTGCCGCCATTTATGTCCGCGTTGTCTATTTTAACTTGAAGATATATTGTCTTTAAGTGGACAGCAATCACTACATTATGTAAATTAAAGCGCATTATAATACTATTTAAATCATTTGTATAATTTGATCGACCAGTAAAGTATCATTCAATGATACATTTGTTGTACTTTAAACGGATGCGTTAAACGCGACTCGCACCTTTGTGGTTAAATTTTCATTTTTTTTGCATACAGCATGATGTAGTATGTAATAACCTTTACGATTATTTAATTACTTTCGGTAAAATTTGTGAGTTTTTTCATATGTTTCAACTCCTCATACTCTTTAAAGAAATTATTATATTTTTGTTTAAATACTGTATTTATTTAAATTTTTATAAATATGTATATAATTTCAATGCTATAGCATAGAAAGATTCATCAAGCACTTCTTTATTTTCGTGACTATCGTGCTGAGTTGTTTCTTATATATAGAAATAAATAAAAAATTCTTTGCTTTTAATTCCTTGTCCAGTAAGTCTTTTTGGCTCAAATTTGTTCGATTTTCTAAAATAACTTTTGCGATTCTAAGTCTCGAATAAGATGTCTTTTTTGTCTTGTGTAACGAAATTACGCATTTACACCATTCTCTATTATTCAGGCTAACAGTATTTCTTGCAGCGTGACTAAAAGTTTCTCTGTACTAATACCAATAACATTTTTTAGATTTTTACGTATTTTTATGAACCATGTTTACATTTATTATATATTTTGATAAATTTATTAATTTTATAATACCTTCATTGAATGAAAATATATAACTATACAAAATTGTATTATAGAATATATATGTACATATTCTATCTTCGTCATTTAGAAATATACGTAACGTTTATAAAAAGATGTTTAAGATTTATAGAAAATCCACTAAAGATCAAATAAATGCTGTCTTAATTGTATTGTGTATAATTTATATATATGTATATAGATATAGATATATATGTAATTCACACTTTATGTAATTATGACATGAACTTGCATAGTAGCTTAACAAAATGAAAATTACTATTAATAAATTAAAATTAAACTTAATTAAAATTAAAATTAAAAAATAATTCAACGAAATTAAAATTAAAATAGTAAATTATTGAAATTAATATTCATATTACAAAATAATCGTATAATATTTATTTCTTATTTTTTTAACTCCAAATAATTTCAGATTATTAGTTCAAATATATTTTTAAAAAGTTTCATAATTTTATATTTTAAAAGAATATAAAATGTCTCAAAAAGACATTTCTTAAAGTACAAATTCAAGACAACAGTTTTTAATGTGTATTAATAATTTTTCATATTCTAGACCATATTATTATTCAATTATCGCAACAGTTACCTGTAAATCGGGGAATATTCTAACCGCAATAGTTATCAATGTATCGGGGAATACTCAAGCCACAATGATTACCTGTGCTATGTCGACTTGTTGCAATCTTCGATAAATTAATAACAATTTGGGCCGCACATTTGCAAATTTCTCAATGATAAAGAACCTCGAGTATACACCCCACCAGTGAAGAAATATTCTCTTGCAATCTTTTATCTCGTCAATAATAATTATGTAAATTTGCTATATATAATTAATATAACTTATTATGTAAATAATGAAATTCTTTAATACAAAATCTCGAAATTATTTAATATTAACTGAGGTTAAAACAAATAAATAAATCATAATTAATTAATGTTATATTTAATATGATATTATAATCTAAGCTCTATTCAATATCTAGTACAAACTATGTTGTTAATTTAATAAAAATAATTTATTTATGTAATTGATTAAGGAAAAGAATTTTGTGTTTCTAATAATAATAATTCTAAACTTTTCTCGTGGGTTTTGTACAAATAATTTTGCATTTAGTACATTAGTTATAAATTTACATTTATTTTCTCGTATTAGAAAATAAATGTTCTAATTAGCTAATCTAATACTAAACTATTTAACAAATTTATATTGAAAAAATATAGCTTCAACATATGAATGAATTAAAAGAATGATGAACTATTGATAAAACCACAATAAATGAAATATAAGAAAAATTTATCTATTGCATATTTTTAATTATTTTAAAAATCAGACAATCTGTTAACTTAAAGATATATTAAAGTTTTTTAAAAAAGTTATATTAAACTTTTTCTTTCAGTAACACTTATAAAATATATGTGTTACCGGAATTTTTTATCATATTCATTAAAGAAATTTAAGTACGTTAAATATATTACCTTAAACATACTAAATTTACTTTGATAATCGATATTCTTTAAGATAAAACTAATTAAATATATTTGAAATAAATAAAATATATGATAAAGCTTTAAGCTTCTAAAGCTAAAGCTTCTACCCCCATAATCCTATTAGTGCCATTAATTTCCCTCTATCAGTAGCTTTCGTATATGACTATGAGTAATGCCCTTTATTAAAATATTTCTATTATAATCTATATAGAATTAATATATACATAATTACAAAAGAATACAAATTTAAAAATTTTTAATATTTGTCCATCGAAATAAGCGGGATCACAGAATTTCTTTGATTAATAATAATGGTAATTATTAATAAAAAGCTATTGTCAACATAATTAAATCTAATTATCTACGTAATTATTAATAAGGTAACATAATATCAATTTCTATTAAAAATATTTAATGTTGTGATTCATAAGTTGTTCATTATTTTGGAATTTGAAATTAACAATAATATAACACAAACTAAATAAGATTAATCTATCAATTACGTGATAAATTAAGTAGTTTTATTATATTATACTATCATAATAATATACAAAAAAAATTTTATTGCTAACTGTTGATAGACTAGCATTACATGAAAACATTATATGTTATATTAATGAAATCATTACCTAATCGTTAACTAATTATATCATATGATTTTTTAAATAATATCGATTTTTGTTCTATCTTTCCTAACTACATTTTGTATAATTTTTCTTTCACTTTAAATTATGATTTCAAGAAATTATTATTAAAATCTATATTAAATAACAAATTATCATTTACAAGGGTATTGTAGAAAATACCACGTGGATAGTCTTTTTTATATTTTTTTATAATTTTTATATTTCTATATTTAAGCAATATAGGATGGTAATTCTATATGAAAAAATTTATCGTATTAAAATATGGTAATTCTTTAACGAAAAATTATTTTTTAATGAAAATTCGTATACATGTTAATTTGATCAACAAGTTAAGAATTTAACATTTACTTTTAAACTCACTTTCACATCGTTTGCATGCCTAACTTTGTCATAAATTTAAGTGAAATATTAATATTATATAATAATAATCGTGGAAGTTGTATTAAACTATGAAGATAAAAATTGATTATGGTAACCTGCATTAATAAGAGTCTAAAACTAGTATATATGATGATATCATAATATAAAAATAGAAAGTTCGTAAAATAATAATTTAATTACTAAAAGTAGAAAATAATTATCGTTTAAATATATTTGATATCCAATCGAGCAAATTTTATAAAACAAAATTGATGGTGATATTTTTTAGAGCTAATGGTCGATATCACAAATAAAAATTACATTAAAGTAATAGCTATTTCTGTATCAAATATTTTAATATTCAATGAGATCTACAAAAAAATTCTATATATTTTTGGATATTAAGGAAACAGAATTATTTAACTTAGAAATTATAATCTGCTAACTGTAAAAAAACACGAATATGATTTTATTTAGAAATTCTAAAAAAAATAAACGATTAGAAAAAAAACAATACTGCTGACAACATAGTTCTTCAACTATGATTCTCTTGACATAGTTCATTAAGAGCTATACCGCTATAATACAAGCTATAATACAAGCTATAATACCGCTATAATACATGCTCGTTTGTGTGGCGCCGAACGTCAGAGCGAGCGACACAGCTTAGTTCCAACTTACACGACTTCATCGACTTCGCACTTTCACCCCGGGTCCGGCGGTGGCCACTTTCACTATTGAAAATTAGCCTTGTTTCACTGTCTCGCCCCACTTTACACGCGAAATTCATGCGTGGGATGCACGACGAGCATCGCTTGTCTTGTCTTACAGAAAAACTTATGAGCTCAGAACTATTGGTAAGAGGTACTGAGTGTCTTGTAGATTTTTGTCTTTTTTAATACGATTCATTGATACTGCAGTATAAAAGATTAAATATTAATGATTTATTGAAAAACACGTTTTTAATTAATGAACGTAATAAATTTTGAAATTAAAAGATCATTAGCTTAAAAAAATATTTATCTATTAATTCCATTGAATATAATCAGATGGTAATATCCATCCATGATAATATTATTCTTTTTATTAGTTAACATCTAATATTTCTAACTCATCTTCAGGTTTGTATAAGAAATGATTTATGTTCACTTATTTTCCTATACGATTTCAAACTATTTGATCATTCTAGCTAAACATACTTAATATTATAGATCATCTTAATCATTGATAATTTTAGAAACATTATGAAATATTATTAATTCATGATTATACGATATTCTTTCTATAGCCTTGAATTTGCGTAGTATGCTATTGGATTAAAATAGGCAACAGTAATATTATCTAATGAATAAAATAAAAATATAATAATATTTACCATTTGTTTAGCGTCACTAGACAATATGTCTAGTATTGGTAAGAACTTTACCAGTTTTAATATATAAAAAGAATTTTTACTCTATTTGATTAAATTCAAACTTGAAATGCAATACTATAAAATAAGTGTCGATATAAATATCTTGATTGCCTATATTAAAAGCGATACAAATAATTTCTATTGTTATAATAGAAACAGTGGAACCCTATTATAAAATATACGTATATGAATCCTTAATAAATCCGCAGTATAGGTATAGTACACTGTATATGTACTAAATTTTGATTAATACGTAGCTTATATTTTCGCTATACACTTCAAGAAATATTCCAATATTGTATCTTTTAATATATAGTGTACTTAAAAAATACTAAATACTGTAACATCCATTGTATTATTTAAAATGTACAGTTGTTATTTTATTTTCTATTATTTATATCACTGGTGTTTGTTTTTATCTTCAAATGTACTACATAATTCTAGTAATAAATTATAGAAAGGAAATTATAAAATTTAACAACTAGTTGAATATATATTTTCAACAAATATTAGAAAGTTTAGAGAACTATTAAAAGAAATAATTTAATCATTTATTAGCATTTAGAAAAATATTTTAAATAAGCAAAACAAAGATTTTGTAATTTATCAGTGAAAAATATGTTTTATAATAGTTTTTTTAATTTTTAGTAAACAATGATTTGTCATAAAAAGCTAAGAAGTAAATAGTAATAACTATTACATAAAACTTATGTTTCTAAAATATAGATTTTCCTTTTTAAAATGTATATTAAAGATTTTTTATAAAATTTACGCAAATTGAATTCATATTTGGTAGAAATTTGTAACATGTGTTTGCTTCAAATATTGCTATTTTATGGTAGGCTTGCATCACATATAAAACATTAAGACTTAAACGTATTATTCTGTAAAGACATATTCTTTACTGATGAAGCATTACTTATTTAGGAATTTAATACAAATTATTAATATTAAATATAAATATTTTAATTATTTCTTAAATAATATGAGTTACATAATTTCTATTTTCATTGTTATAAAATGTAAAAGAAATAATAATCGAATCATTTATACCTAAAAATTATAAATTTCATTATATAATGTTATTAAGAATAGTTTGTAAACATCTGATATTTAAAGAAATTAGTAATAGTTAAATGATATCTTCAATAAAAAACTAATATAAATGGCCTTACTTTAATATATATATTTTTCTAATTATATAATTCTCTATCTAATTTATAATTATATTATAATTATTAAATTTTTTTAGTAAAAATTATTGTTTTGTAAAATATATATCATAATGAAATTATATATGTGTATACATATACACGCGTCGCGTGCTGGTGTATTATTTTTGATGGCTGGCTCAAAATGTAATAATAAACTATTTCGATAGGTTCCATTTTATGTTTAACTTTTAGAATGTCTTTAAAAAATTTTTAATGAACTATATATTCATGTAATAATCTAAAATATTATTAAATATTGCAATTCTTATAAAGAAACTAATCATTACAATGTGAAATATTTATAAAATCACAACACACATATATAAAATTGAATTAAAAATAAACATATATATAAATTTCAAATCCGTCAGTTGCATAATTCTATATAATTATTTCTACATTTAAAATGTTTATATTTATTCAATAAAATAATAAAGAAACCTAAAAAATTTCAAATTAAATTCTTTTACGTTCTATTACGATTTGGATAAATAGAATCATACTCAAAACTGACTTCTTAATCAATTTTTAGCATTTTTGCTGCGGCTTTCAGATAAGTGGCAGAAACATAAACAAATTCGATGTGTTTTCATTAATAAATTCTTAAATGACATTTATACTTGAATATATTTTATAACGATGATAAATTTCTGTTATATTTCTAACATATAAAACAATAAATTTTTTTTATTAATATTAGACTACATGATGAATTGAAATGTATGTATAGAATAAAAAGTCATTAAACAAGTATATTGACCATAATTGAATAAAAGAAAAATAATATCTTTATATTCATTGTGGTTTCAGAAAATCAATATATACTTTATAATAATTTACTAAAAGCTTTAGAATAATGTTTTTAATTTAATAATTAAATGTTACAATCATCAAAAAATACTTCTTTAAAAAATGAAGAAAATGTTTATTTTTCACAATAATATCATACTTTTAAATAGTAGATTTCAATTTCAAGTGATTATATAAGATATATAAAAAAGCATTTCAAATTTAAAATACTTTCACGTTACATGAACTGGATAAAAATATAATTACACTTAAGCTATATTATCGAGTTTCAAAAAAGCATCAATTTAATAATAATATTAATTCCATGCATTCATTGTCGCAGTATTTTTTGATTTATCAAATTATATTAGTGTAAAAATACCTTTTTAATTTTTCTTTTTTAATCTTTGAACAATTTAAAGTAAAGTTTATTTGACCAAATATAGCATAAAAATTAGCTACAGAATAATGTGAAATAAAATTGTAGTGTTTAATATCCAGTAGTAAAGATACATTCATTTTTTTAAATTAATTTACACTTATCATTTTTAATTTTATTAAAAAACTGTAAGTGTATTTAATACTTAAAAGAATATTAATTGTTATATCTTTATAATAAAATAATACTAACTCTGTTATTTAAAAATTATATAGTTAAAGAGATCTATATATTAAAAACAGACTATTTTTGTGTTATATTTTTCAACATTGTAAGGAAAGTACTAATTATGTATAAAAATTTTTTATTAATTAGAGTTATATAATAGAAAAATATAATATTATCTCGCTACTGTTCATAGAGGAAAATTGAGGTAAAATATATTAAAACGATGTATTACTATTGTCTTGTAACAAAAATTATTTTATACATTTTATACATTTTATACATTTTATACATTTTATACATTTTATTATTTTATACAAATATAACATTTTTGTATTTTACTAATTTACTACTAATTTTATTTTACTACTTTACAAATTCTTTTTAGAAATACAATCTTAAAATTGATAGAGGCTCCATCTGTAGTTTTACTAAATCTACGAACTGTTGTATTGACAAAAGATAACATATTGATGTGACCAATTAAGTCTACCACTAAGATTTTTCAATTATCGATGGTAAATACAAATAAACGAAAGAGAAAAATAAAAAGAAGATAAATCTAAACAAAAAATTTATTTTTAAGAATTTAAAATAACTTAAGTGTCGAAATTTTAAAAAGTTCATATTATTAAAAACTAAAATACGTAGATTAATATTTTTTATAATTCTTATAGGTTAGAAGAATTGTTTCCCACTTTGAATATATCATAATTACCTTCATATAAACGATTACACCTATTTACATTTAACATTATATTTGATTTAAACAAATTTATTGATAGTAATCAACTTCGTTAAATGATTTATTTCAATATTAAAAAAGAAAACTAATATTATAACTTATATTTATTTTTATTAATAACCCTCAATATTTTTTGAAAATTAAAAAAAAAATTTTGTTTATTATCAATAAAACGTGAAAGAATATCTTGAACAAAATACATCTCATCATATAAATTATTACAGTTGTTCTTCAAAAATTATTTTCACAGCTACTATTCACAATAAATTATATTTAAAAAACATACTTTTAAAAATAATCATCTCATATTAATATCAATAACATCACTTTATTGAAAAAAAATCCTAACAAAATGTAATATTAAAAAAAGAAAAAAGCACAATAATTATATATATAAACACAAACGAATAGCTAGACAGTCATTGTTTATATTACTGATTTCCTTAATTTCATTTTCTAATTTATTTTTGTGTACATGTTGAATTTGTGCGCATATTTAGCTTTGAGTTTGTTTACATACACCTACGAGTATAGAAGTATTTGTATAATAATTTATAAAAATTAAGTAGATGTCTCCTTCAATTTTATTGTGCATTTTATAGCCTACGCTTTGATTCGACAATCGAAAAGCAAACGAAATAAACATAAAATATAATTATCTTTTCAGTTTTAACATATTCATTCTAATCAGATAATAAATATCATTTGTGTATATTGATTACAAAAATCGTTTAATACCCTAATTGTTATTATATATATTTGAATATTTAATACACATACAAAGGCGTAAAAAATGAAAAATATATGTTTTTTCAGTCGTTAGAGAAATTAATATACGTGAAATTATGATGCATAAAAAGTTATTCAATACACAAGTACCAAATGTACACGTACATAAATAAAAAATAAACATTATAATAAAGAATAATTAGGCGTTTTTTTAGATTATTTGGTTTTTAATTATGTTTTTACAAAAATACTTATTAAGTTTTAAAAAATACAAATAATTATCAAAACAAATTAATAATAAAAAAGTTTCATAATTTATTACAAATTTATTTAAAAATAAAATTATGCATAACTTAAAGAAAATCAACAAATTATGAATAAATAAAAATATATGTCATCATTTTAACAAAAATTAGTTTTATACAATTTTAAATTTCAAATAATGATTTTTAAATCTAAACTATAGTATTTAATTTATCCAAATTATTTAAAATAATAGAATAGTAAATTTTGAAAGTATATGTATACATGAATATGTTTATATAACTTTTAGATAATAGTGTCTCTTACTTATAATATAGTGTTCTTATAATATTAATTTTTGGCACTCATTCATTGCGAAATTAATATTTCACAACAAACTTCACTCTGTTCTTTAATAATGCATTTTAGATATGTTTAACTTCAAAACGAATTAAATCTTAGAGGATTATAACATTTTTGGACTAAAAGTGCATAAAAGAGATTTATATAAAGGTACGCGTACACGTTTTACAGGTTTTGTTTTCACTTAAAAATACTGTAACATGTAAATTTATAACATTAACTTTTTTTTTTATAAAATCAATTGAATGATGTAAAATAAAAATGTATAATACTAACTTGCTTATGCAATGTTGGTTAAAGTATTAAAATAATATATCACAACCAATGTTCTTTTTTTAAACAATCTTGAAGTTCATATTATATTAAAATATTGATCAACATTTAAAAAAGTCCAAAAATATAAAAAACATTATCACGTAAGTAATTAAATAGGAAAAAATATTGAAATGAACGTTCATTTATCTTCTTTAATAAAAATTATTTAAACTTAATTTCCTACGTAATATAATCCTTATTATGATAGTTACATCTATTCTGCTTATCTACTTCTAATTTGAATTTCGAAGAAGATTAGTCAATTTAAATCTATGTCTATAATTATAAGCTATTATTCCGCAGCTAAAATTTAAGTACTGAATAAATTTTATATAAACTACTGGCATACTTTTGTACTTTTTCACATTTAAATTCATTTATCTTGCTCAAATGATGCAACCTCTTGCTTAATCTCAATTTTTTATTGTTTGGTTATGTTCACCATATATAATATTATAACAAAACAAAAACTATACATAAAAAGTCTTTAAGCGATTCATCTAAACTTGTATTATAATATACATTTTCTACCACTAGTTCATTATTTTGTTTACATAATGTAAGCAAAGTAACAATGATATTTTTTTGTCAAACATGACAATCAGTCTGAGGTATTCGAAATTTGTATAAAAAGAACAACTGATGTAAACATCAAACGTCAACATCTGGGCCATCATAAACACGGATATTATTCTTGTCGTACCTACTTTAAGAGTAATTTTATTTGGGTAATGTATTTGATTCACATGATCATTCCTCGTAACTATTTCGATTATCGATAAAAACTCGATTTCTAAATCCACTGTCGGAGATGTAGGCAGTGGCCATTTTACACTGACTAGGATAAACAGAGCCATTCCGGTTTTTCTGATTTTCATGCTTATTATTCAATTCATGTAATTGCTTTTCCTTGCGTTCTGTAACATTAATGGTAACTTTCTTCTGAGATTTTTTATTGTAAGTTTCATTGTAGAACTGACGAAATAGGAAGTAGAAAAGAATGGCATGGAATCCAATCCACCAAACAAAAGCCTTGGGATAGTCGCAGTCGATGAATAAAAGTTGGAAAGCGTGGACCATTACTAAAATGAATTGAATCATTTGTAAAGTCGTTAAGTACCTCTTCCACCAAAGGTAGGGTTGAATTCTTGGTCCCAAGGCCGCAAGAAGATAGTATGTGTACATTACGATATGGACAAAAGTGTTGAGTAGTCCAAAAAAGGTACTATGACCACCTTGTAAAATTGAAAATTTCACTATATTATATTTTTATTGTGTAATATGAAATTAATTTAGTACTATTTTAATTTAATCTTATCGTTATTATTTTTCTCAAAATTTTATTGTACAAACTTTTCATTAATAATTTACATTTTGATACGTAGTACTGTAATCGTAATTTTATATTTTGTTTCAAACTAATTTACAAATTACTTACTGTATGCATTTTTTAATATGATGATTAAGCTAAGAAAACATTTGAAATAAAGTTCTTTAATTTCAAACTTCATATTCATCACTTGAAATCAATAAAAAACTAAATTGAAGAATCGTATATAAAACCGAACAAAATAATAAATTCTAAGTATCGTAGTTTTAAAAAATTAAAGCTTTAAAACATTAGATATACTTTAGGGTCTTTCATTACTAAAAATTTTCTTAATATGTAAGAGATTAACAACATTATTAATGGAACGCTATACTTTGTTTACTACTTTCGTCATTTATATTTAACTTAACGATCATAATTATAAGAAAAACAATTATTGTAGTGAACAGAGTTTGCAATGTCGATTAAGGACATGCAAGAGTATGATACGTACTGCCTATTAAGAAAAATACACGGAATACCTGGCGTAAATTTTACTCCAAACCAAACTGACAGTGGCATGATTCCATGATGAATCACGTGTAGTTTGGAAATGTGATCATACTTTTTACGTAGAACGAAGAAGATTGTATCAGAGAACTCAATAAACTTAGACATGTAATAATACCAGCTACCTCGAGCCATTCTTAAGGCTTGAGGGTTTAGTGAATAATCAACTGGTTGGCACCTGAAAGAATATTCACCAGCCCATCCGGATGCCAAAGACTACAATTGAATAGTTTCTGTTACTATTGTTTTAGTTATAATTTATATACCAAAACTAGAATCTAAATATTAGTAAAAAGTTATCAATAAAATAATGATGTTTTTTATTATAATAATTTATATAATTAGTATTTCAAATTAATACAGTAACTTAGCTAAATATTAAACAAATGAATAGAGACTGTTGCTATGATAAAATCATTATGTAAATTATAAAACTAATAAATAAAGTTTAGACATAATCTTTTAAGATTAGTATTTATCGATAAAAGGAATTGATAAAAGCCCTTCTAACAGTTTCCAATTTATTTCTATCGACCATTTATTATCATGTACAAATATTTTTACTTTAAGAAAAATCGGAAACAAATTATATTATTCAATACCTCGGAAAAGAGCCATGTAGAAATTATGACTTGAACGAAGTTGTACCATATCATGGTTTTTTTAAGAACAAACGGCTTTTTGTTTTCCATTAGTTTAGGTCCAAGGACTTTAGAAAAGTAGGCATAGCAGAGGCAGATTACCAGAGTCGGGAATGGACTGCTCATTAAGAACCAGTCTTTGACCCTGGGATCGCTCTTGTTGTCCATCAAGTCCCTATATCCATCGTACATGATTTGTACAAATTGCTCCATCTAATAAAAAATAATATTATTAGGATTAAAGTATATTTGGTAAAAAATGTAAAAAATATAAAAAAAGAAATATAAAATATTAAAGTAGTCACTATTTGTGTTTCTTGCATTGTTTTAATTTTTTAAAGACTTATTCGTTTATTAAGAATTCATTATTGTATTTTTAAAATAAAATCTATTGCATTCCTCATTATTAATTTTATTGTAATCCTTTCAAGATGCACAATTTATATTTAATAAATTGAGTTATTTCACTGAATGTAGAAATTTTGCGAAAGAAAAAAAACAGAATATATCTTAGAATCAAATAATTTTATAATAATAAACAAAATTTATTTATTCTAAAAAAGAATTAGTCACAAAAAAATGCTAAAAGCCTTACAAACTTTATTTCATTTTACATAATGTTTTTAGTTTTATGATTTTAATATATAAATATTTTAGTAGCAATATTAATCGAAAAAATATTTACAATTAGAAATATGAAATAATTTGCAATAGCCATACGAGTTTCTGCAGTAGAATCTTGTAGAAATCTTGTACACTGAACTATGTAACTTATTTGATTCTATCGTGAATCTATCATTTTGCAGATTAATAACATTAAATAAAGTAGATTTATTACTTTGCTTTAAAATTCATAACATGATAAATTGGTTTTTATAATATGTGAAATAAAGTAAACTTTATCGATTTCTATATATGCATTTTATACTAACTGAAATAAACAGAGTCATTCAAAATTTCCTAGTTTAACTACAAGTGGAGTAGATAATATCCTTTGAAATAATTTCTATTTCATTTAATAACAAAACTTAGGAATTTCTTTTGGTATAAATTGAACAACAGCATATATATATATATATATATATATATATATATTAATTACGTATAACATAAAATACTTATGTTATACGTATATAAATATAAATATAAATTTTGAACGAAATTTCATACAATTCAAATTTATACGGAAGAAACAGAAAAACTATTTTTTTAATAGTTACTAATTAGAATTAATATTAAATCTATTACATCGCATTTAAAATTTTAGAAGAATTTAAATCTGAAATAGATTATTTATAATTTATCATATTAGCCACAAAACAGTTTAAGGCATGCAAATTCAATGTAAAGTTAATAACATGATGCAATATACATGATACCATGTAATAATACTACATCAATATAAAGATAAAAACACAGGTTACTACTCGCGTATATAATTATGTGTGAACCGACTCTAAAATTACCTTCTCGGGAAATAGAGAAAATGATTGGATTAGAGAGAGGGAGAGGAACTCGAGAACCTTCGACTAGAACTGTTCACAAGTAAGGCCATCAGGTGTTTTCGTTTGAAAAAGCTTCGCGGTTCGGTGACCCCTCCCATGCATTGAAAGTAGCTTGTAACAAGTTACGTATCTCTGTGCATCTTTTTTCACTATCAATATTGGATATTGCCCTTGATTTTGATTCTACTTGCTCGATCTAAATATTGACTCAGTTTTTTTACTTACAATAGAATTCATTCTTAGTTTAAGAATCTGGTTTTCATAACTTTCAAGAAAATCAAGCTATAGTATTATTTTTCAATAGAATTTATTTCTACTTATAGTCGGAGATATTAATTGTGTACAGCATGTAAATATTAATTTAATTAATTGTGATAGTTTTTGAAGTTAATTAAAATTTCATGTATAAAAAATGTATGATGTTCTAACAAAATATATTCAACTATTATAATTGTAATGTAATTATAGAGGAACTTTTATGAACTCTTATATACTAATTATTTTTGTAATTTACCTTTTATATAAAATCCAACAAAATAATATTCAACTTCAGATTTTTTTTTAGATATCCAAATTAATTTATTGACTTACTATTTTGTTGAAATTTATATTCTTAACAAATGCAAACATTTAAATTTTATCAACTAAAAGTTTCTTAATAAAAATCTTAATAATAATCAAAAATACATAATAAAAAAGGTAGAATTTTTAACTTTAAAACTAGAATTTATAAGTTAGAAATAAATTATTAATTATTTAATTTTATTTATATAAAATAACTTTACACGTAATTTTTTATAGAATATTTCTGCAAATAAGAAAACAGCTATATTTTTTTATAGCAAGCAAAAGTGTTTGAAAATAATATTATATTTATATTATTTATCATAATTATTGACTGTAATTTCGTGTTAAACTTAAAGGGAAAGAAAAAACAATTATAAATAGAATGAGAAATTGAACGGATCCTTGCAAAAGACATTCAAGATGAAATGAGATTATAGAAGAGAAAAAATATGCTGTCTTAACGTACTTTTCTACATTAAATAGATCTCGAATAGCAATGCTTTGCGCTCTTGCAAATCGTCTGCATTGGAACAATTTTCTAGCGCAATATATGAAGGAAAGAAAAGAATAATTTTACTAAAATTCAGAAATAAGCAAGCCACACTCCAAAACTCGTTTTTGCCCAGAAAAAATGCAGACGCATATTGTAAGCCTAGCTGAGCACACACGTTAGCCCTAGCAAATAAATGGATATATAAGCCATTCTGAGTTGCTGCAATCAGAATCAATATTGTGTTACTTATTAACACTTCTTAAATGATTCTTGTAGATTTCAAAATGTTCACTTTCGGTAGAATTTTAAAAAGAAGATAGAATAGTTTTTTTTTTTAATATAAAAATTCTTTTAATATTATGTAAAATATACAGTAGAAATTGTAATGGATGTTCTAGTAAATCATAATGGTTATATATCTATTAAAAACAACCTATCCATTCTTTTAAAATATGAAATTGTAAAATAATCAATTTTCAAATTGAAAATAAAAAGACAGATGAATGATAGTATTTGTCTTCATGTCGTAAGTATTTTACAACTTTTTAGAAAGAAGTGTAAAATAGACTGGTATTATATATTGTAAAAAATATATATTCTTTATGATTGATTTTGTACTTTCATCTTTCAATCGTTGCACTCAAGACCTATATTTGTATAAGAAAATACATATAGCATAATCAGAACGATTGTTACGATATGGAATTAAAAGTGATCAGGAAAAAATTTTCAATTTCGATAGATGTAAATTTAGATTTATCAATAATTTTATGTTTAATTTTAAAATAAGAGTCGGTCAAAATATTATCTTATTATCAATTATTGTACATATAATTTATAAAAAATTAGTCAGTCATGCTATTGTAAGATTCGTTATTGAACTCTAAAAAAATAAGAATTTATGAAACGATCTCAAAGTAGACTTAATCGATATTAGATACGCTACCGCGTGATTTAGTACTTTTTAAGTACGAAATATTTGAGGAATATTGATCATTTTTAAAATATTTTATTTGTAAGTAGATGCATGAATCAAAGTTGTATTTGCTCATTACTTACTAAATATCCAATTGCGAACAGTATTCGCGTATTTCTTAAAATGATTAAGAATAAATTTTAGTACAGGGGTGTAGCTATACATTGTACTCACAATTCTCTGATTTCACATAAATCAATTTAAAATAAATGTATATATCATATTTATTAAAGGAATTTATATTTGCGTTAATATATAGAAAATACAAATTTTCAGTTTTTTTCATATGTTGAAACCAGATTATGCATGCTATAATACTTACACAAAAACAAAAAACTAAACAAAACATGACTTGTAATCAGTTAATTTAAATATAATTTTCTTTTTAAATATAAATTACTAATATTTTTTACCGATAAAAATAATGATTAGTATACATTGAATTTGAAAAATATTATAAATACTTTTATTCTAATTTTAAAAGAAATGTCTTATTTAGTATCTGAAGTATTATATTTAGAAATTGAATAGAAGTTAAAATAAAAGAAATTAAAAAGTTAGTTAGAAATTAAAATAGAATATCAAAGAAATTGTGAATTCCGCTTATAGAAAAGAATGACTTTTCTTGTAGTTGTTTTACACAATGTGTTAATTTTAAAATAAAAGAAACTTATCTACTTACGTCTTTTAATGTATGCAAAATTACGAAAGAATAATGTCTAACATACGATAAATGGGAATGTTTTTCACTGTTACAACGGTGTCAACAATGACCTTGATGACCGCAATACTCGCCGACGCGTAGATTCGGAAAATCCTTTAATTTATACTAACCGTGTACATAAAGAAGCGTGCAATTTTTCCTTCCTTTTCTCTACAAGTATGATTGCAATTAATTCAAATACGGGTATAAAAATGATTTATATGTATTGCGAAGTTAAAGCGTCATAGTGGCTGATACTATATCAAATCTACTAATTATCTCATATCTTTAAATTTATACGTATAATATTAAGAATTTGCGTTAATTTAATTTTGTAATATTTAATTTATTAAATATGGGAAAATTTTATATCCTATATTTTTAAAAGAAATTTCTTTACCGAGATAATATAATTTTTATATAAATCATAGAAATAAAAAATTTTTTTAAAACTTACCAATAGTTTTTAGTTAAGATTATTCATTTATTCATAAATAAAATTAATCAAATACATTTTTAATACTTATGATATAAATTTTAGAAAAGAAATGCCACATATTTATTAAATTATAGAAACTTCTTTAACGGTATAAGTTTTTAGTTAGAAATAAAATAAATATTTTTTATTGAGCTATATTTATACTTTAGTTTGATAATTTAAAATAATCTTGTATGGTAAATATTGCATTCATTACATTTTAGTAAATATTTATTCATTGTATAGTGTCGCCTAAATAACTTTTTTCTCTTTCTTAATAATTTAAGTACGATGAGTCCTAATTCTATAAAATAAATAGAAAATTAATTTTTGAAATGAAATGCTTTATTTAAAACTTTTCAATTTATATTATATTATATAATTAATATTATATAGTTTAATAATTTTTTTAATTAGTACTAATCATTTTAATATAAGTTAATATAAATCAATATATTCTTGTATTAAATTGAAAGATATATTAATAATTCAATATTTAGACATTAATATTTAAAATGAATTTAATATAGAAATTTATATGAACAAATAAATAGTATATTTTGAAATTAAAAAAAAACTCGGTTCTAGTTTTATTTACCAGAAGGTAATTTAGTTTTGAACAATAATTTTCTTCTAATTGTATCTTTGACCACAGTGAAATTTTACTGTTCATCATTCTAAGAATTTCTCAATTATTAACTGATACACTCTTGAAAATAAATATTTTTAAAAGTAAAATATCGGTAAAATACTTTGTGTAATTTATAGTAAAGTAATGAGTACAAAATAAGACATGACAAAAACTGCATACAAAAGGTTCTTTATTAAAATGATTCAACCCAATATAGAGGTACTTTATCTTAATCTTTATTCATGATTTTCACAATATTAAATTTACAAAGTAATTCTTTTATAAATTTATATTAATAAATTTAATAACTTAACACAATTATATATGTACAAAAAAGAATATTTTTAAATTATTGATTTAATGAAGAATTATAATATTAGTATTTTTATAATAGTTACTTATTTAATAAGATTGTATATTTTATTTTTAATTAATCACTATTGACTATATTAAATAATATGTACCTAATAATAATTAATTAAATAATAAATAATAAATAATAAATAATAAGAAATAAAAAATTAGCATTTAATGGTAAAAAAATTGTTAGAATAAAATTAATTTTATAAAACTTTGATTTTTAGATTTTCAAGAATTTTATTTTTTCATTGAAATATTTTATATAAGGCATAATAAAACAAATATCCAATTCTCTTAACAACATTGAAAACTATTATTTGTTCTATATATTCACTTCATGAATCAAAGCTACTTCGTGAATAAATAATAAACAGCTACAACAAAGAAAATACATAATTGCAGTAAGTAATAAAAGCGAACATATATAATTAATTGAAATATAATATGTGCAATACTGTAGTTGAATGAGCTTAGAAAAAATAATTATATTAGATTTATAATATGAATATTATATTGATGCAATATAATGACTTATATATTGTGCTTCCTCAATATTATGATTATTTATTTGATATGGTAGATAAGTTCCTAATTTCTTATTCAAGGTATGAATATCAATCCACTATTTTCATTTGATAGATTAAATCTTTTACTATTGTAATAGTAATAACTAATTACATTTAATATTTAGAAGTATATAAAAATATTTAAAATGTTTTTGTTAACTTTTGTTTAGTTGAAATAAAAAATATAAATAACAGTAATTATTAAAATTAATGTGGATTTTTAAATGCAATCAATTCATTGTTTATAATTAATATAACACATTTTTTACCAATTAATAATTGGACTTCTAAACTATAATAGAATAAGAATTTAATAAATAAAGAATTAATTTTGTTTATTAAATAGCTTAATAAATGAATATTTAATATTTATTAAATATTCAAAGAAGAAATTGTTTTAATTTTGCATTTTAAAAAAATTCTGATTTCAGATGTGAATTATGTCTAAAAAATATGCAAATGAAACGACCTAAATATTTAAATATTAAATAAAAATAAATCACATAATAGTTTCTTTAATAATTTGATCTTAATTAAATTTTTTTATATAAGACTTTTTTGTATGCATTAATTTTATGTTAAGTGCGACTAATAGTTATTAAGATTGACTCGTCTTTATTAAATTGAAGATTATAACATATTTTTTATATAAATGAACTATATTTTTTATTCACAAACAACATTAATGGTCATTGAAAAATGAATCAACGTAAAGTGTATCGTTTATTTATAAATATTAATTTCAAGTTCATACATATGTTATAAGAATATATTAAATAAAATTTACATAAAAGTAATATAATTTATTAAAATCGCAGTTAAATGTATTTTCATCTCAAATACAGCAAGAAAATAAAAATTACTGTATTAAAGTGCTTAATGTAAAATTAGATTCTTTTATACTGAAGTGAAAAGAAACAAAATCTTGTAAATAGAATTAGATCGATCCTCAAAATATATATTCTAGTTTAAATATTCTATTTAAAATTAAATCTACTGCATTGTTTTATTTTACAGGTTCAAAATACAACATATGAATTGCAATATACTTTAGTATTATTTTTTACGTATAATGAAATAGTTTTGTTAAAAACAGAAAATAACGATTGTTCAAGTCTTTTTTATATTCTTAAAGTTGTTAATGTTGGTATTAATACAAAGTTTTCACTTTTATTCTCACAAAATCTTACAAATACCTTTCCACAGTTTGTAGCTTTTAAAGAAATTATTTTGATTCTTAACAAGCTTTAATATAAAAACAATGCATTTTTGTGCATTGTAATCAAGTTCTACAATAATCAAATCCAAAATCAAATTCCTTCACGAAGATATTAACTTACAGTTTTATATATTAAAGTCCATAATATCAATCTACTAGCAATACATTTAATTAGTAGCTATTGCGGAATATCTTTTGGTCTGATCAAAACAAATTAATTTTTTTATTAGTAATGGCCTTGGTCCATATTAACTGCAAAATATTGTAATTCTCAAAAAATAACAAAAGGTTTAGAATTTTTATATTTGCTAATTATAAATATTATAATTTTCACATTTATTTGTAACTTAAACGTAATATTTTTAAGATAAGAAAATAACATTTAGTACAAATGTAAGTGAACAATTGAAAATTTGTTAATAATAAAATAAATAGCTTTTTTTAAACAATGAGTGTTTTTCTTAAGTATTCAGTAAGAATATTATAAAATTAGTTATTTTAATAAATGAATTTCAGTATGTTAAAAATATTGTTATTATTGATTTTCACAATAATTTATTTGTTTTTAAACCCTTATTTAAACTAAAAATTTGCGAATTATTTATTTTGTTTGTGTATTTCTAGTTTTTAAAAAATTTTCATGTAATAAAATTATAATAGTTACTTTTCTTAATTCTTTTAAAAATTGTTTAAAAATATAAAGAAAAAAATTCACCAATTTATTTTTATACCAATGTATTGTTGATTTGTGGTTCATAAAAATACTTACTTTTTAGATAAATCAAATTAAAATATAAATTACTTCTTCATAAGTACGTAATTATATAAGAAATAAATACTTTAACTCTAAATAAACACTTCTTTTTCGTTTTTCACAATGTACATCAAATTTTATTGATAAATTAGCAAATTTAGTATGATACTAATGGAGAAATAATTTAATTAAAAAAAGTTAAAAAGTGACAAAAAATATTAAAAATTAAATTTTTCCAGAATTTTCAGTTTTTTTCGCACACACGCTGTTCGGTGACTTCTAACTGAAGTCATATCATACTAAAACCAATCTTATATAGCCTTAGCAGGTTCTCCCTCTTTTTGAATGATTTCTTTCTTTTTCTCTTGCGCTCAAGCTCGAGTCACTGTAATATTATTGCTTGTAAATGCGCATGTAACACGGAATGCATTTAGTTATTTTTATGTAATAATAACATTTTTTAGTTACACGTGAATTGGTGGAAATTAGTATATATTCTGCATATAATTTTTTGTTTTTGACGTTTTCTTTTCTCTTGTTTTCTTTACAACAGATATAAAACATTATAAAAATTGTACGTTCTGTAGTTATGCAATAACCATTGTTCCATATTGACAATGTTACGTCACTGGTTTGAAACTTTATACATATACTATTAAAAGTAATAAAAAATCATGTTATGATACTCAATAAAATGTGAATATTATACATTGTATTTAGAAAAATGTGTATAAAGTCGAGATTCTTAATTTTATTTTATTTATATTTAACTAAATTTAGATATACCTTGTAATATTTCTTTTTAAAAAATTACTTTATTATTTTTTATATTTATTTTTATGGTTTTAGAGTTGACGAATTTAGTAATAAAAAATTCAACAAGTACAATAAATTTAAAAGAGATAAATTTATATTTTATCAATCATAAGCAAATATACGTGCATATACTTACTGACAGAAAACATATATTGCTATATATAAATATACCGAACTGTATGTATTTATATTAAATCATACATAAATATAATAGAATTTATTATATTTAATAAAGTATTTATATATAATATGCATAATCTTATGACTTATGAAAGACATGTGACTACATGGAAAACTACAAATATATGAAGCATTTACCCACTAAGCGGTTACCCATTTTCAGTGCATGTTAGACTTCTGGCAACTAGTCTATATATCTCTATCTCTGTCTATTAGTTATCTTTATGTTCATTTTTTGGATATTTTAAAAGACTATATTTTTTATATATAATTTTATGTACTATTTTATAATATGATGCTTTTTTGTTAAGAATGGCAATGTTAAGAAAACGCTATGAGCAGTCAAGAAAATTTCTACTCAACTAGCATTTTTATTTTATAACACTTTTATTATATTCTTACTAGGTTTATGTTATAAATATAATATATAAAATATATATAAAATATATAAAATTATATATATATGTTATAAATAAGAAATCAGGCAAAAAATAGTTTATAACACATAAAGTTTATTGTTGTATTTATTTTTCACGAATTTTTATTTTAGGGGTTAATATTAGCAAGTATAATAAAAAGTATAATAAAAAATTGTTCGAATTAAAAATTGAACTGGGTGTGCCCTATGATAAATAGTAAAATAAAAAATAATAAAAACTTAGTATACATACATTCTGCTTTCTCACGTACATCAACTGTATGCCTAAATTTAATTTAATTTTTAATTAGTAACCATAATTTTAATTCCAAGTCTTTTACGATAAATCTACAAAATCATAATATGGATATGATTTTTCTTTACTATATAAATGATTGAAGTGTTATTCTTAACTAACATGTATTTATTATATTGTTTTTTCATTTATTCATTTCTTTTTTTAGTAATAAAATATATCTATATTATAAGATTAAGGACAAAATAAATTCTGAGTCAATATAAAACCATCATATTTTTAAAATAGTGTAGGAAAGGGAAATTTTTAAATATATATCATAATTGAATTTTTTTATCATAAATAATTGTTTATATATATATAAACATATGTTTTATATACAATATAATATATATTTAGGAGTAGATGCTATTTAACAGTATATGTTTATTATTTTTTTTAAAAAATATAGTTTTTACTTTAGTAATATTTTCTATCACGATATATACTTACAAATATATTTCAAACTATGAAAGTAATTCCACAATACATCTATAATTTACACTTTTTTTAATTATTATACATAAGTTTTTATATCGTTATTTAAAATACAGATTAGAATTTGAATGATTTTATTCGTTATTTTATGCAATCTGATATAAATATATTAACTGCGTTGTAATTTAACATAAATTCATGAACTGTTTTATTAAAACTTATTATCAGTATTCTTTTGTTAAACCCAAATGATGATAAAAATAGAGTTTTCACATCTTCTTTAAATTCTATTAAACTTGTAAATTCAAAACAATAATTCATTATTTAATTAATGTTAAAAATTGATAGTCTATTAAATTTCAGATTAAATGAGAAACTCGTATATTTTATTATTTATTATAAAAATACAGACAATAAGGATCATGTGATAACGAGACATTAGTAATATATTTTTTTAATTACTTGTTACTTTTGCTTCACTTTTTGTATAATTTAAAATGATTTAGAAATAATGTACCAAATAATAATATAAAAAATAAATAATACATTAGAAATCAATATTCATCTTTTATACACGGAAAATTACTGAATTTTCATGACTTCATCTTTGTAACAGTGACGTCAAATAATGAAATCGCAAATAATTATTCTTTGTTCTTTGATTTTCAGTAATTTTTTTATATCTATTTTCTTGTTAATTAACGTAATTTGAAAGGGGATACGCAGTGCATAAACTTATTATTATATTATTTTTTGATAATAATTTTTTAATCAGGATAGAATTAACGTATTTGTTTACGATTACAAAATTTTTACTAATGTTCGTATGCATATTCATATATGTATAGCATACGTTTATTATATAGCTTGAAATCTTAATTATTTTACTGCATTAGAATTAAGGATTTTAAACTTAAACTAAACATTAAAAATATGGTTAAATGAAATTTAATACATTCGAATTTAAATATTAATGTTCTTATTTAATTTAGAATATTTTTTCTACCTAGTATGAGTATATAATATTTATTTCTTTGATTTTTAAATGGAACTATAGTTAAAAAGTATTAGTAAGAATTGTTCGATTGTAATTATTAATAAAGTATAATACAAAAATCTCCTTGATATGTACAAAAATAAATAATTTTATTCAATTTAATATAAGTAAAACCTCTTTAGGTCGTAAATATTTAAATTAATATTTTGATATAAAATTTACTAATTGTTCTGTACTCAAAATAAATACATCAATTTGAGAAATTTAATGTTACTATTCATTATTTTCGAAACAATATGATAACAATTTATTAAAGTCGGTAATAGCTAATTTAACAAAATTTTTATTCCCTCGAAAACTTCTTTGGAAAATTAACCTTATGTAAAATATAAACTAGTATTATTCTATACATTGCAATGTTTTTGTTTTTGTGTTAAGTATAGATAGCACCATGAGATGTATGTATATAGGAGTATGATAATATGTTTATAATTCATAACATTATAGCGAAATATAATAAGTAATAAATACGAACTTCCAATCTACAACTCATACTATAGAATAGTTGAAAATTAAAATAACCATTGATTTACATAAGAATAAAATTTGATCCTAAACAAAATGCTTTCGTTCTATATTTATTCTTAAAAAAACAACACATAGATTTCTGTTTCTATTAATATAAAAATATGCAATTAATTATTATTTATTAATTTATATACTCTATAATAACTTTTCTATAATATAGATTTATATTTTATTTATATATATAATATAGATATATAATATAATATATAATATAATATAATCTATATATAATATATTCTATAATATAGATTTATATTTCTATAATATAGAGTTATTACTCTATAATAACTCTATAAACATTTAAAAATAACTATCAATTAATTTTACTATTTCGTATAAAAATATGTTTTCGTAAATTTTTAAACAAAATTAAAATTTATTTAAAATTCTTGAGTTAAAATTACTTTAATTATATATTTAAATATATAATAAATTATTTTATCTATTTCATAAATTGCTTGGCATAAATTATTAGTATTTTCTTTATTGTACGTGTCAATTACTTTATATCAAAAGTTTATTTAAAAATTTTAAGTAAATTCTATTACATTTTGCTTTAGTACTTATTAATTATTTTGTTTTAAAAATTTAATTAATATTTATATAGAATTTAAAGCATATGTTGAAATATACTTTAATTTGTAGAAATAAAATAAATCTCAGTCTGATTATCTAAGAATAGTATGATATAATAAGAATAGTAATAGTATAATAGTAATAGATATGAACTTTTTATTTCTTAAAAATAAAAATCAATTCTCATTTTCAGAGAAATCCTTAGTTTTTAAGACAATATAATTTTTATCTTTATTTAAAGAAATCCAAAACAAATTTAAATATATAATAAAAATGCCGTTCATCTAGGGTTATAGATAAATTAACAGTTTGTAAAAAACGAAGTTTTAATACCATTTTTTATTCACATTTGATTTACATTCGAGATTAATTTTATATAAAATGTCCATGAAATGATAGCACAAAGATTATACTAATTTTATTACAGCTATCGAAATTCTAATTGACCAATATTTCGTATGCATTTATTATATTATATATTATATTATTACATTTCATTTACTATATTTTCATTAAAATTACTTAATAATACTATTCTGTTAGTATATTATGATTAACTTGTTTAAATTTTTATTTTATCATTTATTAGATCTTATATAGAATGCAAATAAAAATTTTTGGTTTTTTATAGTTCATAATTAAAATTTTTAAAGAAAGAAAGCATTAGATTCTAATCGTGAAATATATTTTCTCAAATAATTTTCTAAACACAGACAAAAGACTATACTAATATTTTAAGACTTAATTATTTTCTTGTTTTATTTCATAGATATCAGGTAATAGTAGTCATTTAGTTCTGGTATTCTCAATTTGTGGATTCGAAATGAGCTTCGTTTTTTTATTTGTGTTTTATGTATTTTCTATAAAACTCATGTGAATGTATTATTATTTTTAAAAATATTTATTTTTAATCAATTCAATTAATTAGAGTGAGTAAAATTTTTATAAATTTGTTTTTTACCAAGAATCAAACATATTAATATTGCCTTCTAAATATTATAAAAACTTTAATTTGAACCAGAAATCTGCAAAATAGAATAAATTATAGTTATAATTATATATACATAAAAATATATAATTTCACCAAATAGTGAAACTTTAATAAATTTATGTGACTGAATATGTGGCTGAAACTTTTTAACTTTTTCATAAGTTATAAAATAAATTGTGTAACTTAATAACAAATACACGGTTACATTAGTTGTGTAAGCTACAAGCTACAATCAACAACATTTATTTAACGAAAGAATACATTATAATTATGATATATATTGAATTTCTATTATATAAGTTATTCAAAAATAATTTATTACCACTTATTTTTAAATTATGCATTTTTATTGTATATATTTATAAATTTTTTATCTTTTTTGTTTTATTACTTATAGATAAATATAAATTAAATATGAGAAAAATTTACAAAAAGTTTTCAAATAGGATTTTTTAAGTAAAATTAATTTTATTAATTAAATATAGAAGTATCTAGAAAAGAATAAAATTGTCAATAATTAGTATTATTTCATAAAGTTACCTTGTATATAAATAATTTAGTAAAATATTTTGTACAGAATTTGTATTAAATGTTTTATTTTTATAGAGTGCCACGAAAAGTCCCCTTTTCGCGCAGAGAAAGAAACACTATCACTAACATGTGCGATCGAAATCGCGGTACGAAAACTATGTGGCCGGCACCATATTGAAAATTGAGTCACAAGGGCGCGCAGCGCTTCACGAAGGCTCGAGTGAATGCGTGAACGAGCGCATGAGAAGGGAACGCAGTTACGCGCCATGGCAAGAGCGAACGCTCGCCTTATCGTAGCTACCTCACTACCGAACCCACGCGTTCTCTCTTCCTGGTGGATCCGAATCGCTACGCCACTCTCACCTCTTCGAGAGTAACGCGACTGGCGTTCTCTCACCCTGAGCAGATGCGATGCCGTACTGGGCGGAAGCGGTTCGCTATGCCATCCCGACCACCCGGAGAGCACGTTTGCGACGTTCTCTCTTCCTGACCATCCTCACGTTTCTTATCTCGAGGGGTAAGGCGAGCACCAGCCTCAGGAGAGTGAAATAATGCGAGGCGGCAAGCCACAAGCGAGACTGGGCCGAGACTGTAAATATATAAAACAATTCAAGTATGTAAAAATAATGAAACTGTGTTGTAATAAAACACGAGGAACTCGAGCACGTTGTACGCTATCCGCGTTAATGTATTAAGTAAACCGCAAACGCTATAGGGCCAACCAACGAATCCTTACCGAATGTAACTTATTTTTTTGTAGAGGTGAGACGCCGACAGCAAAATCCGAATCAAGAAGCAATTATTTCATTATTATAAACATTACGTTATTACTTATCGCCCTTTTCTAATAATCATTCTCTTTCCGCCCCAAATAACCCTGGCTGACAAGCTAATCCGGCTAAAAAAGTGGCAAAGGAGTAGATAAGTAGTCGTCGCAGGAGTCCTATCAGGTATCAAGCTTACCCGACAACAGGAGCTGCAGGAGGCGAAGACGACTCACCGAAGGAAACGGAAGCAAAACCGTCACAAGTTAATAAATACTTCGTAATCGTTATTTTGTTCGAAATTTATGACAGTCATTAGAATAATTGTTATCATGATATATGAGAATTTATTTATAATCTTATTTTTAATTAAACATTGATTTATTATTTTACTATAATAATCTTTTAAATATTACTTAGTTCTTTTTCTTAATATTAACAGCTATATTTGATTAAAATTAATTTCTTTGTTATAAATAGAAGGCTTTTCTTTTTTTCTGTAATAAATTGCAGACTTTACAAACTCTTATTCTGATGAAATGAGTATTTTACTGATTGTAAACTCTACCTTTCAAAATGTTAACTATTAAAAATATACATAATCATATATAAATAATAATTCACGTTTTATTTTTATATTGAATTTAATGATTTAATTTTCATTAATTCATATGAAATATTGTAGATATAGTGTTAAAAATTCTTATAATTCTTTATTATCGTAAATAATTTTAAAATATAAAACACTAACGTATAAAATTATTAATTTTGTTATTTTATTAATTCTGTTATTAAACTATATGTTATTAAACTGTTATATACTATCTATATTAAATTATTTTATTATTTTGTTAATTCTTTTATTTTATATGGTATAGCTACATCTCTGTATTCACGTCTAGTTTTGTTAATGTAAAAACGAAAAGATATTCTCTAATTATTTTATTTATCAGTATTAATGTTAATGTTTCGTTATCATTATTTAGAAATAAATTTATTTAATCTTGAAATTTAATAAATTTCGTTGTTTAATTAGTAATTTTCTTAGTTTTCTCGTAGTTTTCTTTCTCGCATATTTTCGTTTGATAATGACGTATGTTAGTTAATGAACTCAATTTTATTTTTTTGTTAATTCTATACATTTAGTTATTTCATGATTATTATATTATATGCAGTGAAACAAGAGCGTATTCTTTTTAAGTAAATACTGTAAATCTAAGGAACCCATATTCGTCAGTTATTCAAGTATTGAAGTTAAAAATATTTATTAGAAATTTTTTATTTAACACCTCATTCGTTAAAAATAGTACTTTAAGTAATTGTAAATAAACGTTGTATGAATTAAAAATTTATTATTCTATATCATATTTAATTTAAAATTATAGTTCACCTAAAAATGTTACTTTTAAGGAACTGAAAGCACAATATACTTAAGAAATGCACTATGTCGTTAAAAAGTATTTTTATTATTAATGTTCATAAAAAAGATTTTTAATAAATTTATAGATACTAATGTTTTCGAATAATTCTGTATAAATATGAAAACTGAATGTTAATGTGATAAAATCTGAATTAAGAAGACTCGAAAAAGCGTCTCGTCTCGCAGCTCGGATTAGAATCAAGAACTTTTCATTTTTACAACGGATATTCTACCGACTGACCTGCCAATGTTGTTGCATCTTTTGCCTCTGAATTATACTCAAGTCATAATTATAACTCAAAATCCGACTTAAATACTACGTCAGAGACCTGAAATAGCGTATATGATCCTAAGAGAATTATATACGAAAGTTTTTTCTAAATTTATTCTGAAACTATATTATTACTAATTCAATAAAATAAGTCAGTTTTTTATTTATAATATGCGGTTATAAAAATGTCTTATACATATAAGTAAATTGCGAATCATCTTTCGAATCAATTTTGTTCGTTGATTCTAAAATGAAATATGATTTATCTCCTTTATTAAATATACTTTTAATTTCCATATTATATAATAATCACAATTAATGAAAAGACGTAGTTTCAATATTTGCATCAACTACGTTTTTTCTCGATCATACTGCGCAGTAAATTTTACTACATTTTTCATCTAGAACTATTCTTTTTCGTGAAAGAATAGTGTCGTCGAAATTATTACAAGTATTAAGAGATAACAGTAGTTAAATCCAAAATAAATTCTCGATGCTTTAACTGTTGCATTCCTTACCTTTCAATTAAACTTTATGTAGCACCAATCTGAACAACTTTTAGTCTATTTTGGTCGAACTAATTTGGTCGAACAAGTGTATACCTTGAAAAAGACTAAGTATTTTTGTAATTAAAATGACAAAAATAATCGTAATTATTAAAAAATATATGTATGTGTGTCTGTGTTATTTTTGTTCAAGTATTAACTTTCAAGAAATTGAACTTCAACCATAATAAAAAAAATAAGGTTCCACTGCATATATTATTTTTAATTGTTTAATTACAAAGTTCTTATTTTGTACTAATATTTATATATTTGTTAAATATTAATTAAAAATAATACATAATCAATTAAATTATCAATTAAATTATTTTAATTGACAGATTAGATCAATGAAAAGATAACAAATGAGGGATTTGTGCTATAAATATTTATTTTTAAAGAATTATTACTGTCGCGTATGATTGAATTTTATTTTCACAACTTGAAAGCTTTGATATCTTTCTTCGCTTAAACTCAAAAATATTTTTGAAACTTACATATTCATCCTTACATTTATATAGATATTAAGCGCTTACCATGAATGATTTAGAGTAGGTAGATAGTGTAGACGAATGAGCAGAAGGAAGCGGAGGTGTATGTTTAAGAAAGTATGCTTATATTTTCGTACATTTAACTGTACTTTAACTTTTGCAATATCTTAACTTGATTTTTCTAAGGTCAAACTTATAATATAACGAAGGATCGTCCAGATTTATATATTATATTAAAGCTACATTTAAGAAAATCTTCACAAAATTATACTCGTTTTATTATTATAACTCTTAACATAAAAATTTGCATAAGTGTTCGAATTAGATCGAAACACAAATCAATTAAAAGTTAATTTTATACAAATTTTTAGTCTATTTAATTACTTCACTTAAGCTTTATTACTTATATATTTATGTACATATATATAGTATACTATAGTATATGGTATGTTATAAGTGTATTATATACATAAGTGTATATATATATATATATATATATATATATATATATATATATATATATATATATATATATAAACTATATTATATGTAAAAGCAAGATATTAAATTTATAAAATAATTTTCTAGAAGATAATAATTAAAAACTTTACATATACGACGTTCGAAAAAATTAGTTTCTGAAATAATTAATTAATTTACTTTCCGAATTTCAAAGTTCTAATATTTTTTCTAAAACATATTTCTCAAAATAAACTCACTGATTAAATCTACATAAAACATAACGATAAATTATAAATTTTAATTTCTGAATTGGAAAACAAAATTTAAAAAGAAATAATCCAAAGTCCTTAAAATAATAAGATTATAACGTAATCTTAAGATTTTTAGCTATTAGAAAATAGAACGTTTAGGAATATAAGTTTACTCTCCATTGTAAATAGACAAACTGAAATAAATTTTTTTAAAAACTTTTTTTGAACAACTAGCACATAATTAAAAAAAGAATTTAAAAAAAAAGTTATAATTTAAAAGAACAAATTATCGAAATATGAATTTAAAATATATAAGTAAAAATATAAGACTATTACACGTGTAAAAACATTAGTCTTTTAAAATATTTCACAAAAATTCAATTTACAAAATATGTGCATAAATTCAATTAAAATTCAATATAATAAAAAAGTTTGAAAAATTCATAAAATTGAAAAATTGGAAACAATATTATAAAAATGTTTGTAACTTAAATATTTTAAGCATTGTAATGAATTACATAAAGAATTGATTTTTAATTTCATTAATTATTCGTTACAAACTTATAAATAGTGTTATTAATGTCATAATAAAAGAATCATTAATATTATTGGCATAAGCAATGACTATAAACATTTTTAAGTTTACTATTTTTTCATTGAATTTGTAAGGCACTTATTATTGTAAGCATTATACTCGCAGTAAATGGGAGTACGCATTTATTATTATGAAATAAATGTTTTTGTACACATTGTTACAAAATACGTATATTACATACGTGTCTTATAAAATGACATTGATTACCTACATATTTCAAGTAATCTGAAAATGAGTTTGAATTACTTATTTTCAATTTAATAATACAGTTCATTGTATTATACTAAAATGCAATCACTGCGAGTGCATTTTAAAAATATTATTGATCCTTTTAAACATGCATTCAATTATTATGTATTAATCATTACTTTTATCTTAATATAAAAATACAATTATACGTCACTATCATTTATAATGAAATTCTTTATTTGGAATATTAAAATATTTTATTATATAGAAAAGTGAATTTAAAATAGATCCTTTAGTATTTTACGAGATGTTACCGTTAATAGGTTGTTGACTGGCTTTTCCTATCTTGCAAGTGTTTATTATTCAAACAAATCATTTTATTATATAATATCAAATGAATTAATAAACGTCTTGCTTTTACTTACAAATACTCTTTTTGATTTAATGTTTAAAAATGTTAATATCATTAAAATCGTAATGTTATATCAGTTATATTCTTTAAATTTTATTAAATATGTTACATTAATTACAACTTTTTATATAAATTATCTACGCTTTAATACTAATGTATTTATTGCAGCGATGCAATTTTGAATTTTTGATCAGATTATCTACATTATTTCTTACAAAGCATTTTCTTAATCATTCAAGATACATGTATTAACTATCCGCAGTGCATAAAGCTATACACTATTATTCTTTTCTTCTTATATCATCACAATATTTGCGTATTTACAAACATTGCAAATATTTATGATTGTTTTTCGCTAAGGAAATATGTAATAAGATGTTTCAAAAGTGTTTGTTCTCTGATTTACCTTAAATCTAATCTTGATGTCGATGACGTTGATCTCAAGATGAGACCAAAAGCGATTTTGATTAATCCTTTTTCTGTTTTCTCAATGGCTAGTTAAGGTCACCAATACCCTAAAAAGGGCAGAAAGTTCTTTGAACGATATCGATCTAACAAATGTGGTTGGACTGAGACGAAGAGGCTCGGGTAGGCAAAATTAAAGATAAACAATATTCCTATATCTATATCTTATCGTCGAAGGTCTGCCACCAATATCTCGCTTTTCCTGTTTGCTCGAGGCGAAAGAAAAGAATAAAGACAGATTCTGGAAGCGCCTCTGATCCTTTCCAAGGCTCTGCTTTTCCTGTTGTCTTTAACTCGGAAGCTTTGTAAATCTCTCTTTGAGTTTTAGTTGTTCCAATCAGAGCGCAAGGCTCCTTTCCTCTGCTACCAGATTCAATCAGCGGTTTTTCCCGAGCCTGTTGGAAAATGTTGGTTGGAAAATCGCGGGGCTTCTCCCAGGCAATCTGTTGCTCTCCTTCCACTCTTTATCTCTTTCTCGATCTTGTCTGTATTAGTCTAAGTTTACATCCTATCGTCACTTGCACAAGCTCGGTAAGTTTCTTAAATGATTCGCTGGATGCGCCTAGCGCGCATCATCCTTATAATCATAATTCACTTAATCAATTTAAAAAAACTTATTTATATAACATAATATTGTCTTTAGATATGAAGCTTAACAAAATTAGTCGAATTATAAAGAAATTCAACTATAATATAAATAATTTCCATAGATCATATTAAATCTTTCTACAACTGCTCTTGTATATTTTATACTTATTAATATGATAATAATTCATGTAATAATCAAGTACTAAGAATGAATATTAAAAATAAAATTTTAAATTAAATATTTTAGCTAGTCGTTAGAATTCAAAACGTTGGAAATTTGTATATTTTTTAAACACATAATAAGTTATTTGTTTATAAATAATAACACAAAAATTTTATTATTTCATTGTAACTGAAAGCGTATCTATTTAACTGACTTAATTAATTAATTTTATTTAATAAGATGAAATTATAAAAACAAAGTTTTCGATAATATCGCTATCTATTCTTTTATTTGAAAATTATATTAAATGAAATAATTAAATTTAAGGTTTTAGGTGACTTTCATTGAAAAAATCAATGAAAATGAGAATAAACTTGTAATCATAGAAATCTATAAATAATTATATTATAATTATTACCATATAATAAGTTTTTACGTATTCATTATGCCAAAATAGCCTTAAAATTATTATAAAGTTTTCAATTCATATATATATATATATGTAATACAAATTAAATTAGACGAATAACCATTTTCTTGAAAAGCTTTTCTTTGAATTTTTAACTGCATAAAAATATTAATTATTTTTATTAAATAAATGAAAAGTATAGTTCAAGTTTGATAAATGTTTAAGGATATTAATAGTATATTTTTTACATTATTTGAATAATAAAGGTGTTTCTTTGTTAAAATGTTTTATATTTAAAAACTGTTTTTATTATAAAAGAATTTACCTTCAAATCAAGAAATGTTATTTGAACTAACTAAATACTAATCTGAATTAACTTTAAAATTTGTAAAGAATTTAATTTAAACAATATTCAAATATTTCCTTTGCGCTTCCCTTCGTACGAAAGGAAAGCAGTGTCGCGGATCAAGGGCCGGAAAACGAAGAGGAGGCCCGGCGCCTACGTCCGAACAAACAATGTCTGTGAGTATCGTGCAGTGATGCGAGTGTGAGTGATATAGTGTGTGGGAATGTAAGTGTGAGTGATAAAGTATGCGCGCGGCGTGACGTTAGCTACAGGGATGCAAGTGCGAGTGGAAAAAAAGTGTGTGTGGAGTAAGAAAGCGTGCGTGCGGCAGAGCGTCGGCCGCAGAGTGGAATTGCAAAGGAGAGAGAGTACTCAAAAGTATGAGTGCGGGTGAGAAAGCGTGTGGGCGGTATAGCGTCGGCTGCAGAATGGAAGTACGATTGAGAGAGAGTGCGCGAAAGTATGAGTGTGAGTGAGAAAGCGTGTGTACGGCATAGTGTCGGCCGCAGAATGGAAGTGCTAATGAGAGAGAATGATGAGTGAGTGAGTGAGATAATGCCTGCGTAGTGGGAGTATGCGGCCCGAGATGCGTACGAAAGTGAATGCGCAGCGAGCAGTAAGAGAAAGCACGAGGCCGTGGAGGGGAGCCTTGGCTATGTGTCTAGCCCTGGCTATGCCTTAGCCAGCGCAACGCTAGGCTATTCACGAGCAAGCGTGACGCGCTTGCGCCACCGCCACTACTATTTCCCCGCCGCCACGGTTGTAAGGGCAATGACTAGGCGACGTGGCTCCTCCTCGAGGCCTCCGAGTACGAAGGCGTGAGGGGAAGTGCCCGCGAAATATAAAAAGGGCGCGCTCACGCAGATTCGAGAGCCGGAGGTGGAGTTCGGGAAGCGAAGGTATCCCAGTCATGCTGATTTTTGGCGAACTAGGGAACTCCAGAAAGTGCTGACTTTTGACGCAGTCTCTTGGCTAGACTCCCCCCGCTATCTTCCGCCGAGATATTCAGTGAAATCCCGTCGAGTAAACTCGCGTTGATATACTGTCGTCGTTCAATAAGTGTTGTAATTCCGCCGTACAGTATATACGAAAGTGTCGCATCGCCGATTTATTGGTCTTTGTTGTAATCCCGTCGTACAGTGTGTGCGAAAGTGTCGCACCGTCGATTTATTGGTTTTTGTTGTAATTCGCTGCTTGATATGAAAAAGTGCCGCGTTACCGACTGACTTATACTTGTAAAACCTCGCCGTCTAGTGCGTAAGAAAGTGCCGCATGTATCGCAGTCGTTTAAATGTCCGCCGAAAACTTCTAAAATGTATAATCATTATTCATATCTGTAATCGTTAAGATTTCTTTGTAAGCGGTAAGCGTACCCTAAAATAAATAAAGCCTCTGTAAATATTATCGAATAAAAATAATTCTAAGTTTTGATTTTAAACATAAAGAAAACGCCTTACTTATACGCCCCGGTTTCCTCGCGCCTCCTCCTCCCGTCACAAACCTGGTCCGATATTGAGCCATCTGGGACGGGACAGTCAGGAGGCACGGGAAACCGAGTCGCCTTACTTACCAAAAGGACGAGTAAGTAGGGACTTAAACCGCAACAACGTAAAACGAATCGATCGTTACATGGCGTCCTATAGGGACCCATGGCCTAAAATATTGCAATCGTTACACATTTGTTGTTGAAATATTTAAATATACTGTGTAGGCTGTACGACCCAAGTCGCAAGAACATTTTTCTGTGTTATATACAGTGGATATGCACAACTAGTATTCATATGCGGATTTGCGTTGTGCACTACGAGTTTGTAAGAGTATATAAGTATAAATAAGTATAAAGTAAAAACAGCGAGTATACTAGTATGCGGGTGTGTACAAATAATGCACCGCGTGACCCGTCCTAGAACGAGAGACCGCGCGTTCTGTTGGTGCGAGAGCAAGAAAAGACATTCACGTGTACACTCTACCCCTGCTCGACTCGCGGAACCTGAAATATACATAATATCTCGTTTCGGTTAGCGCAACTGTGTGAGATCATAGAGATCGAAATTCTATTCGCACAACAACTGCGTGCCCTCTCACTAAAGGAATATAAGACCATTCACGCCACGATATGGCTGACACAAAGGAACGATTTTTCCTCTCCTGTAATTATCAGCCCTTGCAGTTCTCTGTCTTTACATTTTCGCTGCTTCGAGTCAAACTAGAAGTAAAGATTTTTACCATACCACCTTGTCCACCCCTTGGTTTTGACCCATAGAGTCTGCTTTGCAGTGAACAACTCCGCCACACTGGGTTAGCCTCACCTTGTATGTTTTATGTTGCATTCAGTCCGTTTTTCGACGATATTCTCCGCCACACGTTATGTTTGGGTTAGGCTAAATCAAATTAATTGCTGAGAACATGAATTCGTTGACTATAAGCGTACGAACTCAGAGACTGCGACTGAGTATGGTTTCCTCGGTATACTACGTACTTCGGTTACGTGCGTGTGCTTCTTATGTTTAATTTATATACTTCTTAGATTAAGTTTGTTTGTTCTTTTTTAAGGTAATTCGTATACTTCTTTTACGTTATTTTTATGTGTTTTTTAGGTTAAGTTTGCATACTTCTTAGGATAAGATGTAAAATGTTTAGGTCCCGCTAAGTGATTCTGTCTTAATCGTAAGTAAACTGTTTTTAAGGTGAGAAATAACGTAACACTCCGTCAACCATATTTTCGCTGTTAAAGAAAATAAACAGAGTTTAGTTTATATTATAAAATCCCCTCATCTTTAATTTGAAAACTCCGGAAAACGTAAACCTTTCATCGTAACGAAACCTAGCTGATTGAAACGATTAAAGCTGAAAAATCAGAGAGAGACATACACTGCTGCAGTATACATAAAGAAAGAAAGAGACAATCTCCTTCCTCTCTGAAGCGTACTTCACCATTACATCGATCAAGATAATTTAATTATAATATTATGATGTACAGATTTATTATTATTTATTACATCCATATGTTTTGATTATTTTGTATTTGGAATTTTTATATTTTTTATAGAATAGTAGAGAAACATTAAATAGAATAAGAAAAACATTTAGTACATGAACTCGTAGTTAGCAAAGTAATATAACAAAATGAAAATACTCCCTTAATTATAGTATACGACACAAAATAAAACTTTTTAAATAAAATATATAGTATATATTGATATAATAATCAGAACCAATAAATCTTTTGTGTTATTGATATGGAATCTACAATAAAAATCACAATATATAAAATCTCTTGTAACATGGCAACCATTAAAATAACCTAAATAATATTATAATGTAATGACAACAAAATTTGTTATTCGACATAATATGAATTAATTATAAAATATGTATAAAACTTAAAGAATATTGATATTATTAAGTACTTCGGACTCTACGAAGAATTTCTCTAAAAATAATTTCAAAGTAATTTAATATATACGTAAAGACTATAAACCTAATTTATTAATAAATTCCAGATAAAAATTCAAATCATTCTAAGATATTACTTAAAGTTAGATTTATATTAATTGATTTATTGTATAACATATTATAGAAATTTAAAACTTTGAAATTTTAATTTACCATAAAAAATATAATATATATTTAATTTATAGTAAAATATTGGCAATCTAAAATATAATTTTTTTACTAAAAATAATAATAATTTTCTATTGCAGTTATAACTCTAATTCTTATTAAAATTGAATATCAATTAAGCTACTGTATCAGCGTAATGAAATATATCTTACATAATATATTATAGTTTTTCTTCATCTACTCAGGTTGAATGAAAATCAATAAAAATTCGGCTTAACCTGCGATAAAACTATTAATTACGATATAAATATTTTTAGAAAGAGACTATAAAAAGAAAGCTCGATTTTACCTTTTTCTTATCTTTTGAAATACTATTTGTTTTGTGACGGTTTTTTATTTTGACACATTATGACTGCTGTTTTGTCTGGAGGCTTTGTATATGACCTCCGCGGCGCTTTTTGACCCTCTCCTCGTGCTCGTTATATAGCCTTGGACTCACCGGTCAGGGTTCGTTTGAGCGAAAGATGAGTAGATGATTTTAAAATGAAATTAATAAATAACATCAAATGACTGATTTATTGACCTCTCGAGTCTAGGTTGTGAGAATCTACAGTCAGAAAAGTATAACAAAAATTAACATAAAAAAATAATTTATTGTAGTTTAAGTTTCTAGCTTGATTATGCGACGGCGAAATTTATATACGTGTATTATAATAACTCTCGGAGCTCGTCGACGGTGCAAAATTCGCATTCTAATATTTTATTTATACGCCTGCATGCACACGTACATGCATTCACACTGCACTGGCTCTTAATGATTGTAGGCCTCTGTTCGGCAAATCGCGTCACTCTCGGATCAGGTCAGGATGGTGTAGTGAACCGCTTACGCCCAGGAGAAGAGTGCGTGAACCGCGTTACTCTTGTATCGAGTCAGGATATTGTAGCGAACCATTTATAATGTCACTAACGATATCTAGAGGCTGCTTCGGTGCGACGGTAAAACACCTCACCTCGTAACTCTCTCAATGATTGTTCTCGCGCCATATTTATATACTTCAGAAGGCTTTTCTTTTTTCACTTTTCTTTCGTCGCATATTGGAGGAAATCGCTTCTTCTTACAATGTGGGCCGGCGTGATTTCGTTGGCAAGGGGGCTATGGGAAGGCGGCTCCCATTCTCTAACTTATTTCTTCTCACTGTCTTTCTCTCGCACTCCGCATTACGCACCCTCATGTTTTCTAATACGGCGTCGCCATATTGTTTTTATACCATATCGTGTTTTTTTACAGCGTGCTTTTATTTTTTGTTTAGCACAATAGCGCATTTTCGTCGCAGTTTAAAAATATTACTTTTCTAAAAGAATGAACGTGCGGAGAATGAAAACTCTTACCGTGGACAACTTCGGTCGGGCGGGATTCTTGGATGGAATTTCTTAAAAAAGAATAAAGAATTAGAGAATTCAAAAATATTTAAGTATTCTCCAACTTAATTATACAAGAAAATAATATACTAAAATTTCAACATTTTCTACTTTTTCGGAATAAATTAGTGCATTACTTACGTGCCAATTGAAAACGAAAAAACAAAAGCATTTACTTAATGCAATTATCTTAATGCATTTACTTCGGTTATTATAAATAATACAAGCTGTAACATTTCTATTTAGTAGCAAATATTATTTAACTGTAAAAATCTAGAATTGTTGATTTAGTTAAAAACCTACAAGTTTGTTTTCATATTGAGTAATATGTTGTCTTTGAATTAAAATACACATCAAATTCTAAAAGATTTTATTAAATCCTAAATATTAAATCTATTTTAGAATTTATATCATAATAGTTCTTTTAAAATTTATATTTCACATCGAAATAATAAAAACAACATATATTATTTGATCGTAAAAACGAAAACATTTTAATTTCACTCACTCTATAAAAAAAATTAAGATAAGCTTTCTGTCAATTGTATAATTTTTATATAATTTTCATCAGAAAATTTGTTCTATGCTTCTTAGAATACAAAATTATTCAATGTGTTACAAAAATTGGTATTGACACACAAAAAGAAATTTTCATTGAATGCTTCTTATTTCTTCTATTATTTGCAATCAATCATAAAATTCGTTTTATTTTCCACAGATCTCAAACGTGGAAATTTAAATCTCAAATTATAAATGAAACTATAGATTATCGTATCATCCATTTAAAAATCTATAATTTATGCATGAAATTGAGTGTATTTAAATGAATAATTATTTCTAATAGTATTCATAAACGTTGTTAGAAAAACATTTTTTTACATATTATAACTAGTAATTTAATTATTATATGTTTAAATATTTATTATTTTTGTTTCAGATTTACTTTACTGATAAATTAATAAAGTTATTTATACATTAAAAATAGTTTTCTTGTTAATTCAAGTATGGTACTATATTACGTAATCCATCTTCTGAAGAGTGGATTCGTCTCGTCTCAAAAGTTTCTAAGAGTTTGGGCTGACTTTTTTTACTTTATAATGAGGTTTTCAAGATCGCCCAAATCTGTGTCCTATTTGTTCTGATAAGAGAAGTTTGCTCCTATGTCCGAAAGGAACGTACGCCTCTGAGTACTTTTGATCCTTTGTATTGATAAGGATAAATTCTGAAAGGAGGGGAGATGACAGGGAAAGAAATAGCTATACCAACAATCTATACTCTTCGATTACACAGCAGCGCTTGCGCGACTTTCCCGAGACACAGTCGGTGATCCTTTACGTTGAAAGAGCTCACTCACTATACTGCCTTGCAACTGTCCGCACGCACTTCTATCTCTCTTTATCTCGAAAGCCGAGCTTCGCTGCTCCTTCGCCATGGGGACCTGAGTTACACCGTTTAAATCAGCGCAAGGCATTTGTGACGATTTCTTCTTCTGTTATCTCCTTTGTTCGACGGACTTTTTCTTCTTGATTTCTCCTTCCTTGTCCCCTCGTCCCTTTTGGCTGTTGTTGGTTGCGGGTTTCTCGTACTCCCCGTCTGTCCCGTCCCGGAGAGCTCGAGGTCGGGCCAGGTTCGTGGCGGGAGGAGGGAAGTGCAGAGAGGCCGGGGCGAAATGAACAAGGCCCCTTTTTTATTTAAGAAATGCGGATCAACTATTTTATTGTTTTTGAGTTACATTTGTCTTTTCTCATGCGGTGCGCTCACCGCTTACAAAGGAGGCTTCTTTGTTAAAGATGACGGTTACATTTTATGACTTATAGCGGTGCGCTCACCGCTCACAAATAGTCTTATTATCTATCTTACTGGTGCGACACTTTCGCACCACCGTTACGCTGATACGCTGACGCGGCGGGGAGAAGTCCAGCCCGATGGCTGTGACTCCAGGCGCGCGATCGCGGCCCTAAACCTACACCGGAGGTACGACACGAGTGGTGCCTCCGGGAGCCCCTCGTGCGCCAAAAGTCGCTCGTAGGAGTCGTGCGCCAAAAGTCGCTCGACCAGGGAGCCTGTGCTCCCTGAGCTCTTCCTCCTGAAGTTCCCTGGTGCGCCGAAAGTCGCTCGACCGGGAAGCCTTCGCTTCCCGAACTCCACCCACGTCTCTCTATTTCACGTGAGCGCGCCCTTTTTATATCGTTCTCGGGCGCGCTTCCCCTCACGTGTTTTAACTCGCGGGCCTCGCGGTGGGGTCACGCCGCCTAGCCGCTCTCGTGGGCCAGGCTGGTGGGGGGGGGGGAATAGTGGCGGAGCGAGCGCGTCGCGCTTGCTCGCGGATTGCCCTGCGTTAGCCTGGCCAGCGCTATACGCAGGGTTCCCCTCCCCGGCCCCCATACTACGTTTTTGTATTCATTCTTCTTCCCTCCCTCTCGTGGGTATTTCGGACCGTCAGTCCCCACTATGTTGACCCTCACTCGCCCGATAATTACGTTTTGCCGTACGCCCCCTCCCATTCCCACTCACACGCTCACGCACTTCCTCCCTCACGTTCAACTTTCACTCGCAGCACCGCTGTGCCCCCTTCCACTCCCACTCTCGCGCCCTGCCTTCATGGGCAACGCCGTGCCGCACGCCCCCCTCCGCCCCCACTCACATGCTCTCACAATCATTCGCTCGTTCTTTCTCTCTCTCACTCATACCTTATGTCTTCGGGCGTTGTAGTCCGGACCTCTTCTTTGTTTTTCTGCCGGCCCGGCTCCCACGGCAATGCTGTCCCTTCGCGACGAAATTATTCGTCGCACATTTTTAGCGGAAAATTCCGGAACCTCTTCTCACGCGCGTCAGTTTACCTTCTTTCTCCATGCCGGGAGAGACTTCCCTTCATTACGCGTTGCTTCGACGAGTCACATCGCACAAGTCCAAACTCGCATGACACGGTTGCCGCGGATCGAGGTGGCCCAGCGCACGTTAACATTTTATTTCTCAAAACCTGTGATTCTATAAGATAATGTCAAAATGTATAAATTACAAATATTTTAAATGTGTGCAATGACGCTGATCTGCCCTAGGTTTGATGTTAGAACAGCATATTTAATTTGAGTCCGAAAAGTCTGTCGCGAACTTATAATTAAGTATATCTATAATACAGTGTTTACGGGCAAGCAATAAAGTCCGGGCGAAAGTGTGAGCGTGCATATACAAAAGACACTGCGCGACACAAGTATATGCAAGAACAGTGATAGTGAGTGTATGTATGAGTGACGTGTTCGTGGCATAGTGTCGACTGCAAATGTACGATGCATAAGTGAGAGAGCGTGAACATATCCCATAGTTAAATGCTGCTTAGTGCGTGAGTAATAGAGAATACGGAGTTAGAGAACACTAGTATGTCCCAGTGTAAGCTTCCGGTGCACCAAGAGCTTCAGGGTGTAGTCGTTGGACGTACCCCGAATATAAAGCGACGTAGCTCATTTCTCTCCGACGTGATTCGCCCGTACAGTCATCCTGCACCATTGTCCACCACGACAAATCATTGTAAATCTCCGTATACGTTAACACTTCGTTGTAATGCGTGAATTGCCACCATACCCGTAAAAGAAGCGCAGTATATTAAAGATATATTTATACTAAATAATCTACTACCTATTCTCGCGATATTATATTCCTTCTCCCGATATGAACCCGGTTCGACATCTAGCTATCTTGGCCGGGTCAACTAAAAAGTACGAGGGATCGAGCAACCGCCGCTGTCGCGGTTGAAAAATAAGGAAAAGGTAAAGCCGTCACATGGCGTCCGCGCGAGGGACGCAGAAGAAATCAAGATCTGAGTTAAATCGAATACAAGTTAAAGCACGCCCGTAATTGATATTTGGAGCGACGGAAGCAGTCACAAAGCATCTGATGGACACTCGAAACTTGGCACTTATAAGTCGTATTATAACCGTAGATTGATGGGTGCACAGTCACCGCAACATATCGTCACTACTGTATCATGAAAACCGCGAGAGAAGTGCGTCGCATACAACAGCAAACTTTTCATGCTTGCACGAACAAACCACGTTTGTCTATAAAACGGCCCACGTAGTGCAGCTCAAAACCATTTTTATACATTTCGACGAATGGAATCCAAAAAATCTTGGACTAATCTTGATTCACCGAATTCGCTACTCCCGCTGTCACTAGCCTTGTCAGCGAAACTGACTTACTTTATTGTTTTTTCAGCTCACCGACTAGCCCCGTGGTAATCTCTTTTTTTCCTGTTTTTTTTTTCGTTCTGTCGTTCAACGTGCAGCTATCCCTCGTACGACGTTGTTAGACATTCTACAATCCCATCTCTTCACTTTCTCCACACACAAGGTCGTTCGGTGTATTTCGTTCATTTTTTTTTTCTTAAAACATCGAGAGCTAGGCTATGAAAAACGATGAAAACCATCTCATGTGCAAAAGAATCATCATTCCCTCACAATAACTCCAGGCAGAGAAGTAGGGCTGAAAAACTATATAATATTGTTACGTCCATGACGTAAATGCACCTTTTAGACCAATACAGTTAAGTATACTAGCCTGGAATGGGTAACGGTACTATTTAACAAAGTGCAAAGATTTATTAAAATTCAGCTATACATTTCAGTTATCTTATATTGTTGTTAGATTAACTCTATATTAATATTCCTAGAATTTGCGTCTACTCAATAATAAAGAAAAGGGTTGCTAGAACAGATACTCCATATCGCAACATAGACTTTTGCCCAGTTCGTTAGTATGGAAAGAAAAAATAGAAGTTCCATATCACAATATAGATTTTTGTCTAGTCAGTTAATATATATAAAAAAAAGAGTTATATAGGAAAGGATTTTAGAAAAAGGAATTGGGTAAAGGGTAGGGGGTCTTATCCTCCTTTAAAGGATAAATATATATTTAATTTTAAAAGAAAGGTATTTATTACTCACTTCTTTAATACAAATAGTAGGTCAGCTGTCAGGTACAAGATTTAAAGGTGAACTCTAATTTTGCATGGAGAAATGCGACTTTTTTTATACAAAATTTAAAGCACAGGCGGTATAGGCAAAGAAGGGATTTTTATGGCTTTTCCCAGCAAAGTCTATACAGTCTGTATGTATACAATTTCTATTTTTATTAATTTACTAGCGCTTATATTTAATTAATTACTTAACTGCTTATAAAATTCGGTTCGCAATTTCCTTTTTCATAATTTTACAGTTTTTGTTTTATAAATTTGTTAATATTTAGCCTGTTGTTATTGATATTAGTTCAAATAATAATATGTCGTTGTTACATTTAAATTTTCTTCGGATTTATATTGATTTTTATTATTTCTTATATTAGTATTATTAATATTATTATAATTATTACTATTTTCTTTGTTTACTATTGTATTTCCTTTAATTGTATAGAAAACGTTATTAATATTTGTTTTTTTTGTTAATATATATTTATTTCGATTTTTATATTCCTCCCATTTTTTTCTATTCTATTTCCCTTATTTTTTTGTCAATTTATATATAAATATAACAAAAATAATTAGTGGGAATATGATAATGATTTGGCATTTAATTTAGCCTTATGAAATTACTTATATTTGCTTAAATAATAATTAGAAAAATTCCATGTTATTAACTGTATTAGGTTTGTTTTATAATTATATTATAGTAATTTATTATGGCAATAATTTTACGATTTTATTTTGTTTTTCTTTCTTTTTTGATTATTTAAATTTTTCTTTAATTAATTATGTAATAAAAACTAAAATAATATATGGGAAAATACATTTCCCTTTGTTAATGCAATTGCACAGTCGCAGAATGTACATGCATGTATATGTGGGCGCACAGCTGTTTGTAAGTACAAGTACCATTGGAAGATGTCGTTGTGTATGTATATGTATATGGCGTTCGGCTACTTGAGAGTGCAACCGCGCAATACGCGTGTGTGAGTGTAGGCCTTTGGTTGCTCGAAAAAATGACGGTACAGTTATAAACATGTCATGGTTATGACCTTTTGCATGACATTCCAGGCCTAGGTGTCGAATTTAGATACTTTTTTTTCTTATTGGAGAAAGAGAGAAAGAAGAGAGAAAAAAATATTTCTTTTCGAAAAAAAAAATTTCTTTCTTACTTTCGATAGTTTTAATGAGACGATGTCGTAAAAATATGTTAAGCACCATTAATTAAAATGATACAAGATATTGTAACCAAAATAAACAATGACTAAGTTTTCTAATTCTCTTAATTTGATGTTGGTAATAAAAGAATTACTTTTGAATTTAATGTAAATTTCTAATTACTCTGTATCACCATTTCATAAATTTTTGAATAAAGAATATTAAAAAGAAATGGTTTTTAAATAAGAATATATAGATTAGTAGTCACAAGAAGGTAATAGAGAGCAAGTATAAACATAAAAAAATTTAATTTGATACTTTATTCGTATAATAAAACTGTGATTGCGATAGAGACGTGTCGACGCAGCGCTTGAAGCGGGAAGTAACGTGTACTGCACATAAGGCCAGTAAAGGCACCCGAGTGTTTCCGAGCACGCCCGAGTATCAAACATATGAGTGTGAATGAGAAAGCATAAACGCGCATGAAGGATTCATAACTGACTGAGATAGTGGGCGCATGCGTCACAACGGTGACTACGTTGCGTATTATAGATGTGTGATCAGACCTCGCAATGATCGAACGCGTCAATCAAATAGACTCACTCAAGTAGATCATATTAAGTAATCCATCGCGCATCTATCCGCGCAAAATAGGCAAAGTGTCGATCTTTAAATTGTCGTGCACACATCATTCCGGGTCAACGGCCTTCTAGCAATCACCAAAATCACACAACACCCTCCTTACCTTGGTCAAACAGCAGCAAACGTGATTTGCTGGTCCTTTCTGTATTTACTTGATAGTGACACGTTTCACGTACTCTCGTCCTAGGAAGTCCGTGGTTTGCTGTCCATTCTGAAAATTTGCGCAGACTGATTCACGTCTTCCATCCTGAGGTAACAACGATTTACTGCGCTTACCGAAATACTAGAGATTAACGCAATCCGCTCACTCTCTTCTCAAGGTAACAGTGGTTTCCTGTATCTACTCCGATCCATGTAAAATCGTGATTGCATTCTCTTTTCCTTGGCAACGCGGTTCACCCACCGTACGGAGTGTTTGTGTGTGTACGTAAAACTTATATATAGTGTCGGATATTTGCGGATTATTGTACATCAAATACGTTTAATATTTCTTTATCATTTAATGTTTTGTTTCACGTTAATAAATTAGTTTTGAGTTATCAGTATAATTTAATATTTTTTTTTAATTTTATTATATTCCTTTGTTTATTATAACGCTATGTAGTCAGGCTCTGACAAGCCAATAAAGAAAATTTATTTTTAGGGTTTAATAATACGTCTTTATTTATTTTAATTTGTTAACCCAACACTCAAATTCCTGCTTCATTCCCATTCAAATAAATCCTGTTTGGTGAGTTGTCCCGGCAATAATACCAGCCTCCTAGCTCCCGATAATCAGATGATTGAAGGGAGTGCAAAACTTCCACCGCAAAAACAAGCAAAATCATAAAACTTTGTCCACGAGTATTTCGTCACGGATGAATATTTAAAAAGGAAATTTTAAAAACTCGAGTTACATCATAAAACATTGAAAGTATCTTATTATCTACAAATATTTATAATAATGTACAAAATGATAGGTAAATTTAATGATGTTGATAAAGAAAATTAAGTTTGTCATATACCAAACTCACATATATATCTTGGCACTTTAATGAGCCTGTTTACAAGAATCTTTATATTTGGATGGTGATAAAGATGAAATTACTTTTATCCGAACTATGCATGCTCACATTAGTCATCTTAGGCACAAGACCAGATATTTTGCATTAGCGCATATAACAATGTTAATCATCACAGAGGACTTTTTAAACTACTAGAATTTTAAGCTTTTTGAGTTTTTACAAGTGTTTGCAATTTTACAATGAAAATAACTTTCACTCCTAAATGAAAAGTACTGAAAAAATGACTTATAAAAGTTAGTAGTTCATTGGGCCGATCCTGAACATCAGAGATCAGCTCGACTTTTCTGTCTTAAATTTTCGGCTTTTAACGAGTAGGTACCACCCTTTATAGTATCAGATATTTGTGTAGCATTCAGAAATTAATGGCATGATATAGTGATGAAATAGCTACTCTAAATCGCCATCAAATACCAAGAGACGATAGAACTAGGTCAAGAAACTGCTCATAGTTATACTTAGACTACGTATATGTTACAAGGAAGACTTGAGATGCTAACTGTACCTATAGTAGTCTATTACACTTACTTTGAATCTTCTTTTTATTAGAAGACTGTCTGGCTGATCATAATGACTTCGTCGAACCATACAGATCGCACATCAAAGAGATCAAAGTAAACTTATTGCTGTATTTTTGTAGCTTGTGGTAAAGCACAATACTCTTATTCAACTACATATGATTATGTAAAGAGGTAGTGAAATAAATTTCGTCGCCCACGTCAAAAAATGAATGGTGATTGCTTCTATTGAGCGCCTCAAATCAGTCTTCAAACTTGCAATTAGTAATATTTCAAAGGTCATAGTGAAGTAGCCTGAAATCAGAGATTAACTATTCATCAGAATATAGACACGTTCAGCCAGTTTCTTTACTTAAGAAACTCATTTAGACTCAGAACTTACGTGTAACAAGTCAGAAAAACGAGTAAATGATACCTAAGCCTACCTCGAAACAGCTTGCTGTATAACAACTTGCGAAGAAAAGTGACTCCTTTAATATATCTCGGCATGAAATAAAATTCATCGAATTAGTTCCATCATATATACTTTCCAGCAGTACTCTAAAAAATATCTAAATAACTTAGAAATATTTAACAAATTTTAAAGTTTATCGCATTTATTAATAACAATAATTAAGTTAGTATTTATTTAAATACACGCGTTGATAAATTACTTCGTACAATTAAATTAATTACAGAATAACGAGTTCACAAAAGAATCGACAATCCTTATTTTTACCCTCAAGAAGAAATCGTGTTGCGACTAAGAATTAAGGCATTCGCCTGTAACGATCGATTAACATTGCACGTGCTTTTTTCTTCATGCTTTTTGCGTGGGTAGCTTATCCCATTAACGCGCCTAGTTCCGTGTCTTTAACCCGCATACATCAATGCTGTGAAATAAGCGATTCACAGTAATTATTCTATTCGCGGAGAGTCGTAATTTGTGTGTTCGCTCTCTGTGAGCTCGATTCGCGCATCTATCAAGCTTGATTCTCGGACACATAGGGCCGAGAGAAGATATTGCGCGTATACTTTAACCGAAGAGTGAAAGATGTGTGAAAGGTATTGTACCATCTGTGACTTTTGTAATACATTGTAATGTATTGAAATTATTGTATACATATTGTGCACATCAAGTATGGTGGTTCTTAATGTACTTATCATTTTATTAGGCCTTATAATATAGATTTATATAAATTATTCAAATTATTATTAAATAATTATTATCCTTTATTTTGCAACGGTGAGCGGTGAGATCACGAGAGACTAATTAAGAAAACCTATTTTAAGATTAATTATTACGAGTATTAATTTATCTTGATTGACAATTTGTTAATAAAATACCTACTTCTTTTTCCACCCTAACGCACTTGACCGGTGAGTTGCCTTAGCAAGAAACAGCAGCCATGAATAGCAGGGTAAAGAGATGTTGCGGAGATCATCTGCTAGGTTTCAAACTATCTAGATCAAAGTTAACTAAGGAGGCAAAAAACGATCAAAAGACTAATTTATCATAAATTAAAACTATTTCTGGACAGCGCAATAATTGTCTCCTTGAAGAGAGACAGAAGGAACTTTCAAATAGTACAAAACAAACTTTGAATCACATGAAAATACATATTAATTATATAAATTATTACATAATTGTTTAATTTAAAATCTTTTCTTACATTTGACTTCTTAATGTTTATAAAACAATATATATATAATAGAAAAAATGTTTAACATAAAAATTTATTGAAAAACCATTTTTTTTCTTAGTGAAGTTTTTTTTCTACAAAAATATTTAAGATAACATTTTATTTTATTTGCATCAAATTAAAAATATCTAACAGCACAATAAACCTATATTACCATATGTGCGACTTTTTATTCAATGACCTTAAAAATTTTTATAGTAAACAAACTGTAGGTTAAACAGAGAAAAAAGTGAATTAGAAATTCGAGTATTTAAAGAATTATTTTTAAAACTGTACATGTTTTCTTATATTTTCAAGAACTTCTTTTTATGAAAAAATAAGGCAACTTATCACATGCTATTATTGCTACATTGAATTTTTATATATAATTTGTGTCAACTAGTTACAGAAATTATAAATAAAATATTAAAGTAGAGTTCACTTGATTCAAACCCTCAATATATATTCTAGATAAAATATTAATATATTAATGAGTATTAAAAATTATAATACAATCATAATCTTTAATTTGACCGTAAAACTTCAAAAAAATTTTAAAGATTTTAAAATTTCATTGTAGTATTCGTGAAATAATTTATATTACAAATTCTAATAAATAATTATAATTATTTATTAATATTTTATTATTACAATTAATTTTTATTTACAATAAATTAAATACATTTAATTAAAATTATTAAAAAATAAAGGATAATTTTAAACAATTAGAAATATTAATAAGAAATCAAAGTAAAATAGAAGTAAACAAATATCTATATTATTATTGATATCGCCAGACATTATTCTACATTTTTTGTACAACTGTAATGTTTCTGTTTCTCTTACCTTTTTTCTATATTCTTTTTTATCTTCGCCAGCTCTACTTTTATTCTATTTTATTTTTACTTTACTTTTAAACAAAAAAATTAAACCTTTACCATAGACAGCTCGGACTAGACCTGGGCTCTTTGGGTGGGTCTGTTTTCATTTTTTTAAGTAAATGTAACTTGGTATAACGGTATTCTAGGAGTAATCTTATAACGTATTTTATTTCAGCTTAGATAAAAGGATGCTTACAAAAGAAGGATTTAAAAATATATAACTCTAAAGAAATTTACAATTATCCGTTTACATGTTTCTTTTTAATTTTATCGCTGAACTCGCGTTGGCTGCAGCAGTTTTAAGGATAGATTTCGGGGAATATGACACGCCAACCAGTGTGGCCCAAGGCGGGACCCTGTGCGTCAAGTAACATCACTGAGGTAGTGCTGGACTCGATATACCTACCAGCATTGTCGAGGATGGATCGATGAGTCAATCAACGTTACCAGGGTAAGGAGCGAAACTCGATATACCAACCAGCGTTACCGAATGCAGGAAGACGAGACTTTCCAATCAGTCCAACTCGTCTGGGAAATCGAAGAGATCGAACCTCTTTCGTTGTATGCAGGCCCTTTTCTTGCCATTCATAGAGCTCCCTGTCCTTGTGTCAGGGCAGCAAGAAGGAAGATGCGCGAAACAGAGTCGAGTGCGAAGCAAGAGAAAGAGTGGCGAGAGTAATGCGCCACGTGAAGAGGAGCGCGAGCCGGGTGCTAGTGCGACGCGCTACGGCGGCTCGATGCACTAGTCTGCCACCACTTACAATTATAAACTAAGTACTATCTGCACTTATAAACTTACTTTCTTATAAACTTACACATCTAAGCACTTTGTCTATGTTTTTTTAGTGATGAATTCCGCCGTTGCACAATTAAAAGTTTTTAATAGAATAATTATGATCATTATTTAATAAATAAAAAAGAAGATATTAGAAAAAAATTTTAATTATTATAATTAGACATATAGGTTTTATTTAACATTGATATAATATTAATAATGTTAATAATATATTGGACAGTTTTTTAATAATGCGTAGTCATCACCTTATAGTTGTTTTCACATTAGTTTATTCATTAGTGCTGTTTTCTTTAAAATAATAAAACAATTAATTACACAATATACATTCGATAGTATAATAATAGCTTATTAAAAAATGTTTCTTACGTAAATCAGATTTTTCAAAAAAAACTAAATACTGGTATTATTTCATAATATTGTGAACTATCTTCATTTTCGATTCAAAGAAATTAATGTTTTGTACTAATTTTTCCCCAATTATGCTTACTTACGAGCAATTTTCCTTAAATATTTAAAATATAACATTTTCTTACCAGCTATTGATTTAACTAATTTATATGTAGTTGAATCAAAGATAATATGTATTGACGCGGACCAAATAATACTTTGCGACGACTCACAAATGACCGCGCCGTGCGAGTCTGGATCAGAAAGGGTGACTCATAATGAGTCAACCAGTGAGAGTATATTGGAGCGACGCACGCTGAGGAAAGTGGGCCCGGGATTTCCCGCCACGATAGCGCTGTGATGACTCATAAGGACAAGCGTGCGAGGAATCCGAGGAAACGAAACATAAGGAGATGCCGTGGGAAGGAAGACTTAGTTGAGCGGATGGAGCGAAAGGGAAAGGACGTACCTAACTGGCCATTAGAAGAGAAAATCACTTTTTTCTTTTCTCCTTACTCCCTCCTTGAGACGTTGCTTGTCTTATATATAGAAAATTGCCCTGCTCAGAGCGAATTATAGGAACAGACAGAAAGTTCATATGAATACAACGTGGAACGAACAGAACAAATTGCAAAGCGGCCTTCTCAGAGCGATTGTACAAAGAGGGGCCTAAAAAAACTTAGCAGAGTCGATTGATGGAAGAGGAGGAAGAGGACGCTCCACGAACCTCCCCAGTCGGGATCCTACAAACTTTTTCTATTTCCATCAGATAATATTGCATTTTTGCCCTAGTGTTGTTGCAAAATCATAGAGAAATTACTCCGGGATTTATGGATTCAATCATTATTATAAATTTGTCTAAGTATCTTTTGGAAATTGTAATTTGAGAGTCGATGTTATACATGTAATAAATAATTACTTACTAACTTCTTCATCAATTACGTATATAAAAAATTATAGTTGATTATTTAACTATGTAATTCCGTAAAAATAATAAAAAATGTTTATGCATTACATAAAATTCCATTTTTTTACATGAAAATGTTGACTGTTTTATTATATCATAGCTGTCATTTGAAAAATATTTATTGTGTTTCAAGTAATGTTTCAAGTAATATTGAAGTAATACAACTCACTTAATTGTTTTGTTATTTATTATGCTACTACATAAGTATATACTCTCGAATTTATTTGTATATGATTTCAATCCTTAATATTATATAGTGTCACATCTCTATCGTTCGATCTAATAGTAAATAATTATATTCTTAAAATTAAAAAAATTTGGTAATTTAATTTTTTTCATAACTTATAGTTCTATGATAAAACAGTTTCTCGACTTTAACTTTTTAATTTTACAAAAATAATGGTATTGTATCTAATATGTAATTAATATAAAAATATATTAATATACTTTATATTTTTTATTGTACATTTATTTATAAATATATAAATAATTTTTATATTTTTATAATTACAATATATATTATTTAAACATTTTTATTATTTGTATCTAGTTAATCTGACTTTTAAATTTAGCTCTCAAATTACTTATTTTAAATTCAGAAGAAAGTTAATTTACAATTAAATATTAGATCAATGTTTTTAATGTATTATTATCTCTGTGACAATATTGTAAACTATATTTTATAGTAATTTATTATTAGTAAATATGGAATTTATTAAATTATTAAAGTGAATTAATGCATTAAGTTTTATTTAAATAATTTTATGCTAGTATTAATATTATTTTAAAATATAGTTATATTACAAGAATTGTAAATTTTACGAATGCTATGATGTTATACACATATCTATAAATTGTTATTAGAAATTAATTTGGAAAATACGGTATTAATAGAATTAATAAAATAAAATATTTTCACTAATGTCGTAATACTATTGCTAATTATATCGTACTACTATTACTAATTTCAATTTTATTATTAATTAAAATTATTAATTATAATTTTATTCTTCCGCTTAAATTGTATTATTTTATTAAACAAATCCAGGTATAATAATTATTTGGTAATGATCAATCGCAATATCTCATATACTTTATAGAAGAATGAAATATCAAATAATTTCCCTTAACCTTACGTTTAATTGTTGTGCTGATAGACTTCGATTTTAATAATTGTCCTTAATAATTTGTACATATATTTTCTTAACAAAAGTATTATTTATTTAATATGTAATGTAAGATTTTTGATTATATTGACGAATAAATATATTTTTAATTAGTTTGTAATTATGATCCATATTATTATTTGTTTCTACTGTATTTTAAATTAATTTATAATAATATTTCATATGGTTTCATATAATTTAATGAACATTTTTCTTTTGTTTACTTAATTATTTAGTTATAATATATTCATTTATATTTTTTGTAAATACTAAATTTATTTAAAATCTTTATATTGATTAGATCTTCTGAAAAATGTTACACTTTGTATCAACTACTTCTAGTAAATTATTTATAATTTTAATTTTCTTTAATTATACTGCGTCTTATGTCTTTTAGAACATTGATTTTTGTGAACATTCATTTTGTAAATATTTGATAATTTTTTATTTATTGAAATTCAAATTCATTCAATTAATTTTTCTTTTTATCAAATTTCATTGACACAATTCGTTCTTTTTAATTCTTTATGTATAGTTCTTAAAAAGTAGATATTACTTTTGTGCAACTTATATTCTAGTAAAACCATATATTTTTTGTACGTGACTTAATTTTTTATATTCTTTGAAATTAAGAATATGATTCAGATTCTATTATAAGTAATACAATAGATAATTAATATATGATAAATTCCATATGTATGTATTGATAAAAATATTATCATTGTTTTTTAAATGATAGTTTTATTCGATATTTATAGTTGGTTTTTCAAACTATAGTAATCTGTAGATTGAAATAAATAAAATTATTATAATTTACATGATCGTAGAAAAACAATAACAATTTATAGATGTAAGTTTTTGATTTATTTAAAATGTATATCTGTCTTCTGAGACAATTTTGTAATAAAAGTTGAAATACAATTTATTTACTTATGTTTTTAAACATAACTATTTTAACAACGTTCTTATTCATAAATTATTAGCAAATTCGAAAAAATACGTATATATATATAATTATTAATTGCACACGTTATTTTATGTATTAACTCTATTCGCTTCATTAACTTTTATTAGCCCAATTGGACAAGTTCAGAAAAAAAAGTTTAATTTTGATTGTATACTAAACATGGATTTAAATGATTTTAATATCATCTTCTAAATGTTATAAAATAATTTTTTTTTAACTTATATGTATGAAAGAAATCGAAGCTTTATTTCATAAAAGAAATATTTCTTAAAGACATTTAAGCTATGAAATTTTGTATTATTATGGAATTTTTTAATTCCTTGTTGATATTTTCCCAAACATTTTCCGATAAAATATTTAATTTTTTTTTAATATTTTATTTAATTTAATTACGAGTAAGATGAAGTTAATAAAGTCATTAGAAGTCAAATAAAATATTAAGTACGTCAAATTAAAAAATGTTTGTATTTTGTAATACAATCTCAAAATATATTTAATAATTTTTAAATTAGATTGCAAATCTAAGACTAAACATATTATAAATTTGCATTATGAGAAGTTAAATATAGAGCAATAAGTATATATTATAAATACAACCAAATATAAATCGAAAAGCTTATTGATTGATTTATTGATCCATGCGTCAAATTAAATGACATACAAATTTATATAAGTACCTCCATAATTTTCTATTAATATTAAGTAGACTAATTTATTTAATGCAAGCAAAATCATAAAAATTAATCCAAAAAAAAGCTAATTCATCGTAAAATTAAAATTAAACATGGATAATTTTAAAGAATAAAATACAAATGTTTATAACTAATACTCTGACTATATCATTAACAATAATTCAATACTAGTCATCCAGAATGTATCTACTACAATTAAATTTTCTTAAAAATCATATTCAAACATAAGTCACTCACGCCTGCATTACTTTATTATATACATTCGATTACAGAGACTCTAGTGTAATTATGTTTAAAATATTTGTTACACAGTATTGTATCAATCATCCTTCAAATTATTACACTTAAGCTCATTGATCAATATCTAACCAAGATATATTGTTATCCTCTATCGAATTCTGATATATATGCTAACCAGAAATTCTTGCTTTACAGTCATACTTATTCAACGTAACTAGTCATATCAAAAGCAGTCGATTGTCCATCTAAAGTTGTTTTCTCACGCTTAAAAATAAAAGCGAAAACAGTAGTCGTCACAACTATTTTCACATCGTATGTAAGCAAAGCAAGTAGAAGTAAATAAAATTCAATTTAAGACTGACTTCGTATAAAACAAATAATTTTTTTTATTATCTATAGTACATATCAAATGAATATTTTTATGAGTAATAATTTATACTTGATTCAGAAATTTTATGTATGTTTTTATTATATGAATTTAAAATTGAAATTAATATTATATTATAAATATTATCCTTTTTTCATAAAAAGTTGTTCTTTTTTAAAAATTTCTAAGTTTACATAGAAAAAAATATATATTATTATATTGATATAATGATATATTGTTTGAAATAATAAATATTTTGTTTATTATATTATAATATATTATATTATATTATAATAATATTTTGACATACCACAATTTTTAATTTGCATTAAAATTATGAAAAATTTGTTTTAAAAAAGTTTTTAATGTTTTAATGGCCTTTACTCAGTTGAATATAAAATGTAGGTTTAGTAATAAAACATCGAATTAAAAATGGTATAATCAATTGATGTTTTATACTAAGTGTATTGCAATAAAAATCTCAATATCTCAAGAGAATTTTTTTAAACTGAATTTTTGCTTCTACTAAATTTTTCTTTTTTCTATATACTCGATTACTTGAAATGATATTTTTATTAAGCAACTGTACTTTTAATTTTATTAATAAAGGATAGATCAAATGTATAAATTTATAAAATTGACTGTAATTTAATATATTGCTTTAAAATATCTAATCTTAATTTCTATTTAATATACAATTTTTAAAAAATCATACATCATATGATTTCATTGAAAATGAATAAAAATTAGTACATGCATCTTAACTTTATGATTAAATTAATTTAATTATAAAATTATTTAATTATAATTATAATTATAATTATAATTATAAAAATTATAAAAATTATAAAAAATCCTTGGAAAATGAACATAGCTTATCTTTAATCCTGTTAGAATATTTAGTAAAATTTATATTCACTTACACCCTAAACAAATTCGATATTTGATGCGCTTTTACACAATATAGATTTCTTTGCTTTGCTCCGTATTATTTGAAGTCATTAGCGGGAAGGTCACCATTAATAGTTTCACAGGAAATATCTAAGTATTTTTCTTTTAATTCTACTTGTTATTGACGTAGCGTTAAGTAAGAATCTTCGAGAATATGTTTATTATTCATTTATCATTTTTTACACTTGATACACTTCCGATAGACTTTAATAATTAACAATAAGTTATTAGTTATATGTTTTTTTATATCAGTGCAATAAGTTTTTAATTAAATACTTTTATATTTCATATCCATTTATCTTAATACATATAAAAAGCTATAACTTTGAAATACGATGTAGTTGAAAATTACTAAAAAGAATTACAAATGCTATACCTGTTACTCAAATAAAAATGTCGTGTTTCCTTATTAATTTATTTAATTATATTATATTACTACAGTAATCTAATTGTATATTTCACGAATTCAAAATTATGACGACCTCTCTTTCCACAGTATTGTTCATAAAAAATGAATAAGAAACAATGATTAAATAAATTATCATTCAACTTCTAAACAATTTTAATTATTAATTTTAATAATTCTATCTTAACCATAAAATTAACAATTATTTTTTAAGGAAAATACAAAATTAATATTTGTATATAATAATATAAATGTGTCCACGATTATATTCACTTAATAATATTAATAATCATATTAATAAATATGAAAATATTAATAAAAAGAAATTTTATTTGTTACATTTTGTTTATTGAATTATAATTCTTCTTTCTAATAATTTAAAGTAAGATTAATTAGAATACATTTAATTACAAAAATATTTATATTTTCTTTATAAAAAAAATTATAAAATAGTAATAATAAAAAAATATTATAATTATAAAATCAACAAGAATATCGAAAAATAACGAAGAATAATGTTCATTCAACTACCATTAAGAAATATCTTGCTATGATTTATAAGCCTGCAAAGCTATCGCCCATGAAAATAGTTTAGGAATTATATTCTCAATGATTAGATGAAGAAATCAGTCTGTGAATACAGGAGGCAGCTTGACACGTTCTCTTCTCTTTTTATTTTATCCCGTTCAGCTCATCAAACAATGCCAGCGTCAAATAAAGAGAAGGAGATTACGCTGCCAATGCATTAGCAGAAAGAGGGAGAAATACCTCTGCAAAGTCGCTCGATGTTCCATTTGGAGAAGGGAGAGAACACCGACACAATTGAAGCGGCATGGCTTTTTCAACACGTTTAATTAGGGGTACTTTAGGTTTCACTGATAGAGAGGAAGAGGTGATGCAGACTAACAATCGAACAGAACAACAACACCGAACTTTGATTAGATTCTCTTTGTAGCTGCCGAGAAAAGACACCCAGAAAACGATCCTTTGCCCGCCACTTTCAGGACCAGCAAATCATTATCAACTTAGGCTTCGACGAGCCCCATACAGCCGAGACTTCTATCCACTCTTCTCAAGAATACAGTCAAAACTCGTCTCACCGAAACGTAAAAAGTGGGACGAAGACTGTTAAACTTAAAGAACCGGAAGAAACTTCCATTAACTATTTCAATTATAAGGTGCTAAAAAGAGTACAACTGCAGGGAATAAATGAAATATCTTGTATATCAGTGTTTGAACATTGTTAAATGGTTGTAAAGAAGGAAAATAAACTTATTGATAATAACAGTATTGTATATTAAAAACTAAATTAAAAACTAAAAAATGTAATGATTTTCCGTAGTGAATGATTCGAACAATTATATATTCTGGGAAGGGAGGGTGTAAATTGCTTTACTTAACGATGATAAAGATTGGCACAGTGAATTTTTATTGTCTCAGAATGGAAGGACGTAAATCGCGCTACTCCTCGGTGATGTTTAGAATGCAGTAAACCTCTGACGCTTCAGTAAGAGAGTACGCGAAACATGTTTTTCTCGAATATCGATGGAACGGCATCGCAAATAACGTATACCGGTGTTAGAATCAGATTAGAAATTCTGGTGGTTGCTTAGAAGCAATCGACTTCAAAAGCGATGTCATTTATATGCACCGTCATTTATAGTCCAGGATTCCGTCGTTTATGCACGGATCGATGCGTAACGGATTATTCACGGTGGTTTACGTGCGCGAGTCGATTCAATCATCATGCTTGATCATCACGAGATCCAATCGTACATCCGTGGTAATCACTGCAGGTGCCAATGGCGCGATATGCGCGCCAAATTAATCAGTCGATCACGAGTTCATTGCGGGTACTCATACATTCCCACTTGCACACACATGCGTTTGTGTTCACTCACTAGCCTCACGCCCGCTCATACTATCTCATTCGATTCACACATTCGACACTTGGATAGGCTCAGAAGCGCTCACCAGCTTCATGCGCTGTACGCGCCTCTATCCACTTCTCAGTGTATCATCAGTCACATTTTTTTCTCGATCATACACCACAGCAATTTTTACTGCATTTATCGTTTAACAAAAAATGAGATTTTCGTCGCACATTTAATTACAATATCATTAGATTTACTTCAACTATAAAGTTACATGGGTGTTCGTTCAATTTTTACCTAATATAATACGGCGTCCATCGCTATTTGTACACTTCGATAACAACTAGAAGGTATTTGAAGTTTGATACTAAGACCACCAGTCTTATTTTGAATCAGTCTCTTTTCCATTTGGATGCAATTATGTATTTTAGCCTGGGAGAAGATAAAAAAATGCTATTCAAATAAATTAATAACAACAGTTACTACGCACAACTTAATTTTAATAAGCTATTTAATATATAGATCGGTAATTTGAGAATTTAGAAATGCATATTATATTATAAGCATTATACATTTCAGAAAACCATAAAATCCAAATAAGATACATGAACATAAACCTTCCGGAATATAGGTAAATAACACATCAGACATCCATTAAGTTTCTATATTTTACAACTTAAAACAAAAAACAAAACACAAAAAAACACGGTTAGGTTTATTCTTTAAATTATTCTTTAAAAAAATTTTATTTGTAATTTATTTTTGTTGTAAACAAAGTTCTAGGCTTAATTGCAGATACATTATATAATAAAACTAATTGTAAGATTACTTGTAAGGGGTTTTAAAATGAAAATCATTAAAAACAAAAGAAAAATATAAAATTATGATATGGTCAACATAATTAACGACAAAGGTAAACTAATATAGTACCAAGAATTCAGAAGCAAATATAATATCAAATATATATATCTTTTCTGCAAGGGTTGGAGAAGAAAAAAAAAGTCAAGATAATAAATTCAGAGTAATGGAAAGTCAATAACCAGCAGAAAAGGAAAAAATGAAAAAAATTATGCAGTATAGAAGATGTTTAGGAATAACTAAGAGGACAGTTCAGACCGTTATAAATTAAAAATATCACATTGAATCAAGGATAAAGTCTTAGAGATCTGGAGAGCGCCATTAACAACATAAAACAACAAAAAGTGATAAAGATGGCAAGAGGAAAGCAGTATTCATTTTCAAAGGCCTATAGTTACAAAAGAAAGACGCGAGAATATGGAATAGTAGCAATGCGCATGAAGTACGTAAAGAGGCAAAGGCAAACATCTCGGTTAACACGAAACGTACCACGTTATACATAATGATAGACATTGGAATGATTCACCCCAATGCGCGTTATTTTCTGTAGCCCCTTATATGCGCCTACGAGTCATTTAGAGACACATACGGTATCCGAAAGGATTGGGCCTCGGTGCAAGAGAAGGAGACACTGTACCAAATAGGTGTGGTACAGTACTTGAAAGAGAAACAAAAATGGACATGCAGAACAGAAATCTAGTTTAATGCCTTCTTTTCAAAGTAGTTATAATTTCTCTCAGTTAATTTTAATTTGTATCTATATCAAACTTAATATATGCTCGACGTATGTACAAGTACAGCCCGTGTCATCCCGCTTCCAGTACAAACATGCTAAGAACGGAAGAGTATTGTAATTAGCGCGGCGTAACTTTCATCGAAAGAGAAGAGAGGAAAGCGCTTCTCCAAAGAGTGGTAAGAAGTCGCCAATATAGGAGACAGCGATATTAATACAAGTAACAATGCACAATTGACACAGCCCCAAGTAGAAACGCCGCGCTGTGCAGCGACAACAAACAGCCTTATTGCGCACAGTCACTACTGCGCACAGTTAAGGGAAGAGCTAAGAACTTTTTGTTTTTCTAACTTTTCCCTCTTCCTTTCTAAACACAAAAAAGATAAAATAAACCACCTTTATTAAGGTGAATTGAAAATGTAGAGGCATTTGAAAAGATGTACGAATTTATTTAAGATAAACGTTGACCTTGAAGTTAAAAAAAGCTAGGCCGGATAATTCGGGCTTCTGTAAAATAATATTTTCTCGTTCCAGTTATCTTTAATACTTATGTTTTTATATCTACGTTTTTAACTAAAAAGAAAATCTCTGTTATTTATATTTTTAATGATTTTACAAGTAAGGCGCCTACTATTACGAAAAGAGATTTTGTATATTTTGTGAATAAATCATTGTATTATAATATAATATTTTATCATCTACATATTGTTTTGTTGTGTACACATTTATTATAAAAGTAAAAAACTCTTTTTTCAGAACTTCGACTGCTTTAAGTAGATCGCTAGGACACAGATACCTATGTCCTTTGGGGTCACCATCTTGGCACTCTGATAAGGTCGAGTAAGACCGATAAGAGACAAGTTTCGGAAGCGGTCTCTATGTACTACCTTACAATTTTTAAAAAGAAAAACTACGTGAACTCCTAACTCTACCTCAGGAATGTTTCCGACAAAAATACGTCACGTCAATCCTAAGCGTCCTCCCTTTCTTCTACTATTCTTGAATGGACTACTATTACTCTCTTACTCGTCCACCTGTCTTGACGCGGGAAACTCAACACTCACACAATTCGAGCTTGCCGGTCTATTCGTCACGAAAAATCGAGGAGGTAACTATGCGACGGGGTCGAGTCGACCTGCGCACGTCAATGTTATTTGAAAGGATATTGAACCAAAAAATTTAAAATTATACAGGAGGTTCATAATGCTACGTTTGGGCAGCAGGTATCTGCTTATTCTTTGCTGCTATTGTTATTTTATAGATAACACTATCGAAGAAAAAAATACTCTCTTATTTCCTAGCCGTCTTAGCCTAGAAGATTTCTTAGTACCTTATATCTATCCTCAGGAGAAGATACCTTATACAGAAAAAACATCCATAAGAAGTGATATACGGTAGTTAAATAACATACCAGGGTTCAAGATTGTCAGTACGTTAAATAACGAGTCGACAAGAGAAGCCTGGTACATAAAAAAGTATTTTGTTTGTACATAAAAAAGTATGGTATAAAACACGTTAACTTGTCGAAGAGAGGATACTTGGCACATTATTGTATGTGTTTTATATGCTTGCCAAAGATAACGTTACATTATATTTAAGATTATCGATCAGCTTTTTAAATATACACCGGTTGGGTCTGAATAACTAAATGTATAAATAAGAGAACCATTAATTTGAGTTAAATTGTAAGAAGCTCATTGCATCCCGTTTGAAGGCGACTCTAATTTTCCTAATAATAAATTGCAAATTGAATGTTTTTAACTCTCGTTTTTTTATTCAGTACATTTAACAATTATTATCAACATGACAATCGGAATCATAATATGGTTGCCAATGGATAACCTCGTATAACTAATTATATTTTAAAAATAAAAAAATTGCTTGATTGTTTAATTTCTTGTAATTAAACAAAACTTTTACAATATTAAAAAAATAAGGCTAATGGTTAATTTAAAAAGTTTAAAAAATTTATGAAAGCGGAAAAGCGGTTACATAAAAAGCCATTGGATATAATAAAGTTTTTGATATATATTGGTTCAGTGAACAAAGAAGTTTCATAATAGAATACTACAGTTATTAAAGTATCCTTTATTCTAAGTCTTTACAAACCTAATTACTTCGTAATAGTAAATAGGTTTGATAAAAATAGTCAAATTTTATTATCTATTATAAGTACAAATAATGATATAATTGTACTGTTATGCAATTATATCAGACAAATACGATAGAAATTTTCTTGTACTTTTTCTCTGAATAGATATTATCAGATGTAAGCCACTGTCAGACTCGTAAAAGACAGATAGCATAGAGTTAAAAACTACTTCTAGCTTATTATTTAGTACCGCGATCTTAAAAATCAATGACGAATACTATTGCTAAAAGAAACAATATAAGAATCAGTATTTAATTAACAACTAATATAGCTACTTATAAAATTTGCAGCGCAGCAATATATAAACATTTTAAAACGAAAAAAAGTATGATGGTTCTCTCAAATGCGATTCTCCTTTGCCCACAGTTGAAGTCAAATCAATATTCTGGGTTAAAGAAAACAGAACCTGAAAGAGGCTGGAGAAAATCAAAATATTCTTCTTTTTTAATTAGCAAAAATTCTAAATTATTCAATTGTAATGACCTTGAGCGATACCTTGGCTACTTCTACACAAAATTACATATTCGTTAGCAACCGGCCTTCGCTATCAAATGACTTCGCTATCAAAGCAAAAACTTTTATTTATTCATCATCCTCGCACAAACGACCACGCTTTGTTGTTTTTTTTGTTCGCGTGTTTTCTTATAACATATACCTGGCCCTACTCATACTTGGGGAAATGTGCAAGAGAATGAAAGAAAAATGTAAGAAGTAGAGTGGCGACTTAGAAAGAACATGCAATTTTTATATCAGCGAGCTGAATACGTGAACTGCGTTACTTCAGACTTTTTCTTAATTCTCTCTTATCAAGAAACCTAGTGATCGTAATGTTACGACTACGTCTCTCTAAAACCATTGAAAATAAGAAAGGCAAAAATTTTCTTTTTCGTAAAGGATACTTATTTTTTCTTTCTTTTTCTCTCACTCTAATAAGAAAAATTTTAAAGCATCTAAAATCAACACCTAGGTATAGAATATCAGCGTAAAACGTCATAACAATACGTTCAATTGCGAGCTTGAACCCGTAAACGGCCGAACGCCATACATATATACACACATCGACAACTTCAATTGCGTCCTTGTAACTTCAAACAGCTGCTCGCCCATATATACAGCTACATCTACAACTGCGCACTTACATTTAATAAAGGAAAGTATATTTTCCCTTATATTATTTTAGTTATTATTAGATAACTAATTAAAGAAAAATTTCAAAAATCAAAAGAGAAGAAAAATAAAATTGTAGAATTATAATTGTAATAAATTACTATATTATAATTATAAAACAAACCTAATATAGTTAATATAGTTAATAACATGGAATTTTTCTAATTATTATTTAAACAGTAATATTATAAGTAATATTATAAGGCTAAATTAAATGCCACAATCATTATCATATTCTCAATAATTATGTTTGTTATATTTATATATAAATTTACAAAAAAAGGGAATAGAATAGAAAAAAGGGGAGGAAAATAAAAAAGAAATAAATAAATATTAACAAAAAATACCAAATATTATTAACGTTTTATATACAATTAAACGAAATACAATAGTTAACAAAGAAAATAGTAATAATAATAATAATAATAATAATAATAATAATAATAATAATAATATAAAAAATAATAAAAATCAATATAAATCCGAAGAAAATTTAAATGTAAATTTTTTTTAATTTAACTAATATCAATAAAAACAGGCTAAATATTAAATAATTCAAAAACATAAGTTACACAATTACGAAAAAGGAAATTTCGAATAGAATTTTATAAGCAGTTAAGTAATTAATTAAATATAAGCGCTAATAAATTAATAAAAATGAAAATTGTATACAAGCATTTAGAGAATAAAATTTTTGAGGCTAAAATAATAACCGAAAATCAACCCTGCAGTGCTGCATTTATAACTTCAATTCAAAACACGATTGTTGTGTGTTTTAAAAACGGATTAAAACTAGAAATCGAACCGACTCATTGAAGAAATATAGATATGTCGACCAATAAAAGCGAATGAAAGGGATCTCTGAAAAAACTTCACACATGTCAAATTTGTTTTAAAACTGGGCATTTAGCCCAGAGATGCTATAGCATTTTTATTAATAAACCAGCGTGCAAAAACTACAAAATAAAGGGCATCGTACGGCAGACTGCACAAGAGTAGTAATACATCAGATCTGTAAAAGATCAGGGCACACATCGAGAAACTGTAAAGAAAAAAATATCTGCCAATTGTGTCACAAACAAGGACACGTAACAGATCAGTGCTTTAATAATAATGTCAAAAAGTCAGTTAACTATCAGGTTTTTAATAAATCGCAGCAAATATCTGTTTTAAATAAATAATGTTACGACATCGTCTCACTGAAATTATCGAAAGTAAAAAGAATTTTTTTTTTTTCGTAAAAGAAATATTTTTCGCTTTTTCTTTCTCTCTCTCTCCAATAAGAAAATTTTAAAGATTTTAAATTCGACACCTAGGCCTGGAATGTCAGGGCAAAAAGTTATAACCATGACATGTTTATGACTCTACCTGCATTTTTTGGAGCCAGCCAGAAGCCTACACTCACACGCGTATTGAGTAGTTGCACTCGCAAGTAGCCGAACGCCGTACACATATATACACAACGACATTTTTTTTCTCAATGCGTATTTGTATCTGCGAACAGCTGCGCACCCACACATGCATACATGTATAGGTACTCTGGTATCGACTCGAATCCCCTAAAAATAATAGGAATGACTAATTTACAATTATTCGGAAAAATCCACTCGTTTGTAATAGTGAATAACGCTTTTCAAATACCATGCGATGGAATATTAGGATCAGATTTCATTCTGAAAAATAAGTGCAAACTGAACTTCCGGTTAAAAAGAATATACATTGAAGACAACAGTTACTCATTCAAACGAATAAATAATAACGCATTAAAAAGTGAAGTTAGAATCATCTCAAACATAAGGGCGGAAGAACCCAACCATTCATTACCATTTGTAACCCTAACTCATCCACTTGCCAATCTTGGCACAATTTTGATCGATTCAGGATTCGAGGTCAACTTAAAGAAAGAATATATATTTACTAGTGAACATACGATTAATAAAGACATAAAATTTACCTGAAAGGAGTAGAAAACACCCTAATAAAAATAAATGGTACTACAGAAATTACATTTCTTGAAACCCCTAGCATCTTCCATGTAGTAACTAATGATTTTCCCATACATTTTGGAGGAATACTCGGATAGGCATATTTATCTGAAGTAGGGGCAATAATAGATTATGAATCGAAATTACTAATTACTAAAAATAAAACCATAAGCTTGCAGTTCAATCCCATCAATACAGTTGCGACGAATAATTTCGTCGCGAAGGGACGGCATTGCCGTGGAAGCCGAGCCGGGAAGAAAGCGAAAGAGAGGACCGGAGTACGACGCCCGAAGATATGAATGGGAAAGTGCGAACAAATACATTGTAAACGATGAAACGTGAGTGTGAGAGAGAAAGAGTGAGAGAGTGCAGTGAGGACAATAAAACGTGCGAGCGAATGTACAAGTATACTTGTAAGAGCGTGCGAGTGGGAATGGAAGGGGGCACAGCGGTGTCGATGAGAAAGAGATGAACGTGAGGGAAGAAGTGCGTGAACGTGTGAGTGGGAGTGGAAGGGGGCGTACGGCACAGCGGTGTCGATGAGTAAGAGATGAACGTGAGGGAGGAAGTGCGTGAGCGTGTGAGTGGGAGTGGAAGGGGACGTACGGCACAGCGGTGTCTGTAAAAGCCAGGTTTGAGAGAGAAAGTGCGTGAGCGTGCGAGTGGGAGTGGAAACGGCGTTCGGCGAAACGTTGCCCATGAAAACAGGGCACGAGAGAGGGAGTGCGCGAACGTGCAAGAAAGAACCATCGGGCGTAGAAGGAGGGAGAATAGACGAACAAAAGTATAGTATGGGGCCGGGGAGGGGAACCCTGCGTATAGCGCTGGCCAGGCTAACGCAAGGCAATCCGCGAGCAAGCGCGACGCGCTCGCTCCGCCACTATTTCCCCCCCACCAGCCTGGCCCACAAGAGCGGCTAGGCGGCGTGTCCCCACCGCGAGGCCCGCGAGTAAAGACACGTGAGGGGAAGCGCGCCCGAGAAGAGTATAAAAAGGGCGCGCTCACGTGAAATCGAGAGACGGGGGTGGAGTTCGAGAAGCGCAGGTTTCCCGGTCGAGCGTCTTTTGGCGCACGATCCCTTGGAGCGACTTTTGGCGCACCAGGGAACTCCAGGAGATGGAGTTCGGGAAGCGAAGGCTTCCCGGTCGAGCGACTTTCGGCGCACCGGGGAACTCCAGGAGGAAGAGCTCAGGGAGCACAGGCTCCCTGGTCGAGCGACTTTTGGCGCACGACTCCTACGAGCGACTTTTGGCGCACGAGGGGCTCCCGGAGGCGCGACTCGTGTCGTACCTCCGGTGTAGGTTTAGGGCCGCGACCGCGTGCGCGGAGTCATAGCCGTCGGGCTGGACTCTTCCCCGTCATGTTGCGCCGCGCGTTAGCAAATTAAGATCTCGCCGTAGCGAAGGTGCGGAATTGTTGCACCATCTAGCATGTAAGTTCCCGTCGCGAAAAATGTTTATAATCCGCCGTAATTACTTATTAAGTTGTATAATTCCGACGTACCGAACGTTGTTACAATCGCGCCGTATTGTGTGTGCTGAAATGTCGCACAAGTAAACCATTGTTCGCCGGATACGAATAAAGCACGAGAGAAAAGAAACACCGCGTTTAGAATATAAGAAAATACAATGTATCAAGCCTCCGTCTGTAAGCGGTGAGCGCACCGCACGAGAAAAGTCTAATGTAACTAGAAACAATAAAACAGTTTATCCGCGTTTATTAAATATAAAAAAAAAATAAAAAAAAGGCCTTGTTCATTTCGACCCGGCCTCTCTGCACTTCCCTCCTCCCGCCACGAACCTGGCCCGACCTCGAGCTCTCCGGGACGGGACAGACGGGGAGTACGAGAGACCAGCGACCAACAACAGCCAAAAGGGACGAGGGGACAAGGAAGGAGAAATTCAGAAAAAAAGCCCGACGAAAAACGTTACATGGGGACGAGGCGAGCGAGAAAGCGAAGAAACCGTTACATGGTGCCCGAACAGGGACTAGCAACGTTACATGGCACCCGAACAGGGACTAACAACGTTACACAGTGAATGAGGAAATAATGAAAACTTATACAGCGATACAGAATACGCATTTGAAGACAGAAATAAGCATTACGTCACAATCTCATGTATTCTACTCAACAAAGAATTAGATTTGGTAACTGAAAATGTACCTTTATCCAACATATATGCAGTAAATTTAGAGATTAACAATCGAAACTTAGGGAACCTCAAGAAAATACTTAAATTAGATCATTTAAATGAAGAATTAAAAACCCATGTCGAAACCCTCGTCGAAGAAAATAAAGATTGTTTTTTCTTTAAGGGGGAAATTTTAGGTCTGATTTAGTAATACATAGAAAACAAACTACGAATTACTATCCAGTAAATTCCAAACAATATAGATACTATTTAATTCTAAAGGAAGGAATCGATAGGCAAGTTCGAGAACTGTCAGAAGTAGATATTATAGAATTCTCCTTACAACACACCTGTATGGATAGTAAAAAAGAAGCCAGATTCAACGGGCAAGGCCCGATGGCCACTTGTTATAGATTTTAGACAACTAAACGAAAAAACCATATGCGACGCCTACCCAATACCCCATATATCGGAGATTTTCGATATGGTAGGAGGTTGCGAATATTATACAGTATTGGATTTAGCATCAGGATTTCATCAAATCAGGATGGACAAACGTGATGCTCACAAAATTGCTTTTAGCACTCCTTTCGGCCACTATAATTTCAAACCTATGCCGTTCGGATTACGTAACGTTCCTGCGACATTTCAAAGATTAATGGATAATGTACTAAGAGGAATGCAAAAAACGAATGGAGTTTTTGTTTATATCGATAATTTAATCATCTGTAGTAATTCAATCGAAGAACATCAAAATAAATTTAATTCAGTTATGGAAAGGTTAAGGATCGCAAACCACAAGGTCCAAATTGATAAATGCGAATTTTTAAAAGGAGAAGTTCGCTATTTGGGGCATATGCTAAATAAAAACGGAATTAGTCCTGATCCAGAAAAGATTTTAGCTGTTCGTGATTTCCCTCAAACCAAGACTAAGAAAAATATCCGACAATTTCTAGGAATAGCAGGATATTATAGAAAAAATCATTAAAAGCTTTGTACAAATAGCTAAACCTTTAACACGTCTACTGCAAGATAAAGTAAATTTTTCATGGGACACCCAAACTGAGGGTGCCCTAATTTCACTGAAAGAAGCCTTATGCAACCTCCCTTTACTGCGATTTCCAGACTTGTTAAAACCTTTTAATATCACTACCGATGCATCAGGATACGCAATCAAAGGAGTACTATCTCAGGGAGTGATAGGAAAAGACTTACCAATTGCTTACACGTCTTGAGCATTACGGGGACCTGAATTATCTTATGAAACCTATGAAAAGGAGGCACTAGCAATGGTTCATAGTGCAAAAACTTTTAGATCCTATATTTATGGGAGAAAAATCACCTTTATCACTGATCACCAGCCCTTGGTCTGGTTTAAATCTGGCGAACATAATACAAGGGTACAAAAATGGCGATTCAAACTGTCTGAATACGATTATACCGTAATTTACAAACCGGGAAAATTAAATCTCAACGCTAACGCTCTATCACGAAACCCGATCGAAACAAGAAACATAGGTGTTATAACAAGAAATCAGAAAAAACTTATGGAGGCAAAAGAAATTAATAATCAGAAAAGTAATACGAAAAAACAAAAACCTCCAATACAAAAATTAAAAACTGATAAAAGTAGCAGCAATGGAAATTCTAGTGAGGAAGATGAAGCAGATAACGATAACGATTTTGAGAAAAGGATCAACGATCCTATCCCAACAACGAACAACATTATTGAAGCTAAGGAAATTTTGCATTTTCGTCAGAGCCACATAGGATATTTTGTTTCCACTAATGGTGATCCTTGTGATGATGGAGCAAAAGGGCTCCTCGAGGTAAATAAAATTCCCATTAAACAAAACTTACAAATTGGGGAGGTTGCTGAAACCAGGAGTAGAGGTAACAGATACCTTATAAGCATTTGTATCGGGAAAGAAGAACGCGAATCATTGCTAATCACTAAGGGCTATATACAAAGGGAATTAAATAGACTTCTGGATTTAATGAACAATAGAAATCTGCTAGAAATAAGCATCGCACGCAGCGACTACATAGAAAACATTGAATGGTGTGACATCCTAGACTTGTTTAAACAAGTGTTCTATAATACCCGAATTAAAATAATAATATGCAAAGGCACGCTAAAATACTTACCCAACGATAAGCGTGAAAATATTTTTATGGAACTACATAAATCTCCAATAGGAGGACATAGAGGTGTTTCAAAAATTTTCAATCGAATACGGCAAAGTTACTACTGGGAAAATTTGAAACATGATAGAAATCGACGTATTCAACAACGCATAGAATGCCAATTAAAAAAACTTATACGACTAAAGACCCATCAACCAATGGTTATTACTGATACACCGGGTAATACTTTCGAAAAGATCGCCATGGATATTGTAGGACCATTACCAGCTACCATAAATGGAAACAAATACATTCTGACAATTCAAGATCAATTGTCAAAATTCTGCTTAGTTGTGCCTTTGCCAAGCCTGTACCTGCAACAGCCATCATTATCGCCGATGCTTTTATAAAGAAATTTATCTGTTTTTGGATCACCAAAAATTGTACTGACTGATCAGGGAAAAAATTTTCTGAGCGGACTTATTAAACGAATGTCAAAAAGATTCAGAATTAAGCAAATACGAACAACAGCATTCCACCCTCAATCGAACGGGTTACTAGAATGCTCCCATCATGCACTAACTGGATTTCTGAAACAATATACAACGAAGGACAACGAATGGGACGACTGGGTAGACATCGCTATATTAAATTATAATACTTGCATCCAAGAAAGCACAAAACTTACACCATATGAGGTCATCTTTGGAAGATTAGCAATACTACCCTCCAACGAACCATTAAAGGACAAGGATCTATTACCCACGTATTAAAACTACATGGAACGATTCACCCAACTAACCGGATTAAAAAAATTAGCGTACGAAAATTTGGTAAAATCAAAATATAAAGCAAAAAAATATTATGATATGAAAATAATCCAAAAAAACTTTAAGGTAGGGGATTATGTCTTTTTGTTAAAGGGGGCAAAACCAGGAAAATTCGGGGACCAATATACAAGTCCACATAAAATTTTAGAGGTTATAATCCCAACCAATATAAAAATCCAAGTGAATAAAAAAACTAAAATAGTGCATGCAAATAGACTTAGAATATCCTATATTATCCACGACAGAAAGAAAGGAGAAGAGAAATCAGAAGATGAATAATCCTTCATTTTCTGATTTCAGCAAAAGACTAGACAATATGGAGAAAATAGCGATCTTCCTCGGGTTTGTCCAGCTCGCCACTGCCTTGATAGGCTACGATTGTAGAGCACGTTCTTTGAATATAACCACTATGTCTTTACTTGATGTTGAACAATGTGACATAAACTTGAAACAACCAGTTGTAAGTCAGCAATATGCTCAGCTCCTCCAGATTAATAAATATTTAGAAACCAAAGTTGTGGAATGTAAAGTGAAAATTCACAAAACCATGTACTACTGCAGAATGTTTTCCCACACTTCCATAATTCAACATGGAGAGGCTAAGTATATTGCAGATATTCCCAGAGAAAAATGTTTGAACATATATAATTACGGAATATTGTGTCTAGAAACCTACATCATAAGTGGTGTACTGCCAAACCACACTATTATAAAATTAATGGTATTTGCTGGGCATATTGACTCCGCAAGATATTATAAAAGAGCGTCATATTTAGACCCCTATGGTTCTTGAGAATCGGTAATAGCCCAAGGATGTTTCGAAGTATTAACGACTTCGCATAGGGCTAAAGTAAGTCGTGTGAACAATAAGATACACTTGAAGTCAGGAAGGGTATGCGCCATGTCAAAGCGACATTGTATAGATAGTGAAAGTGGATATACTTATTGGGACGTCATACCTACCAATGACTATCAATTCAAACAATTTAGTAACCTATATGAGAGTTTAATGACAAAAATAGTTGATTCTTCTTCTAACTGTTACGACATCGTCTCACTGTAACAAAAAAAAAGAGAAAGAAAAGAAAGAAATTTTTAATTTTTCCGTAATAGAAATATTTTTCTTTTTTCTCTCTCTGTCTCTAATAAGAAAATTTTAAAAATTCTAAATTCGACACTTAGGCCTGGAATATCAGGGCGAAGAGTGATAACCATGACATATTTACGATTATGCCTGTATCTATGGGAACCAGCCAGAAGCCTACACTCTCACGCGTACCGAGTAGTTGCACTCGCAAGTAGCCGAACGCCGACACATATATACACAATGATATTTTTCCTTATCAAAGCGAACAGCTGCGCAACCACACATGCACTCATGTACATTCTACGAACGTACAATTACACAAAAATAAGAGAATCATATTTTTTCAAATATATATTATTTTAAATTTTATTACATAATTAATATAGTTTTATTATTAAGAAATACTATAAGGCTAAATTTAAATATTATTTTTATATAAACAAAAGAGGAAGTAAATTAGAAAAGGCGAGAAAAATAAAATTTGAAATAAGTAAATATTAGCAAAGTAAAGAAAACGTTTTCTATAATTTTATAAAAAAAAAATAATAATAATAATAATAACGTATTCTATACAATTAAAGAGAATGAAATAGCAAATAAAGAAAATAGAAATAATAATAATAATAATAATAATAATAATAATGATAATACTAATATGAAAATTAGTAAAATTTAAAATAAAATATAAATAATAATTACAAAAAAATTTCGAAGAAAATTTAATTGTAATCAAGAATTATCGCACTTGATTTCCAGCCACCTTCACTGACATGGAGTATTAGATTATCCAGACACCAAAAATCAAAATTTAAATAAATATTTAAAATTTCAATAATGTTAAGACTAAATGAAAGAAAAAAAATATTTAGCTAAATTTAAAAGATTCATCAAATATAGAAACTTGAGTACATATTGTATATATGTATCTATGTAATGTTCTACAATAATTACAATAATCATCCATATAATTGTAAAATATTGTAAATAAAGTTAGATATAGTATAAGTTGTACACATAAAACAAGAGTTTTGATTCATTCACCAACAAGATAAGATTCTTACTAGAGTAACTAGACATTCTATACGCACATAGTGAATACGACATTCTTTACTGGAAAAAAACAAGTTCGTATAAAACTGAAATCGATTAATGTCGATTCATAATCACTCACTTTTACATCTACCAAGAGAATGTAATAGATGTTAACTTATTTTCTTATAAATCAAAATAATGAATTTAGAATATTTCCTATAATTTAATTTAAAACAAAAAATTTTCACTTACGTTCGATAATTATACACTTTCAATTTTAATGTAACATTCAATTTTTTACTTTTTACAGTACCCAATTTTTTCGTGATCATTAAAACAGCTTCACATTACACTAGTCAAATCAGGGAATGTCTAATATAAAATCGTCGCTTACGGCAAATAGTAATAGATCATTGAATTCAATATAATTAATTTTCATAAAGATATTCAATTTCAAGTAAAGAATCGCCAAGCTTCTTCAATGATATAGTTAATAACTAGTGCACGAACAACGGTCTGACTTGTAGAAATTTATAATATTTTCAAGATACCGAGAAAGTAATGTTAATGAGTGGTAAGGCAAAAAACCAGACGGCATTGTGCTCTAAAGTGAAAACATTTTATTTTATATTGTTTAAATTGCAAATATAACCAATGACTGCGAAAATAGATTTGCAATTCTGGTAAAGTTAATTTTGGTTGCTATCTAATCTTATATACTTAGATTAAAATATATTTATAATAATTAATATAAAATATATTTATATGCGACCTTTTTATTATAATAAAAAATGTACTTAAAAATATAACTAGATTTTTAAATAAAAGTAATATAGAAAAACAGGGTGCAATTAAATATTATGTGCTCTATAAGTCATAATTATACTTATTTTTTTGTTTCCACTAGCATACTCACAAAGTAAAAAAAGTGCGATAATCTATTTAAATTTTTCATTAAAAAAAATACTGAATCCTATACTCGAACATTGAGCTTCTTCAGTCTGAACACATAGCGAACAAATTTAAGAAATAAAAACGAAATTAACAAAAAAGTAACATTTTTTCTCACAAATATTTTAATTATAGTTGAGGCAAAAAGAAAACTATTTCCTGTTTGTTTTCAAAATTATTTGCTTTAAAGTATATTTTCACATTATTAATGATTTATTCTAAAACATCCACATAATGTTTTTAAAACGTATGTTAATAAAAATTTATTGTAAAATTAGAAGTCAATAATTGAAGTTATTTTTGGATTGTTATTGATGCAGATTTAAATACACTACAAACTATCTATTTTTAATAATCTTTTGTTAATGTTAATATATTTAATTTATTTGTTAATGTAATAGAATATAATAATTAATATCTTTATTAAAAGTTAAGATTATTGAACTTATTTCATATGCGGGTCGATAAATATTATACATTATAATAATAAATAAGTTACCCTAATTATATTTTTTAAAAACAAATATTTGAATTATAGTGTTAATGTACATACACTATAATGTAATTTCTAAAATGGTATTAATAAATTCTAAAGTATATGATTATATTATCTAGTACAAAGAATAGCTTAAATACCTATTTATTTAGAGACGAAAATGTATATTACATTTTCAACTTTATTCAACAATTATTTGATTAAATATTAATTTACGATTTCTAAACTGCAAATTATTTCTTTATATTTCATACTTTAAAAATTACTTTGATGTTAAATTTTCATAATTTACTCACTTTGACAATAGTAAATTAAATAAAATTATAATTTTACTATAAGAAAAGTATTCTTTTAGTTTAATTTTTTTTGTACAACACCAAATAAGCAAGATAGTTAATTTTAGTTGATCCTAAACTCAGTGTCAATATCGTTTTTAAATATCAATTCACAGATTTGATCAAGTTATTTATACTGTACATCTTCTTACAAAATGGACATTCTTAAGTAAGAAATTAGTGATGATTGGCATTACATTATTAATTTTAAAAATAAATAAGTTGTTTGAATTCAGTAATTATTGATAATATAAAATTAGGTACATTTTTAATTTTTGCTGTAACAATTATTTATAATTAAATGTTATACAATTAGAGAATTGTTAATGCATTATATGTATAAATAGTGCTTAAAGCTGGAAGTATTAAAAAGTTTTTTAATATAAATTCGATTTTCAAATAAAAGAAAAAAATTGTGAATAGTTTAATTGATATAAATTTAGTGATATTTTCTTAAAAGTCAAGTTAAAAATGCGCACTATATAAATTACAAGAATTTATTGGTGTATTTAGAATCAATACGAAGTACTTTTATTTGCATAGTTGATTTTTCGTCGTCATAAAAATTACGCTTTTAACGAATCAAAGTCTTTTCATAAAAAATGTTTAGCATCTTTTAAAATAGTTTATCTAAAAACTGACAATATTTCCATAAAAATCAGTACTTCACAAAAAGTAATCAGCTTGAGGTTTTTTGCTTGGTGTTCCTCTACTTTCTTGTGGAGCTGCTTCAAATATTGTAAAATCCCTTTGTAAGTGTTCGTTCAATTCCAATATAGCTGCTACATTACCACATCTGTTCATAAAATATATATTTTCAAATAATATATATTATTTGTATATTTAATAATAATATAATAATATAATAATAATAAAAATAATAATATACATCTAATTAAAATTCTTTCCAATAATATTTCAATAATATTTTATAAAATATAAAAGAACTCGGAAAAACTTTTTGTACACTCTTTCATTATTAAATCAATCAATAATACATAACAATTTTTTAATTTTTTGTTTCTAGTTAAAAATCGTAACTTAATAACTAAAATGTTTTTAATAATAATTGTAAATGAATATATAAGGTATTTAATCCAAACTTTAAACATCCATTACCTGTAACAGTAGTTAGGAGCTGACCATACAGTAAGTACAGTTTCATTGAAGTGCCACTTATATCCTTCCATAACTAATTGATGGGCTCGACAAATCATATCTATGTCATTAGCAGAATTAAACTGTGCCACAACATCACTACCAAAGAGATATCCAGCTCCACGTGGTGAAACGCCCCAACCTTGCGTTTCTTCAGGATCAGACCACAGAAGGTCACACATAGGACCATCATGTGGAACCTAAGCAACCATTTATAAATACACATGATTTTGCTAAGGCCACGATATACTTTATATTTTTCGTGAAGAAATTAATAATTTTAATAAATTATATAAATTAATTAAATCATGAAAACATCTTTAATATTCAATGTGTTTTATATTATAATATTATAATTATTAAATAAGAATTAATAAATTTAAAAAATCCACTCATTTGAGTTCAACTTACTTCTTGTTTTCTATCTATTATACGAATTTGGTCAAGTGTTTGTATGCTAGGTGAAAGACCTCCATGAACACAAAATATTTTTCCATCAATAATTGCAGAAAGTGAAAGATAATCAAAAATTTCAGTACAATGACGCCATACTGTATTGCTACCATATTTTCGAAGACACTCATCATAAAAACCATAGACTTGAGTAATCTGTCTTGACTCGTGATTACCTCTTATTAATGTAATTCTGTCTGGGTAACGAACCTGTAATATATATAACAATAAATAATAAAGTTTGTATGTAATACCAATATTTTCTAATACAAAAAAGTTTACTTTTAGAGCTAATAAAAGAAGAAATGTTTCGACACTAAAAAATCCTCTGTCAACAAAATCTCCCATAAACAAATAATTTGTTTCAGGAACGTCACCACCAACTTTGAATAGCTCTTTCAGATCATAGAATTGTCCATGAATATCTCCACATACCTGCAAAAAAAAAATTATATAATTTTAAATGAAAACAGTTAAATAATTTTTTATGCTCACAGTAACAGGTGAATCTACTCGTTGTACATTACTTTCTTCGATGAGAATTTCACGTGCCTTAGCACACAGTGCTTTAACTTCAGCTTCATTAATAATTTCACATTTTTTTAATTGTTCAATTTGCCGATCCAAATCACTAGAATCGGCCATTGTACTATTCTAAATAATATACAAATAATTGTTGCTGAAAAAGGAACCATTTTATTATATGAATTTTAATAGTATATAATATAAGATATAAATATACTATTCACAATAGGTTAAATTTTAAAATATACTAACTTTCTTGGCAAAAAATTTTATAAATATGAACAATTTTAAGTATTGTAAAATTTATTAAATCTAATTAATAAATAAATAAAGACTTCAAATACATTGGATAGAACATGTGCATTAAAATTTTTAAAAATATATAAAGTACTAAATTATAATATCATTATGTCATTCAAAATAATAATTTGTTAAATGATAATTAATAGAAATACACTCATGGCTGAAAGAGGTTAGATTATACAAAAAATAAAAGTATTATTAAAAAAATATATTAAAATAAAATATTTAATAAAAAATAAACCTTGTACAATTTACATTATTGTTATAAAATTTAAATTCAGTTTCAAATTTATTTATTAAAATAATACAACTTCTATAATATCTGTTAATTCTTATAGATTTTCTTACTTTAATTACAAAAATCTAACAATTAAATTTTATTGAAAAAATTTAATGACATGATATTAACAAAACTTATTATATAGAAAAATGTTAAAATAATTACATTGATGTTAATCTTAACAAGCATGATTTGTAATAAAATTAGAAAACCAATTGAATATTTTATATAAAAATTGTAAATGATATTTATACAAATATATTGTAAAATTTAGTAATTCTTTGTTTGGGATTGTAATTAAAAAATGAAATAAAGATACATAATTATGAATCATTGCTTAATACAAAACAAATATTTCATAATTAAGTTTCAAAAAGTAGATGAATTATAGAAAATATTGTTTTATAGTAAAAATTAAGAAACACTACTTATCTATAATATAAATTCAAGAAATATTATTATTATTATTTATTATAACATAAAAACATATGATATTTTGTAAACAAAGTTAAAAGGTTAAAAAACTTTACCACTCAAAAATTAACTAGGAATCTATACTAATTCGTTGAAGCAAAGACAATAAATGTAAAATTAGTAAAGAAATAAATTTTCACTAAACAAAGCTATAATATTAGCAAAAACACTTAATAAAATATAAATAATTTAGTAAATGTTAAACACATGATTTTGACAAAGCACGCGACGGAAAAGTATAGAATCATTCAAAAGATGTTTATACACCGAAAGTAAACATTTCTCTTTTTCTTACATACCCAGGCGTAGAAAAGAAAATCCTTTGAGAAAGTGAAAGCCGGTACTCGTTCCTCAATAGCTTCTAAGGAGTTTCTCCATTGGTCCAATTCTTACTTCAAATAACAGCATACGTTTAGGTTTGGCTTGTAAGTTATCTTTTTTCACTTTTATTGATAAAATGTACAGAAGTAAAATATCTTTACGCACCCGTTTTTAAAATAAAATTAGATACAGAACAATAATACAATAATTAAGAAACTAACTATTTAACAAATTCTTCAGAATTTTTTTTAGTTAATATGACGCCTATTGACTGTAATTAAACGTCAAAATTAAGAGTATAGACAAAGTATAATGGCAAAAACACAATAGCGCCGCTTATAGAGTATAAGGAACTAGAAGGGTAATTATAATAGATACCAATAAAGAAAATAGCAAATTTCATAATTTTACAGTTACTTAAAAACAACTATAAAATAATTTATATTATTAACCCTTTTTTGTTTTTAAAAAGAAAATAATTAAATCACCACAATTGAGTTGTAAAAAACATTTTATGTTATCGCTGCTAAACTTATCTTAATAAATATATTTAGATTTTCTCTAAATATTTGCTCAATAATACACACGTACATTTTCAAAAATTTATATTTTTTATAAACAAAAAATAATTTTTTTTAATTACAAATAAATACTAAATAACCCCAAACAATGCGACTTATTCAGGGATTTTCCTTCAGTAAGCTTGGTAATTAAACGCCGTAAAATTTAAACTTTTAATGTTTAATTATTAGGATGATTTACATAAAGATAAATTCTGGGTTTTGCTACTCAAAATCACATAAAATTTATATAGCTATTATTAACTTAAATTCATATTTATTTTATATTATATTTTTCATTACAAATTTTGTATTACCTACATACATAAAAATATTATCTATTGTATAATTAAATAAAAATTAAAACTATATCAGACACAAATAAAAAAAGTATATTTAGAGTAAATCACAAATCCCTAAAAAAATTAAATACAAAATTTTTAATATCTAAGAAATTAATTTACAAGAAATGATAATAATTAAATTAATAAAATTAAAATTTTATATTTTAAATAATTTTTATAATTGTATAAACTTACAAATTAAATACTGTACGAAAATTAATATAAATAATTCCCTTAAATGTAGATGATACAGAATGTGTCTGTATAAAAAAAAAATTAAATAGCTTATTGTAAATATTTAAATGGATATTTTAAAAAATTATTTTTAAAATATTACAATTTTATTAATCAACTTGAAATTTCAAAGTTCACGATATATTTTATTAGAATCATGAATTTTTTTTTCATTTACTGTTCAAATTAAAGATTCTAAACTATTTATAGTTTATTTAATATAATATAAAACTGTATTCAGGTACATTGATTCATTTTAAATATATAAAGATTAATATTGTATTATAGTATATTTATAGAAATACAAATTAATTCCTTAATAGATATAAGTTATAATTTAAATACATGATAATTTATATTGTATTTTAATTAATAAATAATTATTGTCACTGAACGGTATTCAAATTTATAATAAAAATATCTAATTTTAATTAAGTTTATTTTACGAAATACAATTATTCTAATTGTAAACATTTTTTCATATATAATTGTTATTACTCAAACACGTTTAGTATTATTTCATCGTGGACAAAAATTTATTATGACATTATTAAAATTATATTATTGAACGTTTAGTTTGTTATGCTTAGTTTCTAAATTTAATTACAAAAGAATTCCTATTACATGTTCAATACACGTGAACTTCAACTTAAATCCATAAATTTTATTTTTACGAATTTAAAACCATTAAAAGTATAATTTTTCACTTTTAATATTTGTTAATTATTTCTGAACTCGTAAATATTTTATAAATTTAAAAATAATTTGTTTTGGACGAATATATAACAATTTCACGCAAGTTGCGTGATCTCGTTTGAAACTCATCGTTTGAAATATTAGTTTCAAATATATATATATATATATATATATATATATATATATATGTACAGATCTACTGTATCACTCCATTATAAAATGCCTTTTATTTAAAGTATATCTATTGGTTTTTATAGAAATATAATTACACATTTTCATTTCATCGTGTCTAAAAGCTAATGTCTAAACAAATATAGATCATATTATTAGAACTTTTATTAAAATAATATAAATAATTTTTAAATAGCCTGGAAATTGATTGTATATTTCATTACGTTAAAATTAGACGTTTGGTAAGAAATTTTATCAAAATATGCAGATTACTTACTGGAAAACTTACTTACATACATGGAAAACCGTACACATAAAATTATTATAAAAATATAAAGAAATATGTAATTAAAAAAAAAATAGTAAAATATTTCATTCTTTTAAAACAACAATAAAGAAGAACATTACAAAATATGTGTTATATACATATTTCAGTTCCTATACCCAGATATAAAAAATTATGTATAAATAACTATGTAATTCAGAGAATTTGTAACTAATATTAAATATATATTAAATACTAATTAAGTTCATTACATACAATTGAGTAATGTTATAAGTATAAAAAAATATTGGCTTTTCCCAATATCAACATTTATTCTATGGTTATTGTATTACTATTAAATATTTAATATTTATTTATAGTACTGCTCTCTCTAATTTTGATACATTTTAATCTTAATGTTATTGTTTTTCATGACTATATTCACGCATAACTTACAGTTTTATGGAAAAAACAAAGGTGTAATTAGAAAAAATAATTATTTTGCAAAGTATAGTTAATAAAATATCTGTATTTATGAAGTAGATAACATTATAATTAGACTTATTAAAAAAGAATTTTTCTTTTTGACCAAAAGTTTATCCGCATTCGCACTATGTCCAATTAGTTTCAATAGATTTTTTCTAACATTGTGTTAACGCTTTCTGGCGATGATGCAATTGAATGTAATGAATGTACAGTTTCTTAAAATAAACATTTTACTAAACTTACAATATTTGTCTAGATATCGTCTTTCATAAACATCAGAATCAAATAAGAATGTTTCATTATTTTTTTCAAAAACTAAAAGAAATGCAATTAAAATAGAAAGCATTTTAGGGTGGTACAATTGTAAATACATTTGTATCTTTTTTTAAATCCTTGGTTTATGATCTTATGGAGAAGTGAATTAATTGGAAAAAGATGAATTAGTAACATTAATTATGAATTAATGTTAACGAATGAATTAATAATAAAGTGAATTAATAACACCACAGATCGCTACTGCGCATGCGACAAAAAAATATCGCATATCAAGTCCATCGTTCTGTTATATCAATGCGTCAGACAATCTAGGTTATAATTGAATGATATGTCAAAGACATGCAATGAACAATGTTTATTTTACTTAAAAAAGTAAGATACAAATGCCACAGTAACGGAAGAAACATGTAACAAATTATTAATGATTTTTAAGTCATTCTATTTGTATTTATGGATGAAGAAACATTAAATAAGTAATATTTTGTTTTATTTGTTAATTTGTTTAATTTACTTTTCAGTATTTTTTTATTAGAATATATTAATTCATTCTCGAGAAAAAATTGTCTAAATTATATAAAAATTTAATTACTATCTAATAAAAAAAATAATCTATAAATTATTTCAATCAGTTCATCAATTTTTTTAATATTGTTTTTGATATTGATATTAAAATTAATTATTAATCAATTACTATAAAATATATAAATATAAATAAATGAAAATTTTTTCATCAAACTACTCGATTTTTATTATTTAAACTGCAAAATTAAAAAATTACATTTTATAAATGTTGAATTACAAAATTTATTTTTCATGTATATGTTTTAATGCTGATTTTTTAAAAGAAATTAAAAATTGCTAAGTGAAAATAAAAATATATAAGTTCTCAGAGTAATTACAATTTATTAAATCTTCAATTTTGTAGGCTAGCAGTAGAGGCCCTGCTTGAAGAAGCAAAGGTTGGAGCGCAAAAAGCAGCTGTAATTGGCCCAAGTGGCTGGATAAAAAGAAAAGAAACTATTAATAAAAGATTTCTTCATTCAACTTTGAAGAATGTTGTTTTATCTAACAGGCACAAAACATCTAATAACAAAAGTAAGCAAAATGATGCTCCAAAAACTCATGGAAAGTAAATAAAAACTTATAATTTTCTTACTGGTTATGACTAATTGTAAAATGATTTTTTTTTATTTGCATTTATTATAAATCTCTCTTTTACATTAAATGATTAATAAAATAATATAAAAGTTATTACACAGTTGTTTCCATTTTCAAAAGTTTTGTTAAAAATAGAAATAACTATATATTGAAAACATTATCAATCTTTCAAAATAGATTTAGTCACAAAAAATTTTAAAGAGTGTTTGTATGTAACAATAAATTTTAAAGAACTATTAGTTATTTATCAAATAATTCTATGTATTTACTTTTGAAGAAAAGAATTGTATGCAAAATGTTTGATTTTAGTACTATTTTCATGATTACATATTAAGTGTTATAATATAAACATCAATACTACCTCACATTTATGTAAAAAATATTTTTGTACAAAATTATGTGTTATATAATTTATAATCATAGTATTATTTAATATATTCTAATGTTGAAGCCTTATCTTAGTGTACTTATATTTTATAATAAAGAAATTAATTTATTAGTTCATATATAAATATCATATAAATACAGGTAGTGTTGATAAGTAAAATTTCTGCATTAGATTTTCTTACATAACAAAACAGTATTAAAACTATTTATTTATAAATTTATATATTCATTGTATTATAGATAATTCAAAATTAATCTCATAATAAGGTGTAATTTGATAAACAAAAACATGTGCAAACAATTAAAAATAATTTGATGCTAAAATTAAATAAATAAGTATACATAGTTAACTTTTTTATTTTGTGAGAAATTTAAATAATTTTCACGTGTTTATATCTAATTTAAGTTTTTTAAATATGTTTATAAAATTTATTGATTGCAATAGTACTAATAAAATATTATACTCTTATAATTTCTTTAAAATATTTATGTATTCTAATCATAAAAATAATTTTTAAAAGTGATAGATATGTGTACAAAAATCGTTGAATCTATCGCAGTATTCAAAATTGTTTAAAAAACAAAATTACGTAGACTGTCTTGTTAGTATACAAATTTTCCTTCTGCATATAAATTAAATCTAGTAACGTCTTTATTAAGAATGGTTTGTTTGACTCAGTATTTTCTTTTCAATAATTTTGAATCCTGCAAATAAATATTATACATTTTTTACTTGTAAATAAAATTTTACATGTTTGTGTAAAACAAAAATTTATTTAAAGCCAATGAAAATACTGTTTTTGGGAAATTGTACTTGTTTGAAATTTGGAAGAAATCATCTCTTTCAATAATGTAAAAAACAACGTAACCATCATTGATTACTGGACCAAGTCCACCATCTGCTAATATACAATTAAGATGTTTTGTATGATTCAAAATCGAATTAAAATTGAAAATTGAAGTTTGCCCATGCAGAATTTGTGAAGTAGATACTTTCGATGCTTTATTTAAAATTTTCTAAAATGTACATTATCAAATATTAAAGCATATAGATATTTATATAATTTTTTATAAATATCAATAAATTTATAAATTATAAATTATAAAAATGAATAATTTTTTAATGATCTTTTTAATCTAATTATTTTAACTAAAATCAAAAAATGAATACATTTTTAATTTATAATTTCACTCTTTGCTTAATACAATATAAACAGTAAACATAATTGAACTTTCAATAGAGAATCAACCTCTAAATATTTTGAAACAGCATAAAGATAGAATAGATGTCTGTTAATGTCTTTTTCACATATAGCATCTTGATGTCCTTGGTGTTAAGCTGCTGCATCCATTAAAAACTTCTGCTTTACCTCAATCTTTAAAATTATTCACATATTTTAAATATATTCAAAATTGGTGAAAAATTTTCAATATTACGTTTTGTGATGGATCAATAGTAACTTTTTGAAAGAATTTATGTCAAAAAGTTTTTCCATTATAAATTGTTACTCTTGAAATATGAAAATAGTTCATAATATTATATCAGTTTATAATACTACAAAATACTAAGAAAAATTCTAAATTTAACATACAAATCTAAGATAATACATAATTGTTCTTAATATTTTTAATTAATGTTTTAAGCCAGTAAACTATTAATATGTACTATTTTCAATACTAATCTATGAGTTAGAGAAATGAAATACTTCAAATTTTGTGTATAATATATTTAGTTTACTGCAGAGATTAAATGAATGTGATTATTATTAACAACTTTTTCTAGATCTTCTATTTATCATAGATGACTTGTGTTTCCAAGCGATGACCCAAGCAGTTGACTCAATTGTGCAGGGTCTTACAGTTTCCATTCTCTTTTCTTAAAACAGTCTCATGATAGAAGCCTCATATGTAAGATTGAACTTTTTAGCATCACAGTAGTATGCTAACTGAAGAGCCATTTGTATTTAATCATCTGGTGACATGAAGGTCTTCTTCATAAATTCTTTGCCATATATATCATGTACATATTTACGCAAATCGATGACCTGCACTAGTTTTTGGTGACCTGAATACATAATTGTTGAATATTAAAATAAATTTCATTTAGTTCTCAATTTTCTTTAATTTTAAAGGAACATGTATGATAAAGTAGTTCTATTTTCTATTGTTATCTAAAGTTTAAAATTTGTAGAACGATAAAATATGCAATAAAAATAAAAAATTACATTTACCTATAATTACACATTGTGATTTAATGACTCAAATTTTCATAAATTATTCATAAATTCTTAAGCAGTTGTGATTGTTTAAGTAATTAGAGGCAAACTAATATGTGAAATACGTATAAGTACAGACAATATGTAAGAGCGTGCATCAGAATGATAGAGAGATAAAAAAAATCAGTTTCAGTGATATTACCCTATTTCCACATTGGTACTAATATCAAATTCTCAGTGTTCCCATAATAGAAGTATTTTTCCTGAAACATTAAAAAAATCAAATGACTATATTTATTAAAGAAGATAAAATATTATTCATTAAATTACAAGTAATTTCAAACAATAGACATAAGAGGTCTTAAATACTTACTATTAACACTAAATTTATTAAATATACATTGTATAATCATTAATTTAATATTAAAAGATATAAATATAACCATTTCTTTGAAATTATGTTTTTAAATTTTGTTAATTGTTTATTTAAATTTTTTAAATATAAATTTTTTCAACCTATAACAGTTTTTTGTAGAAATGAAATATTTTAATTTCTACACATTTGAAATTTTTGCAATATCTGTCTTGCTCATTGCTTTTATATGAAATATTAAGTTTATAAGTGTTTACTTGAAATTAAGTCTAAAATATATGTATATATTTTTTATATTATATGTATTATATATATAAAATAAACATAAATATATTATAATTATAATGTTCATATTTGTATAAATATGAAAAATTATTTATTATATAATTATGTATTATATAAAAAATTATATAAAATTACAAAATATATCAATTAAAGTAGATAAGTCTTTTTAAAACTAAATTGTATATTTAAGTATTTTTTATCATGTAACTTATCTAATAATTTATGCATTAAATTTATTAGAAATTAATTCAGGATTTTCGATTTTATTTAAAGTTTCAACTATTCTAAAATAATTGTTATAAATTATTATATATTATTAAAACTTACAACAAAAATTATTTTATACTTATAAAATATTCTTTTTAAATACACCGTAAAAACATACAAATCATCTTAATTATCTGTAATTTAACATGTTTCTCCTTCGATAATGCAAAGCACAATGGCATCATGGTTGTTTCTATGTAAAAAAAGGCGGCTGTAATTATCGAGTTTTTCCATGTAAGACTTATACAAAAATGTATATTTTGATATAACTTAATAATTATCCTTGTTTCTTCTTGATTAGAAAAATCGATTAGGCACAAAGGCTAAGAAAGAATTTTATAAAGCGCGATTTTTTTAATATGTAAAGAAATAAAGATTACGCAATGTTAGATGTTTAATTTTATGTTCATTACATAAAATATTCCTTATATATCTAAGGACAAAGTGAAAGTATCTACTATCTTCGATCTACAGATATTTACCTATAAAAATCTGTTGATTACTAAAAAGTGGAAAAGGTTATACCATTGTATAAAATCTTTCAATCTGAATCAATTTTACAGTTATTCTCTAAACTTGATCCACAAGTTAAATCATAAAAGCAACAGGAACGATCGATCATATGATGCTACAACTAATGCTAATATTTACAAGGAAAATGAACATACATGTTCTGACATTTATACTTTCGATTAAATGGTAATGCGTTTATATTACATTACTTGTATAAACGCGTAAAACCAACCTGCACCTATATTGCAGACAATCAAATCTAAACGGTCCTTTTTTATTTTCTATTAAACAATATTTATTATATACTTAAATTTTGAAAATAATATTAGTAATGATGTACATTATATATATTTTATTATTTATTAACTACAAAAGTTTAAAATTTTATATCAAAAGTCTAATTTTATACAATATGATTTTAATTTAAAAAATTGTATTAACTGTTATTAAAATAAAAAATTTTTGAACTATTGTAATAACTTGTTCTGAATTTTTTAAATAAAAGATAACGTTTATGAATTAAATTGAATGCATTAAATGCACGTTTTATTTTTATTATTTATATTTAATTAAAATAACAATTTCTATTTAAAAACTCTTAATAACAGCCAAAAAAAGGATAAAAATTTCTAAGTAAAAATCTTACTTTGTCATATTCGTAAGGGACATCATCTAAAATAGCAACGAAAGCAGCTTTCTCGATGGTACATAAAGATATTTTGTTAATACCCTTACTAATGTATGTTGTCACGTTTGTGCCCAATGTCTTCGCTCGCTAATTTTAATAATGCTAACTTCTCCTCGCCTTCATAAGATTTATTTTTATCTTTAAGAATTGACTGGATTTGTCTACGTATATCATGAATTATTAATTTTTTTAATTTTATTGTTTTTTTTATATAAACAATAAGATAAATGCTGGAATTTTTTTCGAATCTTGAAAGTGGACGATTTTGTCGATTTGAATTCCAGCTAATCTCGTTATATCTAAAACTCTTTCGTAGTGCCATGAACATCATTAGAGAAACCATATAGAGAAATCACACAACACATAGAGAAATCATACATTGAATGAGAATTTATCGCATAAAAATATAAGTATTTTATGTGAGTAAAATAATTCAATTGTAATAAAGACATTTGAGAAAGATCTCAAAATTCACTGCCTGGGGTTTGCTAGATGTCATGTTAAAAGTGCACACTTAGATGACTTTGTTTTTATTATTTTTAGGTCCCAACATTAAAATTCCAAGATCGTCCGGATGTTTCAATTCTATTATAGTTGCTCTAATAAGGACGGTTTTTGCTCCTACGTTATCATTCGCCCTCATAAGGGCGAATAGTTGGAAGGGAAGGTAATGGAAAGGTTCAAGGAAAAGAGAAAAGGGAGCCGAATAGTTCTTCTTCAGTTACTTCGCGCGCTTTTAAATGCGAAAAACTCGAACTTCGCCGCCCTAATCGCAATCGGGCATTCTACACTGCTGCATCCCGAGCTACGCCGCACCAGTAGGCGGAGAGCCACTTCCCGCTACTACGACCCCCAACGACGGCTGCTCCGACCAATGCGAGGACGATTCCCGCCATTACGGCTCAAAGTCACGCCGCATTAATCACCGCAACAGCGTTTTAAGCGGGAAACTCCGGGCCTTAACTCGGCACGCGTCGTTACGATTTTGTTTTTCCACTAACCCGTCGGACTTCAGATGAGTCACATCACAGGCTTGAACCTGCGTGACGAGGTTGTCACGGGTCGAAATCGTACCGGTGTGCGTCAAATTTATTACTAATTTTATTATTAATTCATTTATGAAAATTATACACATTAAAAACACGAAACGAGAAACATCACTGCAAAATCACTTAACATGATTGAAAAGATAATGCTTCAAAACTTATAAAGAAGGATGCTTATCGTCATAGGGCAAACTCATCGTGGCCATAATTGAATAGTGCGATCATGTATATTTGTACCAGAAATGATCGATCAGTAACGGTTCTTTTGGTATTCATTAAGGAAACTTTTTTTTAAAATTAAGCATTCTTTGGTGCGATCAGTAAGTAGATGGATTATCGCTCATTCTTTTCGCTCGTCATGGGCCTTATAAAGGTTCTACTTCACAAAATTTCATCTTCAATAATCACACCCGTTCTATCCTCACAGAAAATAAATTCCTTAGTAAAGAGCCTTGACTAGTTCTCCCCCAAAGCAGTTCATCAAAATCATTCATAACCTTCAATGTTATGACGAACACCTAAAGCAAAATCTGGCTAGTGTTTCTTTATCACTCTTAATCCTTCTCCACAATCTCCACTCATCATTAACTTTATAATCAAGTTCCCACTATTACATGCCTTTACCAAATTCCACTATTCCATTCATTTCTCAGAATTCTGTTTTCATATAATCCATGGAATTCATTACCACTCATCGTAAGCAGCCTCGCGTAGCAAAAAGCAAATATTCATGCTATTACTTCATTGATGTTAGTTTTGTCTTTCTTAGATGTAGAAAATTCTTCGTCCAAAAGTAAAGGCAAAAGTTATTATGAATTAAGCGAAAACGATTTTGGTTCAAACTCTTATCAATTCAGAAGTATGATATAAAAATATGTCGTGCTGTAAATATCTCTGATTTAGTCAATGCTTATCCCTCTACCGTAGAAAACATCTTTAAAGATTAGTACAAAACTAATCACTTCCTAAAGACCGAGATCTTGTTGTTTTCCGCAGCTTAAACGAGGTTTGCATGGACATAAACTCATCAAATTGGATTTTACCTATGGATTCCTAATACACAGGATACATTGTCTGAGGCACGATAATAAGTTATATGACTCCTAGTTCATGGTTCACCCCGATCCTTCTGCCATTGCAAACTCAATGTTTGATTTAAAAATACTGGATGGATTAAACGTCGCAGTATAATCCAACTGGAAATCCCATTCACTCCCTAATACAAGAGATACTAGCGCTTTTAACTATTAGGATGAGTCTGTGGATCACAAAATCACACTACTCTAGCCTGTCAGCAAAAATCACAAGCCAAAGTATGCTAACTGCAAAGGAAAACACCAAGTTTTATATCGCGGTTGCTCTAAACTTGTAAACAAAATATTTTCATTGAACTTATCTAACATTTTCAATATGGTATCTCCTTCACCCCCATTCCTCCCTACTATTCAAGTATTCAGACCCCGCGCTAATGCTGATCTACTTAAACTTTCAAATTTATTAAAATAATAAACTGAAATTCCCGCGCTTCAAACCTACTCCTACCCTTACACCCACACCTACTTTTACCAATTTAAAAAAATCGAATCTAATCCATGATTTTCCAGCTAATAACATATTTAAGCTGCATCCTCCAATCTTTCACAAATGGCTAGTGTCCTCAGTAAGTATGATCCCCTTATCCTCCTCAACACAAAGATTTAGAAATCGAACAACTCTTCGATTCCAAGAATTTATTATTAGCATTCACTCCCTTCAAAAATGTTTACTATCCCAACTATCAGATCTGTACAAATGATCATTCCTCCCCTTCTTACACGGGAGGAGTCACCGTTTTATTTCATAAAACTCTACGTTACAAAGCCATAAATTCCCATGGTATTTTAGATGAATCAATTGGAACTAAAATATTCCTCACCAACGTTCATCTTTACATACTAAACGTCTACACTCCACTCCCCTAATCTAAAAAATAAATTTTCTACGATCCAAAATATCTTAAAATCATTAACATATAGCATATTGGTAGAAGACATCAACATTAAACTCTCCTCCTGGATCTTTCTCTCAACCATCAAGCTGGCTTTGCTTTGGATCACCGTACTTGTTACTGTCTTCATCCACTGACTCACTTTGCTGCTGTTCGCAGACTTGCCTCGCTACTGCTGACATCCACCATCCTTTCTACCGTGTACGTTATTTGACGCGCAACCGTTTCTTGTAGCTCGTTATTCGACGTGCTGCACTTCCATCGTCCTCAGCAGTTTGTCATTTGACCCTCTTGCTTTTCTTGAAAGTTCGTTCACTTCTCCCACTCGTTATTAGATACGTGTTATTAGAAATTCCCAGGTAGTTTGTTATTTGACAGACTGTCACTTTTCTTCCATGCCTGTGTAGTACCTTATTCGACGCAACTTTTAGATCAGCTCTCAACTTTCCGAGGTTCATTTGTAATACACAAATCCTTAAGCAAACGGAGTTTACCTTCTTCACTCTGATTTACAAACTTTGACTACTTACTTGCAAATCACTCAAACCCAAACATGCAAGCTCTAGTTCTTTACATTCAAAATAAACGGACAGATACCTAAGGCCTTGCTCCCTGGTCACTTAGGCTCTTTTGTTCGTGCCTAACGTGTATTAATCCTTACTAAAAGTGAGTTTATACATAAGGCTTCTATTACACTTAATCACTTTACAATTACTCTTTCTAATCTACAATCACCTTCTCTCTAATTTCGAAGTTTAATTAGGTCAAACAAGTGGACCCTACTTATGGGGGAATAGTTGGTGGAACTTTACAAGTAAATCCGATATTACCCTTCTCGACTTGGTGTGCAGTTAACCTACACATAATGGTAAGGCCGCAATGAAATGGATGCATCCTAAAGACTTCTTCAAATTTAAAAACGACAAATATTAAAAAAATTACTATTAGTAATTAATCAACATTATGTAAATTGAACAATTAATTTTGTATCTACATGTTGTAAGTACAAAAGAAATTGATAATAAAATAAAGCTAAGAAATAATTTTAATTAAATAATATATTGAAAAATATAATATTAATTTTAATTCAAAATCTTTATGTACATATTGTGACAGAAAAATGAATAAATTAACAAATTATTTTTCTCTAATATAAATTTGTAGGTACAGTTACATCTTTTTTATCTACCTAATTTGTTATTATTGAAACTGAATCGAATCAAAGTAGATTTATGTATTATTAATATTAAATTATAAGTCTTTAGAAAAATATATAATGAAACTACTATTTTACGTTTGCTACTAATTTTGATTTTTAAAATATCAAATTAGTTACTACTATTATTATAAATTTATCTCAATAAAATTCTAGTACATTTAATGTTTATTGCAAATGTAAACAAAAAATAATAATATTGAATTATTAAAGTGGACGGTATAGACTACTAAATTTAATTTGCATCAATTTCTCTTGTACTTATGAAAACAAATACGGCGATTCTCTTCCAACATGGGAGTAAGGTATTTTATACCCAGCTAAATGAAAATCTGTGATTACTATAATTATCAGACACAATCTTTCGAGAGAAACTGGATAAAATCGACTTTCAATATTATTCTAAAAAACATATTTTCATAATATATTTATTTTCAAATTTTGTGAATATTAAGTAAAATAATAAATAATGATTTAAATGTATAAGTTGTGATTAAAACTATTTTTAGCTATTTATTAAAAAAGATTTATTCATTATAATCATTTAGTAGACAAATTAATTATAATCTTAGTTATACTGTATCGTTATTTAAATATTTTTAATGTCATTAATATAATTATTGATTATATAAGAAATAATACAAATATTAAAATATAGTGTATTTATTGTCTTGTAATCAATTCAAATTTCATATTCAATTATTAAAAACAGAATATTTCCAAATATTTTTTATACATTTTAAAAATAGTATTAAAATAAATATATATCAGAATAAAAAATGATAAAATTTTAGCATATTTTTAATCTAATAAAATAAAAATTAAGTGACAAGTAAAACTTGTATACATATATGAATTACCACATATACTAGTAATTAAATTTCTATAAATAAAATTATTATGCACTCAGTACTTTAATATTTCAAATATATTGAAGAAATTATTAATCTCAAGTCTGTGGACGTGTGCAAACTTATATTAAAACTACATCTAAATTTATATCCTTATTTTCATGTTCATATATTTGATAGTCTTACTACTTATATTTGCACAGAAATCACATCGCTATACAAAGATCTGAATTCCTCTTTATAGTGGTTGTTACTCACACAGAACCTGAAGCATCTTTTCTTCCTGGAACGAATGCCTGACTGCGAGATCAGGTTCAGCACTTCACGATCGAAGTTTAGGTTCAATTTCTCATGATTAATGGTTAAGCTGAAGGCAACAGCAGCGTAAGTTTCAGTTATTTTTGGCTTTATAACGTTATAAGTAAACCAAATGATTCACAGTATTCTGAAAATTTAAAAAGGTGATTTTTATTCTTTCATTTGTTTGTTGTCATATTTATTTGTTTACCTGCAATTTTTGTACATTTTACGTACACTATCTATTTTTCTACATTCTTTTCGATTATTAGCATTATATGCAGATTACGTATCTATCTATATATATATATATATATATATATATATATATATATATATATACATAGATTATAGATTAATAATATAATTACATTCGTTTAATGCTAGATTGCTTTAATTATATCAATATTTCATCAAATAATAAAAATGGATTAAATGGTTTTGAAATTTTGCGAGCGCAATTAAAGTTTATTCCTAAGGTGTACAAAATAATTCACGATTGAATAATTTGATACAATATAGAAATTTTTTCTTGATTATCAAAATTAGGAACTAAAAGAAACTGATATATACCAGACACGTCTAGTGTCTGACGCATACCGCAGTAGAGTCAACTCGTGCTAACCAAAAATAGGCAAATCTCTCACCCAGTAACAACACCATCGGCAACGTACTCATAGCTTCAGTGCGGTCTTAGTTCGATAAATGACAAAGAGGAAGTCGTTTCTATTTTTTATTCCAAGCAAATTTTTACACGAGCAACGCTGTGTACTTAAACGTTCTTAAAAGAGCAATCCAAGGGAAACAAACAAATCTGCCTTTTTAAGGCGAATTTCAACGTACAGATGAAACCTCCCTTGTCAAGAAAAAGGGCAGAAACGAACGAAGGAGTGTTTATTAGAATAAAAGGAAATTCACACATGCCCATCTCGACTTCTTAAGACGCAAGGCTGCAAGACCGTGCATGACCTCAAAACCTTTATATAATAAAAAGGTAATCGAATAAACTACATTTTATATTAATTACTTCAAGTCTTTTTAAATCGTATATTCGACATAATAATTTTTGCTGTTTTCTACTAATTTGTATAGACTTGACATTTTACAGTTAATAAAAAGAGTAACTAACGTAAAATATTATATTCGAATGTATTTTTATTTAACAAAAAATATACAATTTCGTAAAATGTAGAGTATGTTGCATTTATAAACCAAATATAATGTATTGAAATAATGAACCATATAAAAAAGTAATTTTTGTTCTGATGAAGCGAATTTTAAGTGTCAGTTTTTTATACTTAATGTTGAACAAAACAGTAAGAACATGTATTGTATATAGTATGTTCTAATTACTTAAATAAAAAGTTACTCATTAACTCTTTATTCAAAAGAAAATATATTTTAAAAAATATTTGAAATGAGAAAAATTATTTTTATGACGTATATTATATAAAATTTATGAGGTAAATGTTTCTTTTAGGCCTATACAGTTAAATATACTTTCCTGGGATAGGCAACGGTCCTAATTAAATGTAGCCTTGTCTATGGACATATGCGGTGAAAAGATTGATAAAACTCAGCTAGACATTTCAGCTGTTTTATAGACACTTCATTATGGTGAATATAGCTAGATTAACACTACATTAGTACTACCAGAATTTGCGTCTATCCCGCAATTATGTACATAAAAAATATTAGAATAGATGCTTCATAGCACAACTTAGACGTTTCGTCTAGTCCGTAAATATGGATAGAAATAATAGTATAGATGCTCCATGGCGCAACAAAAGGAGTTCCGTCTAATCCGTAAATATAGATAGAAATAGTATTACGTAAGAAAGGAATTAAAAAAAGTGTAGGGGGTCGATTCCCCTTTAAAGTATGACTACATATTGAAATTTAAAAGAAAAATATTTACTACTCACTTTTTTAATACAAGTCAGTAGGTCAGCTGCCAGGTACAAGATTTGAAGGTGAACTCTGATTTTGCATGAACAAGTGCGCCCTTTTTATACAAAATTTAAATCACAGGCGGTGTAGGCAAAGAGATGATTTTTATGGCTTTTCCTGGAAAATCTATACTGCTTGTATATAATTTTCATTTTTACTCATTTATTAGCACTTATATTTAATTAATTACTTAACTGCTTATGAAATTCGATTCGCAATTTCCTTTTTCATAATTGTACAGTTTTTGTTTCATAAATTTGTTAATTTTTACCCTGTTTTTATTGATGTTACTTAAATTAATAATAATTCGTGGTTACATTAAATTTTCTTCGGAATTTGTAGTAGCTATTATTTTTGTTATATTGATTTTTATTATTTTCTACGTTAGTATTACTAATATTATTATTATTATTACTATTTTCTTTAATCATATTATTCATTATATTCATTATATTCCCTTTAATCGTATAAAACGTTATTAATATTTGTTTTTTTGTTAATATTTATTCATTCCGATTTTTATTTTCCTCCCTCCTTTTTTCTTATCTATTTCCCTTTTTTGGTAAATTTATATATAAATATAACAAAAATAATTAGTGAGAATAATGCTAATGATTGTGGCATTTAATTTAGCTTTATAATATTACTTATTTTGCTTAAATAATAATTAGAAAAATTCCATGTTATTAACTATATTAGGTTTGTTTTATAATTATGTGTAGTAATTTATTATAACTATAATTCTACAATTTTTTTTTCTTCCCTTTTGATTTTTGAAATTTTTCTTTAATTGTTTATGTAATAAAAATTAAAATAATATATGGGAAAATACATTTTCCTTTGTTAATACAATTGCACAGTCGCAGAATGTACATGTATGCATGTGTGGGCGTGCAGCTGTCGAAGATACAAGTACGCATTGGAAGATGCGTTGTGTGTATATGTGTATGGCGTTTGGCCACTTGCGAGTGCAAGCGCGCAATTTGTATGTGTTAGCGTAGGCCTTTGGCTGCTTAAAAATGCAGTTACAGTCATAAACATGTCATGGTTATGACCTTTTGCGCTGACATTCCAGGTCTAGGTATTGAATTTAGATGCCTTAAAATTTTCTTATTGGAGAGAGAGAAAGATGAAAAAAAATTTCTTTCTTATTTTCAATAGTTTTAGTGAGACGATGTCGTAACGGTATTTAAGGTTACAAAATAAAAGTTATTTTATGATACAAATAATATATAATGAAAATAGTTCATAAACTATAAAGAACCCCGAAAGCGAAAGACCTCGAGTCTTCGCTCGCACCACCTTTTATTACCGCGTAGGGAGGACTCGCGCATGTCCGTTAGTATTAATTGGTTGGGGCGAAAAGTTGCGTAAGCTGACAGTAAACTTTTATCGAGGACCAAACATCTCCCGTGTACTTTACGGCCTAAATTAGTATGAGTATGATCAAGTAGAATGAAAATTCGCACAAAGCAGAAAAACCGATAACTTGATTCATCATTCTATACGATCGTGCGCTTTCTCTCTTTCTCTCTATCTTTTACGTTTTTTTTAGCTTGCACGTCATTTTAACAAATGCTTTCATAATAGATGGGTGCCATGCAACCTTTCAGAAATGTAGCTCTTATCCAGATAAAAAATATCATTAGTTATGTAAGCAAACTTTCATAGAAGCAAAACAATTTTTATGCTTTACTTATATATTCAGAAGTTGTCAGTATTAGAAGATAATACCTGGCTAGATGAAACGTTTCGTAACCTGAAATTGCGGTTACTTACTGTGAATGATTAAAGTTAGAATAAGTTAAGTCAGGAGAACAGATTTTGTGGACAAATCTATAGACTTTACCCCGAAATAATATTGTCACGGTTTTAGGCAGGATTTTCATGTCAGTGCGAATGCGTGGTATGGATTTTATGTTAAGAGTGCTACTCTTTCAAGGCGTTTGGATTTGAAAATTATACAAACCTTTCTTTTAAAAAAATACCTGTATAATACAAATATTTTATGAAACTGTAGGTTATTATATCCTAGATCATTTGAATACAATTTAGTTTATTTTCAATTACGAAATTTTATTTGATTCAATAAGATAAAATATTCAACGAAAAGAAAGTATTGTTAGTGCTTAAAACTTCTGTTCTAAGAACTAATGAAAAGGGAGAACTTTGATGAATAAGGACATGATCCGTTCTCTCTTACGATCGGTCAGCTACGTTCTGGCGTTTCGACTCCGTCCCCTCAACTCCCTCACTTTGATCCTGCGGTACCCTTTTATACTTTTCTTTCTCGAATACCGCCACTTTATTCCCTCGCCACGTGCTGCATCCGTCGCACAAAGCCGTCTTAATTACCACGGCGTCTTTATGGCGGGAAAACCCCGAGTCCACTTCCCGGCACGCATCACCGGCGCGTGTCAGAGCTATTTACGACACTTCACCAAGTTCGATAGAAAAATCGTCATTTATGGTTCATCTTGTAAATCCTCTAGGAGCTGACCGGAGTAATTGAAGAAGAGGACAAGCAAATAGTCTACCTCAAACAGTTCTTTCCCCCTCGTGTAATCTAAAGAGAGCAAAGACTTATTAATTTACAATATTAATTGATAATATTCTTAATATCATATTTTACGATGATTAAATCGAATTTAAATTATTTAATTTTCTAAACGATTCATATCTTCTTTACGTAACTCTTATTAATACTAATAATATATTAAAATTAACTTAATTTATAAACTTTATATAAATTTAAATTAATTTAAATTAGATATTTAATTATTATCAAAATACAAATTATGTAAATGAACTAATTATATTAAGTTCAAAAAAGGATATAAATTTATTATAAAAAAATAATAGAAAAATTAAATGACATGTTATATCTCAGATTTAATAGATAATATAATAGATAATATATTAAAAAAAAATATTTTGTCATCTAACTACATATTGTAGGTGTACATTTCATCAAATATTGATTTTTGTAGTGTATAACTTACGATACATTTTAAAATCTATTCTTTATTATTTTGTTTTAGATTTACCATAAGCTATTATAAATTAATAATTAGATTTAAATGTAGATTTTCAAAAATTAAAAAAAAGTGGGATTATATTATGAAGTATGTAATTAGTAATTTAAAAGTATTTATTAATGTAATTTTTAAAGTTTTAAAATTTTTACTAATCATTTTGTGTAGATGTACGAATTCATCCATGAAAAAATTGAAAGTGAAAAGTGAAAAGAGGGTTTAATCTTCAAAAATTCTTTAAGAAATACAGTTTTAGACTATATCGATATATTAGAGAAATATTTACTACATTCTTATTTACAGAAGAAAGGAATGTACTTGTCAAGGGAACGTATGTAGATATAAAATAAATCAAATGTAATTTTTTTTTTGAAGATACAGAAAAGATTAATTTTTTAATAACAAAAATTATTTCTAATTTTTTATATAAAAATGTAGTAATTATTATAAAATATTAAAATTCTTTTAATTTAACAAACAGAAGTATAAATTTTTTTAATATTGTTAATTAAAATATTAAATTATTATTTTTATTATTATTCTGAACATAATAAAATATATTTTTAACGTTGCTATACAAAATAAAAATTTATAATTTCAAAATATTATTTTTTATTTAAGTAATGTTGAAAAGCTCAATGTAATTTTTTTCTACCTCTTTTTAAGAACATACCTAACGTTAATTTATACATTAATTAAATGCATAGATATTTAACATAGATAATATATATTTTTAATATAATATCTTATAAATAGTGTAAAAATAGTAAATAGTTTTATTTATAAATAATGGTTAATTTATAATGTAGTTATCATGCTGTCTATTAGTTTCATGGAATTTGAAGTTTCGAACTGATACACTACGTCTTTACTTTTGAACTTTCATCAAATAGTTACCAAATAATGTCTGAGAAAAATTACAGCTTGAAATTTTCTGAAACAAAGAAACTATAAATTACTAAATATTGCATATCTAAATATTTAAACATCATCATGCTTCGGTATAAGTAGTTTATTGAACAATTTGAATATTTTTAAAAAATTTTATGTTTCATTTTTATAAAGTTTCTTTAATTATTTTTTTGCGATAGTCAAAATGTTTTTGCATTCCTTATGAAAAACTTATAATGGTTATCTTCCTTGAATTTAAAAAAAGCATGATAAATTCTACTAAGAAAATTGTTTTTTATTAAACAAATGGTGTGCCAATGAAAATGTAACAATTTGTTTTGTATTTATCGTTTTTAATAAAAACAATAACGTTTCTTAAAAATCGTCATACGATATAAAGTTAATATACAAGCCATAATCGCAGTGATCTTTTTCTTTTTCCCTATTACAGCATTTCACTACCTTCTTTGACTTCACTATCTCACTGAGTTGAAATATGCCATAAATTTGAGCATTTTTATATTCTTAAACTGAAAATAATTATTAAAAGAAGAAAAAAGATTGAGAGAATAAAAATTCAACTATACAAAACATAAGCAGACCCAACAATAGTCTAAATGAAAATATCTTCTGGAATACTTCACTCTTTTCCATATTTGCAAATCGTATAGAATGTAAAGAATGTGAATCCACACGTAAATATTTTATAAACATCTATAAATACACGTCATTAGTACATAACAGTGACATGTGTACTTGTCAACAATCAACTGTTTATATTTTTTTATCAATATCTTTTTTCCATCCATATTGCTTGTTAATTGTAGTAACGTTAAAGTAAGACAGATAAAAATTGTAATAATTTTTTTCGTGTAATAACATTTACACGAATGTTTATTTATATAGATATCTTTTCAATAAGCCATTGTAAATATTTCTCTGAGTACTTGAGTAAATATTAATTTTAATCTATAAAATTCTTATATTTGTAAGCAACCCCTACATGTTATTTAAAGAAATGAAAAACGTAGAACATTATTTGAATAAGCATAAGTATAAACACATATTGTTGCGTTTACTAAATAAGAGTATAATGCCAGAACCAAATTCTGTTTATATACAAATTTACGAACTTATATTACGAAATAAATATAAATTTAGGCTACGTATTTCTAATAGTAAATTTTTAATTTTGTTTCATCCAAAAATAATTAAAAATATCACGGTTAATTTTATTTAAAGTTTTCACTACATGTTAGTGTATTTTGTATATTGGCTCAATAAGATTGAGTTTTACATAAATCAATGTATGTTAAGTAGACCTCTTCATCCATGTACAGTCGGTGCGAGAAGTGGTGTAGTGAAAATCAATATTATTTAAAAAATTATTTTAATGCAATACCTTTATTGCATTTAACTATTTCAAAAGCAAATTTCAGATCAAAATAACCGTGTAATTAGTTAACTACCATTAATTTTAATAAAAAGTAATTAAAAACTGGTTCATTTAATATAAAGATAATTATGTTAATAGCATTTAACATTAAATCTATAACTATTAAATTTTAATCTTAACTAAAATAGTAATTCGATACAAAATTTTTTCCCCGTAATTTGAAATAAGTTTAGCCGTTTTACCAAAACTGGATTATTAATTATTAAGATATATTTCAGACTATAAATAATTTAGCATCATTTAGAATGGAAACCTATATCTTATCTCTTATAGATAATAAGTGATTAAATGCACAACAATATCTTTTCTATAAAATTATTGGTTTTTTATTTTGACTATTTAATTTAATTAAAAGTAATTAAAGAAATGGTTCAACATTTACATGTTGAATACGCCATCTACTGACCGCTAGATATAGAATTGTCATAATGCTAATTGTTTTTTTTAAACCTAAAAATGTATTCTAAATTTGTACTGCACATAAGAATAAGAAAATTGATAAAAATTAAAACATTTTGCAATCTAAGAATTACCTTGAACATTTTTTATTTTTATTCTTTTTGTACCAAAATTATTTATTTGTAATCATTTTTTGTCATTATAATTCTATAACAAGTACAAAATTGTTAATTAAAAAATCAAGAAAACATATTTTAAAAGTAGAGTTTAGAATTTCATTGTACGATTTAAAATCTATGTCCAATCATTTGATAAAATAATTACATTTACAATTATAAATTATTTTTACACACACCTTATTGCGCGGATTTTTTAATTGAATATGATTCTATCTTTCATTTTTATAACTTGTAAAGATATGTATTTATTTCCTTTAAACTTTTCAACGTATACACGTTAAACGTTGCGTATATACGCAAAAAGCTTTATACAAATTTACAAACATGTGGGTTATAAAAAAACTGAACAATAGTTGCAATTACTATCTTTTGACGAAAAGTAAAATCGTTGATTTTACTTTTTAATGAAAAATAATAATAAAAGTGACATATGTTTATTGATATCGCTATAACTTGTGTTCATCTGCCAAAGAACAAAATAAAAATAAACCAAATATTTTCCTGCGCCTAACTCTTAACTTTGAAACGATACAATGAAAACGAAGAATAAAAAGACACTGACCGAATATTATAACAAACTGAACACGATTCTTCCAAAGTTACAGATGCCAGAAAGAGCGAAAGAGATAAATGCTTATCAGAAGCGGATTAAGTATTAAAAAGCAAGATTGAAATCCAAAAACATTAATTTGACTATTTTTCTTAAGCAAGGGAAAAAAATTAAAATATCATTTCTTTTTCTTATTTTTCATAAATTGATTTTAAATATTTATATAGATTAACTTATATCTTCTTTTATTTTTTCATGTACGTGAAAATTCTTAAAAATACTTTACTTTGAAAAGTGGCTCCGATAAGAATTAAACTCTTTGAAATATATTTTTTTTTATATCAAAACATATAACATTGTTGGCATGTAAAATTCATTTTGCATATTTCATTTTGATTTTTTTTATTCGTGTACATAAATTTTTTAATTTGAAATTTTATATATATGTATATTTTCGATTGAGTCTTATAAAAAACAAAACTTAAGATAGAGTGTTTTGCAATTTTGCAATTAGTAGTAATTTGGTTATTATATTATATACATTTTTAATACTTTGAATACTTAATCAAATGTTTGCTGTTTGTTAAAAATATAGTAATTGTAGGGCAAAATTGAATTTTTTCCTGCATTTGTATAAAAGAAACTAATTTTATGCAATGTAATTGTTCTTTTTCAATAAATAAACTTCAAAATTTTTTATAAAAATCATACAAAATTTTCAAATCAAGGTCTTTTAACACGTTATTTTTTCATTAAAAAAAAGAGTGGGAAAGAATGTACAGTCATGTGTAAGAAAACATCTTATTCAAGTGCATATCATATCTTATAAAGATATGTGTAACCTTTTTTTTGGTTCGGAATAACTGGAAATTCTAATACTACAAATTTCAGAATTCACTAATAAAAAATGGCTATTAAAATAGAAACGCGACGCAAATACGAAGATAATTATATAAAATTATTTAATGACAACCAAATATTTTTTCTCATTTTTTTGATAAAAAATTGTATAAAAAATAAATCAAAACAATAATTTTTAAAGCGAATTTTGACGTTAATTAGAAGAAAAGTCTTATTTAGGAAAATTTTTTAAAAATTAAAATATTTAATTGGTGAAAGCTAGAATTTCTATTGATTTATAATCTACGGTTCAATGTACATTTTATTTCAATAACATGCCTATTAATTTTGCTAATTATTATACTTCTTTTTATTAAAAATGCTTATACAAATATCAATTATATATATATATAGTTTTCCATTAATTATACTGTTTTGATTAAATTTTAATTTTTATATTTATTTAGTTGAATTTTTAAAAATAATTCGTATGCTTATATAGTAAAATTTCAAAATTTTTATTACTAAAATACATATTTATTTTTTCAAATTAAGTAGTATTTTTTTATTTCACTGTGATGCAATTAAACAAATTTTTATGTTATTTTTTAAATATTAATTATTTATTTCTATTTAAAAATGGATAAGTCGATTATCAAATAGACTTTGTTTGATTTTCCAAATTTTTTCTCATTTTTGCTTTTACTTTTTTTCTTGAAATATTTATAATCATTTTGACGGATAATCCATTTAAATAAAAGAAAAAGAAAATAAAATATCAAAACACTTAATCGAAAGAGTTTAGAAATTACTTGACAATAAAATTTAAAATGAAAATAAATCATGTTATACGAACTCAATACATATTGAAATGTCGATTTTTAATTTAATTTTTTCTCGCTGATCTAAGACACAAAAACCTTTGAATTTTAAAAGTTACTGAAAATTTTTTATACTGAATATTCAAAGCAAACTTTAGATTTTTTAATCATATATTATTAATTTTATTTTGTTTCTATATTCGGTTAATTACACACATATAGAACTTATATTTTTTTATTTAATAGAATCTTAATTTTCGAGATTTCATAATAATTTTAATTAATATATGATGTTAATTAAATTAAACAAGAAAATAAAAATGATGCAAGGTTTTAAATGGCAACAATAGTATAGCTTTTACGAGGTCTGTTCCTTTAATTATAATTTGTTATCCTTATGCGTTAAATGATAATTACAACAAAAATTATTTTTCGAAAAGATTTGCAGATATGAATGATTATTTTATTTATTTTTTGTGTAGTTTTTATTATAGTTGAATTAAATGAAATGTTTACATTTAATTCAATTTAATTAAATGAAATGTTTAATTTAATTAAATTTATATATAAATAATATAAAGATTTTCAAAAAATGTTTTATTAAAATAAAAAAGAAATCAAACTATTAGTATTTTATAATAATCGTTATTATTGGATTCAATAAATTTAATGGATTTTTTGTAAAATATTTTTATATGATAGACCTATCATTAAATTTCTTATTTTAATAGAATATGCTGTTATTTCTATTAAATAAAAAGTTGTAAATGTAGCATTTTAAAAATAAAAAAGAAAGAAAGCTTGTATCTATGTAAATTGAAAATCCTTGGCTTAATCGATCAAACGTAATTCAGTTTTCCTTTTAATTACATCGATGGTCAAAGTCGACCAGCTGATATAATTTACATATTGTATACAACCGACTAGTTATTTTCAATGACGTCACACGCACAAGAAGTATCACGTGGTGTAATTGTTTGAGGAAGCAGAGAAAAAATAAAAAAATCATGTTCAATTATACGGAATGAACAATTTAATAACAACTAGTGGAAATTGTATATATTTCATTGCTGTTGTAAGGTGATTACTTACACTAAAATTCCTTATCATGAATGTTTATACGAACATTATTAGCATTATAATTTACGAATCTACTTACAAGAAAATATGTGGTCTTTGAGTTATCTCTCGTGAATATATTTATTCTAAGCTTGTAAGTAGATTGTAATTTCTTCGTTCCTTATTAATGATAAATCCAATTAAACGAATTTAATTTAATTAAGTAAATCATAATAATATTTAAAACTTCATGTAATTGTTTATAATTTAAATGATAAAGAACGTTACTTGTTAATAAAATGCTAGTTTGTTTATTTTTACACATTTTGTTATTTATTAAAATATAATAATATTTAAAAGTTCTCTATGTAATAAAATAATTGTTTTAAGTAACATTTATTATTATTAAAATTAATTAATTAAAAAATTTTCTTTAAAATTTTCATAAAAATATTTAAATATACATGTGTAAGTAGGTTAACTTCATGTACATTGAATGTCCTTCATAATTGTGCATTTTAAATCACATGAATTCAAATAACTCATTATACTTATGTCAATTCACTGTGCAAACATTGACATCAATTCTTTTAAAAATGGTTTTATTGCTTGCAAAATAAGCCAACAAGTGATTGAGCAACTTTACAAATGAGTTTTTTTAAAAAATTGTTGAATATAAAATATTGTTGGATGTTAGAATGTTACAGATGGTATGTACAATATTTTAATTAATTTTTTCTGAATAAAATTCAAAATAAAAAATTAAAATGAAATTTGCGGAACATCTTTCTGCTCATATAACACCAGAATGGCGTAAACAATATATAAGCTATGAGGTAAGAAAAAATAAGAAATTCTATTATTAATTATATTGAATTTTATTTTAAAAAATTTAAATTTTTAGGAAATGAAAGCAATGTTATATACAGCAGTGGAAGAAGCACCTTCAGCTGAAAGTGTAGAACCAGAAATAATAACTCGACATTTTGCTTCTTTTGATGAAGTATTTTTTACCTTTTGTGACAGAGAGTTAAAAAAAATAAACACATTCTATTCTGGTAAATAAAATTTATAAATTTGTAAATAGTGTTTCATTATTAAAAGTTTAACATTTATCAGTGAAGAAATTGCAAATTCAAATTTATTATTAATTCTTTACAGAGAAACTAGCAGAAGCAACTCGAAAGTATGCATCTTTGCAAAGTGAACTAAAAACTGCTCAGGATCTCCAACATGGAGGAGGTAAAAATAAAGGAAAAACTGCCTTTAAAGCTCAACTTCCAGCAAGGAAAATGAGAGAACTCAAACTAGCTTTTTCAGAGTTTTACCTTTCTCTCATTCTATTGCAAAACTATCAAAATTTAAATTATACTGGTTTTCGAAAAATTTTAAAAAAACATGATAAGGTAAATCACAGCATATTTAAATTTAAATTAAAAATAATTAATACTAAAAATTAGTAATAACAGGAATATTAATTGAAAATTTGTAATTATTTTGAACAGAACTGTTTTGTTTGTTTCTTGTACAATATTATTTTTTATAATTTTACTTATCTTATTAAAATAAAAAACTTATCACAAAATAATATTTAATTCAATTTCAATTTAAATATTTGTTATAATAATTTAATATTTATTTTAATATCTTATGAATATTAGTACAACTATTTTTAATTAAAGTTTAAGTGAAAACCATTAGATGTTGATATGAGTAGCTCTATTAAAAAAGTCAAATTTTATTTTAGTTGCTTACCGTCGATGCTGGATCAAAGTGGAAAGTAGAATGTGTAGAAACTACTCATTTTTATACATCAAAAGATATAGATAAACTTATTCAAGATACAGAAGCAACTGTTATAAATGGTTTAGAAGGAGGTGATCGTCAACGAGCTATGAAAAGACTCCGAGTTCCACCTCTTGGAGAACATCAAAGTCCGTGGACAACATTTAAAGTTGGTTTATTCTCTGGTAGCTTTATAGTACTATTTATAGCAGTGGTATTATCAGGTATAAATTATTAAATTAATATTATTACATAAAAATTGCAATTAAAAACTGATTAATAGTAGTTTAAAGGAATAATTATATAAAAAATACAAAAAATAATTTAAATACATTTTTTCTGTATTTGTTTTTAGATATCTCTATTCTTTATAGATTTCATGAAACATTGCTTAATATTACAATTGTTATATTTTATGTAAATGGAAATGATTTAAATTGTATATCCAGAATAATTCGTATGACTTAACATAAAAATGTTAAAAATAAATTAAATTAGACTAGAATATCTATACTGTCACATATTACTGATTAGTAATACATATTTGATTAGACTCATATATAAATGAATAATTATTAAACATAATTGAATTATTTTCAGCCATATTTCACGATGGAGGCGATAATCTAAAGGTTGCATTTAGGTTATACCGAGGACCACTGCTTATCATTCAATTTCTTTTTCTTATTGGTGTTAATGTATATGGTTGGCGTTCCTCTGGTGTAAATCATGTATTGATATTCGAGTTGGATCCACGCAATCATTTATCGGAACAGCACCTCATGGAGTTAGCTGCAGTTCTTGGAGTTGTCTGGACATTAAGTTTACTGAGTTTTTTGTACAGTGCTAGTCTCAGCATACCACCATATGTAAATCCTCTGGCTCTGGTCATTATAATGTTGACATTTTTACTTAATCCCTTCAAAGTATTTCGACACGAAGCACGATTTTGGCTCTTGAGGATTGTGGTGAGTAGGATTATTTGTTACATTTTTTTTCATCATACATATTCAAATACAAGATGATTCTTAAATAAATTATAAGAATAATACTTGATAAACATAAACTAGGAAAATAATAATAGTAAATTTTTTTACATTTATACCACTTCCCTAATAGCTTTGGCTACTTAAATAACTTCCTTCGTAGAGATATCATAAGATTTTTTCTTGCGAGACCAATGTACCTTATTTTATTCTCTTGCATGGAGTATGGACTCCATGCATTTACTCTGTAAAAACGATTAAAAAATGAGTTAAATCTTTGCTATTTCTCTCTCTTAATAATGCTACTCTTTTTCATAATATATATTATTTAACGACCTCAAATAAAATTGTAAGAATATTAGTTGTCAGTATTCTAAAGAATATTTAATATGTATTCTTCCAGAAAACTCGGTTACGAACTATTTTCAGGTCGCTTTTCGACAACTAAAAAAATGCCTAGCAATTAAGACTAGATAGGTGAAGAAAAAATTTGATTTTATTATTGTATAAACCTAATCTTGAATTACTTTTTAAAATACTTATTTAATATTAACTCGCTAGAATTTCAGACACTAAACATCTGCACTGATACAAAAAGATTATTAAGCGTCAATTATTCTTATCAGCTACAGTGGAAAATCAGGACTGCATAAGATTCTAAAATTATTCAAATTATATCGTGTTTAGTATTATTTGAGATATTACTTGAAAATTTATGTAAGATTAGAATTTGAAATTAGAATTTGAAAAAAATAGTCTTATGATAATAGCTTGTACGTAAACAATAAGTTCTGTATTAATACTTATTGCTTTTCAATAGTGGTTTATTTTTAATTTTATAGAATATAAAATGTAAGAATTCTAATATAATTAGACATAATATTATAGACAAGCAAATAATATTATTCATGAATTTAGTAAAAAAATAATAAGAAATTATAATTAACATATTTTTATATAATATTATTATAATCTTAAGGTAAACAAATATAATGAAGAATACTCATTTTTCTCCACATTATTATACAGACTATTAATATGCTATGCACTACTATTTAGGATAAAAAAAAATTAAAGTTGGAAGTTCTGTATTAGTTTTAAATATATTAAAACATTCCATTCCTAATTAACTGTGACAAGTAAAAATTTTATCCTGTAAAATAACTGTAGACTAGCACTGATTGGTTCAATTAATCAATTTCCAATAGTTCTTAATTTTATTTGCTTTTGTTGTTTTTAATAAAAACGTTTTTGTTTTTACAGTGGCGGGTTCTCATTGCACCATTTGTTTATGTCAACTTCGCTGATTTTTGGCTGGCAGATCAACTAAATAGCCTTGTCACAGCCCTTCTCGATTTCCATTTTCTCTCCTGTTTTTACATGACGAATGGAAATTGGCTTGAGGCAAATGATACAACTCAATGCACTTCTGGTTCCTTAATTATTAGACCAATTGTCAATTGTTTACCCGCATGGTTTCGATTTGCCCAGTGCATGCGTCGTTATCGGGATTCGAAAGAAGCCTTTCCGCATTTAGTCAATGCCGGCAAATACGCTACAACTTTTTTAGTGGTTATTACCTTCTCTTTACGAGTTCATTATGAAGGTATTAAATTCTTAAAGAGATTTAATAGCAGTCAGATGAAACTTAATTATTTGAAAGTACGAAATTTGAACATGATTTACTATAATCAATAACTTATCAATACTTAATCAATAACAGTAGATAAGTTATGCTTAATAATTTATTGAAAACATTAACAAATTTATTTTATGCATTTCAAATGTTTATGTAAATTCAAATTACAAAAACATAAAAGCAATTTAGGAAAAGGATTTAAAAGCATAATGCGTTCAAAATTTTATTATAAATAATCATTAAATAAATTTGCAAAATATTATTTGTAAAAATAATAAGTTTTAAAACTAGTTTTAAAAAGTCTTTCTAATAAAAATATATCTAATTGTTTTATTTCATTTAATAATTCCCCTAAATTGTGTTAGTTACATTTGATAAAGATATAAAAATGTTTAAAGTATTTTTTACTTCTAAATATACTGAAGGATACTTAATTATAAGTCATAAAATTATAATTCTTTAAAATACACATGTGTATAATTATTTCGATATCAAAGCTTATAATTATTATTGTTTTATATAAATTTAACTTTTAATTTTTAGCTAGAATTTCTTCTCAGTCAGTGGATTTTCTAACTAGTACTCATATTTTTTAGATAAATACAGTGGTACTTGGGAAAGCCCATGGCTTTGGCTCTGGCTAGCTAGCTGTTTCATTAATTCTATGTATTCCTACACATGGGACATAAAAATGGATTGGGGACTTTTGGATGGTAATGCTGGAGAAAATAAATTTTTAAGAGAAGAAGTTGTTTATTCATCAGCTGTAAGTTTTACTTTTCAATATATATATATTGTTAATTATAAAAATTATTCTTGAAATAAGTTCTTAATTAATAACGATTGTTCTCTAGAGTTTCTATTACTTTGCCATAATTGAAGACTTTATATTAAGGTTTGTGTGGGTATTGAGTTTTGCATTAATCGAATATGGTTTTATTGGGCACGATTTGATGACTTCTATAGTTGCACCCCTCGAGGTATTCAGGTAACATTCATAGTTTAAAAATACTTAAATTGTCGTTCTTTTTATGTTCAAAAATGTTGAAATAAATAATATACTCATTATTATTATAAGTATTAAAATTTTAATTAAAAAAAAGATTATTTATTGTAATAAATAATATAAAATTAATAAAATATTTTTATAATAAATAATTTATTTAATATAGAACAATCATATGGAAACTTTCTTAAATAATATTTCTATTATGTTATATTTTCTGCATTTAAAATTATTATTATCATAACAATTTATTTTTTGCGGAAAATTAATTACGAAGAAAATAATTTTCATCTTATCATTAAATGTTTACATTAAAAATGTTTAGCTTATTTTTGTGTACCAATCATTTTTTCATATGTAATTTTTTTTAAATTGTTGTAAATGATCATATTTTTAAGTTGTTTTTAATAACAAATATACTCTGGCGTTATAGGAGATTCGTTTGGAACTTCTTTCGATTAGAAAATGAGCACTTGAATAATTGTGGTAAATTCCGAGCAGTACGAGATATTTCTATTGCGCCACTGGAGAGTTCCGATCAGATTCAAATCTTAAGGATGATGGATGAAGAAAATGGAGTACTTAATCGAGGGAAACGCAAGGGTGGTGGGAAAAAACAGAGTGGTGTGAGAGAGGAAAGACGAATGTTGCTGAAGGATGATACCATCGACATTGATGTATCAAATGCCAGCTGAAAAATAAGTTGCGCACATACACATAAGTATCTCATTCTATAAAAAGAACATTTCATCGGAAACAATTTAAATTATTTTAGAATTTATATTAAGATTTAGTTATCAATACTATTTTAAACGTATTTTTACAAATATTAAAAATAATTATTTTAACACAAAATAAAATTTAACTGAAGTATTAAGTAAAAAAAAATAAGATTCATGCCAGGGATGTGCAATGTTATACATATATATAAAAAAAAGTTAAAAAAATGTTTCATATGAAATAAATATTTAAAGATTTCAATTTTTTTTATTATGTATTATTAAAGATTATAGCTTAACTTTGTGTTTAAGTTCTAGTAAAATATAAAAAATAACTTCATTTATAAGTTATTTTGCAAATTAGAGACAAATGATTTTATATCATTAAAGCAAATTTTTTATTACAAATGTTTTAAATATACTGCCAAATTTAATTAATAAGAATATTATATTTAATTTTTTCCATAGAGTAAATATAATTTTTTATCTACTTTTTATTTATTTAAAAGAGAGTAAATTGAGAAATATAAATTCAGCTTAAACTATACAAACTTATTTATTTATTAAACTTAGCTTCTCATATAAATTTATAACATATTATCTAGTGCATTTTTCAGCAATAATTGATTTAAAGTATAATATATTAAATTAAATACTCATTATGGTGTTAATAATTATTTAATATAATAATAATTCTAAAGAATAATTAAAAATTAAATTATTTTTAAATACTTAATAAACCTCTGGGTTTTTCCATTGAATTCTTAAAAGGTAAATTGATTCATCTAATATTCTTCTCACTTGTTACATTTCTTTAAAGTTAAATTGGTCTTTTTTCTATCACTAGGCAATGGTAAAAGTAGCTTCTTTGTTCTATGTGTAGAATACAGAGGAAATTATTCTTTTGAAAACCAAGGAAATGTTACATCATTTTAAATTATATTAAATTATTATATTACAGACTAATGATGTAATAAATATCCGAATAATTGTAGAAAGTTTATTTAAAATAATATATATTCTTAAATATATTCAGTTGATTACTCTTAATGTAAATAAAGAACTTATTTGGTACAATTGTATACCTAGATAGTATCCTAGGCATACTTTTAATTGTATCTATTGTTATTACTATCATCGGTAAATTTCCTATGCTTGTTTACACTGTTTCAGTTAAGCTTTATTCTTAGTTTAGGGGTCATTATCTTACCTATGTTTTAAAGCAAAGCATTTATTTTTATTTTACAATTAAATGTAAAATATGTAAATATTTTTATATTATAAAAATTTTTAAAATAATGTTAATTTTTTTCTTATGAAAAAATTAGAATTAGCATACAATTTCCATGAAACTAATTTCAGATTATCTCTGAGAAAAGAAATTGCATTGTTCCTGTATCATAGACAATCAAAATCATACATAAATAATTAAAGCTGAATATAACTATGAGATTTAATATTACAAAACAACTTCTTTAATTTCTTTTGAATTTTGAAATTAAAAAAGGTAGATTGATATAAGTAATGGTCCATCTTGAATTTTGTGCACTGCACCATTCCATTGCTACTTTAAAAGGTACCATCAAAATAGTAGTCAAAAGTTCAATTTTTATCATTTTTTAATATATTCAAAAAATTCAAAAAATCTAATCATTCAAAATAGTTACAATATAATATGTTGTAGTCTATGATAGTATAATATATTATTATGTAAAAATCAGTATTGTTTACTAAATTTAATAATAACTTATTGATATTGTCGAGGTCTCAGATTCTATTAGTTAAATCAATTTACCTTCCTACCACCCCATATTTTTAATACTTAGCTTCTGTCTAAATTTTTAAAAAATTTAAAAAATTAAATTTATTTTAAAAATCAAATATACTTTGTCTTTTATGCATTATTATATATGTATATTACTACAGTTATTAAGATTGTGATTATCAGAGAAATATACATGTAGAACATATTTTAGTGTAATAAAACACTTAAGTTTGTAAAAACTATACTTGGCAAGAGTCTTTACACATTTTTATATACCTTTAAAATGTAAATATTTAATGATTACGCATAATGGATATTTAAGTTTGAGAAATATATTGTTATGATTAATACAGAACTTAATATTTTTATTGTTTCTAATGAAATTTTCTAAAGTCTTTCATTTAAAAAACAAAAAATATTTATAGTATAGTAATTAAGATTTTATTAATCATATTTAAAGAAAATTCTCTGAATTCATATATCACTTTCTGTGCTAAATTTCTGTTTCATTTTTTTCTTGTTTTAAAATATAATTCTAATTGTATTATCTTTGCACTGATATTATATTTTCTTTATTCTAATTAATTATACATATACAGTTTTTAATTTTTAAACATGTACTTGATAAATAGGAGAAATGTAAAAAATTAAAATGTATAAAAATATTTAATGACAGAAATTTTGTACTTGAAAACTGACCTAATATTTTTTTGAAGTTTTCAGTGTTTTAAATAAATATACTTTATTCATTTTTTATAAAGTGGCTAAATAAAAAATGATTATGAAATTATAAGAAATTATTAATACATTAAAATTTAACTATGTTGCTTTGTAATATTTTTACATTCTTTTTACCACATCAGCATTAAAATATTAATATAGTTTTCTAAATTACAATTTCCTTTTTATTTACCAAATACAAAAAAAAATGCACAAAAATAGTGATTTAAATTTTCTCTTAAGAAATAAAAATTTTTAGAGGCTTGTTTTCATTTTTTTCATATCTTTGAATGACTTGATTGGCAAAAATTTTCATTACAAAGAGAAAAAGGCATTGTTTCTTATAATGATATAATATTAAGATATTAATAAAATGTATTTGTGCTCATGAGAAGTGTTTATGTAGTTATAAATTGTTATACATTAGGAAATATAATTCAATATAATTATTGCAATAGTGATTTTCGGAAATTACTGTAAGATCTAGAATAAACTGGTCCCAATAACTACTACTATAATTATAGATGTGTTCTGTACCAGTGACTTTTTTCAGTCACAAAGCAGTTTCATTTAATTCTATTCTTTATTTTTATATAAACATATATAAATAAATTGTTTTTCGTGTGACCATGGTATCTAAAGAATATTAAAATTCAAATAAAAATTCTCGTGAAAGCTAATAAGCACTAATTTTAATAAAAATATAAGAAAATAAAATAAGAACAATATTAAAAAGAAAAAATTACGCATATGATGAAAATACTTCCAATTTTTGGTACTACAAAATTAATAGGAATATATAAATTCATATCATGTTATGTATTAGTGTTTTTGATTTTTAAAGTACACTATTAAATGTGCTTAAAAAGTAGTAAAATGTAATAAGTATTTGTTACTTAATAATAAAACTATTGAAAAGTACAAAAATATATTTATGAGTGCCAGTATAGAAAACTTATATAGTTTAAATGTATTTTTAGACCCTAGACTTTAAAGTATTTGGTATCATAAGATTAAAAATATTGATTAGTATTCTAAGCAATTGTAAATTATATATAAATATAGTTGTAATTCATTTTAATGCAATAAATAATTTTACAAATGTTTATTGATTGTAGTTAGTGATAACTGTAATAATATTGTAAATAATGTAATTGGTATTGAAGAAACGCGAATGACAGTACATAATGTCATTATTAATGATTAATATTAAACTATTATTTTTTAGTAGAATATACGAGTATTTTAATAAAGGATGATTTTTAACTATGAAGTATGAATGTATTTTCAACTATACTAGCTCTGCAAATACTGTATTGATTTCGATTATTCTGTAATAAATGTTTAAGTATATATTAATGCGATAAGATTATTGGCATTTTTAAATAAAAATTTGTATTATAGCAATATAAATATTTTTATTAAATATTATATAAGGAAAATTGTTTATATTTTGTTCAACCAATACAAAATAAATCTTTTTAAAACATAAGGTTGTACATTTATTTCTTATTTGATTTTTATTTTATTCAAGTTTAGTATTGTGCTTATACATGTCATGGGATAAATACAGTCATAATATAATAATAATATAATTATAATAAATATATAAATATTATATATGCTAAAAGTATAATTTTGGATATAAGTATAATTAATTCAAGTCTTGCCTTATATATTAAATTTTTTCTACAGCTACTAAAACAATTATTGATATAAAGTATTACTACCTATCTAATTATAGTGCCATCCTCTTGATTAATACTTGGGATAAAGACATTATTTCGAGGGGCTATTCACTCAAGATTAAGGGTACAAGGATTATATATTTCGGATGATTGGATGGACTTTTAAAAATTATTTTAACATTAAAATGATTACATGTTATTTTTTATGTTCAGCTACGATTTTGAAATTAGTTAAATTAACAAATTTAAGTTTACTACATAAGGAAGAGGAAAAATCCTTATTATATGTTATACATTATTTTTATAATAAATGAGATGTCTAAAAACGAAAATATCTACAGATGATAAATTCTGTATAAGTGTAGAAAATTAATTATTAGTATGTTATACTAGACTGTAATTCACAAGAGTATTATTTTTTAGAAATTTACTCATTTCAGAGTTAAATTCGTTAAAAAAAAAGTAATTTAAAAAATTAACTTAATTTCATTTTAGTTAAAATCAATTATTTCTACATATAATGGGTAAAACTGGTCTTAAAAAAATATAATTAAGAAAATTCTTTTTGATCTTTTGCATTTTCTACGATTGTCTATAAATTACATATTTTTATCATTTGTATAAAATGATTGTAATTGAATAAAATTTTTGAGAATGTAATCAGTCATATCGCTATTTTTTGTGATTAGAGATTTGAATTAATGATTAAATAATTTTGTGTGTTTATATACCCGTATATTCCATTAGAACGGAATGAAAATTATTGGAAATACTCATTGGTTCATATTAATGACATAAAACGTCGATATCACTAGTATTTCCAAAAATGTCCATATAAGTACTTGCATATTTAAGCTTTTCATTGAAATATTATTTGTAAATATAAAATAAAGTACAAAATACCAAATTAAAGTGAGCCCCAATTATAATTTCATTTCTAATTTTACACTTTTAGAAAATTGCAAACAAATTTATTTACAATATTTTCATATTATAAAAAATATAAATTTTTAACATTGATAATGATAATAAACTTAAAAATAAACTATAAACTTAATTTATTCTATGAGCTGAATAAACATCCGTCGATTATATTAAATTTAGTTATTTCCTAAAAATATATATTTAAAAATGCATTTTTAATTATGACAATGCATTTATTATCTCTACTAAGAGGTACATTCAAAAATTGAAATTTTACATTAATAAAAATAACGTTTGCATTAATAAAAATAACAAATTTTATTTAATATTATGGTTTTTCAAGTAAGGCTCACTTTATTCGACAAAAATCTTATTTACAACTTATGTTGCTATACATTAACAGCTTAAGAAAATACGAAATTCTGAAACTATTTGCCATTGAAAAATATACTATAATTCAACGCAATGATTAGTAAAAAATATTTTTAATAATTTAAATAGATATTATAAAGTATCAAATATGTTTTCAATAAAAAGATTGAAAAACTTTAATAGTTTTAAATTTAACAATAGTACATTGATATTTTATGACAAGCTTAAAAACTATTAAATACATGTACAATATTTTTCTGAGTTAAAATTTATAAAATTGAAGAAAAAGTAATAAAACTAATTGGCATTTTGCCTGATTTTTCATGCTGCATAACCTATAGATATTTTTTACAATCTAATAATTCGAAAAGGCACCGATTTTTAATATAAATTTTAACACATTTTTATAACATAAATTCCTATTGTTGTCTGGTTGATTGTCTTTTTTTGGAAATTGTAATTTCTAACTCGCAAGGTTTGTCCTTTACTAATATAAACAATTTCCACATTTTTGTTTAACATTTATTATCTTTTTTAAGTTACAATTCATTAAATACTTAAGAAAGAAGAATTAAGTTTTTTGCACATAAAGAATTTTTTTAAGATTTCTTAAGAGTTTTATGAGAGGTCGAAACAACTTTGATAATTATCTAAGTCCTTAAAAATTTCAGAATCATAATCTCTTATATGAATATTTCCCATTCCTAAAGATAAATGTCTTTCGAGACGCTAACTCAATCCTCGATCGACTAGTCGTTGTACCAAGAAAATTGTACATGATGCCGTAAGGCTAAACGTTATTTTTCCGAGAACGGTAGCTTATAATCTCTTAGAGTGAATAGTCGCTCGTATTATTGAATAATCTTATGCATAAGAATATATAGTTTAATAAGCTAAATAGATTCTACAAATAACAATACATTATTACATATCTTGGTGTTCTACAATAATACAAAAAATCTACGTTGACGTAATTTCTTTGAAGCTCATAGTCAAACATTTTGAATTTATAAAAATTATAATTAATTGATTGTATTCATATTTACTTCAATTTTTGGGCATTTTATCAATATTATTAAATGATATATAAAACATAAATTAAAAAAAAGAATAATTTTTAAAAATAATATCAAAAATTTGCGACCGTTAATTTTCTTCAAAATTTTTATAAATATAAAAATTAAATTTAAGACATTTATTCATGTAGAATTGTTACAATAAATTACAATAAAAAAGGAACATTTCATAAAATTGAAAAAAATTATATAGTTTCTTTTTTACAAAAAGAAATTAAAATTAAAATATTGACCAAAATATAATTTAAACTATTTTATTGGTACTGTACTGAAAGTAGTATACATAATACCTTTATTGAAAAAGATTGCCTAAAAATTGTGGGCACTCGAAATTTGACTACAAGCTTCCCGACTAAACGTGGAAGAACGAGATCTGCTTATTGATGTATGCATATATATGTGTGTGTGTACGTAGCTTCTTACGTTTTGTAAATCTGTGTATACAAACATATACGTAATTATAATGCCTTCAACTTGTATTATAATTTATTATCGTATACGTGTATAAATAAATAAGTGTAATGAAGCGTATATTGTTTGTACCCAAGTTTTCAAGGAAAATACATTATTCGCGAGTTCAAGAATTATATTTCTGTATTAATGACTATTTTATTTTATGAATTATTTTTATTAATTTCAGTATTTGTAATCCTTGGCACTCGGTTACTTTTAATGTATGAATGTGTTTCTACTTTTATGGATATAGTTTTGTCTATTTTTATTTTTTTATAATGGTCTGATACCTATATCTCGCGAATAAATTGAAAAATTATAAAGAATTCATAATATTGCTAATGGTATTTACAAAATTAATACTTAACGTATTATCCTTTTTATATCAGTAAGTTTGTACTATTGTTTATTTATACGTACGTCTTTTATTAATTCACAACATTTCTTCATATTTCTTCAGCTCGTTCTACAACACATTTTAAAGATCGTTTAATGTATCTTATTATATTTAAATTTTTCAAAAAATAAGAATATTATAAATTGAAATTTTTTGTTATGAAAATACATTCAACTATTCAAAACATACTTACACTCCAACCAAGCTTTTCAGCAAGCAATTGGCAGCCTTTGTCATGTGTTTCAACTCGAATCACTTCAAGTTTTATATTACTATCAAATTGCAAGTCTTTAGAAGATTTTGGAATTAAGTTTAAATAATCTGTTATAAACATACTTTCTACTTCCACTGTCTTTTCTTGAATAATAAATAATCTAGGGCATTTCTCATTTAACCTATTAAAAAATTATAGGTGAAGAAAAATAAATATCATATCAATCCTCATTAATATAATAATTAAAAAAAATTACCATTTAGAAACAGATGATAAATTGTTGATAAAAAAAATGAGAAGATTTGCTTGTGAAAAATCGTACTTTACTTGAAAGTAAAGTGATTCGGGTAAAACATCTATAAATAGAAGTACAAAGAAATACAAATCAATATAATTGTAAATTTTTATTACACTAAGATTAAATGATATCGAAAAAACTAATTAATTAATTAATATAATTAATAAATAACCTTCTCCTAATAAAGCAATACATTTTTCAGGTGAAATTCCTGCTAATCTTTCAAGTTCACCTTTATCCTTTGTATAATGGCGTAATAAAAATCCTTTTTCAAACAATAAGCGAATAAAATAATGGCTCGATGATGGTCTTATTTTTTTAGAAGTCAATCTTTTTACTGTAAAAGATTCAAGACATTTATATAAAATTGATATAAAATGTGTTAGTTATATCATTAAAATAAAATAAAACTTACAAATTGAACTACCAGAATCAAATAAAGTAATTATTCTATTAACATTGTTATTTTTTATACAATCAGCAAGATTTTGAAAACTAGAAATTTTCTGCATTAGGAACTTCGAGGTTAACTTTTCACTAGATTCTTTAACAGGTTCGTTTACTGTACTAAGTATATCATCTGTCAACATAAATACAATCTTTCAAAAATTGATATTCTTTTTAAATAATATTTTAGTAAAATTAACGTTTTATAAAATTTATTTTTATTGTACTAATTATAATATAACACTCAAATTTATGTTACCATTATTGTTGCTCTTCTATAGATCTTATTTATTTTGTTAAAAATCTTAATATACTTTATAATAAAAAATATAAATAAATAAAATAGGTTGAAATTCATGTTTAATTTTCTTAATGTATCATTTAAATTATTTAATCTTCAGTGTTGTAACATTCTTCATAAGATTTTAATTTTTTTAAATATGTGAAAAATATTGTAACTTTACGAATTTAATAATTAACATATATCAACCAAAATCAAAGTAAAACTATAATTTTAAAAATAAAACTTGAAAATGATGAAACACAATTAACAATTTAATTTCTGATAAATTATATCTACCTTCTAATTTACTTTCATCATCTAACCAAGAAATATTTTCAGTTTTATCATCTAAAATAAGTAACTCAGGTATTTTCATCTTCTGTGCTGGAGGTTCTTTTATCTTCAATGTCGTAGCCGATCTTTTTCTTCTGTGTCGTACTTTATTCTTCTTTTTCTCTTCAGGTATTTTAAAACCCTCTAAATCTTCATCATTTAAACTCTCTTGTACTACAATCTTCTCTTTACGTTTTTTCGATGTACCACTTGTTTTTAGTATTTTTTTCTTCCAGTGCTTAATATCAATTGATGAGATAGGATATTCCTTGCCATCAGAAATAAAACTGTACTCATCTAATAATGAGGATTTCGAAAAATCAGCTATTGCAATATCAGAATTTAATCCTAAAATGAATGGATTTGAGGAAACTTCAGTGGATGTTATTAAAGTTTCATCATTGAAAATTGAAGAATCTTTATTTTCAACTTCATAGAGTCCAAAATCAGTTAATTCAGTTAAAAGCTGATTTTTGCTATCTCTGAATGTCATAAGCAAAGTATCTTTTCGAAATGATGTATGATAAGGCCTGTCAGTTTCACTTGACGAGCATGTCTCTTTAAAATTTTTTCTGGTAAGACACGGATTTATAGCTTCAATACTTGAGTAAGAGAAATCATTTGATAATGAATCAATGCCATTTAAATTAAAATCTAATAAAGATGGTACTAACTCCTTTGTAGAATCAGTATTCAAGTCTGAAGACAGTAACTTTGTTTCTGATAAATGAGTTGATTCTACATTATTTAGCAAACTGGAATTAATCAACATATCACAAATATAATCATCAAATAGATCACTAGAAATTGAGCAAATTCTGCTTTTTTCAGTGTTTGGGTTTCTCTTATCTTTGGTAATATCACTATTTTCAAACATGCTATTAGAATTATTTAAAATGGATACATCATTATCCGTATTATTATCACAGCTTTCACAACTTGAATCTACAATATCAAACTTAAAAGATTCGGTAACTTCGTTATCAGATATTGGTAAATTGATTAATGCTACTTTATTAACCGGACTTTCATAACTATTTGTGCTATCAGCAATTTCTACTTTATGATTATATTTTGAACATTCTACACCATTTTTCTTTTTCTTTATAAATTTTAACCATTCTAGATTATGCTTTATTTTTATATTTTTTTCATCATTTCTTTGATCATCTTCTTCAGTTAGATCAATAAAAGTAATTTTACCAGATTCTAATTTTTTCTTCTTTTTAAAATAATAATTTTTTAATTTTGGGCATTTATTAACATTTTGTAATGAAATGCTTTCACTAATTTGTAAATGACAACAATCTTTATTTTTCTATAAAATGAAAATATATTTTAAACATTATATTATGTTATTAAATATTTTTAGAAAACAATTATTGAAGTTATCCTACCTCAGTTATATTTAAATCACTGACACTCACTAAGCCATGTAGATTTTCCTCGTACTTAAGAAATCTTTCTATTGTAATTGTTAAATCAAACGATTTTGTTTGTAAATACCAAATTATTTTATTAATACACTTTTTTGGAGGTTGAGGAAAAAAATGTAAATTATCAAAGCATAATTCAGGCATTGTAGAGCCTATAATTTTTAAAGCAAAATTATTAATTTTCTTTATTTCTTCTTGATCATCACTTATTGATTTCCACATTTTCAAGGCAAGTATGTAACGCATAAATGTGATGTTAGTTAACTGAGGTTTATTCACCACAATATTTGCAAAACATTTTCTGGAAATTAATTTATTTACTATGTTATAAAAGCAGTTAAATTTATATTAATTAATCTATTAATTTATCAGTTTAAAATGCTGCATTAAAAAATATCTACAATAAAGTAGAAGATTAAAAAAAATTATTTATTAACTTACTCAAATATTGGACAGCAAAGCTTGTTAGTTTGTTTTATTACAAGTTCACTTTTCAACAAAACCTTAAAAATATGCTCCTCAGAATTACCTATATAAAAAATTATAAATTCAAAATAAACAATATAATAGTATAAATAAAATTAATGAAGATCTTAGTTACCTAAATATATATAAAGTGCATTAATTAACATATTTGTCATTTTATTTACTGAAGTTGTATTTTTTTTAAATAACTTCAACTCCAAATTAACATAAATCAACAAAATATCTGATATTTTTTGCAAATAAAAATAATGATCACCAACTCTCTGAAATAATACACTAAGTAAATTTATACTTTAATACCTAATATATTTCATTAAAAGTTATATTACCTCTTTACAATCATACCAATGAAAATGATAATACAAAAGAATATTGCTTATGTGTTTTTTTAGCATAGCTAATTTAGAGAACTTTGAATTCCATATAAAGGCATCTTTGTTTATATTTCTGTAAAAATTATATTTTATTTTACAAATAAATTAAACTTAATTTTAAAAAATAAACAAAAATTACTTTGCATAAATTGTTAAAAGCTGTTTGAAACGCTGATAATTTGTACAGCCACTCAATTGACAAATAGCTTTATTAAAATTGGGTAACCAAGAGCAACAATCTTGAGTATATTGCATTGAATTTGATTTATTAGTTGCTTTTAAATAGACCTTCTTTAAATTGTCACTTACTGGTAATTCTTGAGTAGTGTCACCTATAAGTATTACTTATCATTTATGGAGTTTTTTCTTAATAAATAAATAAATAAATAAATAAATAAATAAATAAATAGATGAAAAATATAGTTTATTTTGTAAAATAAACTTTACAATATAATTTAGGTTAATATTGTTAAACATGTATATTTAAAAATATATAGATAAGAAATAAATAATAAAATAAAACTGTGAAATAATTCAAATGATATTACATTGTAGATTATTTTCAGTGGTGTAAGTTGAAGAATGAACACTTGTTATTGTATTGTTAATAATTGAATCTTGCATTGGGGAAGTCATATGTTCATCAATGGACCTATAATAAAACCAATAATGCAAACTCATTACAGTAAGCATGAACAAAACTTAAGTTCACGCAAAAATATTTTCATAAAGTATACATTCGCTTTTAACTTGACGAACCGAACCTGAATAAACGAGAATATAACAAAACATTTCAAAATTGTTTTGTTTGTGTTGTCATTTTCAAACACCATGTGGTTTATGGAAAGTCCTTCTTATTGATAAAAAAGAAATTACAATACCTTTGAACGAAGCGAGCCCCTCCCTGTCATTTTACTCCTAAGACCGATTTCTTGATACGATTTTTATTATTTTCTTTCTTCGATATATTTGAACTTTTAGCATTTTCTATACGCATTTCTATCAAAAACAATGTAAAGAAAACATATATGTAATGAGAATAACTAAATCAAAGAAACTGAACGAACGCAACCCGGTCGAACTAACAATCATTGAATAACAAATATATCAAGAGTACATACTTATTATTCAAAAAAACGATATTCATCTATGTATTGACCAGATGGTGCATCAGGGCTAGCACATCCGTTTCAACCTATATAAATTTGAACTATATAAAAATGAAAATATCTATATATTTACCATAATTTGTATAGTGGAATCATCTATATAATTTAATTGCTCTATCATAGTTTTTCAAGCATTAAAAGAGGAAAAATGAAAATTAAGCGTCTTCATATATAAATTCAAATATGCACATGACATAAATTATAATTATTTTTTAATTATTTTAAAACATTAAGAAATTTCTCACAGTGCAACTGAATTTTCCTTGACGTAAAATATTAATAATAATTTAATATTTTTATATTATGAATAAAAAGCTGCATTATAATTCTAAACTGTAGTCGTAAGCATATTGCACATGCGTAGGCCGATTCCTATCTCCGTTACCGATTAGCGTGGTAAATTAAAAAAACATTTAACTAGACAATAAAATTAATTTTCTTTCTTAAATTCAAACATTGATATCTTTTAAATAACAATACTCAAATAATTACTCAGACTTTAATTTAATTTATCCTATCTTAAAATTGAGTATTCATTACAAGTTCTTAATTTTATTGATGAAAATTCAAAGCCAATAACTACGAACATTACACATTTAACTATAGACTTAAAATGTATAATTATTAAATAAATTTGTTTATATGAATTTTGAAAATAAGTGTAGTATAGGCCAGAGATAATTCGCAATACGTGATACGTATACGTATTACTTTGCATACTGTAGAGAATAGGATACTTAAAAAATGTATCTCTCTCGTTATGCGATTTTATTTATATTGAAAATATATATATTTAATAATAATTTATCACGCTTTGTCTTTTAGACTTTAATATAGACGATGAGAAAAATGACAACTTGAATTTACACTCTTTGCTTATTAAAAAAGAGACGTGCGTACTATCATTATGGCTTTTTTATCGATTTTTATCGTTAATTGCAATTTTATTAATGCATTACGCAGAGTTACATTTATGATATGTACCTATCATTTCTAATCTATTGAGAGGACTAAAAAGTTATGAACTGTCTTCCACGTTTCAACCACGAGTTTCTGATAAAGATTCATGAGATTCAGATTTAATTTTCCTTATTTTACTATAAAGTAACCTGTACCACGAATCATCTATGACTGTACAGTATTTAAACTTAAGTAACCGTATGTTGGCTTGTTAATTTTGCTTTTCACTAATTAATGTATATTAATCTATTTGTTATCTCTGTTATAACTTGTACATTTAAAAATATATATTTATGGTCATAAATTTAATGTCATTATTTAATTTGTAACTTAAATATATTTTACTCTACGTAACCTCTTAAAATCTTAAAATAAGGTAAGCATCATGTGTTTTTCTTTATAATTGGCAAATTAAAAATAGATTTATTATTTAAATATTTTTGTTGAATTTACTTATGTTTAAGAATTTTTCAAATATTGTTATAGAATATAACAAAAATGTCAAAACGATCACAACCTTTCTGGAGCCCTCCAGAACATAAATATAGATCTCCATTAAAATTTTATAATAGTTTGACACGGCAAAAAGAGGAATTTATTCCACAAAATAGAAATAGAATTATATGGTACAGTTGTGGACCAACTGTCTATGATGTATCACATATGGGTCATGCACGGTGAGGTTATATTATGACATTAAACATACATTTAGAATACTAGAGTAACTAAATATGAATCAAATGGTATAATGAATTTTTTAAATAACTGATATTTTAAAATCAATTTTAGTTTTTTAATCAAAATTTTATATTTTACTATTTTTATAATATGTATTGGATTCTCTTAATATGATATTGATTTTATTTTGATTTTTATATATATTTTTAAATATACATTTATAATTTTATTCTCTATGAAGAATACAAATGAGTTTTAAAAATTGATTATATTTCAGGTCATTTATTTCATTTGATATTTTGAGAAGAGTCTTGTCAAATTATTTTAAATACAATGTCATTTATGTTATGAATGTAACAGACATTGATGACAAAATTATAAAGCGTGCTAGACAAAATCATCTTTATGAGAATTATATCTGTGAAAAGCACAGTCTTGCTCAAATATTAAATGACATCAAAGATGTTGTGAAATCTTTTGAAGATAAAATAAAAAATACTGCTGATCTTGATAAAAAAAACATGTTTGAAACTATGTTAATTGCAGTTAAAATTTCCATTAAAAAACTCAAAGTAGCTATACAATCCAATAATCAAGAAGATATTATTAAATTTCAAGAGGTAATATTTTTATATTTGTTTAAAAATCTAAATGACATTAACAAGATACATAGAAAATATTTATAAGATTTTAATAAATTTATAAAAATTATATTTATAAAAAATTATGTTTCTTCTCCATTTGCAGATTTTGCTAAAGGAATCAAAAGATCCACTTTCATACTGGCTTGACAAAAAGAAAGGTGAGACAGTCAGTGAACACTCAATTTTTAGCAAATTATCTCAGCATTGGGAGGATGATTTTCATAAAGACATGGATGCCTTGAATGTAAATAATTACTAATTTTATAAAATTTAATTATTATTTAATTATTAAAAATTATTTATTATTACTTATTATTATTATTATTATTATTATTATTATTAATTATTATTTAATTACTATTTAATTATTACAGGTAATATTTTAGATACAGAATATAAATAAATGTAATATTGAAATTACAAATACATTATTTAAGTAGAAGAATAAAATGTTAAAAATATACTTTAAATATTTTACATACAATGTATAGTTAGTTATTTATATAATTAAAATTTTTTTTAATATTTTTAATATTGTAGCACAAATATAAAATCAATTTAAATTTACATTGTTTTACACAATTTAAACTGTGTTACCAAATTTTTTAATCATATGTTATTATTATAATTTGTTATGAATAAGAAACTATTTGTTGTAGGTCTTAAGACCCAGTGTTCTTACAAGAGTTAGTGAATATGTTCCAGAAATCATTACATTTATAGAAAAAATTATAACAAATGGTTTTGCTTATGAAAATAACGGCTCTGTATACTTTGATGTTAAAGCATTTGATCAATGTGATAATCATTTTTATGCTAAATTAGTACCAGAAGCATATGGTGACACATCATCATTACAGGAAGGAGAAGGTATGTTTTTAACCTATTTTTTATAGTACAAAATAATTAATTTATAATATATTGTTATTGAATATTTTTATTTAATTAATAATAATAAATAATATATTATTAAATTCTAAAATAATATAAAATAATATTAAAAATAAGAAGCTATTTCTAAATAAATAAATTTGATTTAACATAATTTTTTTCTGTTATAACTGGCATATTTTCTACAAATTTTAGGAATATTATTGCATTTTTTTATAGTTATCTACGTTAATACATATTTAAAAGAATAATTATAATATGTAAAAAATAAAATAAAAATGACAGTTTAAGAAATTCTAATTATATTTTGAAAAAACTATTTAAGGTTTTTTAATTTTATTTCAAAACAAGGCATTTATAATAAAATATAAAAGTTTGAAATATTTTTCTATTGTGTATCATAAATAGTAATATCCAGGAATTGGTAATGTGTAATGATCAGATATTGAGTTTAAGTTTATTTCTAAGTTTAAAAAATTCTCTTCATCATTAAAAAAAATTAAAATAGAATTTTTTTAAAGGTGATTTAAGCATATCAGTCGAAAGATTATCTGAAAAACGTTCACCAATTGATTTTGCTCTCTGGAAAAGCTCGAAAGCAGGAGAGCCCTGGTGGAAATCGCCTTGGGGTAAAGGTAGGCCTGGCTGGCACATTGAGTGCTCTGTTATGGCCTCTACAATTTGTGGTAAAAGCCTTGACATTCACACTGGTGGAGTGGATCTCAAATTTCCTCATCACGACAATGAATTAGCTCAAGCAGAAGCTTATTTTGATAACAACAACTGGGTCAGATATTTTCTACATGCTGGTCACTTGACAATCTCTGGATGCAAAATGTCTAAGTCCCTGAAAAATTTCATTACAATTAAGGAGGCACTTACAAAAAATACTGCTAGACATTTGAGACTGGCATTTTTGATGCATTCTTGGAAGGATACTTTGGACTATAGTGATACAACCATGGATATGGCTGTACAATATGAGAAGTTTTTAAATGAATTCTTTTTGAACGTTAAATGGATTAGAAGGAAAACTAGCGCTAATGGTACAACAACTGAAACCTTTGAGAAATGGGGCAATTTTGAAATTGAGTTAAACAATAAGTTTTATAATTACAAAGATGATGTTCACAATGCCTTATGTGGTAAGTTAATGAATGTATGTATCAAGGTGATGGGAAAGTTCTATGTGAAATATTTAATATTTTGATAAATAAATATTTTATTCATTTTTAGTTATTCAAAAGAGTAACTATCAGATAAAAAATCAAACAAAAAATATTTTTGCATTACTTCTGTTAAGTCATTAATAATTTTAATTGAATTAAAAAAAATGCTATTTGTATCTAACATTTATATATAATAAAGTCTTATTAAAGAAACAAATATATTATTTTTAACCATGAAATCATCTTATTAAGAAGTAATTTATTATATGTTAATTTAAAAAATGAAATTTCTGATTACAGATAACATAGATACAAAAACGGTTCTTGATATTATAAGAGAATTAATAACAAATTGCAATATTTACATGAAAAATTGTCAAAATCCTAATAGCTTATTACTTCAAGATATTGCAAGTTATGTAACGGAAATATTTATCATCTTTGGAGCTATTACCTCTCACAATAATATTGGGTTTCCGCTTGAAGATAAGTTGCAGAATATAAACGTAAGTATGATATTGTAATTATTTATTAGAATCTGTTATTTGCAAGGAAAATTACGTATTTGATTCAAGCGAATAATTTTTATAAAAAATTCTTAAAGTAATCAGTATTATACAAAAAAAGAAAAATAGCAGTAATGTTTATTAAAATAATCCAAAGTTGTATTTATAAAATCTCTAGATTTCAATTAGTCATATCTAATTTCATTACATGAAGTTATTACCAAATACTGCACTTGAATTAAAACGTACTATTTTACATTAATAAATTCCCGTTACTCTTTACTTGTTGCTTTCATCAAATATATTATTTATATGTGTAAGTATAGCACTAACATGGACTGAAATTCAGCTACTAGTTCTCTTCAACCTCGGTGTGTAAATTTATTTGTATGTTTTCATTTTGATTGTCTTGAAAAGAATCTTATAATAAAAATTAAGATACTTTATCAAATCAATAGAAATATATTCTGAATATTAAATTCTCGATAGAAATACATTTCAAAAAAATGTTATACATTCTGAATGATAAAATTCTCAAGTAGTCCTTGAATGAAAATTCGATCATCAATATATTTCAAATTATAAATTGAACAGTAGAAACTACTGTGTTTCTCCTTTTTTCCATTTTTTTCTTCGTAACTAAATTTTTAAACGTAATTGTTTTTAATCTGAAACAATGATTAATATAATCTGTGCTTGTACACATACCGCAAGAAATATAAAGTATTGCGACTAATATTTATAATAAAAAAAATGATTGTGTTCTTTTTTTCATACTCCATGTAAGAAAAAAAATACATTATAACCATAAGTCTACAGATTAATAGTTTTACGTATATTTAATAGCACAACGTATTGACTTTTATTTTCAGACTGAAGAAACGATAATGCCATACCTGAAGATCCTCGCAGACTTTCGCGAAAAGGTACGAGGGCACGCGCGGGTGCTTAAAGCTACGGACATACTGCGAGAGTGCGATCAACTACGGGATGAAGTGTTACCCAACGTAGGGGTGCGCTTAGAAGATGAGGGTGGAGGCTCCGGACGCGTGAAGCTCGTTGATCGGAAGCAGATGATGAAGGAACGGGAGCTAAAAAAGCGACAAGAAGCTGTGAAAGTCGCTGAACAGATTGTCGAAAAGGAGAAAAAAGCAGTGGTAATGGCAGCCTCCGAGGCAAAGAAAATCCAAGATAGTTTACCAGCTTCGGAGATGTTTCGCATCGAAACGGATAAATACTCACTGTTTGACAAAGATGCAAGTTGCTTTCTTTTTTTTCCTTTTTTAATAAATACCTTTGTATTTTGGATAAAATACCTCTGTATTTTATCCAAAGTATTTTTAATACTCTTCATTTCAATGCTCCCAATTTACTTTTTTCTTTTATTCTAAGAAGTTATATTTCGGATCTACACCAAACTATGATTAATAATATAAATAGATTATCAATTTTAATCTTTAATTACAAAAATCGTTAAATTTATTAAAAATTTAAAGATTTAAATACATTAATTTTATGTATTAATTGATTTAAATGTAACATAGAATTAAAAAATTCTATAATGCATTATAAAATGATATTTAAAAAGCTTTCTACATAGAATCTTGAGAAGATTGTTTTAAAGATAAAATTAAAATTTTAAATAAATTGAATAAAATATGTAGATTTTTTTGGAGTGGATTAAAAAAAATGCAGTTTCCAGAAAAGCAAATTTAATGTTAAGCATCGATATTTTAACAAACAAAAATAAAAGTTTTAAAGTTTTCAATTTTTTGTCTATACACTCGCTTTATAAAGACCTGCCTTTTTGTAGAGATACCTTTCTCTTCTTTGTCTTTCCAATGCCATCTAAAGAATTGCCACAACTCTTACGCAGTATTAACGAGAAATTGTTTGATCTGCTTCACTTAAAATTTATCTATCTATTAGCAATAATTATATTAGTATAGCCTAACATAAAATTCAACAACTCCATAAAGCTTCATTGAAAACACCAACAGCAATATCAATAATTACAACGAACATCGTCTTTTCACTCGAAGAAGTCTTCGTGTTAAATCTTTCCTTACAATTTTGAGTATAATCTCCTAAAAAATAATTAAATAGATTATTGCTTATTGAATACTCATAAATAGGTTTAATACTAAGAACTGACCCATGAAACCATTTCTCATACTGTATGATAACTATTTAAAATTCTAAGCCTCGATTAGCGAATTCCATAAAAGCTCTGCATTTCTTGTACACAATTGTTTGAGGAAGTCACTCACTTGATACACGCTTGAAATAATTTAAAAATCATCTTGTTTCTTATTTTTATAATAATGAAGAAATCTTAGATTTTATAAATTATCTTTTTAATTTATAGTAAAGTAAATATTAGCTTATTTATTTTAATTTCATTGATATTAAGTAATAGATTAATTAAGATTAGGGTACTAAAAATTTTATATATATATTTATATTAATTTTTTTAGTTTAAAAATCAGAAATAATATTACGAAGAAAATTATTTTTGTTAAATGAACCTGCAAAAATCATGAACAATAATCATTAATGCTAAATTTAGGTTACTTTTATTTTTATCAACTCATTGAATTTTTCTTTATTTATTCAATTATAATTTATTTCCATATTGCATTAAAATTAATAATTGTCTTAAAAGTAGCATATGAGAAGGTAAATCTAGGACTGTAATATATTATAAAACTTTTCATATTTAACATACTTAAAATAATTATTTCATTTATTTGTTCTTGAAAAGATAATTTATAAAAATGATGATTGTATTCGTATGTAATTTTACGATTATTTGTAATTGTGAATAAACATATTCTTTAAACCTAGAAAAGGTACTTTAATAATATTAATTTATTTGATTTTAGGGTCTTCCAACACATGATATTACAGGAAAGGAAATTAGTAAAAGTCAGTTGAAAAAACTACATAAACGGTGGTTGGCCCAGGTTGAAAAGAATAATAAATATCTTAAATAAAGCATGAAGAATGGAATTAAATGATAATTTACGAACAAAAGAAAATATACATATATATTTCAAGGAAATTTCAGGAAAAAATTTTGTACAGTAATATCATGCAAACGTAAACTATTCCGTTCTTATCTTAATGGAATATGCGTTATAAACGCTTTTACTACTAATGTAAGATCTTAGTTAATTTCGAAAATAATTGTAAAATAAAATATTTTTAGAATTTATATACTTATTATTTATAAAACATGAACGTTAAAAAGATGAGATATAAAAATGAAAAAAGCACACTAAAAAACTCTTTCCTAGTAAAAATTATATTTCTTTTAAAAATATGTAAAAAATCTTTAAATAAAATATAAATAATTGTTCATTTTGCCCTATAAAAAATGTATTAATTTTTTATTTAATAAATTAAGTAACATAATTAAAAAACTTAATGAATTTTAATAACTTGAATAAAAATCCTTATTAATATAAAAAATAAGACTGATAGAAATAATTAAAATTATTTAGAAATAAAAATTACAAATTTTAAGCTACACAAAAACTATTCATTTTTGGTCTAGTGTGGAAATTACACTTATTTAAATGTTCTTTTCTTTCAAAATAGTACTCGTTAATCTTTTAACTATTTATTGAATTATAAAAATATTAAAGAAGTCATATAATATATTTTATTGGTATTACTAATTATTTCAAAATATTTTATTTTGAAATAACACTATTTAAGCACTTGTATCCTAAATTTAATAGCAGAAAGATTTAGTTATTTTAAGAAAACAATAATAGTTTGCGTGATAATTTATTATATTGCCTTAAAAAATCTGTCTGCAAGTGCAATTTAATATTTTTCAAAAGTACTTACTATCAAAAGGTTTAATAAAAATAGACAACTTATGTTTATTTTAAAATTGACAAACAAATAATCGAAACCAAGAATTATGAAGGGGCAACAGCCGAAGGAAAGGTTTATAAGTTAAAATGTTCTATCCAACTTGTGAGCGAGACGCGTTGTACACTTGTATGGGCATTTCAATTTCAATCTCGATAGCGCTTTCAAATTCAATGGGTTTGAATATATCGGCGACTATATATATATATATAGTCTGCTTTTTTGTGCGCAAGTAGATAAAGGAATTCGTGAAAATCAAATACTTCAATTGGTTGAATCAATCACGCGATATATCAACAATCTATTTTAATGGTATTATATTATAAATCTCAAACATTTACAAATTGTTTGAATATTACTAATATCTTTAATATTTTAACAATAAAATTGCAGAAATATTATTCTAAAATTAAATGCAGAATCTGACAGTTGCTTACAACTATTTCATAATATACAGAATTAATATAATTCAAGTTTATTACAATGGATAATGAGGTAATAAATTTTCGACAAATGAACGAAATAAAAAATCGAACACACTCGCAGTTCTTGCGTTACTTATAATAAGAATCAGCATATGAAGGGCATATTAAAAATACTTTTTCGAACATAGAACCACGCGCCCTTGCACGCGTTCACGTACATTCAGATTTATGTACAACTAGTATCATGCTACAGCATTTTTACTTCGAAAAGTAACCCTTCCAAATTCACGTCTCTCTCTCTCTCTCTCTCTCTCTCTCTCTCTCTCTATCTTTCAGATACTATCCTCTTTCATTCATCGAATTTCAACCCACGCGTACGCATGCATCTCATGAATAATTTTTTCTCTTACCCTTAATTTTACACGCAGCCTATGTCCTGTTTCTTTTATCATGGGCAATATATTTTTTTATTCATTTGTGTGGGATATAAAGAATAAAGACAGAGATGCATCGAAAAATAAAAAATGATACATTAAAGTAAGATGGGAAAAAGTAGGCTAAATCGTACATAGAAAGATAAAGCTGCGGTTGCAACTATTTTTAATTTACATAGAAATTGTTATAAATAGCGTCGTAAGTATTTTGTCATTAAAACTTGATTTTTATTAAATTAAGGTATGAATTTGTACTAGTACGTGCAATTTGAAATCCTTAAAATTGTTTTCATTTATTGATTATATACGTGATCAATAAATACAATTGTAGAATTATTATACAATCAATACTATTGTAGAAATAGAACGGTAAAGTAAATATCAATATCCACATATAATATTCAGATATTACTATTCTTTAGGAAAAAGACAAAATATTTATAAATCATCCATTCTAAAAACTAAATTTTTTAGAAATTTAGTTTATCTACAATTATATTTTATTTGTGATTTCTATTTATTGAGTATATTTAAATTCTGTTTTAAATTATTTTTCAGCACATTTTTTCCTGATTTCTTGTCAATTTTTTATATATTTATTATTTACGTTAGACAATTATTTAAAATCCATTACTTGATATAATTATATAAAATAAAATTATTGTTTGTCACATTTTTAATAAATTCAACGATTTCTGTAAATATTATAGCTTTATTTTACAGTTCTTTTGTGTTACTACTAAAACATATTTTAATTAGTGAAGCTTATAGTTTTTCGTATATTATCTGAAATCTTAGATGTACTATTACTGAGATTTATATTTTTACATTTTTAATAAATTTAAAGATTACAATTGAATATCTATTTATATTATTAAGCATAGTCTGGTGTGGATGCGAAATATAACTTCTTAGAATAAAATAAAAAAGTAAATTAGGAACATTGAAGTGAAGAGTATTAAAAATATTTTGAATAAAATACCTCTAAGAAAGTGAAAAATATCAACAAGTTCTCTACAAGTTCTCTATTACATAACACGGGACATCATTCTATATTTATATTCTCTATTCGTAATAACTTTTAAAATAGTAGTTTTCAGATACCTAAAAATTTCACCAATGATTGCCTTGCCCCAATCTACTATTACACTATCTAATCCATACAAATTGTTAACCGATAAAGGTGTTAAATCAACTGGCCTCTGCGAATCCGATACAACTTTAGTTAATTAAAATAAATTTTTGTTATATTTATAGAACATTTGTTATATTTATATTCAATTATTATTATTTTTTTATATAAAATTCTCACTCGACATAAAATTTATAGATTTTCTCTTATTAAATATAATCAAATTGTTGGTAAAATTTAATTTACCTAATTAATAACTAGATCATTCATTAGAGATTGATTGGACATATTAAATATCATAATCCACTTATCACAAGTTATCCACCACCATGGAAAGTATTTTCTATCATTCCTTAAATCAATCGACCCATCAATTATTTCAAATACACCCCCTTCTAAATGATCGAAAAGACATGCAGGAGTCAAAGCATTATTATTTGAGATAAGTATTCTTGTGCATCCATAATTTTTCTCTGGTTCTGGATTTCCAATATAAGTTGGCTTAATCGATTCGACAAAAAGAAATTCTCTTTCTCTTGCTTTTCTAACGTTCTGCTCTACCATTTGTTTCGCGCATTGGCAAATATATATGCGATATCTGAACAAACAAAATTTTATTTGAAAACATCTTATTTTTTAAGCTCTCCTGTCAAATCGTTTTTTATAATTTACAAAAAATATTTCATGTTACTTACAATATATTATAAATTCAACAAAAAAGAGATCAATTTTAATTTGATTATTAAACGTATAAAAAGTCAATGTTTATGAGAAAAATAACTTAAAAAATAAATATAAATATAATCCAATATCCAATTTAGCGTAGTTAATTTTTTTCGTAATTCTTGCCTTACTTTTCAAAAGTATAAATTCTTGAAAAATGCTAATTAAATAATTTTATTTAATTATTTCAGTAAATCAATCGCAATATAATTATAAAAATATTCATTTAAATGAAAATGTACTCAAACAAAAATTACCAAACATATTTTTAATATCTAGATAGTTTTTTAATACTAGCTAGTCATCTAGATTTTATAAAATTTTATTCATATTTGAATCGAAATGATGAATTTATATTTTTATAGAAATATTCTACGTAACAGAAAGTATTATATTATATTAAAAGATAGAAAATTAGTTTATCATTGTACTCAAATATACTAGTCTAAAATAGTTTGATATTTACTTTGTTCTAAAATATATTTTAATTCAATAAATATTACCGATAAATCTTTACTTTTGAATAGAAATATTAAATTTGAATCTATGTTTTAGATAATAAATTATAACGTGATTCAGCTAATAATATTATTTGGTAAAAAATAAGTTTCATCATTAGTTGTTTTCTTGAAACGATTTATTTATTCTATCAATAAAAAATAATTTGCTCATATCCTTTACTGTATATATTAGAAATTCAAATTCCCAAAAAGTAATTATGGCTGCTAATACAATAATTCTGACATATTATATTACTGGGTAAATATTATGTATAAATATATTTCTATTATTTCTATTTTTATAGAATTTTATTGCTTGATGTTTGAGTATACATTATTTAGGAAGCTACACATCATAATGATTTGTATATTTAAATAGAAAATTAGGAAATATTTAAAAAATAGTATTATATGTATAAATTAAGAGTTACATATATTGAAAAAAAAATTAAATAATTGTGAAAACTCTAAATAGCTTATGAAACGAACGTATATTTACTAAAAAATATTAACTAAATGAAAATAATTTTAAATTAAATGTTTTAAATATATTCACTTGAATATTCTATTTTATCTCAAATAAAATAAAATAATCTTGCATAATAGTTTTATTTGAAATGAGGATTGTTTACTAAATACATAATTCATTTAAAAGGAAATATGAATAAACTTTAAAAATCAATAATATCAATAATAATTAAAAATCAATTTAATTAATATCAATAATCTTTAAAAATCAATAATAATTAAAAAATAAAATAATATCTGCCTTTTAATGTTACGTTATTTTTGTAATTTTTGTAGTTATGCTAACTAATAAAGTTAATTAAAGTAACTTTTACATAATATTTCAATTACTCTTTAAATATTATAATAACAAAATAAATAATAAATCTAACTTAATAAAATAAATAATAAATAAAATAACTAAATAAACATAATAAAATAATAAATACAAATAAAATAACAAAATAAAAAATCAAATATTAGTACAATTGAAAAAATTAGATTAACTTTTTTAGAATCATCAACATACCGTCACACAGTCTATTTTTAATTGTATATCACATACAGTGAGGAAAAAAACGATGCTATTTAGAAAAGTTCGAATAAATTAAAAAAGTAAAGGAAACAAGTTCGTGAAAGAAAACTCTCACCCTCGTAAAGCTCAGTGGAATTTCACACACAAGGAACGCGAAGCATCGGTGGGTTAGATGGGTGAAGGGCGCATCACCGCTACCGGACGAAGGTTTGCGCTCAAATCCCTGTGGATAAGAGCGAGAGAGAGAGAGAAAGAGATTGGCGGGACAGAAAACGACCCCAGAGCTGTAACGTTGACTCACCCCTGTACTATCACCCCAATGATTTTTTTAACCCCTTACACGCTTTGGCGCAGCCACCCTTGGAGTTTTCGCGAACGTGAGTATCACCGAGGAGAGAAAAGCATCTGGGGTACAAGAATCCTTTCGCTGCAGCCCAGCGCTTTCCCCTCTTTTCCCGATGTTTCGCGCATACGAGGGATAAAAAAGGGTTCACACATTTTTTCCTTGTTGTAAAGGATTTCATTGTTTTTTTTCATCCGCTTATTAAATGTACTGACTGAAATAAGTTTTAACTTTCAACACTTATTATTTACTTTTTTAAGTTAAAAAAAAATTCAGGTTGAAATTAACTAATCCTAATAAGAATGATTTGAATAAATTTATAATTTTTTTACTCTCATTGAATATTTATAAAAATAAAATAAACAATAAAAAATAAACATTATATGATGCAAATGATATTTATTTGTTAATTTTCTTTACGGGAAGTAAAATTTATATAATTACCATTTTTTAATATTACTTATGAGTATGAAAATTAATTAAATGTTGTAATATAACAGTGTTTACCTAAAAAAAATTTTAAACAAATTGTTTAAATAATCAATATTAAACTTCAATACTAAGATGTATATTAATATTTAATTAATTTATTAATTTCTACAGACGTATAATTAAAAAATTTTTTCTAACTAACAATTAAATCTTTTAAAATATAATTTCAAATACGCTTCAATAATTGAAATAAAATTCTTAAACATAATTAAATTATGTTTGTTTTTAAATAGTTAACTTTTATAACAAGAATATGTTAAAACTTTATAACTTTAGTTTTAAAAAAAATATTTTTAACCAACTACATGGAATTTACAAAATTGATTTTAAGTAATAAAATTGAATTACAAAATTTCATGGTTGTAAATATTAAAACACTTTTCATACGCCGACACCAATTAATTACAATTTAAATGGTATTTATTTAAAAAAAATAGATATAGGACATTAAAAATTATCATCCTACTTCATTCTTTTAATATATAAAGTATATCTTTACTTTGATATTTAACTGCATTCAAGTGCTTCTACTATATTTTTAAAATATCTTTGAATGTATTTTCCAAAGTATTCTTAGAATTAAGTTCATGAAATTTTTCGAATTAATAATATATAATATTATATAATTAACTTTTATGTATATATTTAGAAATTACAGAAACTATGATTTTTATTTAACAAAAGGAAAAAGAATAGAATAGAGAAAATATCTAAAGTACTATAATTCTACTTTACTTACTTATCAACCTTTCGTATTAGCAGAAAACTTCAAAAAAAGAAGAAAGTTTGATATTTGCTATCAAAAACTCTTATCATTCTTATTTACAATATAGAATCGGCGTGTATTTCATTGCAATTTTCTTATATTGCTCTTCGTTTATATCCTTAATTTTCCGCGAACAAAGCAACCTTCAAATAAAAAAGTTTGATACAACGAAAATAAAGGAGACAAACAGGAGATAATTTTTATTGTAATTTGAAGGTAGACAAAATCTTGGTTACCGAGGGACTAATTTTAGGATTTTAGGAATGATATCTTAGCTATTTTACAATTATAAAGTGATTTTGTTTTATTTTTATTTCTTATTGTATTCCGAACTCTAATTAATTTGACAATGTTTTATTGGAAAAACATCATTAAGCTATAATGGCAACTGTTACTCAAAATTCAATTTATGGATTTTGCACAATATTTCTAAAGTTCGAAAAATGAAAATAATATAGTCAATAAGTTAGTAAGTATTAATATTACAGCTTTTTTATCACAATAGTTTGAATTATATTTTTATTACATTTACACTATTATTATTAAAATATATTATCTATAATACATCTTTTAGAGACTATATTGATGTTTTCATTTTCAAAAACTATACCCGTAATGCAATTAATAAATATTTCTGCAAAGTTAAATGATGTCGTATTACTTTTATCTATATATTTTAATATTATATAAAAAATTTAAAAAAGCAATGTTATTTATTAAATATTCTAAATTTTTATAAAAGTTCCATTTTTATTTCATTTTTAAAGTCGTATTTGTCTCTTATAACTGAATTTAATTTTTTAGAAATTATTCCTCTTATAATTTCATTAAACGTTCCTGAAAATAATAATAAATCATACAAACCATGAAAATAAATATTAAAATACTTTATATTAGATTTTTCTTAAAAATTATAATTGAAAAATGAAGTTCTTCAAATTCTAACATATTTTTAAGATTATGTTTTCCTTGTAATATATATATATATACGTTTTATTGATATAAATTTCGTAATACACAATCTAATACTTATACAATCACAATTACATTAAAATAAGCTATACAATGATTTTCAAGCTATTCAATTTTTCATGTAAAGTCAATAATTATTGTATTTTTCTTCATTATATTTAAGAAGTTTCTTAAAGTTGAAATTATTTTCCCATACGAAAGTATAAAATATTTCATACCCTTTTGAATGATATACAATAATGTATATATTGTTGTTATTCAAAATTTATTTTTTAATTCTGAATGCAAATAATGCCTTCTTAATTCTTATGTTAGTAATATTACAAACATGTAAACAAGTATCAAGATCTGATTGAGGTACTCGTGCGAATACATTGGATTTACCATAAATTAATTATAATAAGCCCATAGTCGATATTTTCCAGGATGATATAAATGAACGCAAAATTTATTATTAACGTTTATTTATTATATTTATTTATTATATATTTTATATTTAGAGTAAGATTATTATTATATTTCAATATTTAAAATTTCATTCAATTCATTTTCTGAATCTTTTGCCAATTATATTCTCTGACATTACAATATAAATAATAGAAAAATCCTTGAAACTAGAATAACTTAAATCGAGCTTAATTTTAAGAAATAATTATGTCGACATAAATGTACTCTATAAAAATTATAAAGTACAATTAATAATTAATTTAATTTTTTGAATAAATGTATACTTGTAATAATTTATGATAATTGCAATATTTATATATATGTTAATAGATACTAAAGCTTAAGCTATTTAACTTCTAATTACAAATTTTGTAGAAAATATTAAATTTAATTATAGAATTTTGTAGTTATATATAGTGATTTGTATAACAAAAACTTAATATTTTCTAAATGTTTTATATTGAAGAATAATTATTAAAACAAATAAAACTGGCGCATCGACGTACTTAACAAATGAACTATTGCTTATGAGCCCGTTCATTAGTGGACTTTAAACTATTACAATGTACGTACATAAAATGTTATACTTTTTCAGTAAGTCCTTAAAGGGTATTTACAAATATACAATTAAAACCAAATGAATTAACATAACCTGTTTAAAGTCTTAACGAAAAACTACCAGCTTATCACAAGTAAATCAATGATATAGGTAGACCTAAGAAGAATGAAGCGATTTTCATTTTCCATTAATGTAAAGGCCGCCCACTATATTGCAGCGAGATAATCTGTTAGAAATGGAACACGATGGCCGATCTTTTCTCCCTCCGGGCTGTACTGCAGACTGTTTCGCGTTTCTTAATTACTTCGTGAGTTTCAGCCCTTACCAGGATTTTCTGGAGGGAGGGCGGCGTCTCACGCGAGTTCGCTTGAACTCGGGTGCGTATCACGAGCGAGTGAAATAACAGGGAAAGACTTTCTTGATTATTTGGGCGATTTTACGGGGAGGCAGTTGCTTATTATTGGTCGTGAAGCTTGTTGATTTACGTGGGATTGTATTATCACTTGATATTTATTTTCAATTGGTCGATTGATTAATATTATAGAAAATTAATAAACTCAATTAATTTTCGAATTTCTAATGAATAACGTATTTATTGATTTTTTAATGGAGATTAATCATATAAAATACTGTATTATTATTATAATAAGGATTATTGTTATTATTACTGCTATTATTTTATTTTAAAATAATCTAAAATTTAATATGTTTTTTGCTAGATGATAATATTTATTTTTCTTAACTATTATTTACTTTAAAAAATGAACAGATTTTCTAAAACTAAAATTAACTTTTCAAGTAATATAATAACATATTTAATAGTTTTTAAGTAATATACATTACTTATACCTACTCAGAAACATGTACTTTTTCTTTCTAGGTAATAATTAATATAAATAAGTTTTTACTTAAAGTCTGGAAACGGAACTCTGCAAATAGAGAACTCATACGGAACCAATGAATAATCTTGCCCCTAATGATTGTATTAAAGATTGTGCTTTTTTTGAAGCCAAGTGACGTTCCTTGCACGAACTGACACGAATGTTCCTAACTTTTCCTCATTTTGTTCAACGTCTCTTTTCGTTTATGTCCGCTTCGAGCTTTTCGCTTCTCCGATTTAAATGCTTTATTTTGAAGAAAGCTAGGGGTTTGAAAATTAGTCTCGGCAACGAATAAAGACAAAGGAAAAAAAGAAATGTGCGTGCTTTAATCATTGATGAGACATGAACTTATTCCCTGAGATGCTCCGTACTGTTTTAAGTTTTAGAGGTTTGTGGGAAGTTTGATTAATGCGCGCCAGCTTATCTACGCATGCGTCTTGCGTCTCCTAAGTAACTGGCTAAATCTATTCGAATACATTTTTTAATCAATGGTTTAATTAATTATTATACATATGTTGTTAACGAAGCGATTTATACTTAATAAGCTGAAAAATTTATAATTGTTATTAATAATACAAATAATTTAATATTTAACATATGCTAAACAGGCAACTTTAAACTAAATTAATAGATAGTTGATAGATACACATTACGTATTCTTGAATTATTAGAACAAGAAATAGCGTACTGTGCTATACCGATAAAGATAAAATGACATTTTTCAAAAATATGTATTATACAATATTTATAATAAATAACTTAAATATTATAATTATTAAATTATCTTTGATAGTATAGAGTTCTTTCAAAAATTTGAAAAATATACATTTTTATAAGTTACTTACAAAAGGCAATACGTATAAGATTACTAATTTATTTCAAATGATATAAAAAAATTATTCTTAGAAAAGATTTTGTTTTATTATAGGTAAAAATTTAATTCAAAACTATTTTTATAAAATATGTACTGAAATTTTTATCACAATTATCGTATAGATGTTTTTCTAATGTTAAAAAAATTATGAAAGAAAATTTTTGTTAAAATCAAATTAACTTAATTCTTCTATGATGAATATATATTTAATATTTAGTGCATATATAACCTTGTTATATATAACAAGGCAAATATTGTTATATAGCAAGGAAAAATCATTCTGTTTTTTACAAAAACAACGATTATAAATACTTGATTATTATCTAAAATAAAGTATTAAAAACAAAATGAAATAAAGGTAATACTACTATTTAAATAATCATTTCATAATCTTTCGTGCGACAAAAATATATATCCCGAATGTAATTTCTCTTAAAAACGCAATTAACGTTAGATCGGCCTCCAGGAAAAGGATCGGATGTGTGGTACTGATGCTCTGCGCGCATACCGAAAAGAGAGAAGGAAGCAACACTGAGATCTGAAACTGCGGGGTGAATCTAAAAAAATCGTTACGAGTTCACTCTCGCTTTCTTTTTTTTATGAAGGGGTGCAGAGTCTGCGTGATGTTAGGGCGACCGCTGCCGCCCTCATCTTTTTTTTAGGGTCTCTCTCCTTCTCTCTTACTTCTTTATCAAATCTCGCGAGAAACGCGCGTCTTTCTCATTTTTAAACACCCAAGTTATGGAGCAATTCGAGCGAGAGCAAGGGATATATATTAGAGGAGAAGGAATAATTTCTTCAAAAGTTTTAATGTAATTACTTTTTTTCTTAAAATCGCATAAGGGTCTTCTAAAATTACGTCCGAGCTAGCGTTGTTGGATGATTCATCATATAAAAATATCGTTCAGTTTGAAAATGCTTGAAAAACATAAAATGTAATTTTTTGATATCTGTACTTACGATGAAAAAAAGCGACTTTAAAAATACACATATTTTTTAGTGAAAAAGGATGAAAGATAGATGAAAAAAATGATAGCAGATGGTTAAAGATTAATAACAAAATAAATATTCAATTCTTATCATAATATATAAATAGTTTAATCTTACATGTAATTGGTAGACGTATGTCTTACAATTGTACAAAGAAAATTCTATTATAAATATTAATACATTATTAAATAGTATTTTAACAAATTTCGAAAACATACGTTCTAAAATTTATTAAATAAATTTTATCTACATTATTTTTAAATAATTTATTATTTAGTTTTAATAGGTATTTACTTTTAGTACTTTATATAATAATTTGAATTATGAATAAAAATAGTTTTTTTTATTATTAATTTTACCTCATCTCTTAAAAGGTTGTAATAATCCATAAATATCTACTTTATTAGGGGCCTTACGTATATGAATATATCCTAAAACTTTTCGCTCTAATAATGTTAAAAAAACCAATTGAAATTAAAACTAAAATCACTACATCTAACGTTATAAAAAAATTATTAATATTGATATATTATTATCTAAATAATCATTAATTATTTATAAATAAATTCGAAATTTATTAACACTATTATGCTAAAATAATATTTATTTTCAATTCAAATAATAAAATACTTTTAGTTTTCAAATTATGTAAGATTTAAAAGTCGAACACATTTAATTTAATTATTTACTCAAATAATTATTTAACTTAATTCAACATCGAGGTCGCAAAATCAATTAACTCTCAATTATCAATTAACTCTCCAACTCTCTTTTATCTTTACTTATTACGTAAAAATAATACTGTTAAAAATTAATTATAAGAGTATTTACTCAACCATTATTGTAGCAATAATTGAAAGTCTTATGTAACATCTTGAGAACTTAATTTATATTTAATTAATGTAAATAAACTTAATATAAGTTTAATTTTTCAGTGATCATAATATTAATATAAACGTAAAGATGTACCAATTCCTAATCAATATTTGTTTGTCTAATAATGTTCCAGACTTATGACTTAAAATTATTATTTGAGTATTTTAAAACAATAAAAAGAAAAAATGCATATGAAAGAAATTCATGTAAATACATAAGTTATAATTAAAAAAGCCATTTTAGCAACAAAAATATCATATTTTACGTGTGTACAATTAAAAATAAGTTTTATATTTATTGAAAAAGCATATTCAATATTCCTGGAATATAATTAAGTATAAATTAGTTATCAAATAATGTTATATAACAGAAAATTGAAAAAATATTTTTCAAAATAAAAAATTTAATTTTTATGTTTTACAAGAAATAAATGAATATAAATATAATATGTTATCAATGAATTTTAAAGAAAACTTATAGAAAAGGCACATAGCATATATTAAAAACATATATTAAGAAACGTATATTTTTAAACAATTTCTTTCAAATAGAATTATTTAAATTTTTAAAAACCAATATTATTTGTTGATATTTTATACATATTATACATAATCATATATGAGAAAATCCTTATAATATATGTATATTCATTACAGTATACCCTCTTCATCATCTGTAATCATGTGATAATAAAACTGTAATACGAATTCATATGTAATAATATCTCTGTTACTATATTGTTATTCAATAAACTTTGTTAATATATAATCCTATATACTAACAATAGAATGTTTCCTTAGATTCACATAATCAAAATGTTTCTCAAAATGATATAAGATATCTGCGAAATCTTACCATCATAAGATTCATTCAGTGTAATATAATAATTTCTTTAAAATGTACATGTATTTTTATGAGATTATTTTTATTTTTATAACACCAGTTTCAAGATACTGCGATAAATAGAACATCAAAAGTTTTTCTCGAACTCTAAATTATAAAATTAATTTTTTATATCAAAAATACAGACATTGGTAAAATATATCAGATAATATTGGGAATTCTATTTAGATAATTTGCGACGAAGGGATTCGTCGCGAGTGGCAGCCGTGCCGAGGATCGAGAGCCGGCAAGAAGAAGAGGTGACCCGGCCCCTACACCCACCGTAGGGAGTAAAAAAATGACATTTGTGCGGATTGTGCGTGTAGTGTGTGTATGCGAAGGAATAAATGGTGAAACTGTACACCTGGGTGACGAAGTGTGTGCGTCAACGTGATGTACGAGTGAGTAAAAGTGTGAGCGACGTATGAGTGAGTAAGAGAATGCACAGCATAGCGTCGGCCGCAAGGGTGCAAGTGCGAGTGCGAGTGAGAGAGAGTGTGCACGGCATAGCGTAGGTCGCAAGGCTGCATGGTACGTACTCGAGTTAGTGAGTGAGAAAATGCCCGTGTAGTGAGAGTACACGGCCTGGAATACGTGCGAGAGAGAGTACCGAGTGAGTGAGTGAGAGAGAGCATGGGGCCTTGAAGGGGAGCCTTGGCTATGTGTTCAGCCTTGGCTATGCTCTAGTTAGCGCAATGCTAGGCCATGCGCGAGCAAGCCCAACGCGCTTGCGCCACCGCCACCGCTATTTCGTTGCCCACTTTCCGTAAGGGCAATGTCTAGGCGAAGCAAGCCCTCCACAAAGCCCGCGAGGACGAAAGCGTAAAAGGAAACGTCCGCGAAGCATATAAGAAGGGCGCGCTCGCGTAGAACAGAGTGTTGGAGGTGGAGATCGGAAAGCGAAGGTTTCCCGGTCATGCTGACGTTTGGCGCATGACTCCTGGTGTTGATATTTGATGAACTAGAGAACTCCGGGAAATGCTGACATTAAGCGCATTTTCAAGGGAACGCTGACGTTTGGCGCATGACGCCTAGTGCTGACATTCAGCGCGATAGAAACCCCAGGAGGTACTGATATTTGGCGCACCTCTAGGAAGTGTTGATACTCGACGCACCTCCAGGAAGTGCTGATATTCGGCGTGCTTCCAGGGAATGCTGACGTTTGGCGCATTTCCGAACTTACCGACATTTGGCGCGTAGCCCCGAGTTTTTATGTAAGTTCGCGGTCGTGCCCCGGAGACTCAGCCTCGTAGCTAGTTTCTCCCCGCCATCTCCCGCTGCGATGCAGAGCAAGTAAGTCCCGCTGATTAAATGTACGAAATCCGCGTTTATGTACCGTCGTTGTTCAATTAATATTATAAAGGAATAAACTCCGCCGTCTAGTGTGTAAGAGAGCGCCACGTTTATTATGTACCGTCGCCGTTCAATTATGACTGTAAAGAAATTAATTTCGCCGTCTAGTATGTAAGAAAGTGCCGTGTTGATTGCGTACCGTCGGCATTAAAATTTGTGCTCAAACGCCGCCGGGATTATTTTTGTAATATAATCCGCCGCCGACACAAAAATAGTATAAAAATCGATGCCTTGCTTATTTTGTCCCAATTTCACACCTCCTCCTTCCGCCACAAACCCGGTCCGACATCGAGCCATCCTGGACGAGGCAGCTAGGGAGCACAAGAGATTGCGTCGCCGCTGCCTCCGCCAGAATAGCGAATAAGTGAGAAGAAGAAGACAATAATAAACCCGGTAAAAACCAAGAACCATCAAGCGTGACAACAAATTACCCTCACCCCCGTTACAAATTATATATATTAAATAAGAATATTGTTCCTTATGAATGTTACGTTACTAGTGATTTAATTATAAATTCAATTTAAGTTTTAATAAATTTAATGCTTTCCAAAGTAACAAATTTTTATTCAAATTTATCCACAAGAAATAATAACAAACTATAAGAAATATAAGAAATATATTTTATTTCAAAAAAGTAAAATATTATACGTCACATATATATTATTATATTCATGTATAGTATATGATATAAATAAAAATTAAACCAACAAATAATGAATAATTACGGGGAAATAAATGTACAATAAACTGTAAGCAAAATATATCTTAAATTATTAAATGTATATCTTTCATATCTTAAAAAGAAAATTAGAATAATTAAACAGAATATAGTGTAATAGTAAAAAAAAATGGTATTGTCAATAATATATGCTGACAATATAACATTAGTATCAAACGAGGAAATGTGAATAAAAGTTATCTATAAATATTCAGAAATAACTTGTAACGAAATAAGAGGTAACATAGTGAGGAACGGTGTTCATTATCCCTGTTCTGGTGAAATGACGAAATAACGAAATAAGCGAGTATCATAAAACAAAATACTGTTCTGAGAGGAAGAAGATCGTTTCTTCCCTTCCTTTTGTACATTACGGGGGTGTTCGTCTCTTGCCACTATTTTAGCCCTGATTTCTTCAGACGGCTGTGGTTTGACTGTGAAGAGAGAATTATGGGTAATTCTAAATAAAAAAATCAACACATTTGATTTCTAACGGCGGTTTATATCCTCATTCCTTCTTTGCCGCTTACACGGCACACAGTGTTGCAGTTTCACGTTTTAAAACAATGTAATATGCGATTAATGTACACGTAAACGTACAATTATTGAGAAATCGGGTACGGCATGCAATTCCGAGATCTTAAACTAAAAAGTGCAAAAGATAAACCTAGGAAACACATGAATTTATCCTAAGAAATATACAAACTTAATTTAAGAAATTCGCAAACTTAATTTGAGAACGCAGACATGGCTTACCGTGGAAACCGAATACCGATGCTGTCTTTGCGCTCGAACGCTCATATTCGACGTTGTCCCAGTGTGGCAATGCGACTTTGTCAGAAAGAGCCGTATCCCGACGTCTTTGCGTGCATGTGCATCGGTCAGCGGCTTCCGAACATGTTACCGGTTGCAGCCGGTGCAATTCACCGGAAAAGTCCACATCCGACGTGGTAATTGTGCCCATGCCCATTTATTAGTTGCCTCCTAGTACGACGAGTGGATATAATGTGGTGCGATCCTTCATCTCGAAATAAGCTCGGTGCAATGAGAATTATGATAAGGAAAGGACGCGGTGTTACGAAAACTATCTCCTTCAGTCAGGTCCGGCGCAGCAAAGATTGTCACAGAGAATCAGAAATAATGCGGCAAAAATCGTCATTGCAGGAGTGGAGTCAGTATACGAAGACTATCATCGAAGAACGCACGAAGTGCGATGAAAACTATCACCTCGAGGTCAAACCCGGCACATTAAAAGGTATCGCCCATGGGCTTGGGAAAACTGGTCATTTTCCGGGGTTGGTCAGAAGAAAAACGACACTATGTCAAAACTTATATGACCTTATATTACCTTAGGAGGAGGCTTGTGGTTACTGCACGACTCGAGTTTGAAACCATATGGAATTGCGCAGACTGTACTAGCCGAGATGAGATATTACGTATATTTGCAGAGGCTGCGCAAGTTGGGTGGAGGTAATGCGTACACTCGCGTGGGGAAAATTTTAACACGGGCCGTATGTCCCACCTATACGTAACGGCGTAGGACGATGAGACATACGCATTCTTTCTCACACTAATACGGCAAGTGCAGTCTCTTTCGCACTAGTTCAGTGCATACGATGCAAGCGTTCTCTCTCGCCTCGCACACTCACTGTGTATGACACATTTCCACATATGCACACTCAATGCTTACATAATACATGCAAAAACATTTCTTCTGACGAGTGTTGTACAGCCCGTCAAACTTGCAGATAAAATTAAATATAGAATAGACAAAAAAAATTTCTTTTAAAATGAAAATAGTTTTTAAAAAATAGAAAATTTAAGTAGAAAGAAGAATAATAGAAGAAATAAAAAAATTAAAGTATATTGCTTCCATAGTAAATACAATGTGCAGAAGTAGATAACTGTATAAAAAATATAAAGAAAAAGCAATTATAGTAATGAAAAGTAGTTAGAATATTAAAAAGGGTTATTCAAAAATATACAAACGTATTGGTTTTTAAAAAATGTCGGTCTACTTGGTTCAAAAATAAAGTGATTGTATTGTACATGTACATAGTGTAAATAGAATAAGATATAAGATATAAGGAAATGGGTACTACTGTTGAATATTATATTGTCAATCTATATAGCAATTGAAGAGGATAAAATAGAAGAAATAAAAAAGAAAGCATTTTAAATCACTAATTATAGCTGAAGATTAAGAAAATCAATAAAAATATTGTCTGAACAATATATAACAGGAAAAGAAAGGAACTGCGGAAAAAGCTGTTGAAGATATGAGCAAAACTTGGGATAAAGGATCTACAAAAATATATAATACGAAACAGACTGATAAAAATAAGAGAATAAAGAATATGGAATGTAATTGATAACTAGAATAAAAAAACATAAAGAAACAGGAAAGAGATACAAAATCGAAATATTATAAATGATATAATAAAGTTATTAAGAGTATAAACCAAGTAAATGAAAAAATGAAATATAAAGAACAAAAATGAGTAGTTAAATGTGCGTGTGAAAACGAAAGCCGAAACAAAACAATACTGGATCGATAGAAAAAATTTATAAAATTTGTGGAATAAAAAAGTGTAGTACTGAAAAAATATGTATACATAAAAAATAAAATCGCAAAAGAGTAGGAGTTAGAAGTATTTATAAATTTTGAAAAAATTGAAGATGGAAGTGAAAGTAAGAGATAACAAGAAAACAATGATAAGAAAAAAGAATTATAGGAAAGAAAAATTGAAAAAAAATATAAGAAACTACAAAATTACAAAAAATAAAATTATAAACTATCCTACAGCATTGTAAAATTATTACCTGTCTTTTAAAAATTAGTAGCTCTCAAAAAATGGGAAATATATAAGATGCAATGCTAATAATATTAATAAATAATATTTTAAGATGATGTTATTATCAAAAAAATAAATAACTTTCATTTTTAAAAATCAAATTTGTATTTTATGTATAAATTTGCAATTCGTAAGGGTTTGTTAATTTATATGTGAGAGCGTTTCGCGCGCTCAATTTAAAACGAAAAAATTCATAAGGACAATCTCATTTGTTAACGATGGCCGCGTGCGACGGGAATAACCGTCGTAAAAGCCCGAAAGCGATTGTCGCGGGGTAAGAAGATACGTCAAAATCTGAAAGCCGCTCTGCACGCTACAATAGCGTAACGGGCGCATGAAAAGTGACTTTTCCAGGCGAACGTCAGTCCCAGATTTAATGTGTACGCGGTGAAAAGTGTCAAGAGCGAAGTGAGAGAGAGTGCACCGAGCGAGTGAGAGAAAGTATAAGTAGGGAGTGGAGAGATCTCTGCTGTGCATCACAGCTGAGACATTTAGTTAAACGGCTGAATAACAAGACTCCTTTAAAGCGATCATCTTTTTATTATTAATTCTAGTGTTATTTTTTTGTTGACCCTTTCTGAAATCCACTCTCTTTCCGTCCTAACGAATCCTGACCGGCGAGTTGTCCCGGCTGTATAATGGGCATATGGATGAAAAGGCGCCGCAGAGGTCTCAATCAGGCCTCTAGTACACACAACAACAGGAACTGAAAGAGGCAAACCAGAACTACCACCTCGAGAATAATAAGCCAAACTTCACACTACTATAATAATATAATATTAACATGCTTATTTTGATATTTCTAAAACGAGAATAGTAGTTTTTATGTTTCATTTATAAGTAACTTAAATAATCCGGTCCTAGATCTAATGTGTGCGTGCGTTTTTATTCCTTATTTCTTATTCTGCTGCGATAACTGAAGGCGATTTTATATTTTAAATTCTTTATTTACGTTATATTAGATATTCGTATGTCGAAGTGTCGGAAGTAAGAAAGGTTCGTAACTAGGTGTTTTGTTTGCGAGTTTAAAATTTTATGTGGACGTTACACAAAACCACGCTTGCATCGCGTCTCTTTGGCGTCGAAATTTTTAAATTGATGGACCATTGGGTTTGAGAATCATGGTCTCTTCCCTGTTCTGTTATGTTGAGTTGATAATCACGATATGGAAGAGAAAGAAACCAAGCATCAAGATAAAAATCCCGGCGTATATAAAATCCCCTCTCCTCAAGCGACTTGTTCTTACCGAATCGTTTCCTTGGTTACATTCATCATAGCAGATGGCATCGGTCATTTGAGCTACATTGTATGATACCTTCTAGTTCGATTGACGAGACGATCGATGGCGTCTCTACCAATCGAAGATATTTTTGTTTTAATCAAATAGAGGGGCTGATTGGGTTGATATTGGATATATCGCTCCGTGGTGCTCTAACGGATTAACGATAGTAGGATCGACAAATCAGAAAGCTTATCGGAACAGCAACGGTTGAACTGGATTACAACAACTGGATTAAATAGTATGGCTGATCTTAGTGACGATGGTTGCACCGAGTAGCGGAGGCTTGTTCCTGTGAAGACAGTGACCGATTTCAACAGTGATGGCTGGTGCAAGCGGCGACTTCAGGGGCTCTTAATTCGGTCAACCGCGGCGATGATCACATCTCCAAATAAGATACTGTTAGTTACATTTATATCAGCGTCGTTGACTTGGCACAGAGAACAGTAGCTCTGCGTTGGCGTGTGGTGTTGCTTTGGCTTATGTAACGTTGTTGGCTACAGCAAAGCGAGCGATGTTATTTGCTCCGTCTATGCAAGCAATGTTTGTCAGGTATAGAAAAGACATCTACTAACTCATGATTAAGGCAGTTGAGTATTACTTAGACGTAGGTATCCTCATCCGCGTTGGCAAGATCAACGGTGATACCCGGCTGTCGGTCTGAGCTTCACCCTTGATACTACCAGTTCCATGTACTTGGGAACCAATTGACAAAAGCTGAAGAAGATCAAGAAGTCATTCTCCCCCGGTTATCAAACTTTACAGTCTTTGGTACGCCTTCTACGTTCTAAAAGAACCTGTACTGACCACTGCCCTGAAAAGGATCGATGTTTGTTAGTCCGGCAGCTGTCAAAGGGAACTTTGTTGAAAGTTTTGATGCTACTGTTTATTCCAACTCTGTATCTGGACCTCCTTTTCTTCTCTGTTTTTTGTGATGTAAGACTTCCCTATTTATATCATCTCAAGAAACAACATCACTTCAATTGCAGCGTTGTTCACCCTTCTCTAAAAATAATTTTGAAAAAAGCGCCGCCGCTCCAAGCGCGTAGAGCGACTTGACAGCGGCGTTTCTCCATCTCATCGTTGTTGAAGTGGCTTAAGTTGATCTTAAACACTTGATAGTTTGTTACTCCACAATTTACTATGTACATTTCTTTAGAAATCTACTTAATTTATTTTAAAGAGGTTTGAATTGTTAATTAGGTTTCGCTCCTTAAAATAGGTTTAAACAAATTTTAACTTAATGATTGTCTTACTATTACTGAAATAATTAGGTTAATTCTTCTTAAAAAAAATTTAATTTATCTATTAAAAAGCTTTAATTACATTTTTTGTGTATTCTCCTGTATAATTAGATAAAATGTAATTGTATCATTAATTTACAGCTGAAAAAGTAATAGATATAGATTAAAATAATGGTAAATATTAAGTTAATGAAATTGAAGAATTTAATTCTTAAAAATAATCAAATTTAAAACTACTTACAAAAATATACTAATTTGTAGTTTATTCAAATATATAGTAATCATTTAGCCGCCTAATAATTTAAGATGAATAATATAGTGTATATTTTTATGAAAATCACTTTATTTGTACTTGCGATACAATAAATAGATAAATTTGTGCATAGAAAACTAGAAATAATATCTTTATAAATAAATAAAGTCTATAAAGAATATAAACATAAATTAGCTGTAAGCTTTGAAAATATATAGAAATACATTTTGAACATTTTTATAAGTACAAAGTAATACGATATTACAAAAGAAAAACATTAATTTTTTTACAGACCAACGCCATGAATAGAAGTATTATATAGTCAATGCTATTAAGAAATCATTAAGTATTACTGTTTTTTTATGGACCGTTACAAGAAAAATAAAAAACATAAAAAAATGTGTCTCATAGAATTAACAGTATAGATGCGCAGATTATGTAAACAAATAATGATATAACAAATAAAAGTTCAAAAGAGTTACAAAAAATAAAAACATTAAATTAATTATAAATTTGTAAACTAGTTCAAAATCAGTAAAAATTTTTAAATTACGCAATTCAAATTACCAAAATACCTTATCAAGACAAAAAGATTGAAAGAATGCGAAGATGTTAGTAAAAGTATAATATATGCAAAGAACTCAAGAATTATCAAAGAATGTTACTACACTTAAATCATACTTTATCTATATTATAAAGTATGATTAAAAACCAAGCAAGTCAAAACAGTGTGTTATATAATATAAAAAATGGAAAAATCAATACAAGTGGATACAGCCATAGAACTAATGATAGTGATTAAAAGAGCAGCATTTAACCATAAAGCAATATGTATAGAAATAATAGGAAATTATTGATGTTATACAAAAATTATAATATCATATTTGATAATCACTTTTTATAATAAATTCATTTTGTTACTCTAAATTATAACCATACAGAATCTATTAATATATTAGTAAGTAACTTTGCAAATGCTGCTTAGTAGTCAACAGGTTCAAAAATATTAAATTAAACGTACTCAAATTCAATATATATATGCAATTCTTTCATAAATATTTGTGAGTGTGAACATCAATAGTTTAATTAAGTCCTGTTAATTAAATTATTCTTAACACAGAATGATACTATGAGAAAATAGAACAACGTAGTTAATGTATTGACTAAAATCAAAAAGTAAATAATTAGCAAATACGTTTTTGTCGTCAAGCATAAGTCTCAATGTCAGATTCACAAGAAATTAGAGTATTGAAATCACATATTAGATACACAAATTGATCTTTTTACAAATTAATTAAAATCTACACAGCGCCTATTTATATTAAAAATATTATCCTACATATAGGCTTGTAAATATATTTAATATTTAATAAATGTAAGAGTAACAACACTGTAATTATAAAAAATCGATTTTTGTTGTTTAGCTTCAAACGTAGCTAATGCCCTTTAAAATATTATGTAACAGTAAAATTTTATTATACTTTTAATATAATATTAATCTTCATTATACCTAAAATTCATCCAGAATCTATTTACAATGCTTCTAATACATTAAACACAGGTTGTAACTTGTTAAATGAGGAAACTACTTTAAACAATAAAAGATTTTTTCTGAATTGTTAAGAAATCATTTATTCTAAAATATTCTACAATAATACTTAAACCACAGTTATCACAAATTCTTCTTTACGAGTATCTTGTTTATTAAAAAATGTGTATAAAATTTCATTTACACTATCAATTATATTTAAAATATTTAGATAAAAAGTTGCTCGGGTAAATAAATATTAAATTTCAAGAATTTGATTCATTGAATCTAATAAAATATTTGAATATTTTCTTATCTGGAAAATTTGTATAAAATACGAATCATAAAATAAACAATAACGCCAATTTATTAAATTAATCAAATTACTTGATTTGGAAATTTTCGTACTAGTGTATATTAATTATATATGTAGCAAGAACAAAATAGATAGACGAAATATAATTATAAATATTTGGTTAGTAAATTTAAATAATCACTATTGTTAATTATAAAATAAGTAGAGAGCCAACAAGATAAAACAGTTAGTTTAGTTATGTATTGGCTAAGCTTAGGATAATAGAATAATGTATACAAGTGTCAAGATATTTTTTTAGTACATGAACTTTTTTTTAACTTTTACAGACCACTTAATTATTTTATATTAAATCTTTGTTAAAGTTTTATAATAATTTATTTTGTAATTTTTGATTAATAAAATATAAAGTATACAATCACACTTAAGAAAGTTATAAAATCATTTTAAAATATTTAGATAATTCATTTTTCTATTTATTAGCATTTTTAAACTAGTAGAGAAATATACAATAGTGAGAGGTACTAGATTTAGATTTAATGCAAGTAAGTACAAAGATAATTATATGTTAATAGTTTGTTTTTAATTTCCTATATATTAAAAAAAGAATTTAACATCAATTTCATTCTTTGAATATACATAAATAAAATCAGTTTAATTTAATTGAATAAAAATTAAATTTAATATATATAATTATATTTTTTATAAATAATTTAAAATTCATTTTTATTGCGACTACAATCAATATTTGAGGATTCGGATATCACTACTTATTATACATGAAACAATTTTTATTCAGCTGGCTAAATAAAAAGTATACTCATTGTAACAATTATGATTTATAATAATCATTTATAAAATTTTATTGTTATTTTATAAAATAAGAAAATTGTTGCAATGTTATCAAGTGATTTTATTTTGTAGCATAAAATTCTGATGCATGTTATATGCAGTTTTTTATAATTTTATTAAAATACAAATGTAAATACTTATGATAGTTTTTATTGATACGCTTAATTTAATTTTTTAATAAACTCTTATTCCTCATAGATACGAGAAAAAGAATCTGTTTCGAAACAATACTATTCATACTTACTTAACTTTATAGCCTTTTAATATCTGCTATTAGCAATTTTACGAAGCAAGTTTACAAATTAATCCATAATGATTTGTTTAATATACAATATTACACATATTCTCATCTTTCAAATTAAACTAAAAACTCTAAATTAATTATAAGAGTTGGAATCTTTTAAAAATTAACAATTTAAAAATTTTCAATTTAATGAATTCAATTCAATTCAATTTAATGAACAATTATAAATATCTTTAAAAATGAACACGATCACCTTTTGTCAGTAATAATTCATGTAAATGTAGTTTATCAAACACATCTAGCTTGGAATATATTTCAATTTATTTTCAATAATTTAAATCCTTCAACGGCTTCTCTACGTGCAGTAATATATTCTATTTGAAAGTACTAATATATCTGTATAAAGCTAGTCGTTTCCTTTAAAGCAAGTTCTGTTGTATGCATTGAGAGAATTTTCGCATATATTAATTTTGCAAATTTTTGAGGAAATACAGTTAGCTGACACCTTTCCATTGAATTTTAGAAACGATAAATAGTGAAATTTCGATTTTCTATTGTGCTTTAAATATGAGTGACTTAAAAAGATATATAGAAAAGAACTAGAAAAAAATTAGAAACACTAAGTGAACGTGTATGCAAGTGTGTTTGGGGGGGCGTGTGCGTGTGTGTATGTGTGTGTATGCGTTAGAAACCCATTGCAAATTTTTAGAAATAACCAAGGTTAATACGAGTAATAGCAAATTAAATAATTTTAAATCGTAGGCTATAACATCAAAGAATTATCTTTTACGTAAAGAATAAGTCCACGTAGTTGCAGAAGGTACAAGAATTAAAAATTTATTGTAATAACTTACTAGGCATCAGAATAGATATTGTTTATTTGGCACATAAAAAGAATGTGTATAGAAATATAATTTAATGCCGCATACGTATAAGATAATTTCTTTGTTGCGAATTTGTATGACCAAGATCTCGTCATTTCAATCTTAATTTGAAAGAATGCAAGAGTTTACAGCTACACATGCATAAATTGTAATAATCTAAGTCAAAAAATATTTTGTATCCGAATCGCTGAATATTCATCTTCATATATTTTTTTGGCAACGAAATCGAGCGCACTTTTAGATTCAGGTTTACGATTGCACGTAATTACCGTAAATTTGCACTATAGATTGGATTTAAATCTAACGCATCTTGTACGCTATCAGGAATCGACCATGACAACCAAAAGATCGGATTTAAGACGACCTTTACTATAAAATCTATAACCCAATAACCATAGCTTGTGATGGATAAAATTAATGAATAAGGTAATAATTAACCATAAAAACTTATATAAATAGTCACAATTCTCTTAGAATTTGAACTGACCAGTCCGGAATAAGACTGTTCAAGGCCTAACGATGAGCTAATCAAAGTATGCGTTGTATTTCTAAGTGTGAGACAGGAGAAGCTAAATATTTTTCAATTTCTATTACAGAAAACTAATGTAGAATAGATATTAGTTGATAATATATTACCAGCCAGCAAAAAAGCGAGATAGTCGATTTATAATTAGCATTTTAATTCAAACCGATCAAATACTTTAACTTCAAAAGTCGAGGATTCTGTTCATAAAATACTATTATTATCGTTTCTCATCTTATATTATTAGACAAGAAATTAACTAAAAATTCAACTCTTGTTCTGCATTATAATGAATATGAGTTGCTTGAGCACGAATATGAGGAATTATACTAAGGTTTAATACGAAGAATATACTACATTCTTTACTACTTATACAATTTTAAAAAGAGATAATACGATAACTCGTTGTGATTCATCTTCAACGGCTCTGATAAATCAATGAATGTGCTACACCTTAACGATGTTCAACATATTGAAGTATTTATGTGAGATCATTTATTTTCAAATATTAACGAAAATATACTTTTCGTCACACAATAGAAGCCCTTCTCGTAAATGCAACAATTAAGTACGTAATTGTTTTTTAAATTCATTAAGTTTTTTATTTGGTTTATTTAAATTTCTCCCGGTATGTATCACATTGCTCATACGATATATCTCTTCTGATATATATTAGTTTATTAGTTACATTAAAATGTATAAATTATTTGTATTATAAATAACAGGTGAAATTAAGAAGTTTGCATCACATATAAAAAACTGCTTAATTTCTCAGAGTCCAACACATCTTCGGTAATAATCATAATATATTTACTGCACGCATATTTTAGGACCGACGGCAATTTTCTGTCGATCGATCCGACTAAACGCTATCTTTGCATTTCTCAATTTAGCCAAAAATTGGTCGTGTGTTATCTATCAATTGCATGTAACGAGTGAATATAATTTTTTAAATCTCTGCAGTTACAATTTTTTATTTCTAAATTGTAATTCAACAGCTAGCGTTATGGGGTACGATTTGCAATTTGTCGCTAATAATATCTTAACTGCTTCTCATACATCTCTTGTATATATTTTCATGATTGTTGAAATCTCTAGTTTTTCCTTAATAAAATACGTAAAATACATAAAATATAATCACTCTAAAAGATAATCTACAAAAAGTAGATCTTCCGCGAGTATTAAACGATTAATAAGGTGGAAATACCTTCGCTTAATAAATTTTCGCGAACACTAATCAATGTTTTCAATAGCGTCATTCGATAATTAGTCGGTAAGATCAGCCGACTATGCCATCAACATTTTGTTGTATTTTTACCAACATTGTCGAGCTTCGTAATAGTTTACTACTTCGAAACGGCTTTTTGTTGGTAATGCGTCGATCTCTAATTCGATGTCCTCCTTGTCAAAAGTTGTTTAGATAGACCGTATTTTATAATCTTTATTAACTTTCTTTGAAAAGCGATCACTTATCTCTATTAGAGAATCGAAAAAAAGGAAAATGTAGTATACATAGAGCTATTCAATGTTATATAACCTCATTATCATATTATCATTATCAAAAGTTCTCACGTGGCCTCATATCCAGACAATTGTCTGATTATCAGTCAACAAATCTCGTGATATTTTCCAAGTAAAAATACACTATATGAACAACATATTTCTTACAGTTATGTAAAACATATGATCAATTATCAATCTTTGATATCACTCATGTACAAGAAACAAAATTGCAAGTTCTTGCTGATGGGTATCCCTGTGAGAGAAAATAGCATACACCAAGGATGAACTTTTAAACTTCAACTGAAACATTATCAATAAATTTTTAATTTGTTCAATTAATTTAGAATTTCTTTTTCTAATATATTAAATATAGAATATGCAAATATGGAAATTATTAAATATAGAATACACAAATATGGAAATTATTAAATATTAAATACACAAATATGGAAATTATTAAATATTAAATACACAAATATGGAAATTATTAAATATTAAATACATAAATATGGAAATTATTAAATATTAAATACACAAATATGGAAATACATTTTTAATTAATACTATTCAAAATTACTCAATATAATTTATTTTTTGGTATACTATGGAATTCCATTTCTTTTTTTTTCTTTGTATAACTTACAATTATCTACAATATTTTTTTCCTTATACCGTTTTTTTACTTTGAGTACTAACTTATTTCAAGAACATTTCGAGTCGTCATAGATGATGTTAAATATCTAAGAGGCTCTTTGAAATATTATTTTACTATCATTTGCATAGCCACTATTCTATCTCTATATGCTAACAATCTAAAAACTATGGAAATATTTTCTAGAATATTTTTGAATGTTAAGTGTTTACCGATTATTGACTATCTACATATGTAAATTTTAACTCGTGCGTAATACAATATAATAACGATGTAATGTTTCATAATATCATATGTGTTACGATAATTATATAAGGTTATGTTTAATTTGACTAAAATCCCAAAATATTGGAATAATCAAAGAACTTCTATTTTAAAGGTAACACTTGAAAAAAATTTTCCGCGACAAATTTATTAACATTAGAGTTTATATTAATGTCAATTAATAAAAACTACTTAAACGATACACAGCAATAATTTTACTTTAACCAAAAAAAAAACATTATACGATTACAGAGTAATCAATCTACATCATTGTCAAACCCTATCGTTTATTAACATACTTGTACTACACGCATTTTTATTCTTTTGACAAGCAAATGCGACAATTATAATTTAAATAAAGACATATTTAAGTGCAGTAAAAATATAAGAGTGAAATTGGGCAGGCCGAAGCAGAAGACTGTCAACAAATGCTGGTATATCAACTACATGCATTTGACAAAAAAGGTGATTGCAGAAAAAAGAAGAATATGAAAAGTAACGATCGCCATGAAAAGTTGATTTTGCATTCAGTATTGTATAAATGCTTATCCGAATATAATACAAATAAAAATTATTAAAGGAATTGGGATCTAAAAGGCGAAATTTTTTTCTTTTATACCAGAGTATTAAAAGTTTAATGATAGTGAAAATATTAAATGTTCAAGAAATATTATTAAATATCTGTGTATGTTAAATTTTATTAATAAAATAAATATTTTATGTTGTTTATGTACTTGTAGGAAATAGTGATGGCAAACATTAGTACATAATAATTTATATTTAGCCACAAAGAAAACATTATTAATATTTAATTGTATTAAGCACCTTCAAGTTATCTGAATGAAAAAATTTTGTCGAAAACGAAAATTACAAGTTCCAAAGCTGAATTTATGTAAAGATTAGAATAGTTCGACAAGAACGTCTAGGGGAATATTCGAAAAAGTAAGAAAACTAAGCACAGAGTACAGCATTCAAAATAATCAAAATGCAGAAGAATTGTAAACAACAATGTAAGGCACGGCACAAAATTATGTAAGAACAATAAAGGATAATTAAGGAACTTGAGTTTATGAGAAGAGAGAGTGATTGTCTACAAAAAGAATTAGAATTTGAACGTCGAACAACTTCAATGCAAGTGATATTAATGTATATATTATAAATATTTGCTATTTGATTTTGATGATATAAAAAATACATCTTTTAAATGGAGACAACAAGTGTAATTATTGTGCATGAACTATAAACTAGACGACCATTTCACGCGCGTGTTAATTAGTATAAAGTTAAAAGAACGCGTAGTAAATTGGTTCGATTCGAGAATAAAAGATTGATTATTGCAACAGAAAAATTATTAGACGAAATGAAAAAAATATTCGATATTCAATTGTCCAGACTACGAAGAAAATTTTAATCAAGATATTGGGCCAACTGAGAAGTTTGTGAAATATTAACTAGATAAAATAATTTTGGGGTATAAAGTGTCCATTGGTGAAGAAGAAATCATAGAATATATCATGATGATTGTGATAGACAATTAAGAAACAAGCGCGAATTATGGCTTATAATATAGATTAGTTATTAATCTATTTTAATTATTCTATTATATTCTATGCAAGAATAGAAAAAGGATCATCTTTGCAATGCAGTTCTACAACGAACAAGATTCAAGATTGAAGTAAAGAAAGAAAAATACGATAAATAACTCAACTACACATGTGGTACAATTAATTGATTTGACACCGGCATATACTATAAAAGCGGTCTATTAAATACAAGTAACGAAACGAGCAATGAACTATGTAAATTTAGTTTAAAAGTTCTCATAAATTCAGATTCTTTGATTAGTATAATAAAAGAACGATATGTATAAAAGCCAATAAAAACGAATAAAAATCATTTTGTTTACTTAAATAACTCGCAATTAAAAACAAGTAATATTTTTTAAATTGACATAAAATATAATGAAATTGACGATAAGAGAAATAATTTAAAGCGATGATTCTTGACAGCGATTTTGTATCTAATCCATTAATAAATGGTGATCTACGCGTTATTAAAAGAGGTGATGGTGATAATTTTACAAAACAAATCTTGAACCTTAATTATGTTAATCCGTCAACACATATCAACGATAATTTGAAAACAAATGAAAATTTTGATATAAATATCAAAAATAAAATCAACGAAAATTTGACCAATGAATATACTAATTCAATTAAAAATAGTATGCAGAAATAAGAATTTGAAATTATATATATATATAACGTAATCTTGAACATATAATTAACTTTAGACCGTTAAGCTTATCTTTTGCTGACAAAAATACTGCAAGTAATAATTGACTATTTATTGAAGAAAAAACAATCCAACCAAGTAATTCACAAGTCCAATCGTACTAGTACATAAGAAAAATGAAGAAATTTGCTTATGTACTGATTATCATGAATTAAATAAAATATCAATTAATAATAACTATCTATCAGCTCATTAAAGGCAATCTTATTTAACTAAAAGATAAAAGATACTTTACAGCTTTGGATTTATGAGACGGTTCTTTCCACGTTAATTATATGAATCGTCAATTAAATACACTTCATTTATAACTCCTCTCGGACAATGTGAATACTTACGATTTCCGTTCGGATTAACTAATGAACAAAAAAGTTTTATTCGCTTTATAAAAAGTATTTATGAACCATGAATAAGAAAACGTGAAAAAATACTATATACGAATGATATTCTCGAACGATGACAGGGAAGCATTTAAGAATATTACACAATGTTTTCAAGTTAGCATGGGAAAATCAGTTAGAATTTAGATTAGACAAATATTTATTCATACAAATTGAAATAAATTATTTGAAATATAAAATTAATGAATATGGCATTCGATCGAGTAACGAAACATTAAAACAGTATTATAACATCAAACACCGCGCGCCGCAAAAAATGCATCGATTTTTATACTTAGCTAGTTACTTTAGAAAGTTTATATTAAATTTTTCTATTCTTGCTGAACAATTATATGGCCCAATTAAAATAATCTGAAATTTGATTTTACATTTTCAAAAGGAATGGAAAGTTTTAAAAAATTAAAAAATTGCTTAACAACGTTGTCTGTATTTTCAATTTATTTGTCAAAATACGAGAGTGAATGATACTGCAATATAAGTACAGGAGTACAGGAGTAGTAAGTATTAAAGTAATTTGATTATAAAAGTAATATGATAGTGTACTGAAACCTATATTTTTTTAAGTCTAAGAACAATGGCGGTAAAATTGATGTAACATAGCTTCTAATTAAAATATTTAGCTGTAGTATGTGCGAGAGAAGACTTCATTTTTATTTAATAGTAATTAAATTGAATATTATTACTGTTTGTAATAATTTTTATTTAACCGTGAATAAAAAATATATGAATCTCTGCACATCTCGGTGGATCTTATTTTTAGAGAATTAGGATTACGAAATTCAGCATCGTTCGAGTACAGGTATACTACACGTTGGTGCACTTAGTTGATGCTGCGCAATATTAATTATAGAAAGAAACACGTTTAAACACATACTGCGTCAAATATGCACAAATTGCGTCAATCCGTGATAGCTTAGAAGTAAAGAAAAAGAAAAATTATAAATTATGAGACAGATTGGTATATCAGAAAGATAAAATACGAGGACTAATATTTTATGTACCGTCGACTATGCAAAATATCTTGCAAAAATATTTTGTTCGACTATGCAAAAATAATAAATTATAATATTATTCGAGCTAGTCACGATGATTGCGGATATATAGACGAGGAAAAAATGGTAGAACGCATAAAAAAATTTTTGGTTTTCAAACATGAAGGAAAAGTAAAATATTATATATTTTGTTGTAAATAGATCACATTTTCGCCCATAAGCGGAAAAAGCAAAGGATTTTGGCACAATATAGAAAAAATTATATTACCATTTCAGATTATACATGCCGAATACCTGGGGCCACTGAAAAAACAAACAAAATGGTTTAAATACTTGCTTAAAATGGTTGATGTGTTTACAAAATTTGTTAAAATTTATCAACAGCGAGAGAAGAAATTATTAAGTATTTCTTAGATTTTCAAAACTACAATATACCTCACAGAGTTATAACCAACTGCGAATCACAAATTTGTAAGACATGTGTTTATTGACAACGGAACTCCTCGACCAAATGAGCACGTAGAAAAAATGAACAGCATTATAACACTAATATTAGTAAAACTTTCCGACATACAAATGAAAAAATGTACTACAAAAAAATACAGCACATGTAAATAGCGTATGAGATTATAGCATCATAAAAAATTTTGATATAACACCTATAATAAATAAAAAATTGAGGAATGAAATATTAATTTCATATTATGATTAATCTTAGAACGCTGACATAAATTTTATTTTTAGAAAAAACTATTTAGCTTTTACGTACATGCATATACTTTCTCGTTTCCTTTGCAGTCTCTCTCTCTCTCTCTCTCTCCTTCTTTCTACAAATAATCTTTATTATTGTAGAAAATTTACAACAAATTTACAACTAGTATCCATTTACAATAAATTCCTTTTTTCTATAAAGTAAAATAAACTAAAAAGATTTATTTTATGTAAACTCTAATTTCTAGTTAATATCAGAATATTATAATAATCTAATTATATTTTATAAAATTATTTTTTAATTTAAGAAAATTATAGAAAATTTATACCTATTTTAATCGTATAATACATGAAATGACATATTAAGTATATAAATTAATTTAATAGCTTACATTCGAGAAACGACAATATTTGTTTAAATAGAAATATTTTCACCATTTTATAGTATAAAAATATCAACCTTAATGTTTTAGATGTAAATACATAACTTCTATTTAATTAAGGTAGGACTATGATATATGTATATTCCATATTGTATTTTTATTTTAATAATATTGTTAAGGAGACTAAATTTCTTTCATTTTGTAATAATAAAAATTTTTTATACTGATTTTATATTGATAATGTTATACTGATGTAAATTGTAGTAGAAGTTCAACAATGATGTCAAAAAATAATTACTGCTATTGAACAGAAATCCTAGAATTTCTCAAATTCTGAAAGAAATGTGCGCTGTAACATGAAAATATTTAAGTAATTCGAACAAAAATCTTCCATCAGTCTTGCATCAAATTTAAAATGAAGATGAAAATTGTGTATGATATAATAATTAAAGAAATAAAAATTATTAATTTTTCGTAACTTAATTTGAATTTAATTTTTATATAAACGTTATTTTGTATTTTATAGATATATTAAAAATATATAAGGACTCATTTACACTTAACAAATCTAATACTTCTGAATACTATAAATAACATGTAATTAATTTTAGTAACATTATTCAATCAATAACATTTTTTAGTAATTAAACTAAATAGATATTTTTAAATTACTTTAATTTATTCCATATTTTTCACTTTCAAATGATAAAATGTTACTAAAACTTAAAGGTCCAGCCATCATTTTCATGTAAATAACATTCTGAATTACATTGGATTATTAAACTATTATCTCTGTAACATAATAATTCAATATTATTAAAAAATGATAAATATTCACGAAAAATGATTGGGACTATTTCAAAGTTTATTTTAACATTTATTGTATATAAAAGCCAAATTGTACTTTAAAATACCAGACATATCTATACATATAAAATAAATGAAATTATTTTAATATATTACATAAAAATAAAATAGTTAAAAAACTTACTTTATTATTTCATTTATATTTTTTAAATAAAAATTTTTTACATTTTTAGTATGTGGCTTAAATCTTATCTTGTTTTTGCTCAATATATCATATTTTGTAAGTAACATCAATAGCTTTTAATTTTTTAATAATTTATATTTTTTAAGTAGCATTCTTGTAAACTTAGTATTATTTTAAATAAAAATTGTGTTCTGTAGGCATCAAATATGAATTTACAAGCGCAATGGTTGGACAAAATGTTAGACTAGCAAGAGAAGGAGAATTCGATTTCGTTGTCTCAATTAAAAAAATTAATAATGAAAATTCTGACCCAGAAAAAGATTTTTTATGCACTGGAACGCTTATTTCGAAGATTGATATTTTAACTGTTGAACATTGTTTTAAATTTTGTCCACCCAATCATAGTGAAGTAATTGTTGCATCGACTGATTTGAGACGTGGTAGAAAATTCTATCCATCAAAAATGATAACTTATTTCACGTGGGCTATTCAAAAGAAACTTCGTTTATCTCAACATCATGACATTGCTGTTGTCAAGGTGTGTAAAATAGTGGTTGTTAAATAGTGTTATAAAATAAAATTATCAGATTTTTTATAAAAAATTAATAAACTTAAAGTAAGTTATAACTTTTTTGAAAACATTAAATAAATCTAATTACTTGGTTTCAGAAAATGTAAGAATTGATTACTATATAAATTAATTTTTTAATTAAATTAAAAAGAACTTGAATAATAACAAAAATATTTTTAGTTATCTGAAGCTGTTCCTAATAATATAAAACCAGCTGCACTTTCAACGCTTACACATCCTTTTATAAGTGGATTAGATGTTGTAATATCAGGATGGGGTGAAAATGCAACTGGCATACTTTCGATGGTGATGGAAACTGCAGCTTTAAAGGTCTTATCGAATATCGATTGCATTAAACAACTGAACAAATTACAAGTAAAGATAAATACTCTTCATATAAAATTCATGTGTACCGTTGCAGATCCGTATGCTGTAATGTGTGCAGTAAGTATTAATTCGCTCAATATAAAAAAACTACTTATAAATATCATTATAATTATTATATTTTTACATATTATACATTCTTACATGTAATTAAATAGTATATCTTAATATTTAAATTTAATATTTCAAATTAATTTAATTTAATATTTAATAATAAATAGGTAAAAATAACTACGTGAAAATAAATATTAAATGGCAGTTATATTTTTAAATCATAATATGTAAATAAAGACTTGTTCCATTAATTGAAAATGTTATCGGATACATAATATTAGTAATCTTCATTTTTGTATTTATTATATTTAAAAATTTTTTAAAATTGTGATTTAAAAAACTAAGTAGCTAAAAAAATAATGAATAATAATATAACGAATAATCATCTTCAAAAGCTAATAAATATAAGTTATCGAGAACACTAACTTTGAGTAACAAATTCACTTAAATGAATAAATAATTAATAATCAGTCCAGTAAAATATTTTTAATAAAAATTAAAATTTATTTAACGTAATTTATGTTTTTTGATATATTTAAAAAATAATTTACGTTTTCCTGTAATATATTTTGTTAAAGTTTGATGCTTCGTGCAAAGTTTGATTGCGTGAAACTACAAGAGTAAATGCTAAACAAGTCATTAAACTATTTTTAAAAAGAATGAAAGAAAAATTTGCTTTATATTAAAATTTATTTCTTAAGTACTTTACATACATTTTCTAAGAAATATGGTTTCTTATTTTTTAGGGTAACAGTGGCAGTCCAGTATTGCATAACGGTGATTTAATAGCAATTCATGAAGGGACTTGTCCATTTCCAGATGAACGTTTTCATCCAGATCAAATAAATCTTAATTTATCCATCGATTTCTTCAGAAATTTCATTTTAGATGTTATAAATAGTTCTTAAATAATAAAAGTTATAATATTATAAATAGATTCAGATATAGATTAGATTTCTAATTGATAATTATAATCTCAATGTCTTCTAATTAATTGTGTTTATAACTTATAATAATATAATGATAATATAATTATAGAAATTATAATTTAAAAAGTCTTAATAATGCCAAAATAATTTATAATAATACTATATTTATAATTTATAATTTATAATAATACTATAATAATACTAAAATTTATAATAATACAAATAATAAACTTCTTAATGAAAGAAATTCCTAATTATATAAAAACATTTATTTAAAATTGCCTTATTGCTAGAGATCAATAACCTTTTTCCAGATAAAAATTTGAAACAAGAGAAATATTTTGGTTTTATTATATCATAGACATTTTATATATAGTATTTTAATGTATCATTATATGATCATGAATAATTCTGTAGAAAATTAAAAAATATTTAATATTAGATTTTATAATACTTTTAAGTTGTACATTAGGCAATTTAATTTATATACTATGATTTGGTATACACAATCTCATTATCATCATCATCATCATCATCAATATCACTATAAGAAGCATTATTCCAGAGTAATTACATACAAAGGTTTTTCTACAACGGCATGCATATACATATTTTTGAGAGCGCATTTACTATTCTTTCTAAAATTATTTCAACAGATGTATAATTTGTCCAAATATGATTTAGTAAGCAAAGCGATGTCTTAGAATTAATAGGTTTTGAAATGGTGATGTTAATAAATACTACTATTGCTAAGCAGGTTGCGACGAATAACTTCATCGCAAGAGGGAAACATTGCCGTAGGAACAGGGCTGGAAGGATCGCGAGGAAGAGGTCCGGACTCCAACGTTCGAAGACTTAAGGTTCGTGTATGGGTATGGATAAGGAAGCGTGCGGAACAGAAGTGAGAGTGAGAGAGAGAGCAAGCGAACGTGTGCATATAGATGAGAAAGCGTGCATGCGGCACAGCGGTATCCGGGGGAGGGGGTGAAGCATGAGAGTGAGAGAGAGAGCAAGCGAACGTGTGCGTATAGATGAGAAAGCGTGCGTACGGCACAGCGGTGCACGTGAAAGCAAGGCATGAGAGAGAGAGTGCGCAAGCGTGCGAGGGGGAGTGAAAGGGCGTACGGCACAGCGATGCCCGTGAAAGCAGGGCATGAGAGAGAGAGTGCGCGAGCGTGCGAGTGGGAGTGGAAGGGGCGTACGGCACAGCGGTGTCCGTAGCTGCAAGGCATAAGAGAGAGAGAGTGCGCAAGTGTGCGAGTGAGAGCGAGAGGGTGTACGGCACAGCGGTGGCCGTTGGATGAAAGAAGGAAAGAGTGGGAAAACGTGAGCATTGGGCGTAGAATGGAAGGATGAGTGAGTGCCAGCGTAGTGGGAGTTGACGGCCCGAAATGCGCATGAGTGGGGGAGATGGCTGAATGGAATAGAGAATGTATGGGACCGTGGAGGGGAGCCTTGCGTCTAGCCCTGGCCAGACTAACGCAAGGCGATATGCGAGCAAGCGCGACGCGCTCACACCGCCGCTATTTCCCCACCACCAGCCTGGCTCACGGCCAACACAAGAGCGGCTAGGCGGTGCGGCCCCCTCCACGAAACCCACGAGTATGAACACGTGAGGGGAAACGCCCAAGGATGATATAAAAAGGGCGCGCTCACGTGAAATGGAGAGACGGGGGTGGAGTTCGGGAAGCGCAGGTTTCCCGGTCGAGCGACTTTTGGCGCACTAGGGGCTCCAGGAGGCACGACTCGTGTCGCACCTCCCGGTATAGGATTAGGGCCGCGGTCGCGTGCGCGGAGTCACAGCCATCGGGCTCTTCTCCGTCGTGTTGTATTAGCAAGTTAAGATCTCGTCGTAGCGAAGGTACGGAATTGTCGCACCGTCTAGCATATAAGTTCCCGTCGCGAAAAAGGTTTGTAATCCACCGTAGTTAGTCATTAAATTGTACCGACCGTTGTTGCGATCGCGCCGTATTGTATGTGCGGGAATACCGCACAAACAAACCATTGTGCGCCGGATACAATTGTAAAAATTCGTCGCACAACGGGTAGTTGTAACGAAAGGGAAAAAAAGGAAAGAAAAAGAAACACCGCGTCTAGAATATAAGGAAATAGAATGTATCTAGCCTCCTTTGTAAGCGGTGAGCGCACCGCAAAAATTAAGCTAATGTAACTTTAGTAAAATAAAAAAAATAATTATAAGTATAGACCAAGCACAAAGAACGCTTTGTTCATTTTTGTCCCGGTCTCTCCGCGCCTCCTTCTCCCGCCACGGACCTGGTCCGACCTTGAGCTCTCCGAGACGGGACAGATAGGGAGTACGGGGAACCAAGCCACCACCAGCAGCAAACGGACGAAGGAACAAAGGCGGAAACGCACGGAGAAGAAACCCATGAACGTCGCATACGAGTCCGAAAGGACACGTGTTGGGGCGGACGACGCGTCACAAGGTTATTAAATATCTAAGAGTGACGTTAGAGAAGAATTATTTTAATTTTACTTTTTTGTTTAACATTTCTGAGTCACACAAGTCGAATCTAAGTACTATGTACCAACCTTATGCAGTACAAGCTCTAGAGATTTGCGAATAAGTAAGAACGACCTAACCCCAGCTGAAAAAATAATTTCTTCAAATTATTGATAACTATTTACAATGTTTAACGTTTGACCACCAAAATCCTGTTCGGTCGTGGAGTAAAGTTTTTAGTTATTTGCCTTTCTAACGGCGGTAACTTAGTCTCTTTGTGCATCCTGATTGTCTGAGCTCGAATGGCTCGTTGACTAACCAGGTTCGTGGCGGAAGGAAGAGGTTCGAAGAGACCGGGCAAAATGATAACGACGACTCTTTTCAATTTGCTAAACCAATATTTATTCCTATATATTTACAGCTACATTGCTTTTACGGTATGCTTACCGCTTACAAGTATACGTTAATCATTTCTAGCTGTGACGGCGTTTCCTACCTTTTATAGCGGCGGCGTTATTTGTAATACCAACTGTGCTCTGCATATTAGTAGCGGAAACTCATGATGAATACGGCGCTTTTTCTTACATACTAAATGGCGATATTTTACAAAGATCTAAGTTGATTGTGGCGGCGAGTAATTTACATTGTTTCCGTAAAGACAATTTGTTCTGTACGAGTCAAGAGACTACACCAGAGACAGTGGATCAAGAAGTTTGTACAGCGAAAAAACGAGCAGTTAGGCTGCACTTTTGGAGTTTTGTTTGTGTACTAAGGAAGATACGACTCAGGAATATCTCCTTAGTCGCTGCTAACTTAGCTCACTGCTAATTGTAGAATTTTCATATTTAGTTTACTCATACTGAATTAAAAATGTTGACGACCTTTTTGTATATATTGCTAATCTATCAATAAAGAATCACTAAAGAATCACTAATCAGTAATGATGATAAAATTTATAAGATCTGTTATTATGTCATGGAATAAATGAGAATTTATGATCGCCTCAACTTCGATAACCCTTTTAAGACACCGCAAACCTCGTTTATAGATGCAAAAGGTGAAAAAATATATAAATGTGCATCGTAAATGAATATCCTCGGTTCACTGTATAAAAGTAAATTATATTTTCTTAGTGAAAATTATTTATAAGTCTTCTGTTATTTCAAACAAATATATATATCAATGTAACATAAATATGTATTTACAAACTTGTGAAGTAAATTCGCCAATAGGTTCGTTTTTAACCATTTCATACAATTATTCTATTAGTTCTTTGATTTATTTTTTTTTCTTTTATCATTTTATAATTCAGAAATTTTTGATAGACTCGTCACTACATGTTAATAATATTATACTCCACAAATTAAATAAATTAATAATTTTTTTCCAAACAATTTTTTTGTAATGAACCGCTGTTGGCTTGCGTTCGTTCGGCTCCAGCGGGCGGATTTTTTGTTCGCCCGTTTTTTATCTTGTTCAAGTTAGCAAGTTTTCAGATTTTTCCGAACTTATGAAGATAGCTGGATGTCGGGGAAAGGATTCTTTTGATAAAGATTGGTATGGGTAGAAGGTGAAGCATGCCGATCAACATGCAACAGAATACGGCATTGTAATATATGTTGAAAACGAGGATGAGGTGAGACACAGAGAATGCACGTCGAATGACGGGCAATGGGATAGAAGGAATAGCATATAAGTCAAGAACGTGCGACGAGTTAGTGGTGGCGATGAGACTAGCAGTCATTAGTTGAACTAGATGAATCCGGAATTCTGCATGCGACATCTGCCTGGAACTTGGCCACGCATGCCTAGTAATTTGTAGTGGTATATGCTGTGCTTCGTCATATTTTGTAGCGCAGCCATTGCAGCACAATTTACTTGCTCTACACTTCAAAGTTTTTTATCAGGTTAACTTTTACGAGTTTTAAAGCATTTTAAATAACATTTAATCGGTTTGAATCGGAGTTTTCATCATTCCATAATGATTTAACGCACTGAGGAAGGTAAAACTTAAGTGGCAGGAAAATAATCAGTTACGAAAACATTGGAAAACGTTATAGGCGCAGTGAATTTTAGTTAAGTGTTTGTCCTAGTTTTTTTAACACTTCCGATATTATTGAAAATCATCGGTTTTAGCACTTCATGCTATGACCTTCATAGAGGTTCAACCAGGCCCATAGATATAATTTCTCATTGACATTTTATTTCTTTAGTGGGTATCTCTTATGGTAGAGCATGTTGTTACAACTTCCTTTTCTGACACAGCGGGCATCAGCGGACACAGTTGACTGTTTTTTTCTTCATTCTCGACTAATAATAATATTGAGCTAGGATGCAAATAATTTTGTAGATTTCCGAGTATCTGACCTTTGGAGAGTTACATCTCCTAGAGTACTGAAAGTGTTTTCTCAAGAGGGTCACGAATTTTTTAGGCCATGCTCTTGTCGATGATTTTAGATTCCAAAGAATTCAAGGCCCTTTGGAAAAAGTCTTCATTCATGATTCTAAATTTGGGAAGTTCTTCAGCTTTTATTGAAGGTTTTATATATACTATAACAGGCTTCACAGCGCCCATCGCATGATATTTTTTACGCAAATGTACACGAATGTGTACATTTACACTCATATGCGAGTGTGTAAGCCTGAGTGTATCACGCATAGCAAGTGTGCGAGTGTGTGTAGAATTGATCGCGCTGCTTTTAGCCAATCTATATTGAGAATCTGTGTGGAAGATTAGTATGCCCATATACAGCGAGTAGTGTAAGAGAGACCGTGCGCATCGCATAAGCCACAGCAGTATAAGAGACATCGCGTGCTCCGTATATGCTGGTGCGAGACTAAAAAAAACGCACGTGCTTCATTGGATAAAACCATTAGGTATATATAGATTATACGGATGGCGTTAAAATTTCTCCTATGTAAGAGTATGCATTATCTACAGTCTGCATAAGCTTATGCAATATCCCATCTTGGCTATAACAGCCTACGCAAGTGTACGCAACATTCCATCCGAACTTGCGTAGTCTGCGCGGGTACATGTAATTTTCAACGCTAGTTACACAACAACCTCGAGTATATGCGACCCCTGTTTCCAGTTGAATGCGAGTTGCCAAGATTTATTTTCAAGGAAATATTAAGCTATGTATGCTTCGAATCAACGTCATTTCATTTGCTCTCCAGCGACCTCGAAATTCGACCAAATTACCTCTGCCCATGGAAAATCTTCGTGGTGTCAGGTTTGACCTCATGGTGATGGTCTTCGCCCACTAACTCCGCTCGTACAGTGACAATTTTTGATGCACTGTCCCAATCCCATGCGACAGTCTTCGCTGCGAAAAATTCGTGAGAGCTATGCGCCGGTACCGTCTATGTATGCAAAAATCTGCGATAATTATAAATCAACCGTAACAGCGTAACGATAGTATTACTAATAAATGTACATTTTTTACTGTAGCGGCGAGCCATGGTGGACAAACAATCCAATAAAGATACCGTTTCTAATGTATCATAAATCTTGCGTTATTATATGTCGCCCTTTGTGCCCGAAACGGGTCCTGGCCTATGAGCTAACCCGACTCTAAAGGGTAAACGGATTGGTCAAAAAAGTACTTCGGGTAGTCTGACCAGGCCTTGAGCTCACCTGCCAACAGGAGCTGTAAAAGGTGAGTACAAACTTCAAAAAGGAAAGACAAACCGTCACATGCCGCCCCAACTGGGCCTCGAACGCTCGCGCCTCAAATAAAGTGTCAATAATAGGAAATTAGAATAGGTTAAGTAGTGAATAGGAATAGGATTTGGGCCGGAAACGAGTAAACGATACGGATCTCTGCGCGTGTATGAAAGCCCTAAATAGACGGCAACTCGTAACGGAATTAAATAAACACGGTCTGTTTACAGAGGGAAAGGACGCGGAATTACGGGAACGATTAACTGTCTTCTTGGAAGACAGAATTGAACATCGAGGGAATCTATCAGATCTAGAAGAAATTATGCAAACTCCGACAGCGTATCCGAAAACATTCGGAAGTATTCCGGTAGCTGACGCGACTAAAGAAGTCCGAGTCCTGGACGAGATACGAAAGTGGAACTGCTACTTTGATGGCCGCGACATACATTCATTCCTCAAAAGAGACGAGGAACAGAAACAAGCATTAGGTTGTCCAACACTTAACTGTTACAAAGATTACCTGAATTATTAAGAAGAGATGCTTTTCTCTGGAGTAGAAATATAACTTCTCTTTGAACCTGAAGAGAGTTTAAGGAATAATTAAAAGGATTCTTTCTATCAAGCTACAACAGAAGAAAACTTTCTCGTCAGATCGCAGAACACATCCAGTGCATTAACGAGGGCATACGGCAATATTGTAAGGCCCTTGCTACGCTCATATGACATCATAGGGGATATGGCCTGGACGAGCAAATAGATAATTTATATTGCGACGGGAATAACTGTCGCGAAAACTTGGAAGCGACTGTCGCGGTGAAAAAAGCAGCGACAAAATCTAAAAGCCGCCCTACGCCTCGGTGGCGTAATGAGCGTATTAAAGCAACTTTTCTGTGCGAGTGTCAGCTCGAGACTGAGTGTGGATGCAGGAAAAGCATCAAGAACCGAGTGAGTGAAAGAGTGCACCGAGCATGAATGGGGAGTGGGGAGTCTCAGCTGTGAGTCACAGCTGAGGTCCGACCGGAACGACGCTTCGCCCCCGTTTCCAAGCTTGCGTCGCTCTGAAAAATGTAAGTATGGAAGCGTCCTCCACTAGACGACGCGAGCAAAACTATACACGGAAAATCTTCTGTAGGCGATAAATAAAGCGGGTGGCCTAGGGCCAAGCATCGGTACATTCGTGGTGCGGTGTTCGATCGCCGCACCGGGCAAGCTCCTAGACTGAGTTTCAGGCTAGAGAAACGAGGGAAAACCACTAAAAAAGCTTGCCACATTAAACCAAACAACTTGCTGTCGGCAGATGCGGTCCTTGTACGGCCTCACCACGAGTTGTTTGGAAATTCTAATTTCAGGGGATAGGTTTAAAATAGGTAATTCGTTGTTGGCGGGTGCGGTCCTTGCACGAACCGATCTTCGAATTGCCCGCGATAGATTTAATAGAAAGCGACTCGTTATCGGTTAGTACGGTTCTTGGACGACCCGGCCTCCGCGCTTCTAACGATAATGGAGGGAACCCCCCTACTAAAATAAAAAAACTATTCCAATACATCCACCGCCGCGATTGAAAAGCGTACCGCCTTATATCAGATTCATTACGTGCAGAAATCTTGATAAAATCTGCCGAGGTCCGCCGCGACAACTAAATGTAATAATAGAGCACCGCTTTAGGACCCTCCGAACGCAAATGTAAATGAACATCACCGAATAAAAATAGTTCGCTTTTCAACCCCTGCGTCCTCATTTTCTCCCTGTCTTTTTACGGCTCCTTCATCCGACATGAATCAAGTCCGACGTCGAGTCATCCAGGCCGGGGCAGACAGACAGGAAGCAGGAAAGAACGAGTCGCCGCTGGAGGAAAAGAAGAAGGGTAAGCCAGAAGATAGGGATAGAAACGAAAAAAAAACGATAGGCAAGCAGATTATTACAATATTATAATATGCGGGTCGAGCTACGTTTTTATATATCTAGAGCAAAGATAAAAACAATGATGGACGTAATACAACAGGTCGAGGAAATGGAGACAACCCTCCGACAAGTAAGAAAGGAAAAACCATCTTTCCAAGGCGCTGCCGTAGAGAACAGTAATTCCTTTGTTACGACTCCATCTCACTAAACTAACATAAATAAGGGACAAAGGCAAAAAAAATTTTTTTCGTAGAGAAAATTTTCTTTCTCTCTCTATCCAATAAGGAAAGTTTTAAAGTATCTAAAATTGACACCTAGGCTTACACTCATACACGCGTACAGCAATACCTTTAATTACGCGCTTGCACTCGTAAGCGGCCAAATGCCATACACATACATACACAACGACACATTCAATTGCGTGTTTGTACCTTCAAACAGTTGCACGCCCGCATATACATACATACATACAGCTACATCTTCAACTGCGCAATTTAATTTAACAAAGAAAAATTTAAATAATCAAAAAAGAAGAAATATAAAATAAAATATGTATAATTATATATATACTAAATTAGTAAAACATAATTAGAAAACAAATTTAATATAGTTGATAGCATTAATACACCAAGACAAAATTGAATTTTTCTAATTATTATTAAGCGAATATAAGCAATATTATAAGACTGTATGAAACGCCGCCATTAATATCAATATTTTGATTAATTGTTTTTCTTATATTTATATAAACTAATAAAAAAAGAAATAAAAAAGTAAAAAGAAGAAGAAAATAAAAATCTAAATAAAATAAATAAATATTAACAAAAAAAATATTAATAAAGTTTTCTATACGATTAAAGGAATCTAATAGTAATAATATCAAACAAAGAAAATAATAATAATAATAATATTAGAAATACTAACAGAAAATAATAAAAATCATTATAACAAAATAATAGCTACTACAAAATCTGAAAAAAAAATTAAATGTTACCACGAATTATTATTAATTTAAATAATATCAATAAAAACAGGCTAAATATTAACAAATTTATGAAACAAAAACTGTACAATTACGAAAAAGAAAATTGCGAATCGAATTTTATAAACAATTAAGTTACTAATTAAATGTAAATGCTAATTATTTAATAAAATTGAAAATTGTATACAGGCTGTATAAACTTTTCCGAGAAAAACCATAAAAATCCCCTCTTTTCCTATACTGCCAGTGCTTTAAATTTTATATAAAATGGCGCATTTCTTAATGCAAAAAAATTTTGTCATCATAATGATCATCATAAATCATCATAAATATCGTATCTAGAAGTTGACCTACTGATCTGTATTAAAAAGTGAGTAAATAAACACGTTTTAATTTTCATTATGTAGTTTTTTTTAGGAATTGATCAGATCTTCCCTTTTTCCCACTTCTTAAAATCCTTTTCTATACTATGTTTTGACTCTTCCTAATATATATAGTTGTTCTCACAATAAATTTTCCTGCATAAAACCGAGACGAGACAAAGGTCTGGCCGCTGTTTTACGTGTTCTAAGCTTTTTTTTTTACATGAAACTAAGACGAGTCGAAGATTATGTTACTAACTTAATTATTAGACCTAATATAGAACTAAACAAAAAATCTGATAGTGTTTAGAATTTTATTGTGAAATTTTAGTTTAACTTTGCATATATACATAAAACATTTCTTAAGACACTTTTAGAACCGTAGCCCATCCCAGGCTAGCATACTTAATTGTATAGACTTAAAAAAATCCGCGTTGTGGACTTAACACCTTGGTAAGATACAATCGCAAGCAATGTTACTGACGCTGCCGACAACGAAGGAACCGAGGAACAGAATGTATAAACGAACCAAAAATATTCTGCTAGAGGTGTGGCATTAGGGGGTCTTAACAAAAAATTGCTATCCTCTTAGAATGAAACTACCAACGGAACGACCTCTGCCCGGAAGAAGCGTTTTGGGAATCAAAAGATGCTACATTAGTCTCCTAGTCGATGAACAGTTGATACGACCCTTTATCGATACAGGGGCTATCAATTCTCTGATGAGTGGAAAGACTGCAGAATAGTGCCGTCAACAAGGTTGTCACTCGTCAACAAAACAATTATGTTGCGCCCTAAACGAACCCTGGCCTATAAAGGCTAACCTGGCTTAGCCCCGCTAACTGCGGGGAGTCTCGCCAGGCCTGGAGCTTACTTGATAACAGGAGCTGCAAGAGGCCAGCACAAACCGCAAAAAGGAAAGACAAACCGTCACAAATTTATCCCAAATTCATATTATATATATCTTTGTTCATATAAGTATTTCAGATTTATTACTTTTATTCTATTCTATTAATATTGTAGACAATATAATCGGTAATTGGTATTCTTAGTTTCTTTATTAACGAAAAATAGGTGGTGTTATCATGTAAGATGCTATGTAACCCCTTTTTCTCTTATTATATCTGTTAAGAAAATAGAGCACACCATTTGTATTACAATAATAATGCATATCAAATGCGACACATTTATTTTTATTTATTAATAATTTACCCATCTGAATAAAATTATAACTAAAATTTGTATTTACTGTTTCTAAATACTAGACTATTATATGTGATATATATAATGACTATTGTATGTAAAATAATATAGAAAATATATACATCATGAAAATTTATTTAATTATATTTTACATTAAAATGTAATTTTTTTACTTTGCTTAATTTTGTAAATGCATCATTAAGAATATAGCATGAATGTTATTAAATCATAATGTTTATAATTTTACAATCTAATAACTTTTAGCTATTGATACTATTAAAATAAAATTAATAATTACTATATTTAATAAGTTTAAATCTTTTCTGTGTTTTCAGTGAGGAGCTGAAACTGAATCCCTTTCTTATCAATGCTATAATACTCTATAAATAAAAAATGTATACAACTAATTATGCAACACAAATATTATATAATTTCATATGAATAGTTTAATAATATTTAAATTTTATTTAAAAGTTTTATTCTTTAAATAGATAATATTACTTTATTAAAACAAAAGCCATGATTGTAGAAAATGTCACATACCAGGAGAATTACCTGGTGTTTTATTTGTAAAATTTATAAATGTTAGTCATAATAAACTGGAATAGAATCACATTTATACGGGAGTGCTTATTTTAAAACAATATATTTTAACTGTTGTCCATTGCTTCTAATCATTTGAAAATAAAGTTACTGAAATATTAGTAAGATCACATGATAATAGACTGGATATGAGGTATCACTCAGCTTGGTGGATAACTTATAAATAATGGTCCAGCTTAAGAAATCAAGTCTCTCAATTTAAAAGGATTAATTTAGCTTTAATAAGGGTAAATTACTTACAAAATCAATATTATATTATTTTCTAAAATAAATATCATATTTTTATACAAAAAATACCATATTTTTATACAAAAAATACCATATTTTTATACAAAAAATACCATATTTTTATAAAAAAAATTCACCAATATTTCAAAATATCGTATTAAAATTAAAGTATACTCTAAAAGTATAAATAAATTTCAATTAGCTCTATCTGTACCTAATCACATAAGTACATCATAACTGTCGAGTCTTTCTATTATCAATTTGTATAGAACAAGTCTTTTAGTTGCAGGATTTTATACGGCAGCTACAAATCATGTATTTAGATTCATACAAACTTGCGACGAAAAATACCGTCGCGAACTTAGTGTTTATGTAGTGAGGTGTTTGGTGCGTATAGTATGCGTATGTGTAAGAGAACAATGTACTTGTGCCACCGCCGCTACTGCGTTCCCAACCACCAGTCATCGGTAGGGGAAAGGCTAAACGGAGCCGCTCCTCCGCGAGCTAAAGTAACGATTTCATCCGCTAGATTGTGGATGCAAATCAAAGGAAGAAAATCGCATTTAGGCTATAAAGAAGGCGAGCCTGCGAGGAAGAAGTACCCTGGTTGGGAGTAAGGAGATCTCCCGAGTCACGCAGACTGTTAGCACGCAAACAAAACTCCAAGGTAATCTGGTTGGGACTAAAGAGATTTTATTGAATTGTGCAGATTGTTAACACGCAACAGATCTCCAAGAGTGCAGTTTAACTGTTTGTTTTCGCCGTACACACTTTTTGATCCATGGTCTCTGATTTACTTAGAGACTGACTTACTCTGACTTACTTTTGACTTACTCAGAGCAAATTGTCATTCACCGAAACATTGTAAATTATCCGCCGCCATAATTCAACTGATACCTATGTAAAATTTCATAGCCATTAGTATATAAGAAAAAACGTTATAGCTGCAAATCTGTTTGAATAAATATTGATCTATAACAGTATTAAAAAGAGTCGCCGTTATCATTTTGCCTGGTCTCTTCGCATCTCCTCCCGCCACGAACCTGGTCTGACATTGAGCCATCCGAGCCGGGATAATCAGGGTGCGCAAAAGGACTAAGTTGCCGCCGCCAGAAAGGCAAGTAAGTAAGAACGTTATTCGATTTCCGAACGGGGTTTTGGGGGTTAAACATTACAAACTCTTGAATTGAAAGTCATTTCAAAAAATGATTGCCAAGCAAGAAAGAACTTTTAACAATAGACTATATAATTATAGATAAATACCTCAGATATATTGCAGAACCATCTGTAGCAATGAGCCGTGTCTGTATTATTTTACTATTACTTTTTTAATAAAATTTATAAATATATAAAAAATCTTTTGTACTTGCAAAAGATAGATAGATAGATAGATAGATAGATTTAATGTACGATTATGAGTTTTATTCAGAATTGTAAATATTAGATAAAGATAATATAGTTTCAAATTTAGTATATAATTATTTACATACCTTTCAAAAAATTAATAAACACTAAAGTACATTTGTTTTAAGACATCTAAAATTTGTTAGAAAGTAAGCTTATTTCTGTATTATTATTATCACAATATAGAAACTTATATTTATAATTTTTTCATTTACCATTATTGTATTTATTTTCGGTTATAATTGGAGATCATACAAAGTTACAAAAAAATAAACATTTACTAATTTTAAATCTTATAAATGATGAAAAGTATGAGTTTAAATAAAATATAAGTTTAACAATGAACATTATGTGACATAACATCATTCTTATTCTTTTTTAAACGAAGTTGTTTTGCTATGCATGTTGATTAACCAAATAATTTGGTTACACTTATAATGCAGGTCTAAAAATTATTTATAATATTAATAACGAATTTTTTTATTCAATTAAGGTAATTCTCGTGACCTCTGTCAAATAATTATAAAACGTATTATTACAATTTCTCAATACGCCTATGATTTCAAAAAAATATTGAAGTTAAAAGTGAACGTATACAAAAATTCTAAAGTTATTGCGATTAAAATACAGTACTTTAATTTTTATTTCACCTTATTGAAGATAATACTTTGTACTTGTTTTTCTAAGAAATTAAATATTTTATGCATTAAAATTAGTCTATATAAAACTCGTACATATATATCTAGGTATTGTTTAAAATATATAGTTCTTTGAGAACCTTAAAAAAGTATTTTTTAAAGAAAAGTATTTTTTAAAGTATTTTAAAAGTATTTTTAAAAGTATTTTTTAAAGTATTTTAAAAGTATTTTTTAAAGTATTTTTTAAAGACAAAATTGTTATTCAAAATAAATACGTTATAGTAACTTTTATTTTGATCTTTTAGTTGAATTTAGAAGTTATTTGAAAAATGAATCAATATTAATAATTAATAATTTTGTTTTTAATTATCAGATTCAAGTATATCAATATCTTAAGGAGTTAAGAAGTTATTTAAAAGTCAAAGTATTGATAAAATATAAAGGAATACTTTTAAAGAACACATTTTTTAAGTTAATTTTATAACATTCACAGGTATTATCAAATTTAGAAACGATTATATTCTCCTAATATATATATTTTTAAATATTAACAAATCCTATTAAGCAAATATTTACATGTTGGCACACATTCTTCGCTTGTAAATTCATATTTGCTGAGGTAATAGTGACAGTTTACTTTATTATAATGGCCTGTTAGTAGGAATTCTAAGAGGCACATGTCCAAATATTAAACCCATTATCATCTGACAAAAGTAAATCTTTTTATGTCTGCTACTTACTATAGACACTTTTTTTAGATGTCATATTTAATGTACCAACATAGTAACTATACAATAATAATTGAACTGTTAAATAATAATGTTTCTTATTATTTGACATATACAAACATTTCATAATTTCCATAATAAAAATTATTAAATAATTTTCATTTTTTATTGCTTCTATGAGTTGACATGCGTCGAATACACCCAGCGCCCACTGTATGATTATAATAATAGCCAGATTCGTGCGAAATAAGTATACACGCCTTGACTACTATGGACAAGGCTGCACTTGTACTCATTTTCTCAATAAGACAAAGAAAAAGAGATATAGAAGAGCGAGAGACAGGCACGGGATTTCTCACCCCGAACTTCATCTTCTGCAATTGTGATTGGTCTGTTGGGACTTCATGCCAATTGGACCTGGTGACATCAGGAGGGAGCATCCCACCCCAATTGGAGCAGCGCTGATTTCAACAGAAGTTTAAAAAAGTGTACAGAGGAGCTACAAAGGTAGAAGGCAACCGTAGTGACTTTTCGTTTTTGAGTCTGTTGGTGTAGTGCTTCGGGTATTGTGAGATCTTATCTAGTATTTAGATAAGCTAGTATAAAGCTTACGATTATTTACTGAGCCGTGTTATAGGCGAAGGCCAGTTCTAGAAGGTTTCTACGTACGGTTTCTGAGCAATCATTGCTTTGATTATCCTGTTCATTCTCTCTACAGGATTACAGTAGCACTTACAGCAAAGAATCTTACGCTGTAACATCATAGATTTTGTTAGGAAATAGTCAAATTCACAATTCACAAACTGACGCCTATTTCTGCCACTATTGTGTGACGTGAACTATGAGATGATAATTATTCTGGTGTACTTTCGTAGAGCTTCCAGCTCTAGGCATTAAGTAAACCTATCTTATATTTCTAAATGTCAAATACTCCGCTTATTTGAAATGGGCTGCGGGCCTACCAGGTCCATAGAAAACATCTTCCAAGTTTCTTGGACGTCAGTGATCATCATCTTTCCAAACAGAACCTATTTCAATGCCTGTTCCTCTTAGCATCGTTCGTCTCCTCGTACAAATCTATAATACAATTACTGACCTCCTTAAATATCAGGGGTCAGTAATAGTTTTGTGATAAACGGCTTATCGTCTTCCAAACTCTCAAGTGTCCAACTGTCGGAGAGTCATAGTTCTTTCTTAGAACTTTAGCGTTCTCCTCGATCCGGATGCACAGTTTCCAAGTTGTCTCCTCTTCGAAGCTCTTGAAGTTCATCCTATTGAAGACTCGAACATTTGAACTCACTAAAACTCTTCCAAATATGATATTCTAGAAATTTGATTATTTCAACACGTTGAATATTAAATGTATATTATAAAAAATATTATAAAATGAGAATTTATTACATGAAAATATCTTTTTTAGTTGTCCAATGTGACTTTGTAATAAAAGAAGCTCTAATTTGAAAAAATATTAATTGTATCTTTTAAGAAAATTAATAATACTAATCTTGAACTCAAATCCAATCACAAGTGTATAGTATCACTCATCTTACGGAAAGATGTTTTAACTACATCACATACATTAGAAAATCTTATATTATATGAATTTGAACTGATTGTCGGTTTTATTGATATAAAACTTTAAATACTATCCAACTTGATGGACAAATTACTTAAACTGGGCTAGTTATAATAATACTGCCATTGAATATGCAACTGTAAAGATAAATATCTCTTTAAAGTAAATTTGATAGCGTTTCATTACTGATAACGTTTCAAATTTGTAAAAAATAATAATTTTAAACCAGACTAACTTACAATTTTTTTAATATAGTACAAGATATAATTACTTTCAAAATAAATACAATTTTTACAGTTAATTCTAGATGTATCGAATCATAGAATTTCAGTAATAATTTTACCTGTGGAAAATAGTGCTTTATATGAAGTAAATGTGAATAATGTGTATAATGTAATAAAACTCTTTCAGGTAATGTTTCTGATATACAATAAGTATAATGTTAAAAGTTTTCGCAAAAGAAGTCCGTCCAAATAAAATGAAAATATTTAGAGAAAACGTAATTTTTATATGTAAAACTATTTTGTGTACAGTCCATTCATTCTAATGATTGATATAATTAGTTTATTTATGTAAAATTTAATATGATTAGGAAAAAGTGAAATGTCAATTCAATATTTGTGGCTGTTTTACGAGATTATATATTAAAAATGTTTCTGTTATCTTTCCGAAAAAAATTATAAATATTTTTTTTATTAGAAATGAATGACGATTTATATACATACCAATTAAATATTTTTTGAAATTATTATTTATTATCTTTTAGTTTTTGACAAAGTATAGAAAAAATGCTTTAAACTTAAAATAAGTGACACGTATTGAAATTATCATTGTGTAACAAACTTTTATTATTTTTAAAGAATAATTTATATTTTATTATTTATATAAATAATAAACTGTTTTCAACCAGTTTAATTCATTATTATTAACATCATAAGTATAATTATTTTTCAATTTTATAAAATTTACTAGGACATGATAGAACAATTTTATTACTGGTACTCCAGTGTTAATAATGGGTTTATTTGTTGCAATACAATATTTCTCAGAATATTGAAGGCTATCATCCAGCTCAAACAAATGTGTAATTATTTGTTTAACATTTCTCGAATTTTATCATAAATATCATAAATATTCTATAATTCTGATACGAAATGATAAGCACAACAAAAAATAAATATACTAATGTACAATTAATTACTACATAAAACTATAATATTTTGGTATTATAATAATATAACATTTTATAAATATTTATTTTTTATTTAAATTTTTAAAAAGAATAAGATTCATTTTTCTTTAAATAATTATTCGAGTATTTACTGAAAATATTTACAAGGCACTTTGTTATATAGTATATATAAAAGACAAAAATTATTTATGTTGTATAATTTTTTTTATTCAATTAAGTCAATTCAAATTCAAAAAGAGCTACTATTTATGTAACTAGTCAAAAACTATTTACAAGTCTTAATAGGAAAATAACCTATGGTAAGAGGAATGAGATAATTCAGAACAGTTAATAATCATGACGACCATCAAGAATAAAGACATCTTTTAATTTGCATGAATAATTTGTACATTTCTTTGTATGTTAGTCACATATTCTTTATAACATGTTACGAAGAACATTTTTCAAATTTAATCTTTCACTTTCACATAATCCTCCAAAGTGCGATATATGAAATAGTGTGAAACACCACTCTATCTGTTCGATATGTAAAAACTTATGATTAGATAATTATACAATCTTAAACTACAGGGTTCTGACGCACGTAGTTAATCATTACTTAAAATAAAAATACAAATACGGCATATTAAATGACTTAGATAGTACAAGAAAACAATCGATGATATAACATTAGCGGCTCAGTGAAGCAGATGTTATTGCATATCAGTGAAGATAAATGTAAGAATATAAGAGCATTAAATTACTAGAGACTTGACCATGATTCAGTAGATTTTAAATCAGAAGAAAGAATAAGTAATCATCAGTTTCAAAAAAAAGAACCATCTAGAAGTTGGATTTTTTGTGATTTAAAAATTTTCATCTTTAAAAGTAAATTTGTATTTGATGTTTGTACCGTTCGACACCCAAAACTCCGTTCGATGATCAAATAACGTTTTTACTTACATGCCTTTTTAGCGGCGGCGACTTAGTTCCTTTACGCACCCTGGTTATCCCGGCCAGATGGCTCGATGTCGGAGATTGGTTCGTGGCGGGAGGAGGTGCGAAGAGACCGGACAAAATGATAACGGCGGCTCTTTTCAATTTGCTAAACCAATATTTATTTCTATATATTTACAGCTATATTGCTTTTACGGTATGCGTACCGCTTATAAGTGTACGTTAAACATTTCTAGCTGTGACGGCATTTCCTACCTTTTATAGCGGCGGCGTTATTTGTAATATCGGCTGTGCTCGGCATATTAGTGACAGAAACTCGTAATGAATACGACGCTTTTTTTACATACTAAACGGCGATATTTTACAAAGATCTAAGTTGATTATGGCGGCTGATAATTTACATTGTTTCGGTAAAGACAATTTGCTTTGGATGAGTTAAGAGACTATACCAGAGACCGTGGATCAAGAAGTGTGTACGGCGAAAAACGAGCACTTAGGCTGTACTCTTGAAGTTCTGTTTGTGTACTAACAATATGCACAACTCATGAAGATCTTCTTACTCCCAACCAGACTGCTTCTTTCGCCTCCCTTTATTACCTAAATATGCAATTGTCTTCTATTGGTTTTCATCGCCATCTGGCGGATGAAATCGTTACTGCATCTCGCGGAGGGAATAAACATCCCGCTCTATTGATCTTCCTCTATTGATGGTTGGCAGTGAGGAATGCAGCAGCGGCAATGGCGCAAGCACGTTACTCTCTTTCACACATAATTTCACTTCTTTTTCAAACATACGTTCTTTCGCCGAAGCGCCCCGCATGCCTGTAAGTTTTTATTTTTACACACGCTGATACGCACAGACACCTCACTACACAAACATTAAGTTTGCGACGGACTTTTCCTTCGCATCTATGTGTTTATTTGAAAATATTTTAAAGTTTTATGATTTAAAAAATTACTTATTTAATTTAATGTATAGAGTTTTTCTGATATTCTCTTTTGAAATATTAACATTTTCAATTACATAGTACTAAAATTTACTTTAAATAGCTATTAATTTTTATCAAACTTATGTCTTTTTAATTTAATGCATATATTATTATGAGTAGCTCTCTCTATATAATTTATCAAATAAGTTATACAGTATTTTTTACGAAGCCTTATATCAATAAAATTGACAATTTTCTGTACATTCTAATGAAGCAACATTTAACTAGTGTGTTTTCAGTTAAAATATACTTTTTTTAAATATGTAGCCTTTACATTCGTAACCAATCTTTTTATTTAGGCTTTTAATTATTTATTTGCTAAATTGATATGATAATTTTAAATTCTCTATGCCTAATATTCTATTTAACTGTAACGCGGGTTATAAACGTTATTACTTTCCCTCGTTGTCGGGATTTTTCCTGTTTACTTTGCCTTTCTGTCGGTGGCGACTTAGTCTTTTGCGATTTCTGGCTATCAGGTTCGGATGGTTCAAAGTCGGACCAGGTTCTTGGCAGGAAGAGGAGGCGCGAAGAGACAAGGGCAAGATGAGAATGGTGGCCTTTTGATTATATAATTAAACTAGTTTTTATTCAGTTGAGATTTACAGAATTCACAATCTTACGGTACGCTTATCGCTTACAAAACATCGCTACATTATATTTGTTCGGCGGCAGATTTCACAATTCTGGCGGTGCTCGGTATATTAGCGGTGATTTTTAACAAAAAAAGCCTAGTTTTTTTTTTAAAGCCTAGCTTTTTTTTTTAAAGCCTAGCGTATAACCAAAGCTTAATACGTAGCCAAGGCTCTCTTTCACTTGGTTCTTTCTCGCACTCTCACTTTTATACGCATCATACGGCGCTTTCCCACTACGGAGCATACTCGCGTTCTCTCTCAATCTCATGTGCATCACACAGCGCTTCCCCACTACGGGATATACTTGCGTTCTCTCTCACTCTCATATGTACCACACAGCGCTTCCCCACTACGGGACATACTTGCGTTCTCTCTCACTCTCATATGCATCACACAGTGCTTTCCCACTAAGAGGCATACTCGCGCTCTATCTCACTCTCATGCGCATCACACGGCGTTTCCCCACTACGGGGCATACTCGTACTTTCTCTCAATCTCATTCACAGCGCATAGTGCTTTTCCTTACTAGGCATACTCGCGCTCTCTTTCACTCTCATTCTCTCTCATCACACAGTCTTGCAGCCTCCGCTATGCCGAGCACACCCTTTCTCGACATTCACTCACTTCATTGTCATGCAAACGTCATGTGTACTTTCGACGAAGCGTTCCGCTTGTCTGTTTAAAAATATACGAGTAAGCGTAAATTTTATGTACACTAACACGCACAAACACTTTATTATACATCTTTTATTACTCTTCTAAATTTGCGACGAACTTTAATTAATGTTAAAGTACGGACTTAATAATATCTTTTTTAATGTAGATACACTTATCTTTTAAAGTATGTAAAGTCAATAGGATTATGAGGTTTAATATTTTCTAAAACAATAATTAATTTAATATTGTATAATTAAAATTGTATTTAATAGCAGTATGTATGAACGTTAACAGAATAGTAGCAGAAATAGTACAAATTAGACAAAGTTAATAATCAAAGATTTATAAAATGTAGATATCGCAACTGTCAATAATTTTAAATATTCATAAATAACTGCGAATATAGTGACGGATTTACTTCGTCTTGTTTTTCTTGTTGCGTTTCTCGTTGTTGTTTTCAATTTATTTTCTTACCCCGTGAATCCTTACATCGGACAGCTCGGGCCGGACCGAGGTTCTTGCGTTAGGTTTCTCGGTGCATTGTAAATAAATGAAACGCAGGTTTTTGTGTATTATTTAAGGTTTAAATTTATTTGGCTAAACAAAACAGTTTTACAATTTCCTATTCTCTAACCGGTGATCTTTCTTATTCAGAGATACACGGGTTAGAAGCGTGCACGTCGCAAAATGACGGTGGAGATATTAGCGCGCCTCTAGGAAAGAGAGAGTGTTTGTGCCAGGCCCTACTGCGGCGCGGTGTGGCGGCTCGATGAGCTGGCGTGAGTCACCGCGAGTTCTTACAAACTATCACTTACAATTTTTCACATACACACGTTTATTATATTTGTTTTAATATGCACTGTTAAACTAGCGCCGGATTCCTCCGTCGCAACCTTTTTTTAACATGATTAGATAATCTATAGAATACTTTAATACTTTCTGATTTCTTTTAAAATCTAAATACTGATTCCCTATTCAGATGATTCAAAATAATTTTGAAATATATTATAGCCAATTTAATTCTCTTAAAATCTGTGCTGGAATTTTTTGACACGGATGATGTGATTAATTATTACATCTTAGTAAATCGGACAGTTTGAAAATTTAAAAAATCTAGCAAATAATTTTACCGAGAAATGGTCAATAATATTATGTAATGATCATTGAAAAGACAATGCGAAGCCAATCTAATAATAATTATTTATCAATTTTTCATAAGTATATATTTTCTTATTTCAACGGTAAAAATTATTCAAAAGAAAGTTTATAAAAAAACAATAGAGGAAGGATAAGCGGGATGCTTATCCCCTCCGCGAGATGCAGTAACGATTTCATCCGCCAGACGGCGATGAAAACCAATAGAAGACAATTGCATATTTAGGCAATAAAGGGAGGCGAAAGAAGCAGTCTTGTTGGGAGTAAGAAGATCTTCATGAGTTGTGCATATTGTTAGTACACAAACAGAACTTCAAGAGTACAGCCTAAGTGCTCGTTTTTCGCCGTACACCCTTCTTGATCCACGGTCTCTGGTATAGTCTCTTAACTCATCCAAAGCAAATTGTCTTTACCGAAACAATGTAAATTATCAGCCGCCATAATCAACTTAGATCTTTGTAAAATATCGCCGTTTAGTATGTAAAAAAAGCGTCGTATTCATTACGAGTTTCTGTCACTAATATGCCGAGCACAGCCGATATTACAAATAACGCCGCCGCTATAAAAGGTAGGAAATGCCGTCACAGCTAGAAATGTTTAACGTACACTTATAAGCGGTACGCATACCGTAAAAGCAATATAGCTGTAAATATATAGAAATAAATATTGGTTTAGCAAATTGAAAAGAGCCGCCGTTATCATTTTGTCCGGTCTCTTCGCACCTCCTCCCGCCACGAACCAATCTCCGACATCGAGCCATCTGGCCGGGATAACCAGGGTGCGTAAAGGAACTAAGTCGCCGCCGCCAGAAAGGCAAGTAACTAAAAACGTTACTTGACGATCGAACAGGGTTTTGGTGGTCAAACGTTATATATATATATATATATATGCGTATTTTTAAAATATATAAAACAAAAATTTGTATCATTCATTTAAATGATTAAATAATAAATCGCAAGCATTATTTTGATACTAAAAACAAAAATTATTCCAGTTAAAGCCAAATAAATTTGATGATATAATTTAATTAATCATTTTCCTTAATAAACTTGTCGATTTATATAGGCCAGATGCTGTAGTTTCCGAATGGGATATGATAAGTGACAATTAGATACTTAATCGTCATAAAATTGTTTACAATAAAATCAGTTTTTAATTTTAGAACGTTAGTAGGGTAATTAGTTAAAAATACTTGGGAATTACAATGTTAAATAAATAAACATAAGAATGTCTTTCTCTCAAAACATTATTCGCCTTCTTAGAGTATCGGTACAATAAAAATCTTTCTGATATCGAGGATTTTCTATATATCTTAAGCCTTGAAATCTGACGATAAACATTTTTTATCAAAATTAAATTTTATAAGCACAACTTTAATACCATGATATTATAACTTAGGAATATATTCTAACAAAAAATATTATTGCTCTAATTATATTAGATAAATATTGTTAGAGATTACAAATAAAATATCATAAAATGTAGTAATATTAAGATCACAATTCTTAATGTTATAAAAATGACTCATGTTTCATGCTTAAGAGTTACAAAGCTAGAAATATTTTTAAACGTATGTTGCTGAGTTTAGAAATTCCATATATTAAAAGGATAACAATAATGAAATAGTGTTATTTATGAATTCGCTTGTTGTAATACAAGGGAGAATTTATCCGTATTTAAAAAGTTACCACCCAACTCAAAAAACATGCATTTATTTAAGGAGAATGGGCATATTTCTTTCATAGTGTCTTAGCCACTGTTAAAACGAAAGTTAAAGGTAGATGATAAGGTACAGTATTTTTTTTGTTTATTTTATATAAGCTTAATGCGTAGCCAAGGCTCTCTTTCACTTGGTTCTTTCTCGCACTCTCACTTTTATACGCATCATACGGCGCTTTCCCACTACGGAGCATACTCGCGTTCTCTCTCAATCTCATGTGCATCACACAGCGCTTCCCCACTACGGGATATACTTGCGTTCTCTCTCACTCTCATATGTACCACACAGCGCTTCCCCACTACGGGACATACTTGCGTTCTCTCTCACTCTCATATGCATCACACAGTGCTTTCCCAGTATTTATTTGTTTAAGAAATGAATGATACGATAAAGCATCAATTAAATTATTTTAATTGACACATTAGGTGAATGAGAGGATAATAAATGTAAAATTCATGATTTAAATGTTTATTTTTAAAGAAATACAACTGACGCGGAGTCTTACTTCACTTAAACTCAGAAGTGTATCTGAATCTTACATATTTGTCCTTACATTTATTTAAATATTCTTGTACTTGAAATAAATAGTTTATATCAGGTAGACAATATGGATGGCAGAGTATGAAGTGAGAAGTATAGGAATAGTATTGTTATAGTCCCAGTATAGGAAGGGAGCGAAGGTGTACCTAAGAAAGTATGAGAAAATAGGGTACGTTTTATTCTACTTCAAACATCTGAAATGTCTTAATATAATGTTTCTATTGTCTAAACTTATAGTATGACGAAGCATCGTCCAAACAAATAATATATTCATAAAACTCTTAATAAATATAACAAAAAATGAACAAAATGATTTGTGATTAATAACAATTTAATTTTGCAATATTTTCAATTTTTTTGAAATTATAATTTTTAGTAATGTTAAAAACTGCGTAGTGCAGGGGTACTGCATGCTTGCGATTACTGCGCGACTCGAGTTTGGAACCTTATGGATTCGCACAAGCTTCCTAGCCGAAAAGAGATATTACGTAAGTATGCATATTTTATGCAAGTCGGGTGGGTGTAGCACGTATCAGCTTCAAAGGTCTTACGTCTGATGGAAGGCCATACGCTTGTATGGCCATGCTACTCGTGCAATCTCTCTCACACCTATACAGATTATCATATACAGTGACTATTCTAGTAGTACTTCTGTACTACTTACAGTCTACGGGTACGTTAAAAGTCCATATACTTGAACTATACACAGTTACACTCTACTATATGCAACGCACATATATTTTCACACATTTGTGTACATCATCATAAAAAAATGTGTAAACGAGCGTCGTGCAGTTAGTTATAATATTTAATGTAACATGTAAGATTTTATGTAAAGTAGTCTCACTATTTTTTAATTAATTATCTTATAATTATTATAAATTGGTAACAAATAACAAAATAGAGAAAATTAAGTAGTTATTCTATATCTCAGAAATTAAAAATAAAAAATTCAGGTCAGTCAAGCATAAACAAAATAATCTGCATATGTCGATGTATTTTATATAAAAAATATTTTCATAACAATTTGTTTGTATAATGTCATTTCTAAAACAAATAATATTTTTAATAGTAATAACTTTAATTAATAAATCTGAAAATATTATTTTATTATTCTTTTGTGAAATAATATAATGAATTGTGCATACTCTATAAAATTGAAAAAATTAATATTTAAAAAAATATGATCAATTATGTAGTTTTTTATCATATTACAATAATAATATATAGTATATTGAAAGGGATATAAACTATTGTGCAGTAACCTTGATTATCATATTCCTCACTTTGCATCGTGGTTCAGGTATTTTAAGTGCACAAAATAATAAATATCCCTACATTCGTTTTATTTCTGGGACAATCTAAATTAAAAATTATCGAATAACACATACAGTTGAGAAAAGCGTCCTTCGATCTCAAAGCCGACCTTGAAGTCAGTGTCGCTGATCTCAAGTAGAAGTTTCGATGACCCTTTTTTTGCTCTTTTTAGTTGAAGTCACCAAAAATGTCCATAAGAGAGGAATACTTCTATATCAGCCTTGATCCTTTTTTGCCTTTTTGCCCTGACAAGGACAAATTAGAGTTCTTCTTGTTGAATAAAAAGTGAATCGTTGGACAATTTCGAATAGTCCTGTCCGCGTTATGTTATAAATCGCCCTGACAAGGACAGTTGAAATTCGATGGAGTAGCTTGGGAGAAGAAAAATACGCAAGAAAAACCGATTTTCTTCTAGATCGGCCAAGGGGCATCGATGGTACCACATTCCCAAATATTCCCGGTCTTGAATTAAGAGAGAGAGAGAGGGTTATCATTGAAAATGTTAGCTGGTACCGATCGAGATGTTTGTTGTCCCTACTGCTTTTGCCTTTACTGCCTGGAAAGTCCCGACGCTCCTCTCTTTCAATTCTAACTGAAAGCAAAGCTGCTCACATTTCGACGCGTGGTACACCTCTACAGTCACTAGACCAGTCGACGTGCAGCTTTTGACGGGCTGATTTTAGGTAGCCAGGCAGAAAATCGACTGCGTCACCCGAACGAATTTCCCGGGCTTGTTTCCCTCTCTCTCTCCGTTTCTTTGCTCCGTCAAGCACACGACAAATGCGCACAACGCAACCTTGTCTGTACCAATATAAGCCTATTTGCACAAGCTCGAAAAGTAATTTTTCGAACGACGGGCAGGGTGCATCTAACACGCGTCAAAATGTTATATTTAAAATATATATATAATTAATAAAACATAAATTAATCAAAATATATCTTAGATTTAAATCAAATTAAATGATCAAATTATAAATTTTAATAACTATTGCTTAAAATTCTTCATATTAAACATAATCTTATTTTGAAACAAAACGTACTAAACGTACTATAAGCAAGAAAAGATTCTATTTCAACACCCATTTTATTATGTATAGACTTTTTTTAATTTTAATGATTCAATTTCAATAAGTTTATGCGATCGTTCGCGCACTCAGAAAAACGCGACTCACGTTGCATGAAAAAGAAAAGAACGCAAACAAAATAAACCTAAATGAAGAAAAGAACTAATAAAACATACAAAAGAAAATACAACAGGTTTAACCATAAAAGAATAAGAGGTTTAATTTTGGTAACAGACGGTGCTAGCAGCATTTAGGTACAAACTTTAAAGAAAAACAAAAAATGATTCATTTTGCAAGTGCGAGAAGTATAAAGTATTATGGCGGATAACAAACTTCCGATTACGCCACGTGATGAGCTTCACCGCTGCGGGCTTGACAAGTCTCGCTGCATAACACGTGATGATGAAAACACGAAAACAGCTACTACAAAGTGAAATCTGCGTCGAGAGTAGGGACCTCGAGCTATGAAGTGTGGAGAAAACCAACACCGAACGCACTGCTGGTTACACTCGGGCATACCGATAGAAAAGCAAGGAATGCAAACAAGCGAATCTATGGAATGACACGGTACTTCGTGTGATTCAACCCGGAACTTGTCACGGATAGTGTACTTGTCTCAATTATTAAGACACTTTTGGGCAGTAATGAGAAAAAACAAAGAATAGATCTCATCTGCTGCTAAGCTGGTTGAATTGACTCCCACCATTAAGACTACCATTACTGTGAACGCGAAAGTAAAAGCAAACACGAGATAAAGTGGTCGGCCCACAAAGCCGAATTCTTTTATCCGTGATGTATGGCGCTGCTGGAAACTTGGTCGCTCGCTCGCCCTCTCAAAATTTCGCTTCCTTTTCGGAAAAACCAGTGAGAGGATATGGAAAGGTAGCGCCACATTTTGGCACCGATTTCAAATTAACATTTCACGAAAAATGTTCACAAATTCCCAAAAAATGTTATTATTAAATTTTATAAAAGTTTTAATTATAAGATATATAATAATAAAATATATATTATATATATTTCAAATATATGAAAATCCTTAATAGAGAAAAACATGAAAAACTATTGTAATTATGTGTATAAATAATTTGAAATTGATCTTAGATTTGAATAAATTATAATAATTCGAACCAATCATTTATAAAAATTATATTTTTATATAGTAATTTAATACAATTAAACTCTATATTTATATATAATTGTCTTTGTTAAAATCTTGTTTTTCACTCCTCTAATGCTATTTAAAATATGTACATCTTTTCAAACAATTAACTAACGGAATTAAAAAGCTTTTATTATTTTGAAAAGGATATTTTTTATCTCATTAAATAATTATTAATTTAGCAAATATAGCATAAAACATAAGAGTACATATATTTCGTTATTGCTGTATACGCGTGTGTTTCTAGCATAGTATGATAGAAAATACTATAAGCAGTTACTTTTTTTATATAATATAAATCATTAATAATATAAAAATACTGTACAAAATATACAAAGTAAAAGGAAAGAAATGAAAGATTTATTTCAATCTTTAAATTGTGATGTTTATAATGTCAAAATCTAATATAATTTTTCTAGTTCCAGAAATTATTAAAATAAAATTAGTAATATCTATTTGTCCACTGAGATTATATTTTTTTTAATTTAATTATTTTTATATTTACAGCATATAGATTCAAATTTATTTAATTTTTATTCAATGTATAATAATTTGTAAGTAATAGAAATTATTTTTAATTTACTTACCTACGATTAATATAGTATTAATATAAGTCATACTGTATAAGTAATCACCATAAATTTCCAGTAGCTAACCTATAATTGGAGAAAATATTATATCGCCATCAATGAAAGAATTTATTTCGTCGTAAGTATTAAGAGTTATAATTTTGAAAATCCTGAACCAGAAACCGATCATCAAGCCACTGGGTCATCATATTTCCATGAAGGATATTTTAACAGTTTCACATGTCTTAGAGTTTTTTCAAGAAAATATTTTTGAAATAGTTATCGGATTAATTGATTTAAGAAATGGTACAATATACAGGCTATATTAGTGAATTATTTATGAGCAATGGGCTATTGCTTTAAATAAACCTATTCAATTTCAAATATATGATATTGTTATTATAAAAGTAATTATCTGTTGAAACATAATTTTATAGTATTTTACAACATAAAATGTATAGATATCTAATAAAATATTTAAATTATTAATAACTTATTAATAATTTATTATTCAATAATTTCAATATAAAATTTTGAAATTATTGAAATTGAAATAATTTAATTTATTTGAAATTTATCGATAACAACGAAAAGTCATATAATATACATTAATTTCATTAAACAAGAAAATAATAATAATTGACTTACTACTAAAAATTATTCCAGTTGCAGAGAAATATACCTAACGGTATAAATCCAATAGTCATTTTCCATGTAACACCGGCAGATTTATGTGGGTCGGATGTTGTAATTGCGGAATGGGGCATGACAAGTGACGGGTGGGTATCTAATCGGATGAGAGCTGCTACTTTGACCATTTTTACGAAAACGGATTGCGAAAATAAAGTTAAGACGTCCTTTGGACAAAGATATTATTTACCTAATAACATTTTATGTTCAGTTGCAAACCCATTTACAGTAACAACGGCTGTAAGTATTAATTTATTTATATAAATATGATAATATGTAAAAAAGAATGTTCAGATGTAGCCTTCAGTTTGGAATATCATATGTATGATTTACTGTTAATTGTTAATAAAATATTCTCCTTTTATTTAGAAAATAAATAATAAACATTGTTTATCTTTTTCAAATATAAGTTTTATAAATAATGATTAATGTTGTAAGATTTGTAATGAAAATGTAAAGAACGGTTCTTAAGTTTTATGTGAACATATTTCATTCCGGATAAATATACATAATTCATAAATAAGGCTATGTAAATCAATCTTGTCTTAAACACTGAAATAAAATACGAAAAATTCGCTTTTATACCAATTTTAACTACTATTGTCATCGCTTGCGAACATCAATGCAAAAACGTAGTTACGTGATGGATGTTTCTTACATTATTCCGTAGTATAGCAACGTTATAGCAATGTTATAGCAACCATTCAGATATATCCACATACATTAAACTTACATTCGTCTCATCTTGACGATTTTCTACCATTGGTCAATATTATCAGTTTGGAATCAATACCCTTCGATATATGGAAGAATCTTTTGATAGATTTGGATTCCTTAATATGAAATCATCACAATTTACTAGCATTGAAACACTAGAAGTATTACTTGATCATCGTACCTGTCATTTCTCTATTTCATTTTCTTGAAGATAGAACTAAATTCCCTGTTATTACATACGTATGTATTGTCTGAACAAAGTAAGTCAATTAACAGCACTAGTTAATAAAGAAACATTCATAAACTAAAGCTACATTCCACTTTTGACACCATTTTATAAATATACCGAATAACTAATCTGTAAATTAATCAAATGCTATTCCCGTTTTTTACGCGCATAAGCGCATAGATGTAGCCGTCTAATGAAGATCCATACGTTCTTTCCTCATGAATGTAATCACTTGCACGTACGCACCAACTCTATTGCATAAACGTATTATAAATATTCCATAAACTTAATCGAATTAAAATTCAAAATTTCAATACTTTTCATTTATTCATTTGAAATTTATAAACGTCTTTAATTATTTTGTTACTAGATTTCTTTTATAAGAAGAACATTAAATTTCTCAAATCTTAAAGAATATTATACTATATCGTCTTATAATTAACAATTATGTCTTAATCAATAATCAATAATAAATAATACTAAAAATTTTATACTATTTCAAATTCTAGATCATCTTCTTCACCTTTTATTAGCTTTTAAATGGTACCTGATTTAGATACTGTTATATCAGAAGAAAATTTTCTAAAGTGATATGTATAATTGTACTTTTATTTTTAAAACTAAATACACAATTAATAGAAAATTAATAAATTTAATGATAAAAGTTGATAATATATACGATAAACATGATAAATATATATGAATTTATCTGTAACGTGCACATGTCTAGACTCAATGTAAGTTTATTTCTTAATTCTTCTATAACCTTAGGATCTAAAAATATTACTAAAAATATTACACTATCTAAAAATCTCGTTGAGATATGTGTATTATATAGGGTGGCCATGAATACGGAAAAAGCTGTTTGAAGGAAAAAAAAGAGAGCCGTGGCGAAGAAATCGTGATTGGTTAGCTCCAATTTTAACAGAATAAACAGAGAACCAGGCTCTCAAAAGAAAGAAGCGATAGTACATCCGACATAGCATAAAACATCGTCACTTTAAACATACAAGAAACAAGCGAATTTGAACCGGACACTCTTATATTATGCCCACACAGGTAAAATGAAATAAATGTTATATTATTTCGTAATACACTCCTCCGTAACCAACTTTCGTGTCCCTATCATCCTTGATACGCATCCACTTTTTTAAAAACATATGTTGTATGAACCCATTGATCTTCTCAAGATAACTATATAGCAACTTACAAGAAGCATCTTCTCTATTTTAATAACCTTTTGCAACCAACAATGCAGCTTAATTTTCAAGGTTAATAATTTACTACCGATAAGTTAAAAACTAGCCTCAAAAACTAAAATGATATAGATAACGACATTAAGAGTAAAAGAGATAAAGTGAAAAGAAAAGACGAATAACTAAACCTCAACGAAGGGTGAGGGTAGAAAAACCGCGTATCGAAATAGAATGAAAAATATAAAAAATAAAGTCAAAGAAGATTTGAGATTGCTACAAATAAAATTCTAAGTGTATCACCAGAAAAGCAAAGCTAGTGATCCATTCTTCCTGAAGACGTTCTGATAAAGGTGAAAGAAGCTTCCTATGTTAAAGAGCCTAGAAAATCCTGCAACTACTTTCAGAAAATCTCATATAGGTCGCTACGGACAAGAACAAAGACAATCTATGAAAAAAAAACTAGTTTCCAAGCGAAATATTCCGATAAGTCAATCTTCTTTTCACTGTTTCCACGTGTTGCTTGGAAAATTGTGCAATAGAAAAAAATAGCAAAAATTTGCGTTTGTTTGGTAATAATTATTTTACCGTACTAAATTGTCTAATAAGTAGTCGAAATTGTCAATATTTGCTGCCTGTTGTAAATAAATTAAAAATGTATATTAAATTTTTATTATAATATTCCCATCAGAAATTTTAATATGTTGTCAGATAAAATAACTTTTTAAAAAAATTAATATTGATGAATTAATAACGATATTTACGATAATAATAATAATGTATTTTATCAATGAAATAGAAATTAAAAGAAATTTATTTGCATAAATTTCTTTTAATTTTAAATAAATTTATGCACAGGAAAATGTTTTTTGATGTAATATTATTTCGTTAACTAACATACACATTAAATTTTACCGCTGTTTTTACTTGTACACTATTCCTAAAAAATCTAAATCTTATTTTTCGATTGATAAAAATTATTAATCACTATAATGCTGACATTTTTTTATTGTTAATAAAGAAATAATTATTTTATTTTGAATAATAATTTAAATTCTCTTGTAGCTTGTCTTATTTCAAAATAATGATTAACTCTATTGTATTAGAATATTCTGTGGAATCTTATATCAATATAAATAATGAATTAACATTCGTACATTTTCTCTAAACGTATAACTTTCGTTAATCACGTCCGCAAAGCGTTACACGTAAATTATACCTTAATTTCTATTGAATTGAAAACGGAACGTATTCCCAATAAAAGACAAAGTTCATAATTGACTTTACCAATGACATATAAATACATACAAATTCATCATTCTGTACACAGAAGTCAGTTACACATAGAAATTCTAATTCTATGAGAAGATGACAAAAAAATAAGCTAAAGTATAAAATATGTATTACAAGGCCGGCAAAAGTCGAGATACAGTAGAAAAGAAAGGGCAGTAAGCTGACTAGAGGTATATAAACTTTGGTCTACAGCCCTTAAAAATTGTCTAAAGAGATGAAGTTGTTATGACTGTTTAGATACACGTGAATATTTGGAACTAGGCCCCTACGGCTATCCAGTTTCTTATGGCCTAAATGTATACGATTGATCATTAAAAAATATAAAATATAAAAACAGGGAAACTGGTATTGAAAAATATACTTTGTAGGAAAACACGCAACCCAGATAAAAACCTGAAAGTAAAAGAATAAATTTAGAGCACAAAAATACGTTGTGTTAAGGCAATGTGAACCATATATATATAGAACTACAATAGTAAAATCACTAATTATACTAATTTCTATAACTATTATTTAAATATATTTAAAACTTTATATTTAAAATTAATTAATTAATTAATTATAAAAACACCCATCGTAATTTAACATCACAATATTCTTTTATTTATTATTCATAATAGACCATTTCGTGTTTGATATTTTAATATTCTTTTTCTAAAAAGGTTGTGCACTTTTTAAAAATACATATAAATCCAATGCTATTCAAGCACTATGAAATAAATATTTTAAAAAATTTTTAATGTTACTAAATTCCTGTAAATTCCAATTTACTTGAATACTGTAAACTCAATACTAACGAAAAGCAACGTATATATTAATATAAATGATGTATGCTTTACTCGTAAAGATATTAAAAAAGGATACAAAAAGAAATAAGAAATATATATACACGAACAAAGTTGTACGTCAGTGATCTGCATGGGTGTTTGACAGTTTGTACACTATTGAGACTTCCAAGCAATACTTTTTATATTTATGTTTATAACAAATTCTTTTTGCTATAAACTATATATATGCCTATGGCCTGATTTTCATTGTACTGCATGCAAGTCTTTTTTGTCAAGCATGCTTTTTTTATTCTGTCCTCTCTTTTTAGACCTCATTCATTTATTGTTTCTTCCACTCTATTCACCAAGCCTTCAGTTTTTTCTAACTCCCGGCGATTTTTACCCACCAAAAGACTTACCATTGATTTGATAAATTGATTCTTTTTATATAAGAGGTGTATTTATCGCTATTTTATAATCCACCTTTCCTTCGTCATTGGTTTTTTGAAAAGTTGATAGTTTACTAATAATATTGACTCATACAGTTACACTTATACTTATGTTGTTACACAAATAAAATGCTTTTCAGATTTTTGTTTAGTTGATCCTGTAAATTCATTTAATATAAAACTATATTTTAATGATAAGTTTTTAAATTTTTCTAGTTTCAACTATATTAAAAAAAGTATCATTTGAAGCAATTATACAAAAAATGTAGTAGTTTAAATGTCAGTAATTTAATCAATTCAGGATACATTGATATTTAATTTTTAAAGATGAATTATAATATTATACTATTCACTGAATAATAACTGAAATGTTTTTACAATTTACAAGAAATGTAGCATATGTTTTATTTGTAGTAATCTTATTTTGATAGAAATTTTAATAATGCGTTATTATTTGTAATTTTATGAAAAATTAGAAATCATTTTAATTTCGTAAATTTATTTTTTTTTTTCGTGTTAATAATGATTTGCTATACTAATAGCTTTGCATATATATTTAAATAATATCTTAAACCATTTTTAAAACTATCCCGTAATTTAATTATTTTTCAACATCTAAACATCTATAACTTCTTAACTTATTTTTATATATAAGTAAAATATATGAGTAAAATATATTTAGCTTTAAATATATTAAAGAAATATATGCAGTAGATGAAATATAATTTACTTATAGAAGATTTAATAAAACATGATTCTATCATCCCGAAAAATAACATCCTACATACACACATGTGTACTTAACAAACTTTAGTAGAATTTTTGTATTTCAATTATCGGAGAGAAAAAGAAAGTTCGAAAGAAAATCAAGAACTTCATAATAAATTTAATCAATTTCTTCTTTCTGAAAAATGAGCTCTAACAGATAAAAATTTGTTCAGTCATCGAAATTATTAGTACTGAAGCTCAAAACGCTTCACTGAAACTCCACATAGATGTACTCCAAAGCAGCTGTTAGAAGCTAGATCGTTGCTCGATCGGAAATTGTAAAAAAAAAACTTGTACAGAGAATCAAATATATATATTTCAATGTGAATAAGGAAAAAGAAGAACAAATTCGCGGGAAGCGTGGAATACTTTGTTGATTTTCTTGATATATCCGGTACTCGTTAAAGACGGGGCGTATCCTCCGCAGGTCACAAGCGCAGTTTCTTTGAATTAAACATACCGCCTGCTTAAATCGACTTGCGTAAAGAAGTGAACTTATTTCACGGGGGTCTCACCCCTGCGAAACGCAAACGTTGTGAAAGAAGAAGCAAATGAATGTGGGATGCACAGTGACGGAAAAGCTGAATTTTTGAACATTTTCTGTAATGCGGGCGTACATTTTTTAGAAAATACTTAGATGAAAAGAAGCTTTTTTGAATAATAAAGATATTTTATATTTGTACAAAGTTCACAAATATTTGGTAGATGAATTGTCAAAAATTATTTCCGATACTTAATTCTTAAATTTTTAAAATGTGAATTAAAATACAATTTTCTTGGTAAGCTTAATTTGTGTGATTTTAGTGAAAATCTTCTTTTAATACTCAATTACTATTATTAAACTTAGTTGCTCTTATTATCTTAATTGATTGTAGTTACTTATTTTTTCTTACTAAAAAGGTGATAATCAATTTTTAAAAAATATTAGAAAAAATATATTTTATATAATAATAGTAATTAAACGTGAAAGAAAAAATGACTTTCATAATGAGATGATGAACCCAATGGAGTTTCTGAAGCTTATTAAATAATATGAATCAACTACGATATCATTATTTAGAATTCTATTTTAATCAAACATTCTTCGAAATACCGTGTTGCAACTCTTTTGAATGAAATGATAATTGATTATATTCATATCAATGGCATAATTTGTTAAAGCAGCTGAAACATGTGATTTTTATTTAATTATGAAAAATTATGATAAATTAACGAACAAAAGATATTAATTATATTACAAAATATAAAGAAAATAATTGGATAATATTAATATGAAAACAATGTGAAAAAGCATAATCTATATTTACATATTTTTTATTATTTATATACATATTTATTATTAACATTTTTAGTTTTCTCGTTTAAACTCTTATCACAGACAATCATTACAATTATTATAATATTGAAAGAAAAAATATGATCATAAGCAATGCGAATTCATTTTCAAATTCATCGAAATCTAATGTAAATATCATAAACAATAAATTCACTTTCAATGCATTCAAAACTTTTGTTGTAAACAAAAAAACTTTAATATCTCTGTAATATTTAAATAAGAAATAAGAAAGAAGAAGAAAACAGTTTTGCAGAGTTTGAATCAAAAGAGTTCGAGGGTTGCTGTACAGAAAGCACGATAGACGTGGAAGAAGTTAGTCGAGGTTACGCAGAAGCTTTCGAGTCAAAGCCGCATCTCTCTCTGCAAGCGTCGCATAGCATTTTTGATGGAAAACGAAAAAAGAATCTAAGATGGGGAAGGAGGAAAAAGGGCTTGGCTTGGGGTGTGGAAAAGGGTGTACTCGGAATTTTTCACCCTTCACTCTTTTTTCCCCTTCATCCCAGAAAAGTCCCGAGATCTATTTCTGTATAAATACGTAATCAGCAGCCGAGGAGCAACCAATCTCTCGCTCCTGCTGCTTTGCGTCGCGCACTTTACCCTGTCTTTTTTTCTGTCTCACTCTCGCACATACACCCACACTCACACAATCTCTCTCTCTCTCTCTCCCTCTGCCTGTCTCATTCTATATTTCTCTTTCTCTATCAGTCTTTTCCCTCTCTTCTTTGCTAATACCTTCACGTCGATTTTTTCCTATTACTTTTAATGTCCCTGATCAAAGGAGGCTCTTCCGCACATCTCTATGCGTACACTTCTTCTTATGCTTCTTCTTCCTCTTTCTCTTCCCATCGTCAAAAGTAATTTATTTATCGGGGCGGGAGCAAGCGAAAACTAAATGTGGCTTGCGATTCCGCTTTAGTCTATGCTTCTTTATTCATTCTTTTGAAAGAAGAGCATTTGTGTTAATTAGATGCGTGAAAAAAGAAAAATTGTTACAAATGACATTAACTTTTCTTCTCAGACGTTATTCTAATATCACGATAAATGTTAAAAAAATGCCAGTATTTTAGGAGCTTGTATATTCACTTTATCTATCTTTCATTCTTGTTTCTGTATATTCTATTTATTTATGTTCTAAACATAATATGCGATTGTATAATATTTCAATAGCTGGTATGGCTATAAAATAAGAAGACGATTCATTACTCTTTGAAAAATAAAAATAAAACTTCTGAAGTCAATTCAATCAAACACAAAATATCTTACATTTTGAAATGTTTAACAAAATTTAATTTTAATCCTTCTCTTTTATGCAATCTGTGTACATTATTTTACATGCATAATAAAACATTCTATAAAAATAAATAATCTTATTTATCAGTAATATATGTAAATTTTAATATAACTCCACTTTTCTTATTGTAGAAGGTATTATAGAAAAATAGAAACAATACAAAAGCTAACTGCTTTATATGTTATTAGTAATAAAATATTTTTATTAGTAATAAAATATTTTTATTAGTAATAAAAACGTTTTAAAAAAACTATTAGAAATGTAAAATACTATTTGGAAAATAACATTTTTTGTTATGTAAGGAAGGGCTATGATTAGACTGCATCATATAATATAAATTTATTCCTACATAAAAAATAATACTTGCTTGTAAATTTAGAGTAATAAATATATTGTGCCTTTCAAATGTAACTAATAAATGAAAAAGTAAATATAATAATTAATTAATTGCAATAGAAATTTAAATAATTAAAAAAGATTCTAATAAAACTTAGGAAGAAGTTCTATAGTAAATTATATAATTATATTATTATATCTATAGTAAATTATATTTGGAGAATGCAGAGTCGAAAATATTATAATGATTGTGAAGGGAAAATGGGAATGAATGGGTGTAATTTGCATTATTTGATTTATTTTTCTAATTAATTTTGTAAATACTGAACTCAGAATGAAGAAAAGGAAAAATTTATCGCTTTTACCCATATTATAAGATTTTTAAACAAATGTTTGAGAAAAATATAGATCATAACATAGAAATTGAATGCTTTTCTTTCATATCTGAGAAAAATGCCTAAATTTTCTAAGAATCTATTACTACGTTTAAAAGACAAAAATTGTAATAATTTTTAATAATTTGTATAAATCTACTATTTAAAAATTATAAAAAAATTATTTAATTTCTATAAATAAATTTTAAATTAAATTTCTGATTCGTTCATATAATTTGAAACTAATTTATTTTCAATACAAAATCATTTTTTTTAATTTTTAAAGATGTTTGAAATTTATAGTCAAATAAATATTATGGATTCTACTAATTAGGGTACCATTTATAATTATAATTCATTTATCTGACATGTTTGCTTAAATTTCAAGATATTAAAAATAAATCAAGAAATCTAAAATATTCTTTACTCAAATTTGTTCAGTTTCGTTATAATATTATAAAGAATAATCTCGACTGCTAGATCTGTAACTTACAAAAACTTAGAAAAGGAATTAGTTATTTAATTTAAATGATTATTAATTCAAATTTTAATGAATTTTCTTATGTTTTTCATAAATAAATGCATGCACCTGGATAGTGTGCGTATTAAAAAAATTAAAGCATGTGATATTATACTTTTTTAATATTATATTCACAATATATATTTCTGAATGTAATACTCATAAACAGAATTTCGTAAACGCCTACATGTTTTCCATATTAAGTAATGCTAAATCTGAGTTTGAGATTTCAATACCGCGTACATTCGCCTTTAGTAGGAAGATACTTTTTGCTCCATTTTTTATTTGCCCTCTCCACCTTTTAAACCCTTCTTATTAGCCATACATTCGACTCGTGCGTACTTTCATCCGCTAATCGCTTTTTCTTTTGTGAAGCTTTCTTTTTGACAGTAAAGAGTTCCATAAAAAACAAAACAAAAACAACAAAATATACCCTGTGCGCGTGTAATTGTGCTCTTTATGCTAATCAACCATAAGCGCAACCCTTCCACATTTAACCAGCTGCCGACATGGCATGCTTTTACCCCACTTATTTTTTCTTCTGTCGTCTGTCTCGTCATCTTTTTTTTCGTTCTATTTCTATCATTGTTTGTTAATATTATATCTACTTGAAAAATTTATAAAAATTCTACGAATATTCGTTTAACTATAAACATTGGCTTGTCGTGAGAAATAGCCTTTATAACTTTTCAATAACTTTAAGAGAACAAAAATAGTTCTTTTACAATAAGTATTTTCTTATTTATTAAAGATTATAACTTATCCCAAAATATTACCAAGTTCAAAACACTATATTTGTCAGACTTAAACATCATATTTCAAAAATACTCGTTTGATGGCTTCTTTTATATACTTTTCTTTAACATTTGCCTTTATTAATACACAAATACTGTAATATTTTTAAATATTTGACATATCTTATGTAAACCTTCAACTTCAGTCTAACATTTCAATTAGATGTAATTGTACGATACGAATTGATTTAGACGAGAAAATATGTTATCCATTCAAAGATACTCTTAAAAACAATTATTACGATCTTCCTTATTTTTTTCAGAACGCAAAATTTAAACAAATTTTACAATTGCATTCAGAATGAAAAATTGCATATAAAATAATTCATTTGAATGTTTAAAAAATATAATTTTTATTTTGCAGGCTTCAAAAGGTATTTATTCCTTAATAAAAAAAATTATTTTTTATTTTTAAAAAATTTTTATTGAAATATGTAAAATTCTTTATATCACTTCATTAATCTATATTAAAAAGAAATTGTTTTATCTTTTCGCATATTTCTTATCCTAATATGTTATTAAATATAAAATATAAATATTTTATATTTAATATTTATATTATATATTTATAATTTTATAAAAATTATAGTGTCTTAAATTAACTACTCATTCGCTTTATAATTTAATCTATTATTTTCTCATCTTTCTCTGTCTCTCTTGCTTTTTGATTCTGATATACTCTTTCCCAATGACATTTTTTTAATAAAGTTTATAATGTATTTTTTATATTGTCCGCACGCGCTGGCACGTTCCTATATATTACCAACTCTTTTTCTCTCTAGCTATGTCTCTCTCTCTCTCTCTCTCTCTTTCTCTCCATACTCCATAAAAAAGGTGAGAGGGTGAAATAGAAAAGAAACAGATAAAGATAGAAAGTGAAAAAAGTATAAAAATAAGGATTAAACTCGACATTGAGTGCGCAAACGATCGTCTACGTATCGATGAAAAATGTGAGCATCAGAAGGAAGTATACGTCAAAATGAAAACTGAATGCGAATACGACAATTTTAAACAAGTTAGATTATTTTTATAAGTATCTTTTTTTTATTTTCATAATCTACGAATATAATATATGGAATTAACCTGGTGACATAAAATATATTTCAGAATGTAAAAATGTACAATAAATGCTTTGTAGAAGATTTAGGCAAAGTAACACCCTATACCGTTCAAAAAAAGTTTTGATGATTATTGATATCAATCATTGCGAGCAAAATATTTTTTTATCCGTGAATTTCTTTGAATGATTCTAGCAGTTATGGGAAAAACAGTAGTATAGAAAAAGTGCTTAGTTATAGTACGAGAGACAAAGAGTCTAGGGTTTATTACACACACAAATATCCTTGGGCGAAAGGGTAAAAAAATGGGGGGCAAGCTCGGGATAGGGTTAGAAAAAAGCAATAGCGCTCAGGGTCACATGGGGGAGGAAAATCGCACAACGACTTCAGACAAGAATATCTGCGTTAGAAAAAAATTTAAGTAATGAGGTAGGCCTGTTTTTTCCTTTTATTCTGTCGTGATATAAATAGGATATGCATTTATGTACTATATAAAGATGAAAATCCTTCTTAGCTGAAATATTTTATGCGTGATGTACTGATCCTATTAAATTTCATACGAATGCCAGAAAGAAGTGTATACAATAATGTATATGTGAAAATGTTCACAAATTAATACATTATTTTTAATTTTAAAAGTTCCATTCAAATTAATAGAATTTAAAAGAATCCGTGCCTTGAGCGAAATTTTTAATTGATATTTTAACTATAATATTACATATATTGTTATGTTTATGCGAATATACGCAATTAAAATAATTTAACTGTATATATAAAAATATGAAAATCTTTTGACACGTATATGAAGTTAATCATTACAGCTTTTATTTACATTTTGAATGATGAATAACTTTAATAGATAATGAATAATTGAATTGATTTAAATACAATAAAACAATAAAGGTTTGCAATGTTCTAGACTGTATAAATAAATGTTTAAGTAGTGTTATAAGTTGATGTGAGAATTATATAAAATATTATTAAAAATATTTCTGACATTTATATAAAAATTAATGTACAAAGTTCTTCAATGTCATTAATAACTAACCACTTATATAAAATAAAAAATTTTGTAGAACAATATAAAATAGAAAACATATTAATCAAATAAATTCATTATACTGTATAAATGTTATTATAAAATGATTCATTTGCATTTTTCTTATATAATTTTCAAATTTTAGCTCAACAACTTTCTATCAGGATTTTAATGTAATTATGAATATTAATTAAAAAATCGTACCCAAATAAGCTTTAATAGTATATTAAATAATGTTTTTTTTACCAAAAATGAAAATTAATGAGCAGTCACAACAAAAATGAACTGAACAAAAACTGAAAAGAATAGACGTACTTTTTACATATTTTACATAAACCTATTGTGAATCAATAACCACTAATTGGAACAAATAACCGTTTGGGGTATCACGTATTTAGCCAGAACCCAAAATATTGTATACCCTTACTTAAAGAACATACACATAAAACGTTTTTCGTAAGGCCTCGTTAAGAAGCGGCGTTAACTCAAAATCAGAAGTCATGCGAAAGCCACCATCGGAGTTTCGCAAACTCGCGACCATTTTGTGCCTCTGCCTTTCTCCGTTGGTTTGCGCAACGAGCGTATAACGAAGAAGCTCGCACTTCTGCATCGTCACCCGCATTACATTGCGCATGCCTCGCGCACGCACAAGGGAGGAAACTATGAGAAAAGGGTTAACTGTGCATCCACCCACTACATGGTCTATCTCGAATCGTCCCCCATAGCCAGGCGCTAGCAATTTCCTTATGAAAATCTCAATTTTAATCGTAAGAATTCTAATGAATTTCTCAAACAATTTACTCATTTTATTTTTGATACGTTCAAAAATTGTTGATGCCAAAGATCTCGAATAATAATTTTATCAATAGTTAAAGTTCTAAATAAATTTTTACTTTTTACTTAAATACCTTTTTACTAAAAATTTGAATTTCATTATGCGTTAAGATACTCAATTTCTTATATTTAATCATTAATTGTATTACGTGCTAATAATAAAAAATATTCTATGCAGTAAATTATTAACTTAATATAAAACTGAAAAAAATAGTTTGATGAATAGATTTTTAAAAATAAATTATAATTATACATTTCAACCACATAAAAGGCTTTTCATAAAATTAAAAAGAATTTGTATTTGAATATCATATATTTTCAAATGTATATGTGGATAAGCAATTGATAGAAAAAAGACTAGAAAAGAAAAATCAAGGGCTGTGTATGAATGCACAAAAATATGAAAACATTATGTGTAGTGAAACACATCGGTGAAGCGATAAAATATTGTTAGAACGCTACAGTTATAGAGAATATAGATAATATAGAGAACCCTACAGTTCCGAAATTTCAATGTGAATATACAAAATACATACGTACTACACATTTTCGGCAGTTTGGTCGACTTGAATTCGTCTTTCCCAACGGTCTGCGTTGTTTCCGTCCATTTTTTCCGTATTTTTTTTTATTCTATCCTTCAATCATATAATTTCTGACATATATTCCAATGAGGCTGATATCGAAATTTAATAAAAGAATTAAAGAATATAACTTGAAATTTACTAACTACTAACTACAAAATAATATATTAATATTATATTGCATATTATAAATGTATTATAAATAATAAACAAGATATATATAAAATAAAATATTATTTCAACATGAAATTTGAATGCTAGTAGTTGTCAAGAAATATAAAATGTAAGATAGATGTTATAATTTCTGATGGAATAAAAATATTAAATATCTTTTCAAAGATTTACTTTAAGCTAGAGTTCTAATATTATGCCTATTCTAACATTCATGCATTAATATTTGATAAGTTAAAAACTTAATAATCGTACAGAATAAAGTTTAACGGAATAAGTTTTACAATATTTCTTTAAAAATATACTTTTTGAATATAATATTGCGTTGTTTAAATGAAATCATAATTAACTCATTAATTATACATACACTCAATGCAAATCAAGCACGAAATTGAAAATTTAATTTCTAAAATTACAATAATTAACTTAATTATAAAAATTGCTTAACCTTGAATAACACCAACAAATATTGCTGTCATCGATGCGAAATCTAAATTCATCGTTTACGATTGTTCCAACGCTTAAAGAAAACGACGTAGAAAGCAAGAAGTCAGCACAAAAGTAATAGAAGACAATCGCACAAGGAATCAAGATACAAATAAAGTTCGACGCACGGTAAAAATATGGAACTGAGAAATGGCAGAAAAAAAGGAGGACGATGTTGGCGTCAATGTCGCTGCGTAACCGGAAGCGAATAAAGAAAAAATCTCAGGAGGCGAGATGTTATGAGTCTCGGGACAATTATTATTTTACACGTTGTACTTGCAATTCATAGACGAAATTGAAATGATTCCCGTTGAAAAGGAAAAAGAAAGCGAAACAGAAACGGAAACGTAATATATCGCGACATTTTCGACAACTTAAAACAGCCGCATATGCATATACGCATTCACATGTCAATCACGTGAGATGTCGATCGAATAGACAGTCTCGCGTTTCTATAATCGTTGACATTTTTTCTTCGACGTTCATACGTACACATCCATACGAATACCATATAAGTACACTTCGTTATTTGCGCCTCGTAAGTTTTTCGGCTGTATCACAGGAAATATGCCAGAGCCGTATTATTATGCATGAGCACAACGCTTGCTTTTATTTCCGTGCATTTACTTTTTTTCGTCTAGTCGTATAGACGCTTTTGACTTTACACGTGTACGCGGCGTGTTAAATGAACTTCACTCGAGATGATAGAGAAAAATAAAGAAAGGACTCTTTCGAACCAACCGTCATGCATTGTTAACGTTACTTTTCCACTCTTGTGCTCATTTATTTCTGTTCACCTTTTTAGAATTTCAGTGTGGGTCGTTTTTTTTTCATAGACGCTATATAAAGTCGATTTTGCTGTCACTTTTGAATTTGTATGCGTCTGATAATTCCGTATGTGATACGATAAAACAGATTCTGATATATCAAGTATGATTAAAGTGTCTAGCATATGTAATAGCATGTTACTTTTTATATTTCATATTTTTCTCTTTTACTAAATGAATTGCTCAAAGTATGGTTTTTTATTTAAAATACTTATTTTTTAAATATTCAAGTAATTCTTCGTTAGTATTAACAACTTTTTTCTAATATGTAATCATCATTTTTCAACTATTTTTCATTATTGTTTTCAAAATTGACACATTATACATGATCTTTTTTCAAGCCTAAATTTCAAATATTCGAGGTACAAACGAGATTCAACACATGTAACCATTCAAATAATTGCAACTATTTCAATTTATGAATTCTTCAAATTCACTTACTTATCTAGTCAATTACAGCTAATAAATATAATTTAAAAATTATGAAATAGAAATATAAATTAAGTTCATCTATTTTAAATGAATAATTAATTAACAATAATAATTATGCGTAGAGTAAATAAAATAAGAACGTTTGATAAAAGTTTAAGTGAAATAAACATAATAATATCAATTAATGATTTTTTCCATGGAGCACCTAATACAATCCACAGACGATGGATTACAGTGAGAATAATAAAAGCCAAGCGCGAATGACCTTGAACTTGAATACATGAATAAGCCAGCAGCTATTTTCGTGTACATATGTGCAATTGCATGTATGCGTACTTTCGATGCAATCGATATCATTGATTTTTTTCTTAGAAGAATAGACCACTGATGCGGCATTTCGTAATGCATAGATGGAAAACTCTTAAACGCTTACATGGACATGTAAGAAATGAGCATTTATGCAAAAGTAAATAATATGATGTAATTAATAAGTTCTTATTACATATTTAATACAACGTCAATCCAATTAATTTAATTTAATTTTTTTAATAATTAACTAAAGTAAGAAATACTTTTCTGAAGTTTAGTTAAACAATTATTTTATATTTTATATTAATTATAATAGTTTTATACAATTTATTAATTTTTCACCTAATTCAATTTTAATCATTTTATTTTGGTATTAATAAATTAAATATAAATGTAAAATAAATCGAATGTATTTTCTTTATAAATATATTTATTAAATTTATTTCTTTTTTACATTTAACTTTTTTATTTCTTATTAACTGTCTTGTTTATTTTTTTGACAAAAAAAACTTCAATATTCTGTGTTACTCGCTTGTTGTTAACGTTTTTATTGAAATTAAAATGATAAACTATTACTAATAATTTTTTAAGAATATTGTCATTTCTTTAAAGTGATAAATGATTCTATATCAAAAAGTGACAAGTAAAACATTTAATTCCTAATAACACTTGTTAAAATTGATATTTTTTCAATTATAAATTAAGTTTGGAATAGCACACTTACAAGATTAAACAAAAATAAATGAACAAGTATTTTAAAGTAGTTAAATAAATTAGGTAACAAATAGTTTTTTTATTTAATTTTCTATTTTTTCTATTTTTCTAAATAAAATTTGTATTAGTAAAACTTGTATTAGTATTGTTATTAGTAAATTTTCTTAAAAAATTGTCAAACGACTAAACACCACGAATGACAAAAAATCTTGGATAATTCAAGAATAATGTGCGCTTCGACCTTCCGCTAGGATTTCCAATACAGTTATCTGAGAAAACTAGGTCGTTAATATAGGAAACAAGCCCTAATGGCATGACAACCAATATACGTCCCGATCTCTACGCTTATACAACATTACGAATGCGTATGGTTTGTAATTTGAACATACGTTTAAAAACTTGGATGACGGAAATACAATTGTGTAACTCTTTATAAATGGATTATAGATCGTGCAGGTACGTATAATCGCCAATCCCTATTTAAACGAAGGAGTTGACTACCTTCTTTGCTTCACTGATAATTAATTACATCGAAGAGCTTATCTAAATTCCAATACGCGACAAGTTACTCATTATGAAGTCAGCGATGAGTAATCAAGTCAGCTTGAAAGTCAATCTTTTTCTTTTCGTGACCATTTTCAATATGTTACCCCTCGCTGTTAATGTTTAATCGGTATCGTCCAACGTCGTCAATGACCGTTTGAATTTTTGTTGCTAAAAGCTTACGCACGGCTAACATTTATACACAATTTGACTGTACGTGCGAACTCGTTGCACGAAAATTAGTCGACAGCATGTAACCATGGAAATTGTCTGTTTATTCGCTTTGGGTTCTAGCCAGTCCTAAAACTCTCTCCTTCACACAGTCACTAACTTTACATCCTTCTTTGTTTTTTCCTTTTTCGCTCTATATTAGAAAGTGGATTCCAAGGGGGTTGAGAATCATGAGACTACGACTAAATGTACGATAGAGAATCAAGAGACTCTTAAAGTCTTTAGCGTACAAGGAGCTTCGCCCTTCGAACGCGTTTTTTATATTTAGATATTTTATAGTTGGCCTTGCGAAATGACGATACGAGTTGCTTACTTATATTGATCGGTAAATGACTAGGAATATCGTAAGAAAGTACTCTCTGTTTTTATTATCTACGATGAGTCGATTTTGAATTGAAGTAGTCGTGTTGGTATTACTTCTCGGTAAAATAGAGGGAAAGAAACACGACTTGCACATTTTAATACGGCAAAATAATAAGTACAATGTTTGAACATATAACCAAGTTGTATATATTGCACACAAAACAAGTAGATCTCTTATTATTGCTTGTAAATTAATTTCGTATGTTTTTAAACGTCCAATTGAATTTTATGAATTATATTAAAGCAAGCAAGATAAAATGAAAAACTTTTGAAGATGTTTTTTAAAATCAACATCATTATAAATATAAAACATTATAAAATGTAATCATTTTTAAAATACTTTTAACGACCTAGCAATTACTGAAAAAACAGTTAATTAGATCTATCTAATTAATTGTTCCAAAAAATTGTTTTTTGAATCTTTTCTTAAATACGTAGTGGAATATGTGTTAATAAGAATAATCGTAAACAATCAAATTTCATGAAAAAACTTTGATCTACAAATTTCTACTGCGTTACTTGCCAAAAAATGTTGATTATGATAAACATAATCTTAATAATAATACATTTCTCGTACTAAATAATCAATATCAAAAACATGAAATATGTATTTAAAAATTAATGACTATCAAAGAGAATAGAATAGACTATACTTCCCATTAAGTACCTTAAAGTATTTATTATGCAAGTAAACAAAATATTTTGACGTATGTCCAAAATATTGTGATATGCTTCGCACGACACACTTTCAAGAAAGGTTAAAAAAATTACTCGACGCTCGACTTTCAGTAATCATCGCGAGCAAATGTATACGCGGACAGCGTCGAAATCTCATGTTTTGCGTCTCGTTAGGCGGGCAGTAGTGACTGCGTAAATATTTTCGAGAGATGCAATAACTGGCGCGCGCACCGCCTATCGATTATTTTTTTCTCTTGAAAAGCTTGTTTTCTTAAGAGAGGCTCCTCACTGACTTTGTAATTCGGTATGCCAGCTCGCGGAAGGGCGATGGCGGGACGAGAGGAGAAAGGAAAGCCCGGTCTTCGAGTATTGAGCGGACGACCTCGGCTTCGTGCGGCACTTTTTCCGACTGGGCCTTGAGTCTTTTGCTTCCGGTCGAGCCTCTGCGAACGCGCGCACACAACCCTTCTTTGCATCCGAGGCATTTCTTTCCTCCAGCCACGTACTTTCTTACCCCTCTACGACGCTCGGCTCTTTGTCATAGGGGTTGACTTGCCTCCAAGGATCTTGGCGCTCCATAGGGCATTATTCGGACTTTCGGTATATTTCAATATAAAATTGTTTGCCTAACGCTTCCCGAATGAATTAGCCCTTTTTACATTCGTGACACATGACGAAATTGAAGAGGCCAGGTTACCGAGCAATCTTGTCAAACTGTCAATTGCACTGGTCATTTTATTTTGAACTTGAAGTTCATATCTATTAAAATAAAGAAATTCACTTCTATAAAGAGTAAATTTTTACCATTAGGATGCAGGCAGAAATCTTATACTAAGTCATTTATACCGTTGTATAATGGAATTATTGCACTTTTATGCCCAATACATTATTATTTAAATAAACAAATTTATATAAAAAAATTGTATAACTGAAAATATCATTATACTTGACTTAAGTCAAAACTGAGGTATATTTTTCGTAAACTTATAAATCTTAAATATCTTGTTAAGCATTTGAATTTTTACTAATTTAAATTAAAATTTTTCTTTGAAACTTGCTTAAGCATTTGTATACATTTTACTTTTCTCGAATTGTATAAAACTTAATCTTAATCTACCCATAGGTGTGATAGTACGTCCAGCAAATTTCAGCCATCGAACTACAAAAAGAAGTTCATGCGACAAAAGAGAAGATAGCTGGGGAGTTCGCGGCGAGAAAGAGCGGACCTTGAGTGTTATGTAACGCGAAGCGCGCGTCGAGAGAGAGAGAGTTGCTATAGAAACACTAATTCCTCGTCGTATCCGCACTGTGTGCAGCGCCCGACGCGTATATAGGTATACCGGGCACGAGGAGCCCGGGGTGCGCGCTGCCGGGGGAGGAAAAAATAGCGAGGGCGAAAAACCTGGGGGTGACTCAAATAAAAAAACGGATCAATATTAACTCTTTTTTTCCTTCAGGGGCGCGCACTAGCCACAACGCGATCTCTGCCTCTCTCTCTCTCTCTCTCTCTCTCTCTCTCGCTCTCTCTCACTCACTCTGAATACTCAGCAAGGCTGCGCGTGTGTGTTCAGCCTTCCTGCCTCAGTTGCTTAACCGTACACTTGGAACGTGCGTAAGGTCGAACTATTCTTTTTTTTATCTATCGCAAAGTACGAGTACTATACAGTCCATGATACTTGAGCGTAGATTTATTCTTTTTCTCTTTTCCTTTTTTTTCGATTATTTCCTTGTATTGAAAGTGAATTCGTGGAACAAGAACATTGGCTAATAGATTTAGCATCGACAGAAAAAATCAAACGAGAAAAATTCTAGTACTTAGATTTATTACGTCTTACTTAAAATCGTATTAATTTAAAAATTGAATTTTTTTTGCTTCTTTACGATTATTATTTTTATAATTATTCGTTTCATAAAATTCATAGTTAAATTACATTTTAGTTCGTTATTAAGTATAAACGTATATGTAAATGTTTTGAAGTAAAGAAATGATGATATATAAAACATAACTAAACTTTACTAACATTTAAAATAACACATTTTATCATAAATATTTAAAATAATTTGTAAAAAATTTTTATGTTATAATGTTGAATTAAACATTATTAAATTACTTGTAGCTTAGAATTGCTTCATGTTTTCTTAATAAATTAGAACTAATCAGTATTCTTCAATAAATAAAAACTTTTAGAAAAATAATTAATAAAAATAAGAATTTTAAGCTTTTATGGGAATTGAAATTATTTTGACAATTTTATTGAATTTAAGGAACATATAAATTCTTTATTAAACTAATTTAAATTACTAAATTATATAAATTAACTAAATTGTCAAATTGCTTAAATATAAATTTAATCATTATAAATTAATACATTAGCATAATGTTATCTTAACAATTTGTTCACCATAGATTTTTATTATCAATAATAATTCTTTTTTAAGTAATATCTATTTGACCAATATACAATTTATACTATTATTGCACGTGAAAGTGACCCATGTCGTTTAGACACCCAGAGTAAACTGCATAGTGTCAGCACTAACGAAAAATGAGAGACAAAAGATAATAAAGCACAAACTACACTCAAATTGTGAAAAAAGAATACCAGAATGAAGTAATAATGAAGTAATCAGAACTAAAAAGAATGATTGGGACTTTTAGACGACTTGATAAACTTCCAATAAGTGAAGTTTATAAAAGAATAGACAGAAAGTCAACGCCGGCTTTTAGAAATAATGAGTTATTTCGAAAAACGACTCTTAACGCATGGGCTTTTAGTACGCGATACATTATGTTAAATATTGAAATCATATTTATAGTTTAAATATTTTGAAAATTATATCTAAAATTAAATATTTTTTATATATCATAAATATTTTGAATCATTGTCCTTTATAGTTACCCAATAGACTTTGGTAAGAATTTTACTTCCCAAATTATTATTATAGATTTCAATTGATAAAATAAAAAAGCAAGGACATTAAGATAAACTAATTACTTTAAGACAGAATGTTTACTTATATATGTAAATTAATATCCAAGAATAATTCAGAAAGTACAAATTACGCATTGGATTTTCTGAAATTCTTTTTATATCTACTGAGCACAAGAAATTTGCTCAAGAAATATAAAAGTTGTATTGCTTAAGAATTTTACGAGTATCAATAGTATGTCAAATACAAATAAAAACACCAACGACCTATTTAGTTCACGAGAACATAAAGAAACAGAAGGATTCTCCAAAGAGTCATTTCTTGCGCATGTGCTGTGCCCTTTTTTTCTTATGAAGCAACGCACGCGGCTATAACACACCCGAGCCACTCCAACGAGATACGTGACTCCCAACCGTAATTTACGCTCGCTCTCTTACTTAGTTTGCCATTGCACCACTTTTTTCGTAAAATCCAGATCAACTTCTCCTTTGCATTACCACGTGTTCTGCAAAGGTTGGGATCCTTTACAGCCGCGGAATTTTTATTTCAATTTGCAACTGGTAGCTCATTATCCTAGCTGACCCTTAGGTCTCTCGAGGTCAAGTTTACAAATTAATTCATAAAGTAAATATAGCAATCGATGAGATACTTTATCTTCTACATACAGTGTGTACAAATTAAAAAAAGTAAATTTCTGGTTTGGGTAGATAAAAATATTTATCTTTTATCCATTGATGTAATAAACGCGACTCTTTTCAAGGGTAAGTATTACGTAAACTATATTTGAAAGGAAAAATAAAATTAATATAAAATGTATTTCGATTCTTTTTGTTTTCATGATTAATTATGTAATCTTGTAGAAATATTGTCAAATTTTTATCGAATATAAACCAATTTTATGAATTGGTACATTACTGCTTCAGCTATACAATTGAGGAAATTTCTATTATACATTAATAAAAGTTTCTATAATTCTATAATAAAAATATAAAAAAAATCTATATAAAAACAAACACGTAACTGTATCTAATATATATGTATATTACAAAAACGAAATCTGAAAAGGTCAGAAATCATTGTCTAAGATTAATGTTTATATTGAAAAAACTATAACATTATCGACAACCATAAGTAAATTTACAAAGTATGACCATCGAATTAGAAGAAATATACTAATCCACTTATTTTAAGCAAAATATATCAAAATATATTCTATATTAATGAAATTATTTCAGGATGAAATAATAGTACTATAGCTTAAGTAACATTGTTTAAAACAAGATTTTCCTTTAAGAATGTTTACTAGTATGAAAATTTAAAAATTAATTTTAACAAAATTTAAGCTAAAAATTTTTCAATCGTGCAATAAAAATACATAATTTTAAATTTCTTTTATTATGTGAACCTTGAAACTGTTACAAATGTTGAAAGCCTATAATCATATTGAAAATTAATTCTAAAAATATTTCAAAAAGACAATTAAAAATTCCCTCTTCAATTTTTTAACAAACAAAATATATTTACAAAATGTATTCTGTTTTTTATGTTTTACGTAATTCTCTGAAAATACATATCACATATTTTTTAAGTATGAATCACGCAAGTTTCACAAGATTAAGGTATTTTTTACAAGACTTATAAATGAAAATACTCTATACAAATTAGTTTCTGAACTTAAATTAATAAATATATATTTTTTTAAATGAATTTTTAAATAAACAGTTTTTTTATAAATTTCATCGGATTGAATAAAAAAATCCGAAAATTAAAAAAAAATACAATTATTTCAGATTACATATCAGTTTCAAAATTTAACCTGAATCATTTATTCTACATATTCATTCCTTCTTGCATTATTATTCAACACTATGTTTTTAAGTTTTTATGGTTTAAATATTAAAAATTTCCAAAAAAATTCTGTAAAAACTTTAACGTAGATTAAGTTAATATATTATAAATGTTTTTCTTCGTTTTATTTATAAATTATAATACCACCGAATAATGTATTATTCAAACATTTCCATTCTATTATGTGTTATATTTCAAAATATAATGCAATAAAATTTCATTTGAGTAAATATTTGAACAGCATTATTTTTATACTTAATTGCATTATGATATTTATCAATTTAAATGAACCTCCTTAAGCAATCGTCTAAATATTTATTAATATGTTAAAAACAAAAATCATTTATATATTATATTAACAGTTAAATTTTAAAAGAACTCTTTTTTACGAGCTCTTTTTTATTATATTATTCATAATAAGAGTTCATAATAAGTTCATATTATTCTGTTCATTTCTTATTTCTCCTTCAAAAATAATTATTGATAATTGATAATTAATATAAATGTATTAAATTATTTGTACTCTAAAAAAAATCCCTAATTTTTTAACTTAGAACAGTTAAAAATTCTATAATGCCTAATATTTTAGTTTAATATATTGTAATTAAAGATATTTAAATGAATTTCATATATGTAAAACTTCAATTTTTTACGTACATCGATATTTGCATAATCTTTTCTTCTTTTATTGTCATTGCTTAACGTAATACAATTCTCTAAGACGTTTCGTTCTCGTCGTATTTTTTTTTAAGTTCTCAATACATTTCCTCCTCGAATGCATTCGCTTAGCCCCTGTGTAACCGCCATTCTGTATGCAGCTAAGTCTCGCTGCTGGAATCTACCCAAGGAGCTCTCCAGCGAAATATACCAGGAGCGCAAACTTAAAGTAAAAGATCGAAAGAGAGAAAGAAGCGAGCGTCAGAGTGAATGAGAAAATGAGAAAGAAAAGAAATTAAGAAAGAGAGAAGTAGTGAAATACACAACGACTTTAATGCTTTTACCAGTGCCGCGATTTGACTCGCAGAGCTCAATGACTTTACTCATATTATCTGCTAACTACTTCTTTGAGACTCAGCAGTTTTCGAATTTGTGTATTTGATCAAAATGCATTTTTTACCATATTTTTAACCATATAGATCCTCAGAAGTTGCACGAGAACTTACAATAACGACAACTTTAACTTAATGAATTATGAAATTCTTTGATTAATAATTTTATAATAATTCTTCAAAATTTTAATTTAATTACTATTATATTATTACAGTTACTTTATTTACCAGCACGTAGATTCATAACAAATACTGAATTTGAATGAGAAATAGCAAAACTGTTGAAAAATCTACATAACATTTTATTATAGTTTTTAAAAACCATTTTAAATTTTCACTGCAGTCAAAATTGATACTATTTCTAATACAAATTATTGGCGATTAATTACCTAATAATTATTAGAAATATTGATGGAAGTTTTGTTACATTCTTAATTATTATGAATATAAATAAATGTTTATTTTAATATATTAACTAAGGAAGATAGTTTATTATACGTAAGATATCGTTAAAATCGTATATAAGTATTCATAAAATATAATATGGGAACTTAAACAAATGTACAACAAACACAGAATTACAATAAATAAATATTTTTTATTTATTTGTACATTTATATTATGAATTTGATAAATAGTTATGTCATACATTATTTAATAAATATTGTACCTGTAATAGCAAAATATTGGTATAACTGAAAATTATAATAATTTGATTATAAGAATTACTGAGTATAAGTACTACCTCAAAAATTTGAAAAACAACTTATCAGCACAATTTTAAACATGACCCTCTGTCTTTCTTATCAAAATTATTTAACCGTACCTGAATAAGAGATGCTACAGCACTACTGAGTGTAATATAACACAAAAACTTACCATAAATCTGGCCCTGCGAACAACGAATCCGTTATATTTTGAAAAATAAACAAAAAATAAAAATAAAAAAAACACGGAAAGGAAAAAGATCCTTTGCGCCACCTGCACTCCTAGACACATTTCCGGCAAAGCACAGAGCGAAGGCTTTATCCATCATTATCGCGGTGCGCAGTTTTGTAGCAAATGGCACCACAACTGCAACGGTCACGGGAAAAGCAGAAACTTTTTCCGGCGCGAATGCGAAGTGGCCGAGATGGTAACAGGTGTTAATGCCTTTTCGAGTCCGGCAACGACCAATTTCCGACATCAGAAGACTGAAATTCCATGCGGGCAGAGTAAGGACAAAATGAGGCATTAATTGACTCTGGTTGAGTGAGACTACGCACCTGCGGTTTAAAGTACTCCGAGATGGGGTAATAACAAGGATTGAAGCAGCAACAAATATCAAGTGTTGATCAACAAATTCTCCTCTACGTTCTCCTCTCTTATTTGAGCTTCACTGGGTGAGGGTTAAAAAAAAAAAACAAGTTCTGTTCACGTTTTACACGTGGTGATGAAGTGATAAAAAAGACACGGGAAGAATCATTGAATGAGGACTGAGGTTTGAAGCTTTAGCTAATATTTCTCAACCGTAAAAATCTATTTTTATGCTTTTTACTTTAGGTATATATAGGAATCAGTTCTCGTTTTTTATCATGTCTTGTATTTATTATTAGATCGAAATCTTTTTTTAGTTTAACTCACGTGTTATGTAGAGTTAAAAATTTTTTAAAAAGATCTGATTTCTATAAATTTATGCTAACTTTTATATTAACACATTTTATGCAATAACTCTTTTTAAATTGTATGCATATTTAAGTAATAAAAACAAACCTATAACTAAATAACTTAAAATGTAAAGTAGGTTTATATAAAGAACATTGAAACATAAACAGAATTTGAAAGGAGTTTAAAGGTTGTAATTAATATTAATAACTGAAAAATTAGGATTTTTAATATGAATAGCTGAAAAATTAGAATTTTTAATACGAATAGCTGAACGAATATTTACTTACGCTAGTCTCAGATCTTTTTATTAATCTTTAAAAAATCTCTGGTACATAAAAAACTTTTTAATTATAAATTTTTATGAATAACGAAGTTACAACTACAGTTAAATATAGTGTGTTCTTATTCAAATAAAACTTATTAAAAATTGAAGATGTTCAGTTTGCAATAAATTTTAAATTTTATACTTTCATATCTTGTTTTTAAATTTAGTACAATTTTAATTTGTAATTAATATTTGTTTAAAACCTTTGCATTGTAACCTTAAATTTATAAAATTAACAAATAATTTTTTGACGATAATTTCTCGTTAGGAACATACTCATGATATATTTAAAATATATTTATACGTAAATATAACTTTATATGAAATTGTATATTAAAGTTTTAATATTTTAAATAATGCTATAATAAATAATTGTAATATGTTTTTGATTGCTCTTAAAAAAAAAGTATAAAGTTTAAAAGGTTCTGGATAACATTTATTATAATTATTAGCAGCTTAAAAATTAAAATATTATAGTACTTATCGTTAAGGTACAACTACCTTACTACCAATTGATTTTAAACTTTAATCAATTAAACCTAATTAGCTTCATTTAATACATGTTAAATTATATGTATTTTATAACAATAATCGTAAATAAAGCTTATTTTTCTTAGCTTATTTAAAAATTGAAAAGATCAAATACAAGATACTGTGGTCTGTTAAGGGCATTTCTGATTTCTGATTTCCCCTATTACTTTATTTCATCAAATTTTATGTTACACCATACGTCATCCAATGAAGGTTACACGATATGTTACAGAATTATAAGTATACTTCTTAATAATTATAGAATGGAATGGCTAAAGTATGTCATTGCATACATTTTTGTTATATTCATTATGTTTATATTTATGTTAATTATTAGTTTATTATTCAAAGAATCATCTTTTAAACATTTAATCCCACAAACATTATTATTAATTATTCATTTATTTACTCTAAATTTACCCTAAAGGCGAAAATATTTATATGCAGGGAACAATAATAGAGAAATAAAATAGATTTAATGTCTTATTTTTTTAATACATAAGAATCTTGTTTAACAATAATTTCTTTGTATAATAAGTAAGTTTATTATGTAGTCGAAGAAAACGTTATTGTAAGAAATATATTCAGATTCCAGATGACAATTTTAAGTAGTGGTAGTCCAAAAAAATGCATGAATACTTTGCTGCTATCAGTAAAAATTTTATTATAATAGTAATTATATTTTATTATAGTAGTAATTATAATTTTAAATCTAAAAGAAACTTTAATTTGCTGTTAGCAACAAAATTATCAATGCCTGATTAATCAATCCAATAAGTCAATAATCCATTGTTAAGACACAAATATTCTCCTAAAGAATGTATAGAAGTATGATTCTAAAATCAGTGTGCTTTAGTAGAGAAAAATTTAAACATCCGCTGTGCTAATCAATTAGTTTTCACTAATTGATTTCACCTGTAAAATCTTATAAAAGATTATTATCATTAATAAAACATAATTGGCTAATTAATTACCTGAGTCCACTTTATTCTATTAATAATATCAGTTTACCATTAATGTTTGTTTATCTCTGTTACAAAATAGTATCCTCTACAGAGATAAATCCATTTCTTAACTCTTATTCTATTTTTAAAAACTCTTATTCGACTTTCCAACAATATTAAGCACCACATCGATTGAACGAATTAATTATTCACATCCTAAATTAAATTTTATAAAAATCAATGATCTTTCGTAGACATACGGCTCTGCTGTCCCTGTAACTTCTGGTGCCGGATCGTGATCCTCGCCATATAAGCTTCAACGGAGAATCGCGTGACTCAAGAAAAGCCTCGTAACAATGAGCTCGAGATCGTCTAAGTAAAAGAAATGCAGCTGAGCGGTGGCTCAGCTGCATAAACAATCGGTGGAGATGGTCAGGAAGAAGGAAAAATGAGTGATAAGACAGTCAGTCGGCGAATGCATCGAAAGCCGCCGACGGGTAGTAGTTGGAGGAGTGGCGAGAAGAAGTGAGAGCGCGAAGGGCGACGTGTGCCGTTAAGGCGAAGAGGGCGTTCCTCAGGTACTGGGTAGAAGAGGAAGGAGTCGGCAGCCGCGCGGAAAGAGGTGGAGAAACACCTGTCGTCGTAGGGTCGCGTGGCTCTCGCGAGCTTGTCCTAGAAACCTCTTTCAAGGACTCACGACGCGCTCATTATGCTCCAAGCCTCCGCGGATCTTTAAGCTACGACTAACGGATTTTAGAGTTAAGGCACTTGAGTTGTGGCGGTTAGAATAACTCGCGTGCTTTTGATTTTACTCCTAGGTGACTTAGTTGTACAATTTGTTGAAACTATGCGCTTGACTTTTCTGCTTCTGAATCAAATTATGCAATGTCACAGGTCGTTGCAATTGTCTTTACCAGTAAATTGAATTACTTGTCGAAAGTCCAGGTGTTGAACTTTTTTGAAATTTAATGAATAGTTTACATTTATAAATTTATGTGTTTATATATTATTAATCTTCGATATTGCATTGTAAAGAATAGTTTCCAAATTAAATATTAAGATGTAAATTTAAGTCTTTTAAATACTTACTAACAATCATTAAAAATTAATTGCTTACGAATCTCAAATACTACATTCTCGGTATTAACTGATAGAACTATCTTTATTTAATATGTTTTCGTCGCATAATTCTATATCTAAAATCTTAACAGAATATTGTAAATATTCCAGATTTTTTAAATTGAATCTAAAATTTATAAACAAATCTTAAAACTTTTGTAAAAAATATGCTAGTAAAAAAATAAATAATATTCATTAACTGTTTGTTTTATATAATTAAATGGATGTGTTTTAATGGTTTAATAATTGTTTATTTGAATACTTAAAGCGTATAAAAATATACATACTAACTATGCAATAATAAACATTATGGAAGTATATTCATAAAAAACATATCGAATTACTTAGTCTATTCCTTCTTATATTCATTTTTTAATTCAGACCAGCTTAAGTAACGTCTACAATTGCATTCATACTTTTTATATTTTTATATATATTGAATAATTCTATAAAAAAATACGTTTTACTTAATAACAGTTATTAGAAAAAATATATACCTGGATTAAGAAACTTATTTAAATCATCTATTATCATTAAAATTTAATCATATACATTCTCTTGATTTTTGAATGGTTGTAATTTAATTACATATATTATATGGATAATCTTCATTAACTTCACAAAATACTATTTATAAATAACACTTTTATCGATCGCGTACTTAGAATTCGCAATTAATTAAATTGTCTTTGTGGATTTCGAAAGAGGTAAACTGTATATAAAATATTATCACCCCCATACATAATTCGTGTATAAAAGCATATAAAATATCTCATCATTTACAGTCCGATTATTCTTCTAGGGTACCTCGAAAAGGATTCGCCATATGGTCCCCTGCGAGACGAAGCGCAGGGCGAAGAAAGAAAAGTGAGAAAGAGAAAGAAGATAGATGGTTAGGGAAACAAGGAGGCGAGGTCATTTTTTTTTATTTAGTGCGTGCTGTATAATTAGGAGATTCCAAAAGAGATGCTGTTGTTATGGTCTCTGCCGCTGCTGCTGTTGTTGTTGCTGCGGCAGTAGCAACAACGACTTGTAGCTTCTATATTTCTTTTCTCCTCAAGCCGCCTCTTGTCAAAGATCAAGTCGATTCTTATTTTTTTCCTTTTTATTCTCGATAATATAGCGCGAACTTTTCAATAGTTGCCGAACGTGGTGTTTGTAATTTCGATACGTCGCTTTGTTGCGTCATCGTCTATACTGCAGGTGAGTGAATCATTGTAGGGACACATACAAATTTAAAAGATGTAGAGAAGATCTTAAAAATGCCAACACCGTAGACGCGCAAAATTGTTCTTTTGGTTATCCAGGAAATTTGCAATGATCATATCTTGATTTTTGATAGTCAGATAAATATACAGACAAATAGATAAATCAATAAATATATCTATCTATCTATCTATCTATCTATCTATATATATAGATAGATAGATAGATAGATAAATAGATGAAAAACTAAGTATAAAGATATTTAAATAGAAACACTTATTTTCAAGGAAAAAGAAACTCGAATCGAAACAAGCGTATTCAAAACCATAATTTTTATGTCAAACCATTGCTGTTACTAAAAATGTTTAAAATAAAAATTGAAAATTGAAGCTTTTAATATAGTCTGGGCGTTATCTACGGATTATTTAAACTTGCTATTTAAACTTGTAATATTAATCCGATAAAGCAAAACAAGATATTATCGTAAATGCCAAAATTAAAAAAAGTACCTCATTGATAAATAAAAACGATCTACTCGCGAAAAATAAAACCAAATCCTCTTACCTAATTCCAGGAGGGAGGGATCCTTTTTACAGTGGTGTGTGTGTGTATGTGTATGCCATGCGACTATTATAAATGTGCAGCGCACGCGCACTACACATATGTCGAAAATTAGCCGTTTCCGTAAAAAAGTGAGGATTTTTCATTTGAATACATATACGGATACGTTTTTAGTGTCGAAATTTTCTTAACGTGTGCAGACGATGCGACCTTTTTATTTCTCCATTTTGTCCCGCATTCACGCGACTCTCCTTCCTCTTTCCGCTTCATTAAGGTAGTCTTTGTCAATGCTGTGTATGACCACACGGTATAGTTCGTTCACAAGTTCCGCCGAAAAACCGCATCGCAGATGCACGAGCCACTTACATGCTCATCAAATGAGCTTACATGTCTTATTTCAGAATCACCTTTAACATCACTGACCTTTTTAAGACGTTTAGACATTGTTAAACGATCGAAAAAGACTGCGATTCAAAGCTTTTTGAGAATTTAGATTTAGTGACTCGTTGCTTTATAATGAACAAATTCAAGGAATATATGTTATTATTTTACCAACTTAAAAATCATAGTTTGTAAGACAAAAATTTTTTTATTCATCTTTTAAACAATGATACTTAAGTATTAATTGTATCTATGAAATATTTTAAAATATATAAATATATATTAAAGTATAAAATTAGCTAAAAAAAATAATAATGTGTATGCCCTGCTAAAAAATATTTGTAATATATCGAGAGTGAAAAATACATCAAAATAAATTATAAACACCCATATAGAAATCAATTAATTTTCTTTATTTTCAGACCTATCTAACTTATAATACTATTTAAGTAAAAATTATACTTCGAAAATTAACGGTATAATATACGATAAATACTTTTTTTCTTGAAATTTAATATTCAAATTATTTTAATAAATGTTTATACAGAAACTGAACTAATTTTTAATACATTTTTGTAATTTATCCATTTAAAGCTATCACAAAACATCACCAGCATTACAAACTTACCAACAATTATATAATTTAAGTAAAAAACCATCAAGGGCTCATATTTATTAATTTAATAATATTAATGATGTTGATATCACTATGAGAATCGACAATAAAATTTGAGTTTTTAAATTAAATATACTTTGAAAAAATTGTCTTTATTGTAAATAACTAATTTCATTATCTATCATTAAAAACTTCGTTTAGATAAATTGAGCTTTTCTTATTTGCTATAAAAATTGTTGTCTCACTTGTTACATAAAAATAAATTGATGAGTTGACATAAAATTCTAGTTACTAACTATAAAAGACCATTCGATTATCACTAATAAAAGTTATTTAACTCGATAGTCAACGCGAAGCACATTAGACATAAATAAACTCTTGTTTAAAATAAAGCTAAATGTAAATTATACAGAGCTAAAAAATACTCAATTCGATATCCTTCATAATTACGTTAGTACCTTTTGGATGCACCAACAAGGCCAGTAGCCAGTCGAAATTCGAGGATTTCAAGAAAAACAAACTTCGAAAAATACGAGAAAGAGAACAAAAAGTAAATCCTACCAGGAACGACAGATGAAAAAAACCTAAGTATAGAACGTGAAAGTATAGATACGACGATCGTAGAAGAGGAATGAGAGAGTGAAGGAGACAAAAAAGTGCAGCCCGAAAGCGTAGCCCTAGGTGGGCCCAAGAACGCGCCTGGACGCCATCGCTTACGACAATGCAGCGTTAGAGAAACGCGATATCCATTTACCCATAGCTTCATCTCGAAACCTGAAATTACACAAAATCGCTGTATGGGCATACGTGGACCTAAGCGCGCGCGCACGTTTCCCTTTCTTTGGATTATTTCATATGTGAGCGCGTGTCTTCCGATCGTTGTCCGATCGCTAATACTCCAACGGCACTGGAGTTTCTTCATTCTTTTGGTCGTCTATATCCCCTTTCGCTCCATTTGCTTCACTATTGGAGGCGAAGTACCATGTAAGTAGCTCTTTCAACGTTTAACGTCATTTCCTTTTGTTTCCTTTGACTCTTTCTTTGAGTGAAGCGCGCGTTGAAGGACACGTATAAGTATTATCAACGCGTTGGATGGAAATTTCGATGTGACAGCCTAAAACTTTCAAGACAAGTCTTCGTAAATCAGATTTTTTCATCGTAAAGAATTCGATGATCAGTTTTATAGATAGATGTTTGGTACAAGTAAAAATTTCACTCAACTCCAGGGAATTGTTTCTTAATCTATACAATTGAAGAAAATATACGATTTCTTTACATTGTCTGAGAACATCCTTTTTTTGTGTTAAATATATTTGCATGATAAATTACTTGAATAAAGTGAAATATTTTACATATCCAAGACTGGTTTTTTCTTATATATAGATATGACGCTTAATTATTTGCGTTTAAGAATATACAAAAAATTTAGTATTCAGTAGTATAAAACATTTAATATCTTATCTGCACATTTAACGTTATTAAGAGTATAAACACTTTTCTATACAAATTTCGAATTTGTTATTTCGAATTTATTATACTCTTAATTATTTAGGTTATCGAATACAAAATCCTTTTGTAATTTCCAATTTTAGAAATCTGATTGATTTCTAATTCTATTTTTAATCTACATATTATATTGATACTCTTAAAAACTGTGCTTGAAGAAAATACATGTATTAGATAAAATAATATTTAATAATGTGTTTATGTTCTTAATGAATTATAAAAATTTGACACCACTAGTTAAAGTTTAATATTGACTTCAAATATCTTGAATATATTAACTGAAATTAATGTTTAAGTTCTTAATAAAAACTTAATAAATAAAAAAGTAACAAAATCTAAAGCTTATTTTCAAACTAAATTTGATTTTGTTGAAATTTTGTTGAAAAAATTATAAAACAATTACAGTAATAGTGTCGCATAATTGCACTTGAAAAAGTTACATATGAAAATGTATATGGACTCATACACTTAATAACCGTATAACGCTATAATTTGACATATTGATTAACAATACAAGAAAGTAGAAAGTAGAAGAAAATAGTTATACATTTTAAAATGTATTTAATGGTCATAACCTAATAATATTTAAAAAATCTTATTAATGTAGCAATCCAGTCATTATTCAAGTATGATATACTGTCCAATGAAAAATGATTGATTTCACACGATCTAGTACAAATTGTACAGGTTCCATTTTCAGCTTGTTTCGTCAGCCTCTAATTGTCCTCTCTCCTTCTAAAGTACGTCCGTCATAAGGCACGCATTTGCCGCCATAAAAGAGGCCCTTTTTACTCGCGCACACGGGTGATAATGAAAAAACGGAATAAAAAGAGGGAAGAAAGCGTGGCACGCGCGCGTTATGCTTTTCTACAAGGTTTGTTTTTTCGTTCGATTGTTGCATGTATACCTCGGAAGAGGGAGAGCACTGAACTATAAGAAGTCATATACGCGGATAACACCTCACTGAGCTCATTTTGGAAATCAGCTGAAACTGTTCCTCTGTAATTCTTAGTAGTACTCATTTTTGTCATTTGTGTAAAATGTTTGTATAGTTGGACATTAATAAAAAATGTGACCAATAAATACTAATTGTTATTTCTTTACGAATAGAGATAAGATGTTTTTAAATTTCAATTAAATAACAAATTTTACAAGTTTTTAAATATATTATGAATACGCAAGTGTCACAATTAATATTGAAGATTATTTAATCACAGTGTTACAGTTAAAAGAATATTCTTGATTATTCATTGTTGTAAATGTATTGCATGACCAAAAATTACCATCGCTTAGCTCATACATATTTTAACAGTGATCATTGCTAAAATTTGCCTGTATATACAACTTGATATAATATATTTTGTTTAAAATATTTGTCTCAAAAATAAATATAGTATTTTAATTATAGTATTTTCATGTAATAAAAAATTCCTCGTAAAAATAGTATTTTTACTTCTAAAACATTGACATTTGACAAATTAGATATTCATAAGTAATTTCATATAGATTTTCTTTGCGTATCCTATCAAGTAACAATTCATTCTCCTATTTTTCTTACAGATCCGACCTACTTGCAAAGTCATTAATTAAATTCTTCATCGAACTGAAACTTATACTACACGGAGCTACAAATAACTTCATTTTATTCGGCTTTCAAAATTCCATCAAACTTCGATTTAAGATTATAATTACACCAAATGAATTCGTGCTTAGATGTACGAACGCGTAAATACGTCCCGAGAACTGTTCGACGATGCCGTCAAGAGAAAAAGCGAAGATACATACGATGGATGCATACAATGATGAAGCGATCGCCGTAAAGAATAATGCAACGCATTCAAGCATCATAGTGTCTCGGAAACTCGAGAGACACGAGAGCTCCGGAGCAGATCTGTTGCATCTGCCGTGCTGTGTACCCCCCCCCCACCGACAAAATTACGGCATAATACATTACTGTGCCACGGGTCCATCACGCGCGCACATGCATGTAACACATTCATTCTTACGAAAACGTAACGAAACTATTCTTTGCGATCCGTCAGTCTCCTGCTTGATATGCGCCCTCTACCTCAATCTGTCTCTTTAAGCTTAACATGGAGAGTGGAATACTAATGCGTATCGACGTGTCGATACATCGTGAATGATCATATACGCTTTTTTCTTAAACAGACACTAGCGACTTTTTAACGCAGTAGTTTTTTTATTTATTGATTCTAGTAAACTTTTAAACTTATGAAAAGATACCCATGTTCAGATTTTAGTTATTACTAACATGTTTTGTTACACTAATCTATACTATAAATCAACTTACATTAATTTTAATTTATTAGTTATTAAGAATGCAACTCACGTTTGTACATCAAGTCATAATTTCTAATCAAGTTTATTTACAAAAATAGATAAACTAGTCATAGTTTCTCTATAAATAGCGCAAAGAACTGTGCTATTCATCGAAACTAACTGAACCGACAAATTTGTGATATATATCTATTGCTTATAAAATATTACTCGTTAAGAACTGATCTCGAAAACAAGCAGAATGTTAGTGGATTATTTATTTTTAACTTTTTTTTACAAAAACAGTTTTTTAACAAATAACCTAAGTGTATAATAAAAAGTATACGAAAAATGTAAATGATAAAATTTAATGTTTGAGTAAATCGAAAATCTAATTAAATTATGAATATTTTACAAATATTAGGTTTTACAAAATCTAAAAGTAATAAGAAAACGGTATCAATTTATTTCGCAAAACTTAATTTCGCCCTTTAGTATGAAATATTACGCTTATACAAACCAAGATTTTTAAAATCAAAATAGCTAGTGATTAATGTCCAAGCGCCACTAGACACTAATAATTACATGAATATTGCCTACAAACAAATATCAAAAGAAACGGCCACATAGGAGTTTCAGACACTTGTAACAAACAAAGAACGCAAACAGTATAAGAAGCATAGCCAGCGGATACATAGGAAAATAATCGATCCGTTGGCACACTCAACGATTTACAGTAGTACACACAATGACAGAGTAGCGAAAAGGAAGAATAATAAAAAAAAGAGGGAAAAAAATTATAAAACAGAAAACTCATCCCAGATTGTATCGACATCTCGTGGAAGGATGAAAGTGCATACACGCGCGTGTATGCATAAGAGCAAACAAAAAAAAGGAAGGGAAGCAAGGAACCGAGAATATCGACTTCCCCCATTGAAGCGAGCGCTCACTTTTTCTCTCCCGGTTCGTAGCTCAGCTGCGCGCGTCCGTGGACCAGTTTCCAAAAATCTGGCACATATTTTGCCCGTCGCGTTCACGCACGCGCGCCCTCCACCTACCCCTTACTCGTGGCTAGTGAAACCGCGTCACTCATGTGTGCAGTTTGTGCACACTAGATAGTCACGTGCTGATCGCACCGACTCGATCACGCAGCGATGCTTACTTTCTTACTCACTTTCTCTATTTTTCTTTGACGCCTGATTTCATTTACGCGCGCTCTCAAAGCGTGTTTATTCGTGTATCCTTCGGCTTTTTGCGATTAACAGCTATTAGATTCGCAAGTTACTACAACTTTTCAAATCCACCTTCTTTTAGCGTGTCAAAGACTACTATTTGATATTCATAGCGTCATACTATAAGATTATTTTCGTATATTTTTATCAATATATATAAAAATGTCGCGTTTTCAATGATAAATTTAGATTACTTTTCTATTTTGATTTCCTTTTAATTCTTCCTTTTTAGCGAATGGAAGTTTATAAAAACTTTCAGTCAATATGTAATCTGAAAATGAATGTAGAAACAACTATACGAATTTCCAAGACAAATCAGATAAATAAATAAAATGCTTAAATAATGAAAAAATATAGACATTTATTAACATTTAATATTTAATTTTATTGAGGGTCACAAGATGTTATAATATAACGTATTAAGGATAATAATGAAAAAAGACAACAAGGAAACAATTAAACAGTCCATTTTAATAATAAAAATAGTTTCACAAAACAAGTCATGATTCCGTTTAATTCGTAACGGAACATCCATTTATTGATTAAACATTTGACACATTGCGAAAAAGTCCCCTAATATATAATATACTCAATCGCTTCTGAATGATCTTATATAATTTTTTATCCACTACTAAAAATCACAATGAATTCACAAAACACGCACATTATTCATTATGATCTCAGTATTGAATTAGAATTTGGTTCGACGGCAGCACATGGTTTTTTTCTTTATTATCGTTTATTATTTATATAAAATTTTACGAAAATTTTCTGATATCATTTATTATCGTTATACGCTGATATATTCATTTTATGTTAACCTGTTTTTCCATATAATAAATTACAAATGTCTGACCAGCAAAATTTTTATCTTTTATAACTTTGTTAACTTTTTGTACGAAAATAATTTAAGAAATTGCATAATAGTAATATTATTATTTAATGAACAACATTAAATAAATCTGTAAATAATATAAAGTTAAATAAACGAGTATCATAATGTAAAAAATGTTAGAATTAATAGTAATAGTTAGAATTAGAAGTAATAGTTTTTTTAAAAGTACCTAAAGCACGTACAATTTTAAAAATTAGTGCCGTCAAATTTCTTTCACAATAATAATACTGTTACGCAAGTTCTTAATTTCCATTGCCTTCTGACTTTATTACATGTTCACAGTTTTTTCTCAACTTTATTTAGTTCTTATCTATAGGAATACTATGCAAAATCAGTCTTGTGGTTGAGATATATTAAATGTTTGGTGAGGTAGTGTTAGTTTCATAGTATACACTTGTAGAATTATCGGAAAACTTTTCGCCTCCGTATTTAAATAAATAATATTTTCGATATTTGTAACAATTACCGAATTTTGCAATGAATTTTTCTTTTGAATATGGTATATAAAATGTACGAAAACCTAAATAATGTTTAATTTATTTTCATGAATTATATGATACTCTCATTTTAATATTTTATTGAAATTCAATTACAATAATTAATTATATAGAACGGATAATATTTTAGAACTAATATTTAAATATACACTTCATTATTTAACATAGTTTATTAATTTTATGTAGGTTAAGAAAATAGTTCTTTTGATTAGCTAGTATACAGCATGGCGCCGCAATCATTTTATAATCCTTTTTCTTGTTAAATTAAGAACATTTTCATTTTAAACGCGAAAGTGATTGTTCTATAAAGTATGTAAACTGTTTAAAAGAATTAAAGAGAAAAGTATTTTCGACAGTATTGAGTCGACGCGCGAGGTCGTTAGAGTTATAGCGAGAATTCACTTGCTAGTTAATTTTTCCTTATTAATTATTATTATTCCGTGCTATAATCCTCATAGTATTTTGTATTGCATTACTTTTGGTATAACTATAAGTAGGTATACATCATATAAGTATTATATAAGGTCTGAATTTGTACCGTATGTTTTGTTGCATGTTCGAGAATTCGGTTATAAGTGACAAATTCATTTCTATGTGATAAATATTAGGGTCTTAAAATTTTCTTTTCTATAAATATTTATTTAAATAGTATTTTCTTATGAGTTGTAATAGAATTGACAGTAACTAGACAAAAAGATTATATTCGTGATAGGAGTATTAATTTATTCAAATGAATCAAAAATATAGTTATTTTTGTATGAAGTAAATTAGAATGAATTTCAGTTTCAAATAAAGTTTAATTTAAAAAAACCAAGTAATGTTATTTTTTTAAATTATAAATTTACTCTGAATTATAGCTAAGGTCTTTTCACTTCAATTCAATAATATAAATATATTAAAATAAAAGTATACTTATTCTCAAATTCTCGAAATGTTGATTACACATTGTTACATGCAAGTTCACAGTTTTCTTTAGGATTTGGTTAAGATTCGTGCCGTACAAAACTTTTTAAGAGCTAGAAATGGTTATACTTTAATATACGATTCAGTTAAATTCTAAATAGTTCTTTTTAAAAATATGAGATCCAATTAGGATAGCTTTTTCTCTTTTGTATTTATTTATATAGAGAAAATATTTTCATATCGCTCAATTGCCACATATTATTATATTAATTATATCAATAATAATTCTTATTATACAAATTATACAAGAAAAATACGAACGTTATCTTTTAATAATTCAGAATTTTTCTACAATGTTTAAGCCGTTATTTATTCATTATTTTTTTATTTAAATACACATAAATATAAATAAGAATATTATTCGTTTCATAATAATCACGTGATTACTTTATTGGGACAACAATGATACTTAATATTTTAAAAGAATGATATATCGAATTCGTGCTTTTATTATTATAGGAAAAAGTTAATATTTTTTCATTAGTTTACATCTTCAGTAACAAACATTTTATATAAACACATTAAAAAATCAATAAGATTTTAAACAAATTTTTTTATCATTGACAATCTTGAAATATTGATTTGTATAAAATTACAGGAATATAAACCGATTTTAGTACCTTTGCATTATGTATTCTGATTGTTTTGCACCTTTTTAAATAATTAAACATAAATTCCAATCTAATTAAAAAAAAATTAAAGTATCTAATTAAAGTAACCTTCAACGAGACTTGAATTGACGTTTATTAGAAGAAAGTATTTATTAAAAGCATGAGAACGAAGAAAATTATATTTGCTTGATTAGAGTTCGATAACTTCAAACTTTGTCAGTGCTAAAGAGTGCTAATATTATTTACACGTAAATATTAAAATTATTATCAGGTTAAACTTTAATTAGCTAAGCATAAAAGTATAATAATAAAATTCATTTTAATTTGATTTTATTAATAGCATTTCTAAATATCAACTAAAATTTATTTTTAAAAATGTTTGTAGTACAATTTTAATAGTATTAATTATCAAGTATCTGATAAGCATGAAATAACAATCTGAAGTGTTATTCATAGCACATTTATAAAATAATTTTTTTGCAGATGATCAACGAGTGTTTTCCAGCTGTGTGGGTACGCAGATCCATCATCGTGGGCAAAAAATAGTCGTAAATAAAGGATCGCGTCAACGCATGAATCTCAAAAGTCAAGGTTAAAGAAGGCGGAAACGACGCAAAAACCTGCTGTAACCTAACCTTGATACTAAACCCTCCCGTAAAAAAGGCGACACAAAATCACATGCATAATTTGAGAAAGAATTCTTCCCTTTTTTATCTTTCATTCTAACTTTTAGCATGAGCAAAAATTCCTCGTTCTCGTTTCGCTCGCGTGCCTTTTGTTACACTTTTTATGTCTCTCTCTCTCTCTCTCTCTCTCTCTCTCTACATCATGCTACGTATATGCGATGGTTTCGTATTATTTTTTTTTCTTATAAAGGGAGAAGCGAGAAAGACTGAAATTTTTCTAAGTTTCTCTCACGCGCTTATTTATTTACATTATATGTGCGGGTTGGTCGGAGTGGCTTGCCTTTTTGACGGGGTGAGAGCTCCAAGTCTACTGACCTCTGTCGCCGTCTTTTTCAATCGAGTACGTTTTTATATCTTTCTAAAATTACAATTATTATCTGGCATGGCTTTTTATATGTATAACCGTCGAAGGATGTGCAAAAATCTTAGGTCCGTGTGAAACATTTTCAAAAATGATTTTTTCGAGCTTTTAAATTACGTATTTTTAATAAGCAATTTATGCTTTAATACGCAACTAATGTATGTAAAGTTTACGAGACTAAATTTAATTGATTATTATTAAAATAAATACATAGAAATGTTATTCTATTTTTTTACTTTAATAAAATCTAGTAGTGTTAATAATTTTAAGTGTCATTTGTTATCTCATATTTTATCAACGCATATGTATAAACTATTTCTCAATCAGAAATAAATATTTAATGATAATTGTAGTAACTGAAGATGCTTTGTACTTGTTTTCTCTAGACTGTGCTTTATCTAAAAAATTGTATTACAAAATTAATATTGGATAATATTCTTTTAAATAACAAATATATTGAATCTAAAATCTTAAAAATCTTGCAAATTTTTAAAAATCGATATATTTCAGTGCACCTAATTCTTGAGCGCAACTTAGACCACCTATGGTCTGCGTGTGGTCATAATTTTCTAATTGGTTTGAAACATGTTAACAAAATCTCTCGGAAAAATCCTCCAGTTTACATTCGTTCGTTGTCGAAACGAATAGTCTGATAGTAAGGATTCATCGTATTATTCCAAGGACTAAAGATTTTTTAATGGCTGCTTTTTCGTAAGATAGAGAGAAAGAAAAACGAGACTGACGCAGTCGCAGCTCTTATTTCAAACAAAAGAGTGTAGACGAACGAAGAAATGCGAGCTCACAGATACACGTGGGTAGGATAAAGAATTGATATAATATCTCTACATATAATTTTCTTTGACCGTGTCAGGGATCAGTAACTCGCAGGGTAAACAGTGTATTTTCGTTCGATTTATACCTACATACCTACATACGTACATATATATGAAATAAATGAAGCATCCCGCAGGCGAATATCTTTTCTCCCTTTCTTCTTCTCTTTCTCCGCGCATCAACAAGCCCATTTATTCCCTCTCTCTTACTCACTCTTTTCGTTTTCTCTAGAGTTCCTCATCCATTCGAACAAGAAAGGCTCTTTAAATATCATCTGAGAAAGGTTTTCTATCTTGCTTTCGCTTCTGCGTGTTTTTGCGTGTAGAGGGCTTAAGGATCATCGATGAAAGAAAAAAGAATATATCTTGATCGAGCCTGATGAACCATGAACAAAAACGCAACCCGACTCGACGGATAGCAGATTGCTTGTGTGCATACGCATTAGAGATAGAAAATAATGCGAAAATGAGAGGAATCGCGAGAAAGCCTCTTTTTTTAAACCTTTTCGGATTAAACTTATAAAATATCATTTCTAATGAAAAAATGTTTTTATGAAAATTTTAGTTAATATTTTACTCTTATTTTTATGCTTATTTTAATATTCTAAAAAATATATTATTTAACTTAAATTTTACTCCAAATGAGAATAATTCAAGGTAAAATATAGAATTGAAAGACAAGTATCTTTTTTAGCCAATGTTAAAATATTAAAGTTCAAGGTTTCATTTTAATAAAAAATAATTTTTTCTTATCATGATTAATCTTTTCGTTTAAATAATTTTATTCAGTTTTATCTAAATTTTCTGCTGTTTTATTAACGATAAGCATATCAATGAACTCACGATCCTCATAAAGAATAAAGTTAATTATGAAAATGTTGAGTGATAAGTGACTTCGGCGAATATAAAAGATAGTCGAAAAGTACGAAGTGAAAGTACGAAATAGGATAGAAAAATACAGGGAGAAAGAGCGAAGTTCAGGAAATGGAAAGTATAACAAAGAGAGAAAAAGGAGAGCTCGCTCAGTATTACACTATTGTGCGGATTTTCTCTAGCAGTTGCTATCCTTCTGCTATACTTTTCCTTTTTCTTTTGTTCCACGCGAGGTCGATGATACATAAACATTGCCCAGGCGGTCAATTTTCAAGCGAAATCTATGCGCGAGTATCTGTCGAAGTTTTCTCGTAGGCTATTCGTAAAGAAGGGGAGAAAAAAATTTAATTTCCACGCGTCCGTTTCTCTATGGGAGAAAAGAACGGAAATGCGTAATTATTCAAAAAAATCGGATATCTGTTAGGTGCGTTTAGGCACAAAGAGGAAAATGTAAGAAGAGATGTAAAAGAACCTTTCGATGCCATAGTTTTGTTTTATGTGATCAAAATACTAGTTCCTACCTACACGAGCTCATTGAGATTTCCAATAGCATCTATCAGTTATCTGTTAGAAAATCGAGAATATGTAGGTCTAATTCAACCTCAACAAAAGTGCATAAGGATATTGTATGGAAAAGATTCTTTCTAATTTTCAACAGAACAATAATACCAGTTTATTTTACGTTTCACTGCATGCTTTCAATTAAAATAGAATAACGCAAAAATTTCTATAGTTTAGTTACCTTCGTTGAATTATAATACTGTACTTTCGGATATTTATTGTGTTAATTTGTGTAAAAATGTACAAAAATTAACAAGGAATTTTTAATAAATAGACTATCTCGCTGAAATACGTATTACTTAATAATTTAAAATAAGAGGCCAAACATTATTCGAAAATATTTCAATACTATTCGAATTCCTTTATTTATTTAATGTCACCCATATTGTGATAAAATGTCTTAAAGTTCTTAGAAACTGTGAAAAAGTCTAAATAATTAAATGTTTATTTTTTTCTTTAGTATGTCACAGCAATGTTTGAAAAAGCGCTTTATACATATAAACAGACGAGGAAATGAGTAAATAGACTCTTTGCTGACGATCACTCGATTAGATTCGTTGAAAATAAGAAATTAAGAAATTCATATTAAAAGTGGCCACGAGAAACTAATGACGCCAATCGGTAATATGGCTCAACAACGCCTCCAGTCTGCCTTTTGCACGTTACAATTTTGCGTAAGGCCATCTTCGGTCCATTCCTTAGGTCGGCGTGTTAAAAGTACGTGGAAGCCGTTTTGAAATAAGAAGTATCGGTCAGTCCTGACGAGGGCAAGAGTGAAAGGAACGCGATAGATGACGGGCCTGTAGTCTAGGGCGAAACGAGAGCAATTTGCGGCTCACATCTCGCGCGAGCGAAGGTGCGGGCCCAAAAGGGACACGAACCATTGTTTGAATTCGGCCCATGCCGAGATTGCGTCTCAATACAATGGTAGGCTTGACCTCGACTTTCAACATTTGCATGGCGTTCTGGCCGTTCATATAAATCAGTGGCCAGAGGCAGGGGTAGCTAGCATCTATTGAGAGGGGAGCTTGCAAAATCTGGTCCGCGAATGCTGCGTCCTGCGGAACAACGGAAAGACTATTCTTTTCCTAGGACACTTTCGTGCGAACGGATACATTTTTCTTTTGTTTCGCATGGCCTCACTGAAATCGTTGTCTAGCATTTGTCGTGATATTTTTCTTATGCGTTTATTAAAGCATTACCATTCGAAAATTGTAATTTTGTTTTTCGGAACTAAGACAATCGATTGGTAATACTTAATTACTTAAATTCAACTAAAACAGATTTCGAATTAATTTTTACGTAAAATATTATTAGAACAAAGATTAAATAAATTAGTTTTGTTTTTACGGTATGAAAATGCTGTTCTTCGGTATGTTCATTGTTTCGTTTTTGATTATTCAAATTTTTAATCATCAAAAATCTTTTATGTCAATGTAAATAAAAATATAAATAATGAGACTGATACTTAAATCTTTTTTTATATTCCATTTGTTTTAAAGTGAGAATCAATTGTAACCTTTCTAAAATAAATTTGGAGTAAAACAATTATAGGAAAATGATGTTTTGTAACATCATATTTAATATAAGCTAATATAAGCTTAATACACGTTTAAAAAACAGAAATAATTATCATAAAAAATCAAATAATTATGAATATTAGTAATATTTGCTACGAAATTTTTTAATATTTTAAATTTTTTGAAAACTTTTAAGTATGACGAGTATTTATGCGTTTAAAGAATGGAATTTAATTTAAATTATTTCTTTTGAGACAATTAATTTCGATATAATTCATGAGACTTAAAATGTAACTAAAATATAAAAAAGGATGGTAAAATGAAGGAAATCATAAATGGTAAAGTAATATAAAATAAATAGAACGAAAAATTCCTTAAAACATTGAGCATGTATTCTTTACTTATTCACGATTTAACAAGTCTTCTCTCGGCTCGCTAATTCTAATATCGGTCGTTGCGTCATCACTTTTGATTTTTGTTTTTCTGTACAAGAGGTAATTATGGTGATGATAATGTAACAACAAAAATAAATATAAAAAACAATCATTAGACGATTATCTTAATAAGGATTCAAAGAACAGAAATAATATAATATTATAATAATAAGAATTTAATAATAATAATAATAATAATAATAATAATAATAAAGGTAATAAAGATAATGATAATAAAAGTGTCGAGCCATGCAAAATACAGCAATAGCTTACGACGAGCGACTAATTTCCTAGCGATTAACGAAAATTAACTAGCGAATCAACTAAAATTTGTTACATATCGTTTCGCGCGCGTATAACCAAATATACCAAAGTTATATATACCGTATATATGCGCGTATATACCGTATATACCAAAGTTAATAATAAGAATATAGAAATTTTATTTTGTTTTCCTGAGTGTTAATCAGCCAACATAGCTTATACCAGCTAAGACTTTGACATACTAATTGTTCATAATCTAATAGTTCATAAACGAGTGGCAGTGAAATCGAATAACTCCCAGGCTTTTATTTGATAAGTGCATAATATTAAGACGATATTAATTCTCCACGACGAGAAATAAAATTTATCCTTCGTCTTTGATGAAATAAGAAATTGCATTGTTTTAGGTCGATAAATTGTACTGCTATTAATAAATGTGAAACGAGAATGAGGTTAGTCTTTGGACAATTCTATATAAGTGAGTTACGAAGGCGACAGAGAAGAGGCAGACCGATACGATCACTCTCCCCGTTTTTTTACTGTAAAAGGAACTTGTATACCAGTAACATTCACACTATTCCACAAAATGTTATTTTTTCGTTATTTTTAGTAGTTTTACCTCTTTCGTTATCATTCTAAAAAGTTTCATTTTTAAATTTCGCGAAAGAATTTTTCAATCTCATGCTCACGCGCATTTACGTATATATATATATTTATTTATTTATTTATTTATATCCGCTATGAAGAACATACAAAATTTAGTGTCTAATTTCGGTTGTTCCTTTTGTATATTTTCAGCGGACATTTTCTCAGTCTCGCACACGCACGGGTATATACCTAACTAATAGATAATTCCTTTAGTTTCTCCCTCCTAAATTACACACAATTCGTCATCGCGTCGGGCACGTGAGGAAATCTTATGTCGCACCGATTTTCCGAGTCGATCGAAGGAACGACAAATGCAGGTTACATTTATGTACAATCGTGTCCGACCTTCGAATACAGATCTAAATCCATATTTCTATATAGATCTCTATATAATACTACATCTTGTATCTTCTCTTCCTTTATACACATATACATTATATAATTTATACATCGAACACTTCACTTGAAAAATAAATCGCTAGCTTCACCTAACGCGGCGCACATCAGGTGCGAATAAGCTGCTAGGGCTAGCCCTGGCCACGTCCAGGTCCTCTACGTCGTCTTCTTCTTCTTCCTCCTGGACGATGTCGCTACTAGGTGAATGGCTCATGGGTGAGCCCCCGCCGCTGCTGTGTGAGTGTGAATGCGGCCTCTGTAGTAGCATTTGATGATGATGGCCGAAGCCAAGATCGCGACGGTCCCTGATTCGTGTTGCGGACATCGATAGATCCTCGGGCTCGGTCTGCTCGGGAAGGTCGACGGGTATGCCGGAGAGATTGAGCGGCAGAGTGGGTGAGGTGCCGAGAGCCGCAGGTGAGGGTAGCTGGTGTACGGTCGGTACGGTGGACCTCCTCAGGGTAGCGGAATTTTGTTTCTGACGCGTAAGCAGTGAATCCTCGTTCATTTCGACGTCAACGTCAATGTCGTCCTCGAGGTCGTCGCTGCAAGCGAGAGAGGGAGAGGCCGCGTGAGCCGACCTACCAAGCTGAACGCTCACGAGGCTCCCGGGCAGAATGGTTGTGGCGTTGGCACCGCCGCCGGCCCCACATTTGTGGTGAACCAAGTGGTGCCTGCGGCGGAAGCGCATATGGCAGTGCTCGCATTTGAAGGGCTTCTCATTCTTGTGGATGAGCAGGTGAGCTTTAAGTTGATTGGAGTCGCTGAACTTGGCGGCGCAGAGCTCGCAGGCATACGGTCGCTCTCCCGTGTGCACACGTAAATGCCGACGGAGATTCGCAACCTGGACGAACTGACGGTCGCAGTGGCTACAATGGTATGGCTTCTCTCCCGTGTGTAGACGCATATGCGTTTTCAAATGATGATCACGCGTAAATCTGTAAAATTATTAATTGAGTACATCTCATTTCACTGCACGCATATTAAAATCATTACTTTGTTCTTCTTATTGAATATCGAAATATCTCAAAAATTATAAAGTACATGGCTTAAAGTAATACTTTAATGTAATAATCTATTGCTTAAAAGTCTTAACAATATAACAGTGTTGAAATCGAATTAATATAGAAACACATCCTCGGTTTTTTTCGAATAATTAAGCATTTTCGTAATTTCACGTGATATAAACTCTCTAAATAAGATCAATGACTACCTCTTGTGACACTCGGGACATTTGAATGGCTTCTCTCCGGTATGAGTTCTCTCGTGATTCTGTAATACGTGCTTATAACCAAATGACCTAGAGCACACGCCACAGGTGAAAACCTTATCTCTTGCGTCTTTGCTTGCCTCGGGACTTGCGGAACTGGGAGGACTCGATGCTCCCTCGTTCGTCGTAACCTGCTGTTGCTGTTGTTGCTGCTGTCTGGTGAGAGCCTGGGAACCAGCCTCGAGCGAACTTTTGGCTATCTTAGCCGCCCTCTTCCTCAGATTCGTCTGAGCCTTTTTGTTTATTCTGTCGCCACTGCTACTCACCACGTTGTTATTATTGTTATTATGATGGTTATTATTGTTGTTGTTGCTAGGTATGGCGCGCACGCTGTGCCCGGATTTGGCGCTTAGGGCCGGCGATACGGGGTCCGGCGAGCGATGTGGTGGCGACGAGGCCGAGGGCGGCGCCCAGGCGCCGAAGAGCGTCTGATGATGCCTGTAGAGGCTCGGGCTCGTTGCCGCGAGGCTTGCGTTCAGCGACACGGGTATACCAGCGGCCATGAGTGCGTGGCTCATATGCGATGCAGCGAGAAGCTGCTGGGGAGTGAGCATCGACAGGGAAGCCGCGGCCGCAGCCGCCGCCCCCATACCTGAAAACAGGGACGCCGGCGAAGTTGCCGTATTGTTGTTGAGAGGTGGCGAGGCCGGTTGGCGATGACGCTTCTCGGACGCGTCCTGCTTCATGCCTAGACTATGACTAGCCAAGACTCCTGGAAAATCACAAAAATGGTTTTGATTTTATTAATTTATTAATTCAAAAGAATATTTGGAAATTAAGTCGTGTCTATCTCTAAAGTTTTGGGCAAATATATAGAACATTCAATTTTGTTTGAATTTTTCTCGTTTGAAATTTACTTATATCCGTTCTTTTCATATTATTCTTTTGAAAAGAAACAACTCGTATCCGGAGCAATATTTGATTAATGCATCATTTTTACAAGTTATATTGCAATGTTTAGCTATGAAAGTCTTAAATTTATTACTGTTTTCATCAGAAGGCATAAGTATATTACAATTCTTAGTGAATAGTTCTGAAAGAAGCTCGTGTAAAGGTTACTTTAAGAAATGCTTTAAAATAATCTTTCTATCATCCTAGAAAACATTAAACCTATCAGAATTGCTTCAGAGCTCAAACAATTTCAACGGCTACTCTCGGTTATCTTACAAAACAATAAATTACTTGACCGAGAGTAATTACAACAAAGAATTTCCCAAAAATGCAAGTGTAATTTAGTAGTGGTTCACTTAGTCACACAGCGCTTGTGCAATGCCGTACCAAGTGACAAAAAAGGTGGCAGTTGCGCAATCTTCTTTCAGATACAATGTATCGGCATTATCAATCTAAAAAAGAGAAATCGAATAACGAGAAAAGCAGATCCACATTATGTCCATATCGCGTTGCTGCAATATCCCGTGACGAAAAAGCAAGATGATAACCCGTTTTTCTCTCGCGTGCGATTCGCCTCTCCTCCGGCGGTGATCAACGTCTTCCCTCTCTTGCGATCGGCGCCAACACACGTGAGCCACCGAACCACTACCACCACCTTCCTCTCCTCCTCCTCTTCATTCTTCCATTCATGTATAGTGCACTTGTGCGCGTGCGTGCGAGAGAGTAAGATTTCATTCACTTGTGAGCCGAGTGTGTACACAAGCGCGGTCTTCATCGCCCACGCGAGAGTACAAGAGCACCCATTTCCTCGACTTTCGAGGCCAACGACTTTGCGACTTCATGTACGTGTTTATGAGATCTTACACGTACGCCAAACCTTCGAAAGCGGACTCTTTAAGTATTCCTTCATTTTTATTCATTTCGTTTTTTCTTTTCAAATCATCATCAGTTAGCGTGTATCAAATACGAAAATTATGCATCCGCCTTAATGTTTCATTTTAATGAAGTTATTTATAATAATATATTAAAAACTTGCCTGCTTTCTGTAAAGAAAGATTTTTTAGATATTACAGTTAAGTGCATTCGCAGCAACGTCATTTTTTCTTTTCTCTTTATCAATAACTCTCGAATGTCTACTAAAACACTCAAGGGTTAGCACTGATGGTCATCCAGACGAAATATTTATCCTTCAGTTTCGAAATAATTGTCCGCGTTTACAATTTTGTATCTTCGAAGCGTTTCGAACCAGTAGATAATTAAAAAGACAAAACGACGAACCATTACACCGTCGTGTTTAAGGAACGCCGTATCGGGCGTTCCTTGGCAACGAAGACGCGCTTCTATATTCTCTCTCGCACTCTCACATGTACGTTTCCGTCCCCAGCGGTGTCTAATTGATGGGCGATAATATCTGTTAGTTGCGGCCTTGCACCCTTTCACAGTTACGGCCTTCTTTACGTTCTGCTCAACTCATGGTTTCTTTCTAACAATGTTTTTTCACAGATCATACAATATTGGTCGGCTAAGCAATGTCGTATAGGCCCGCTTTCGCAATGTACAATAAAGGGCATTTTACGCGATTCTTCAACTTCGAGATACGTTTAGTTATCACGTTAATGCTTTCACACGTGGACGTAAGCAGTCGAAAAGATCTAGAATGCGTGCAAGCGCAAGATAAATAATCGCGACGAAAATAATCGCTAAAATAAGGGAGCGAGAGTTTCTGATAATAGAAGCAGAACGCGTGTATCGACTCACAGGATTCATTAAAAAGTCAATTCACTAGTCTGGTTCGATATTGGGCGATATTGGACGATTTTTTACAAGAAGCGATTCACCTATAAGAATGTTTCTCCTCTGCCTTACGCATAACGTGAGCAAGGAACGATACGTTGTGTTGTCGTCTTCCTGCTGTAACCGTAATAACACCGTCGGGCGCAAAAATCGACCAAACGACCCTCGCTTACTGTTACTCTTCTCTATTTTTCTCTTTCTTCTTATAAAACGCGAGAGAAAATCGATAATCGTTTCCCCGACGGATAAGAGATTTTTTTATTTATTTCAAGAGCTACGCAAAGAGAAGAAAGGAGGGCAGAGTAGCAAGCCAGAGAAAATCGCGACGATTCAACTCTCCCCTTAGCTCTTCTCTTTTTTTGTAATTAAACTCGAGCGTCTCGTTACTTTTCTTTTTCTCTCAACTTTTTTTCTCTTACTTTTTCTTCGTTACGCACAGAATCTTGCAAAGCCACATTGAAGCTAACGTGCGCGTGATTTCAACGCATTATGGGATTTGAGTAATCATATCTTACATTTACTAACAATTTTTCAATATATATTTCTGTCTATCTGCTTTTAACAACATCTGTTTGAGATATGAATTCTTTTTCTGTTTTTTTAGATACGTTCATAAAAGAAATTGATGTATTATTTTATTTTCAAGCAAAAACATCATTCGTACATTACAAAATGTTTTAATTAAGAAATTTATTATAACTTTTAAAAAATTTCCATTATTGTGCAAGAATATTTAGCTAAGATAAAAATATAGCCTTATTCTAACATAAACATAGATTGACTGAGATGTTGTTTTGTTTAAAACGAAGCGATTTTTCGATTCGGGCAACTAACTTTTCTTACTTCATTTAAGTTGTACGCTCTCGCTATTATTAAGAATGTTTAGTGACCCGTGTGATAGCATCAATCACGTAAGGCTACAACTGACAACAGGGTTCAAGAGTTTTTCTTTTGGCAAAATTATTTATCTAAATTTTACAATTTATCTCATGAAATTGGACACTGTAGAATATAATCGTTAAGTAAATCTTTAACGAAAAATAAAAAAAATGTGACTGCGGATATCGACCAGTTACTTGACGATCGATATTCAATTATTATATCACTACGCAAAATAACTAGCTGATCGACACTTATAAACCATAAATGTTGCTTAAAAATTGGTACATACTCTTAACCGAAACGAAAGAAGAGCTTTATTACCTTATAGAATTACAAATTTATTTATACTTTCAAGAAGACAATGAAATATCATGAACAACTTTGATTTATGTTTTCATTTGCCTGTTTTTGTCGATACTTTTCTAACTGTTTATTATTACAAATAATTTTATAAGAATATTTTAATCGATGAAAAATAATTGAAAAACCAAGTATATTTTCACTTTACTTCGAAATCGCAACCGTTAACCTGAAATAAAAAATAAAAGAAAGAAACGAATAAACTGTCTGGTGCATCGTACCTGCGGTGATCTGAGCCTCTTGCATATAAGACAGTGCCATTCTACGATCTTGTTGCAGTTTATCACTGAGACACTCCATCCATTTCCTCGGACACAGACAAGTGAGAAAAATGCAATGGCCCCCGTCGCCTGTCTCCTCTCACTTACTCTGTCACAAGCGGTGAATATGTAAGAACGATAATCGTTCCACCTCAAGGAATCCGCACTTCGCTGTTTTCCAAGAATCCAGGGCGAGTGAATGAACGTATATTAGGAACTTTGCGTTAAAAGCAAGGAACTTCGGTCCGCGGAAAATCATAAAGAAATAAAAAAAACGAAAAAAAAAGAAAACGCAAGGTGAAGGTGAGCTCGGGATGGTCCGAGGTGAGAGTGTTGCGTTCGAGGGAAACTCGACGAACAGCGATGCTCACACGTCTCGATCCTTCGCACAACTGCTTCGAAGACGAGAAAAGTGTTGCACGTACTTCCCCCGGGCTGACCTAACCCAACACTAACTGACAGCGACGGTTCGCGATGACTGTAGTTAAACAATCCCCACTTTCCGGAACTTCCCCCTCTGCGAGGGGCGAAGCTCCGCGCAACACAACCCCCTTCGGAGCAACGTAAGAGAAAGTGGTCGACGGTGGGGATAGAAGTGTCGTGAAATAACAAGAGCGAGAGTGAGACAGTATGAAGGGCTAAAGGACGAAAGGGGGAAGCAAAGAATGGGGTGGGGGATACCAAGGCGACACCGAGTGTTGATGACCGTGAGTGGGGGTAAGGCGAGTCAGAGAGGGTGGACGGTGCTGCTCTACCACTGTATATCTATCTATGAAATTTTTTAGTTGTATTTTTCAACTCTCTCCAATATACAATTTTTCTTTTTCTACATCTTTCTCATTTTTTCTTCTTTTTTGCCTTTATTTCCTATCTACATTATGACGTCGAATGATCTGATGGAGTGGTTAGGAAGTTTTATGCGAGGGATGCACAAATTCTTCGACTTGTACTCTGCCATTTTTTCGCTTGTGTTCACAAGTAAGGAGTAATGAGAGAATGTTCGATTTGATAGGAACGTTGTGAAGAGCTTCAAAATACTTCTGTTAACCGGGAAACTGGTTTATCGGTTTATTATTTACAACACATTATTTTTGCTTTATAGATGCATATATTCCATCTTACAAATTATATTTAATGAATGTGAATTTAAGCAATTGCTATAAGCATAAATTATTTATATCATTCCACTGATATTTACATGCAATTATATAATCGAATTTGACTCTGATATTCGATAAATAGAAATAATATGTATTTATTTTATTTCTAATAGAATAAAATTATAAAATAAATTTATTATAACAAATTATCTCTGATAATAGCCATTTATATATCTAAAAATAATAAATAAAACATTAAAAATCCATTAAAATATCACTAATTATTTTGTAAAAAATTGCTGATATATTTATAAATTTTCTTTATATTTTAAATTATAATTATTTATCCGTTTCAAGAACAATGTCGTTAAAAAAAAGATATTTTTAAATTAGTGTGAATTGAAACATAAGCCTTTATTTATAACGTGGCATAAGGTTCTAAATAGATTCCGCTAATTTCTATTATTAATATTCTTAATTATTCTTTTTATATATGCAATGTAAAACTCGAGACCTTCTGATAAATATTAAATAAAAAATTGCCTCTACATATGTGTCTATTTAACAAAGAAGTCATTTATAATTTAACAAACTATACTATCGAATCGATTCTTCTAGTTCGACATGAATACAGATAGCCACAATTTGCAATATTGTACGTAATCATTAAAAATATTGAGATTCGATTAGAAATAGAAATCATCGATTTTTCTTTTTTTCGTGTAATTTTCTTGTGTGTTTTTCTTCATATAATAACAGTGTAATTAGTTACAATTATAAAAATGACGTTTTGATCATTTTATCCTCAAAATTGTTATCTTCGATGATAATTTTCATAATAGAGTTGTTTCGTTTAATCATGTGTCATTTACAGCTTCATTCCTGTTGTGATATGATAATCGATTGATAACCAATAGCAGTAATTATCGTAAGGATGAAAATGAAAGTAATTTGCGCGTTTAAAAACTTGTTTAATTAGATTGAACAATTTTGTTTCATGTACTAACGCAATAATTATGATTGAATATTAAATGTGATTATTCAGTGTAAGACTATGCGTATGTATTAAATAATTAAGTATATTAAATAATCAATCCTCATTTTATTAGCCGTTATGTATACTGTTATGTAGGTACTGTCCGTTATTATATGCTTATATTTAATAAGAATTGAAATCTAAGCTTTTTTCGGTTATCAAATATATGACATATATGATTTGATTTGTAAATAAAGAATTATGAATTTGCTTTTGAAAATATTTTTTACGTAGACAATTACTGTACTTAATATTTTTAAAAAGAATTTTTTAATACATTTATAATAAGCAAAAAAATTATCTTAGTAATTTTATTGTTTCTGTAATTTCTTCAAGCAATTGAAGAGCAAAAAAGAGCAACAATTATTTTTTATTATGAAAATGTTAGAAAAATATTAGAATATCATTTTTTCTAGAATGTAAAAAATTAGAAATATTTAAACACTTATTTATCCATTAAGATCCTGTAGAAAGATTAATTTTCTTATTAGGCATAAAAACTCCAGAATTTTTAATTTCAGTATTTCAGTCATCACTAGATTTATATTAATAAATGTCTTTTTTACGATGCATGCAGTGTATTCCATAATATATCGCTGATATATTTCCGTTTGAGCACAGACCTCGAATGTTTCGACTCCTCGTTATTATCTCCTTTAGGCAGACAGGGTCATTATATGGTACTTCATTTTTTTCTTCACTCTCTTATTATCTGCTACTAATGCATACTTTGAACACACGAAAAAGCTATATGATTTCAATATTATAGTCTAATCGATATTAGTACAAATGTACTGACTTCGCGTCTTGTAAGATGTTATGATGCACCAATATTCCGTATCTGAAAACACAAAACAAAAAATGCGATACATTTTTCTCGACTATGACAAACTATGTTTTCTACCTGTACTAACCCGTAGAAAAGCTGTGTTTTCGAGGTTGTTTCCTAAATACATTTTTTTTCTTCTAACAAGAAAAACGATATTTATTATCTGTAAATTTTAAGTTATATTCCTTGGTAATGAAATAAATAATTCTGAACGTTCAACGTAGAAAACGAGAATATTATGTGCACTACTTCAATTTGAGTTCGAAATCCATTGAAGTTAAAAATAATGAAAGTACAAAAGAATCATAATCATCTTATCACAATCTCATTTAACGCCCTATAAACATTAAAGCAACGCCTATCTAATCACAACTGTAAAAAAAACAATAATTCTCTCACAAAACATAGGATATCGCTGAGCAATATGTGTCGAAATAAAAGGCGACAATCGAACAGTACATCCATTTTGTACACTGACAGAAATTACTATTTATATTTCAGAAAGAATGAGGGAAAAGCTACGCAATCATTTACGAGGAAGTACGAAAGATGATCGGAATCCAGGCACAGTTGATCTAGCGATCCAAACGTAATTTTTGCCTTTCTCTCTCATGCCCATCCTATCCTTCATATTGTTTTCGAAAAAGCTCCACCTTCTTACACTCCCGAAAAACTGGTTTCCCGGCTCGCCAATAAGGAGGATAAAATTGGTGAATGAGGAGGCGCTGCGGTGCTTTGAAAGACGGAGAGAAAAGTGGAGATGTCTCACCTGCTTGCTCAGGGCGTGTGCTACTCGCGTGCCCACGGGATGAAAGCTCGGCGCACTTTAAAAAAGCGAAAGAACCCCCCATCCAAGTACCGTGCACGATACTACAAAAGAAGCGCATCCGCAGGCTTTTTCGTGTCCTGTGGCTGTTATTTTTGTTTTATTCCACCGACAAGGTCGTACTCTTTACTTGCTTTACATATGTTCTTAGACCTCCTTTGTTTATCCCCCGGTAGTAGTGTCGGTAGCTGTACACGGCAGCACACCGATAGTCAATTCATTTATTTTTCTTGGACGTGTTGTGAAACGACTACTCTTAACTAGTGCGGTTATGTTTTTGACTTTCAATTTAATATAATCAGTTGATGATACTTTCTGTTTGTACTCGTGATAATGTTTATGAAAATGCAGCTCGTACATACAAAGCTCAATAGTAATTTGTCAACATTATGGTCGACTTCACGAATATTTAATCACAACAAAAACATGGAAATAACGTTAAATATATTTTTGTATATAATCAGTGATTTGATGCATTCATACAAAAATAATTTAGCGCCAAGATCTCTTCGTAAAAAATATTAAGAATTAGTATGTGAATATTTTTATTTTTATTTAAGAAGCCAAAATTATCAGATATTAATTGATACCGTTACTTTTATGAATAAGTATATAAATTACTAAATCCTCATAATTGAGTTATTTTAGATGAGTGTTAATTATTGTTTTATCTAACTGACCTTTTACGTTTATGCGTTATATAATTATGTAGTTGAAAATTGTTGTAATGTAAAATTTATTCTTTTGCGATGGCAGGGCAAAACAAATGCGGTAATAAGTTCGAATAAGGTAACGCAAAAAGCATTTTAAACAATTGAAAGCTATTCTGAACACGGAACATACAAAATTACTTTTAACATTTGGTCACTAGTACAATATGCATTTTGGTGTGCGCAGATGAAAGCGTGAAAAAGAACAGCGTCTTGATTGTGACATCGAGCTTCGGCTTAATATATTACAAGCTACAGTATGTTAGAAGAGACTCATTCTCTCTGTTCTTCCATTCGACACAATGACGATATTATTAGCAATTATTACGACACTTAACCCTTGGGGTCTCTAGCCTCGCTGTCGGGGTTCGGCGAAAAATACCTGCTCACGAACCCTCCTTTCATTCGTTCAGCACCGCCGATGGAAGGTCGACCAATGCTAACCCTTTTACATTTCTTTCTTCCTATTTGGTACCTGTTTCGTGGCTGCTTCGTACTCAATGGGTTGATACACTTACCGATATTAAAACGAGAGTCAGGTGCATCACTTGTGTCGAATTCCCTGTCTTTCTTTTCCCCTTTCGTTTTCATGTATATTCCAGCAAACAAGAATTAAGTGTTATTATCAACAGTTCTCAAAAGGATCAGATTACCTTAATATATTTTATGATGTTGAGAGCGACCTTTGTGTTTACGTGTAAAACCTACGTTTTTACAAGTTTTATGTATGATAGACATGAAACTTAGAACTCCATAAATCAAATATTAATATATTCCTAAAAAATGTATAATATTAAAATTATTATACAATAGTACGATAATACAATCATTTAAACTGTTAAACAATTTTTTATAATTAATTAAGAAAAGATATGTGGAGAATTCTTTTATTATTAGTGTTACTATAAATTTTAAAAAGTAATATGAAACAATATGCCATGGATATAAAATGATACTATGGTATCATGAAGTCTTTTTGTTAAACATATAAATTTCTTATACAGTATTTTGAGTTGAAAGTGTAAGTGCTTTTTTAAATGAGTACTAACATACTCAGTGTGTGAAGCAAAACCTTTTTTGATTTATAAGATTATAAATATTATTTTTCATAAAAGTTATACCTAAATAATCTAAAATTTGCAGAAAAGTATAAAATGAAAGCTATGATAATATGTCTCAAGAAAAATGGAGATAATATTATTTAACCATATTATATAACCATAATTTCATTTAAATACATAAAAATTTTTACAAATATAATTCTAGAAGAAAATCCAATGATAACGTGCAATGTCAATTTTTTTACTATATTAAGAATCAAATTTCGAGATACCGAATAACGAACAGATGTAAAATAATGTCAACTATCAGCATGCAATTATACTTGAATCTTAATAAGCAATAACTTAACCTGACTTAAGTTGTTGCACATAATTACGTAATTGCATTTTGTGGCATTTATTCTGTAATTATTTAGAATCTTAGTATTTTTTAAGTGTACGAAACTATCTGCATGAAATGCTTTACCAATGTATAGAACGTGTTTCAGAGTAGTCAGGGGAATTGATTATATCATGGTGAGTTAGTCAATTCTTGAAAAGAACTGCCTTATTTTAGAATATCGTGTAATCTATAAATGAGTAGATCTCCTTCGGTATAATAAGTAAATTTAAAATTGACTTTACTTTGTACATGAATGCTACTTTTTGAAAAGACAGCAATAAGCACAATGTTATCGATAAATAGAAGAAAGAAATGTACAGAAGGCAATATTCATGCTTAAAAGATAAAAGTAATTCTATAATTCTGAAAACTACAAGATATTTTTAAAATAACTAAAGTCAAAAGCTTTTCTTAATTTAATTCAATGTACTTTTATTACAAATATAGTTTAATTTTGGATTCTAGTTGTTATTTAAAATATGGTATATATTGTTAATTCAACAAATATAATATATTACTATTCGTATTAAATTCATATTTAATATGAAGATACATCATTTCATATTGTATCTAATTTCATCAATTTATTATGAAATTAATATGATATTAAAAAATCTTTCATGTACAAAATACACGCAAATACGCGTGGGAATGTAAGCACACGTTAAGTTTAATGTTATAACGTTGCCAGTGTAGTTAACTTACAAGAAATAATCATTTCTCGAAAATAATTAAAATAGAATAACGGCTAATACGGAAACGTCCTTAGAGAGTAGGTTGGTACCTAAATAACCATTTCCTATAATCACATATTAGTAACAATTAATGTTTATGTTCATTACACACGTAGCTTTCAGAAACGATATTTTAATTTCTGTACGGTTAACAGTTTTTGATGAAATTGTAATGCTACGCTCAGCAATATAAAAATTTAGACTTTACATGCATATGCGCTTTCAGGCGTAGCAATAAACTGATGAATGGAAATCAATATTTCTTGAAAATCGCCTTTGATACTTTCTGATTTTCTTTCTTTCTCTTTCCTCGCGCCAACATCTCCACCTCCCAGCGTTGTTGTCGTTTGAGCCAACAGTGTCTCGCTGATCGGAGGTGCTATTCTCAGCTGTCGTGCGTTTTGTTCTCGTCAGCTTTGTGTGACGACGCGATTACGATAATCCGTTTGGCATCCTCCTCCTCCTCCGTCAGACGCACGTAATAACTCCAAGGAAAGAGGCACCCAAGCCCGCATGCAGTTTGCAAACTGCGGGGAGTGACTCAAAAGTAGGTAAGTTGTAGTTCAACGGGAAAGTCCCACTCTGTAGATGGCTTTGCACAAGGGTTAAGGATGTATCTGACCTATATTTCATCCAGCTTGACCCAATTATTTCTGAGCATCGACTCGACTCTGCAGCATTTGTTGAACTGCTAAGAATCTATTTATAACTTCTGATTACACTAGCTGCTTGGGTGATTATTTAATATGTTTTATTATCTGGATTGAGTCTACAAGTCGATTTTCTGGGTAAATTCAATTATCAAAAGTTATAATCAAACAAGATTGGAACTGTGATATAATGTTAATACTTCTTGTAAGTTTGAGTGGGTAGATATGCCATCTATATTAAAATTATTAAGCAAATTGAGAATTTATTCTTTGGATGTAATGGTTCATTTTAAGATAATTTTAAGAAATAAAATTTTAATAAGCGAAAGAGCTAATTTAAAAAATTAGCATTATTATTTTTATAAATAAAGCATACGTAATATAAATGGTAAATAAACTGTAATTTGAATCATAAATTTTTGAAAGTTATTTAATTTAACTTTACAGGAAAAATTTACTGATTTTACTGATATAAGAGCAAATAATTATTTTGACGAGTTCATGATTTTTATCAAAGTAACTGACATTTTTTACAAGTTTTATTATCGAATCAAAAATTTATTTAGTAAAATTATACTTTATAATATCAAATTTTTTAAATAAATGTTTTCTTTTATTCTATTCTTGTATAATATGTACTTAATGCAAACGTGAACTTATAATTATATGTAAAAATATATAATTTATTATTTTGATATTAGCTTTGATACTGAAAATTAAATATACTTATACTCAAGTGAAATTGTATCATTAGAAAACTCTTTTTTGAAGAATCATTTTCCAACATTCACATTTATATTCTAGCAAATATTTTAATAAATATACTGTTTATAAACGAAATGTAACCTAATTGCAATTACAATTATTATAATATTTCAAAATCACTTATAAATTTTTAATAACAAGTTAGGAAGGTTGATCCTAAAATTTATATGCACTAATATGATAAAAATTATTAGTGTTACTATATTATTATAAAATAGTATAACTCTACGAATTAATAAATAATACTTAACGAAGCAATACCTTTTAATAGTATTTTATCTAAACAAGGTTAAAATTACTCGGTTAGATGGTAGTAATTAGTACATCTTGTTTATACTGATATGATTATTGAAAAATCTATTTCAAGCTTCAAAAAATTACACGGTATTAATTTAGTAAAGCTAAAAACATATTGCGATTAATAATTTTCTTAGGCTTAAAATTGTAACAAAACTGTTTAAAATAGTCAACTCTACTTGAAAGATTTAAGCTTTCTTGCGTAAAATAGGATGCCATCTATTTTCTAAAGATAATTAAAAAACTTGACTTCTGCAACAATTTATCTTATGGTCTAATATATGCGAATGGTCGTCGAAAAAGTCGAGAAATTTTTCGTCTTTCAAACAACGGTGTAATTATTATATTGTTATTACACATTACGAAGCTTCGTCTCGTCCCAATCGTAAAACAATCGAAGCGGTGGCGAGACTTGACCTGATCTTCTTTTCACCCCTGCCCTCTTTCGTTCCGCTTCGTTGACATTTATGGAATGTCAAAAACTGCCCTAGAAAGAGAAAGAGCAACGAGACCTTTGAAATATTGCGGCGAATGGTTCGCTATGTTATATTTTCACGTGCTCGCTGTGAAAAATACGAAGGTGTGAATGCACGTTAACGTATGTGCACATACAGCACCGGTCGTAATATAAGGCGACCAAAAGTTTTCGGCAATGCCCAAATTTTATTTTCACTTTTCGCCGGACTGCTCTAATTTCCTACAAAGGGGGAAGGGGCGGTCCTAATAAAGCCAGGGGCCTTCCCCAGCCTGGGGTAAAAGTTCGAGTGTCAGGCATTGGAATTTAACCCACTAAAAGACCTTGTAAGAACTTTACGCGTTTATTGCAGAAATCAACAGGTAGAAAATCGCAAAAGTTCAATGCGCACATAGATGTGTCATGCTTTCTTTATGAGCGGTAGTCTCAGTTGAAAGATGAGCGCCAATGAAAAATGGAATTTCAGAGAACATTTGACAAATTCTATGCACCTATAGGGAGGCAGATTTAGTTTCGCAATTTTTTCCTTCATTTTTTCTTTATTTTTGCAATCTATAAGTTTTTTCATACATAACCACCATTTCTTCTTGATTCTAATATTTTATTTAAGTACAATAAAGCAGATATGCATTAGATTATGTGAAATTGTAAAAAAATACAAAATCACTGCTTTTTACTTACAAGTTTATGATTAAGTTCTTAACTCCATTGGCACCTTTCCTTAGAAATAAGAATTCTACTTGTAATATTGGATACAAAATATGAGTTCAACACCTAATCAGTAAAGTCAACACCTTTGTTAGGAATAATAAAGCTTGAAGCTTTTTCGATTATATGTCGGAATTTAGTAAATTTTAAAATTCTTATTACGCTATATCTAAGTAAATTCAAGCTAGAATAACATTATTTTAGAAAAATAATGTATGAGGTATACTGACGCATCGAAAACACAGATTATCAAGGAAAAAAATTAACGTAATCCAGCCATAAAAAAATTCATTCATCTACAACTTGTATCACAATATGTTACATTAAACGGAAAAATTATCATATACGCTAAAAAATGAGGTAGCATGTATACAGTAAGATAGGTAAAAAAAGAAAAAGTGGGAAGGAAAATGCACAAGAATATATCTGGATTTTAAAACGTTTGACATAAAAAAACTAAATATATCGAAGGCTGCTCGCTACTTTATCATGTCTAATCATTTTATATATAGGTATATGCGTGAAGATCTGCTTTTACTTGTACGTTAATTTTTTCTTTTTCAGTCAGACTGTTTAAAACTTCGGATCAAGCAAAGTATTCTTTGAGCAGAGTCATTTTCACAATTATCAATGAAATGTGGTTTAACATGTTAATTCTAAATTTAGATTTTTTTTCGAACATTTCATAAAAAGAAAACTAAGGCACAATCGATAAAATTAGTATCTTTATGCTGAATATTCGTTTTCGAGTTTAAATAGAAAACAAAAGTGTATATAACAAAAGTTTAAAGATCTTTTTTGTATAGAAACATTATTTCAGTAATTTTTTAGTAAATTATTTGTTATATAATATGTCACGGTTATGTAAATTCATTAAAGGTAATTCTTTAATATATATATTTGCATTGTGTAGTATCACGAAGTTTAATTAGCTAATACATATTTTATTAATCGTAGTATATATATATATATATATATAATAAATATATATATTTATTATCAAGTATCATTTTTCCTTAATTGTGCTTTTATCTCTGTTTTATAGACACATTTGGTTGTGAATATAATTTTTTGTTTGTATAAGTTATAAAGCGAGCTAAAAGATTTATATGTACTATCCTCAAAATTCATAGTTAGAAAAAGCTGTGAAAACGTTAGAGATGAAGCTTTCGATATTAACTTACATTATGGCTTATGACGTACACGATAATATTAAATTTAAATTAAAATAAAACACGTCTTGATTCGCGAAAAAATTCTCACAATAGGAATACGAATTAGTATCTTGATCGGATGAAAACCAGACAGTTGGAAATTTTTTCCTCTGCTTAAAAAAGTAGAGAGAAGCTAAATAAACGGAGAAAAATTTACTGAACTATGTTTGACCGTTGAAGACGTAAAAAATGTTTGATGGCAGATATCGGAGGCATGGAGATTTTTTCGGACATTTTTTCCAGATCATCTCAACATAGGTATTTAAATCGATATACGAATATACTCTCCCTCACGGCCAGGAATAAAAGAAATTGTACTCGGTAGTTACAAGATGAAAATCACGATCTGAATCAATCGAGACTTCGAGTGATATCTGACAGCTGTTTTTTCACTTCTTCGCATCATTTTTTTTAATTTTTTTACATGATTTAATTCAAATGAAAAATCGTTAGATTTCTCTTTCGTACGTACGTTGAGATGTTTCAGAAGTAGAATAGATCTCTCTAATGCATGACCAAAATTTCTTTTCGTGCCTTTAAGTACTTCGCTGGATTCTTGAATCTATTTCATAGTGTTTGACAAGTTACACTGTATGTATGTATAAATAGCTATTGGTTTAAATATTTAATAATATATAGTTTAATAATAAAAAATAAATAATAAAAAATAAAAAATAGTTTAATAATAAAAAATTAACTTAACATGAATTGACGTAAATTATTATAATACTTATATTCAATTTATAAAACTTTCATAATTAAAAATATATTGAACGAGTATAAAAATGTTTTAATAATGTTATTAATTATATACTATCCGGGATATCGAAATGCTAGTAAGAAACAAATATTTGGACTAAAGTTTTTATCATCTGTTCAATTATTTATAGAAGCAATAAATATTAATAATATAAAAGTTCGATAATAATAAAAATAATAAGTGTATTTGTAATTACATTATTTATAGTAGCATTATTTATAACTGAGGTAGTATTCGTCAAATATTAAATTTCTTCTTTAAAACTCTTTTCAACGTTTAAAGAAATTCATATTTCAACATTTAAAGAATTTAAATATTGTGCATATGGCGGAATTACTCTTTATTGTCTTTACACCATTATAATCTATATTTTTCTTAATGTTGCCATTTATATGAATTTATTTTTCTTTGGTAAATAAAATATTCATATGGAATTATATTATAATTTTGTAATTTCTCATCTTCTAATGTATAAGCCATGAAATATTTCAAATATTTTCTTTTAAATATTAAATAATTTTAAATATACTTTTTAATCAATTAATATTAGATCTCTCGTTTAGAAATTATTTTTATTTCATATTGGTTATGAATGTTAATACTTCTCAATGTCTTCGAAAAATTATATTTAACATAATATTATTCTTAATAATATACAAAGAAGACAAACAACTATTTATTATATTTTACATTATTTATCTATTATTAAGTGTGATTAACTTTTTGTAGAAAGAAATTATTTTTTTAATTTCGTTGCATGAAAAACTTAATTTAAAAAACTATAAAAATATATTTCTAGATCTGAAATAAATCACATGTAAAGATGAAATTTTATTTCCACTAAATAATATTCTTAATTACCTCAAATAATTGTTTGAATTTTGAAATTAAATTAAAATCTTTTTTTGACAGACAGGAATTGTTATTCTGAAAAAGGAAGATCTACTATAAAAAGCAGAAAAGAAGAAATCTAGAATAAAATGTCCAGTAAATAAGAATTTAAAAACGAAATTCTAAAAAATAAATACGGGCAATAGTGTTTACAATCCGTGATTACTTCTTGAGGTCTATTGACTCTGTTGCATTCCATGTTATTAAGTAATTGAAAAGTAATAGAATTAACGTAAGACGTCCCGTGAATCAATGAATTTCGTTGTTTTCCTGAAAGTCAGAAGCATAAGAAAAACATCGATAATGGGTGGTTACATATCGGCGCCAGTTCAACGTACTCTTTTCTCTCTCTTTGATTTTTAAGAGTTTGAAAAGTAGCTCCGGGGCTTTTCTCGCATTGTGTGTGAGAATCGTAATTAGAGACTTTACGATATTATAGTTGGACAACGACCGCTGGCCCGGGGTTGTGTTGTAGATAAATACACTGGGCGACGTTTATTACAAAGCGATTAGTGATCGGTTTCCTCTTTGTTCTTCTTAATAATAGACGCTAAAGTAATATCGCAGCCAGATTAGATTACACAGACTTTACGGTAAAATTTGTCTGTCCTCCTAACCATTTCTGTGCGACAATATGTGAGTTAATCACTTTTCGTAGTGATGCATTTTTCAATGCGACAAGCAAACATAGATTTCCAAGCGTTGAAGATAGGAATTCCATAATAATATTAATATGAAATTGACAAAAGAGTAAGATTACAAATGATAAATAAAGAATTTCTATTGCTGTTTTTTTGAAGAGATTCAAAACACTTCGATTTTTACGAATATAATCATTTTAATGTTTTATTAAAGGATTGTGTATAAAGCATATATATATTTTTAAATATTTATGATGTTTTTTTGTATAAGTATTATATAATTCTACGAATAGTAATTTAATTTTGAAACCAGATAACAATAATCAAAACTTTCAAAATATTATTATTAAAACGTACAAAGAGGAACGATAAAATCAGCCAATAAAATTAATTAAGTTATTAATTATTTTAAGTATTTTTAAATGGATAAAAAAATTTAGTAACAAATTTTTTACACCGATTCTTCTTACTGAATTTAAATTAGTTGAAAAAAATTAATAACTAAAAAAGACCATATTAATCAGATTATTATTCAATCTTACTTCCATAATTTTTAATATTAATTTCTCATTTGAATTCTATTTACTCTTTTTATATTGAAATAGAAATTAAAGGGGGTTTTGAGTATGGCGTAATGAATTATCATTCTACTTTAATAATATATTAGTCTAATTTCGTTTTGAATGTGTTGAATATGCTAATTTAAATTATATGTCCCCACGTAATCAATAAAAATAAAAAAATTATTTAAGTTACATGTTTTTCTTGCGAGAATAAACTGAGTTTTATTTAATAATTTGAAAATATTTTTAGGATGCAAATCATAAGTGAAGTAAATGAATGAATAAATTGTTAGTAGTGTCAAATTAATTAAAGTGCAAAACTGTTGTGTAATATAATTTATTATTGAAATATTCTCATTGTAAGTTTTCAATAGACATTTTATATAAGAAATTAAAGACATTAGTCAAAATTAGTCGTTTTCATCATGCAAAGTCTATAAGTTTGCAGTTCACAACTGCCCAAGCTCACTTTGAATTTTCTTGAAACTGCTTTGACGTAATAAAGATAGATAACACAATAAGATATTTGAAAAAAAAAATAAAATGTATGGAGTATATTGGCGGTAACGACTGTTAGCATTGAAAGAGTGCAAAAGGGGCAAAAGGAAAAAAGTAAAAAATGAAGGAAGAGCGCGCGTATAGCGTATTATCCAATCGTCTAATTATATCGGGGTCCGATACTTCCCAATGGCTCGTCTAATAATAATAGCCGTGTTCCAGTTGAAGGGTGGCCTCAGAAAATGCCTCTATCTCTTTTTTCTCTCTCATTCGCTTTAATTCTACATTAATTCGTTCGTGCGCAACTCAGACTCGGACCATGTGGTGTGCGAATAGAGGTTACGATGGCGAGAGGCTGATGATGCCTTTTCGTGCGCTGTTCGTATACTAACGCACCAGCTGGTCTAGGCTAGAGGTGATGTGTGAGTATAGAGAAGGCTGAGAAAGTCAGGACGCTAAACGTTCCTTTTTTGTTTTCTTTTTTGTGTCTAGCACTATTCTACCTTGCGCAACCTTGGACCCCTTTTTGAGACTTGCTTTCTATCTTCATCTAATATATTTTTGTTGTTTTTAATTGACGCTCAGTTTTTGGAAAGAAATTTCGAGTGTCCTCGCGATGGACCTAGATTTTTAACAAAGGGATAATTGATCTAGCGGCTTTTTCTAGAAATAGAATTACCTTGTATCCTTTATAAGGTTACCAGGTGTTAATTTATAAGAATTTCATTTTTTTCTCCAAAAAATTTATTTACTATTTACTGATTTTAGACAGTTTTTCTGAATTTGTGTATGTATTGTTGATACAATAACAGAGAAATAATACAGTTTAATTAAGATCGTGGTTTACGTGAGAACTATTACTATATATTCAAGTTATCGTATTTGAGTCTGCTTTTACGATAAGTCCGCAAATGAAGATAAAAGAGCAAAATGTCGTCATAGTCAATCTGATTAACTGATTAACGTATACTGCTTATTAAATTCTTCTGTAAAAAGACAAAATTATACTAGGTCATTTCGAATATTTATGTCAATAAAGTAAAATAAATGGATTTGTGGCATAGATCATATATTAAAAGATAGGATCAATTTAATATATTTCGATGACGTAAAATTGAACAAAATTCACGAAGAATCAGAATTGAACATCCAATAAATATTAAAAATCTTTTTTATGTATAAGAGGAAAGTATGAAGTTGTTTTTTTTATAAGAAGAGAAAATTTAGCTGAAAGTGAATGACGCAATTACATTTATGTACGATTGGAGCGTTGTCAATTTTAGAGATGTAAATTGAATGGTATTTTAAAAAGTCGCCCAAATACGTTAGCGTTCTTTCCCCTCGCTGCCACAGATGCAAGTATCCGTGCGCGTAAGATCTATTAGGTATTCTTGTGTCCTGTACACAGGCCTTTGTAAGTTACGATGCTTTTTTTCATGCATTGGATAAAAGACCTTTTCCTTCTCACTCGTTTTCTCTACTGCAACTGACAGTCGGTCATCGATGTTTTGTACTTAGCGGACTACACAAAGATTCGTCGATGGATTAAGATTACGTAATCGGAAAATAGCACAGAAGAAAAAATAAAAGCAGTAATTCAGTTACGTTTGTAATGATTTATATAGACTGCTTGTGAACGAAGATTTTTCTATTATTTTGTATTTATACTGGACATTCTAAATTCGCACAATTAATTGCTAATGTACTATATTATAATGTTGTTTATGACATCTTAATCGAAACATGCAGTAGATACCAGTAACGACAAATTTGCTCTTTTCATGCATCACATTATCATGTATAAAATCTATTTTTATATATTCTTTTCTTTAATGTGCAACATTTCTTAATATACATAAATCTTATTAAAACTTTTTCGAGAATTTCACAGTATTTTGTATAACTTAAGAATCTTCATAACTTAAAGAAAACATGTACCTTATTAAAAATAATAAAACTCAATTTGAATAAACATATTTTGTTAATTTATAAGGAAATTTAATCCATTATTAGAAACTCATGTAATTGCTATAATTTATATGCATAGATATAAAACAATATTTTATTGAAATTAAAGAAACATATTATTAACTTTGTAAAAAATGAGCTGTGTGTTATGTTTAACCATTTCATAGCTTTACCGTTTAAAGAATTTTTGTTTGATTACTCTCAAAATGTACACAACTACCTTGAAACTGTCTGAAATAAGAGAAATACGATCAACCACGCCATCTTCTTTTTCATTTTTCTTTGATCGACGATCTATGCTTTCACATTGCATTGTTGGAAACCGAAGAAGATTATTTTTATCATATGTACCCTTTTGTTACATTCCACTTTTGTTGTCTCAATTCTTTGATTTTCGGATAGCACTTAGTCGCTTTCGTATAGTCGACGAAAGAATAATCATAAGAGACCAGAAGAAAGAAGCAGAGACAGACAGAAAGCGAGATAGAAGGACAAAGAGGGGGAGGATGGTTGAAGGATGGTGAGTAATGTGAGGCGGGTGCTGTTACAGACCGAGGGGTTTAGCATCAATGTCATTGCGTGATGTTATACTCTACACGTCACGCGATTTCCCTTTACTATTTTTCGTTTCCATTTTGCTTTATCGCATAGTTTCGTCATCTCTATTTCAAAAAAAAAATTTTTTTCTTTTTTGCTTTTCTCAACATTTTTGGGATTTATAAAATTATTTATAACCTGCTGATAATATAATATTTAATTATCTGAAGAAAAATAATTAGCAATTGTAGTGAGCTAGTTCGAGTACGTCTCAAGAAAAATGAAAAAAGTAGAAAAATAATTATTCCACTAATATATATCTCGTTATTAATACATCTATTTATTTTAATTTTTATATTTAGCCTTCAACTTTTCTATTGTAGTAAAAAACATTAAATTTTATTTTAATAGTAATTTTAGCAAACTATCTAAATATAATTTAGATATATCTAATAATTTATAATAAAGAATAAAATAAATAATAATCAATTAATAATTAATAATTAAATATTAAATGTAATAAAAAAGCAGATAATTGGTTTATAATATTATAGACTTTAATATATTTATTTTTGAAACATTTTATATCAAGTAAATTAATAGAAGCCTAGTAACTAATAACAAATACGTCTTATAATCATACTTAAAATCTAATTTATCTAATACATATCTATCTTATAACAGGTTCAAATGAAGATCCCATACGTAATCTTTAAGGAAATGTTTCACATTTATCTATATCCTACGTCTTCGTTTCTGAATATAACTTCCGTGTTATCCGCGTGTTGTGTTAATTTTTTTTCCTTCCATACATAATTTCACTAGACCATGTTTTATCTGCTCTTCTTTACTTTCCGCCATATCTCTTTTCGAATAATTTGAGGACCAACAACGGTGTTTCATTCTCATTCGCGTTCATTTTCTATTTCTCTGACCCTCGTTCAACATCAACAGCAATAGCAGCTCTTTTTCCCCTTTAATCTTCCTCGATTTCTCACGTTTCCTCGGTTACTTCTAACTTCCATTCCTCGTTATGAGCACTATCGTTTCTCCTACTCTCTGAAAAAAAGCAAAATTAGGGTGGCTTGACCAACGTTTTTCAAGGGGATTTCCCTGCACGCGTTTACTCATATATACATGCGCGCGCGCGCGAAAGAACCAGTTTTCGGAGGGGTTCTTCTCGACTAATTTGCAGGCACATATACAAGAACACAGCCATGAAAATGCAGCTGCGATAGCTGTAGTCACGATTCTCGCATGTCCTGAATTGTGTAATCGCGTTTTTACGTGATTTTTCCAAAAAATTTTGTGCCATTTGCACGATGTTAATTACTTCGACATATAATCGATGGTTGATCGATTGAAAATTGAATAACTATTTATTATATGAAGTTGTGTTTAATTTTATAAAAATTGAATAAATATATTTCATAATAATTAAGTATTACGTATAAGTCCATCTGTTTTACCTAAAAATAAGTGTAAATAAAACTGATAAATAAAAACTATACGATTAAAAGAAATATTTATTTATAGATTATTCTACAGATTTATAAAACTAAAAAAAATTGATTGTTTATATAAATTAATAAAGATATAAATATTTTAAATATATGTCTTGTTAACTTTTTTGACAGAAATTTGAAAGTTACTTAGAAAGAATATTAATAAATAACTGTTGACACAAGTAATATTTTTAAAAAGTAAAATACATTTTTGCATATTTGATGAATTTTTTTGTTGAAAATGTGGATTATAATATTTATCGTATAATATGTATTTATTGGTTATAAAGAATATCAATTTCAACATGGTATAACTGATTAATCTGTTGCAATGTTAATTGGAACATTCATTGTATTTAATTCACCGAATACGAAAAAATTGTATACACAAGGTTGGAAAAAGTAAGAGATAATTTCATACATTCTATTAAATTAACTATAACATCTACTATTTAGTACAACACAGTAAATTAAGTAAAAGCAATGAATCTGTTCTGAAATTCACATTCATAATTTATGCGTCTAAGGAGTTTGAATGATGTAGATTAAAATATTAACCCTTTCTAAGAATTAAGTGACCGTGTAAGATATATATTATGCATTGAATTTAATTTTTAACTGTTATGAAAATTATAAGACTTTTCAGTCTAATTATCTTACAAGAAATTTCAGATATTTCGTATATTAAAATCTAATAAAATTATTATATACGAATAATTTTAAGTATAGATAGTTTTTGTTTTAGTTTTTAATACAAAGAAAACAAATTATTTTTTAATTATTTTTTTTTCATTTTTACTTTGAAGGATAATTTGTGGAAACATTTTCAAGATATAAGGAACTCATTTTATAAAAGGAATATTATTATCATCCCAACCACAAAGAAAAAAAGTTATAATTTAAAATTTTACCAAGCTTATTAACTTACTATTGTATTAAGGAGTAGTCATTAATTACTGCCCAACACAATAATCAAAGTGGAGTTCTTTATGACTAAATTAATTTGATACTGCTAATGGAAATGATACATAAAACAGTAAGGATTTATAAGAGAATATTTTATTTATAAAATTTATCTACAGTTATTTAAACATCTTTTGAAAAATCATAAAAATTAGGTATAAATCTTCTTAATGAACTAAAATATCATATTTTTGCTTTCATAAATATAAAATTGTAATTTTGTACATGATTCTTTATATTTGATTATAACATTTTAGGTTAAATATTATTATAATTATCTTACATAATTATACTTATTTAACTGTACTTAATAATAATGTAATATATTATGTTACATTATCTACATTAGTATTATACTTTTTTGGAGAAATTAAATAAATCAACTATGAGTTTATTCATAATTTTGAAATATTTTACAACGCGTGAAATAAATGTAGCTGACTGTTTTTCATGGACTAAAAAAAGCTAAAATAGCTAGTAATTAAAAATGAAAAATATTCATAACCAATCTCGATAAAAAAGATAATAATAGAAAGGTAATAAATTCATCTAAAACAAAAGGTATTATAAAAAAAGATGCAAATACGAAAAAACATTCATTATTTGTACTAGGATTGAAAATTGATAGATAATTCAACGTTTCTCGCCTCTTTCGATGTCTTTTTTTTTTTCGAAAATTACACACTTTTGCCTCTTTATTGTCCGCCCACTGTAGCTCGCTCCATGTCGTAAATATAAAATCATGATAACTCCAAAGCAAGGCAGTTCCTTAATTCTTAGTGAACTCCACTGTTGCCGTTGTTGGATTTATGTATCATTAGCATACGAGACAGGTGTTCTTCTAATTTTCTCTTTCTTTCTTTCTTTTACATCGTATGCAGTTGAAAATCACGAGAGGATTAATAACACCTTGTAAAGTCAATAGTTTTTTTATTAAATATGATCGACTTTTAGATTAGTTTGATCGAGCGCCTAATGCGTGCGAACACAATATTTTTACACACTTTTGTTTATATATCTGATGATTTTATTTCTGATCGAACATTGGAAAATTTAAATGTGCTTTTAACAAGATGACAGTTTACTTGACAGCATTTTTTCGTTTGGTTTTTTAAGACAGTGGTAGTACTCAAAAATTTGCAATATTAATTTTCTAAATGAGAATGAATTATTCCGTACTATATGATTAACCTAGATTCAAGAACTATAAGGGATGTCCTTTTAATTTAATAATTCTGTACTTTCATAAAATTTAAGGTTATTTAAACATACTACACGTTAATTATATAATAATATTATATTTAGAATATATTTTTTTCATTTGTTTTATCGACTTAACGATAAATAATTTGAAGTGATTAACCAATAATTCGTAAAAATGATCACTATTATTTATATAAGTCATTTATTTGTTACTTATATAGTAACTAATATTTGATACATTGAAAATCTTATCAGTAACTTATGACGTGATGATTAGTAATGGTAAATGCCTGTTAAATAAACGATAATAAATACCACAGATTTCTCTATAATAAATACTTTTTTAAAATATTTCACATAATTGTGTAATAAATAGGTCGTTCATGATTAGTAAATATAAAATAGTAATTAAAATAATACTTATGTAAGACTTTAGAATCTGAACTCATTAATATAAGAATCTATGTGGTCTTTTCATGATTTTTTCTATATAGTGCACTTCAAGAAAGTTCTGGTATGTGTGTACAGTCACGTGACTTTTCCTTCTCCTTGTCCTATTCCCATGTGTGTCGTGTAATCTTTCTATTCCATTCCATTCATGAGCCTTGCGACATTCTCAAGTTCCTCTCTCGTGGAAAATTCAAGAGTTGTGGAGCTGTAGCAGGTCAAAAATACGTACGCGATACGCTCGATTTGATTCGTCGTCGTTACGGTCCCTTTAGGACATTTTGACAGACTGGGGTACGTATTTACCATCTTTGGAAGCAGATCTAGAATCGATCCTTCGAATGCCTTCGATTTAATGGTCATCGGTGCATGCGCGTGAGTACGCAAAAGAATTTATTAAAACGAGCATTTAGATTTACGACTTTTGGACGACTGGATTTTGAACTGCTCTTAACTTATTGGTAATATCGTTTTATCCTTTTCCATACGTAAAATATGTGAAATATGTTTCACCATTTGCGTATACGGTATTATTATTTCTTATCATTTATTTACGTCATTACAAAATTGTTCATTTTTAATACTTATCCACTATTTTTGTATAAAATGAGTTCTGAAAAAATTAAGAAATTTATATTTTTATTTCATGATAAGTAAATTCAACAAATACTGAATTTAGATATATTAGACGTACGCAAAATTTTCCATATAGATTTTTCATATCTAGACTTAGTTAAAATTTGAAAACAGTTCTTTTATCTAACTTAAGTACTTACAAGTATTATAGTGAAAATATTAAGCCTTTTGATGAACGATGCAAATAAGTTTCAAGCTCGTAATACCTGAACTTTGGATTTTCGTTTTCCATAACCTCGTCAAGATCCATTAGTCGCAACAGCGGGGGGCGTTACGCCTGACTGCAAAAGAGTTGAGTGTTTCATATATAGTTGTATACATATGTACTTACAACGTATTATATATTTGCGAGAGGTTAAGCGAACTCGATTGCTTCGTGGGCGATGATTATGCAGCTGCAGTGTCTTCGAGGGTATAATGCGAGATACAAGATACAAGAAGAAAGGGACTTCAAGACGAAGGGAGAAGGAGAAATAATATGGACAGTTGTTTTGTTAGAAACGGTTGTAAAATAAATGATTTTTCCTGTTATCTGAATTCTGTTTAAGAATATATTTTTTCGAAATTTTCATTACATTTAGTTGAATATTAATCATAACTCTTGCAAAACCTTTTTATTTGCAACGTGATTTTATTAAATTTGTAGGATGAAAAATAATACAATTTAATGATAACTTTTTGTTTTTGTTATATGCGAATAGTGAACGTACATATATATTGTAAAAGTGCATTTTACTTGAATTATTTTATTTATTATAATTATTAACATTTATCTTGATTATTAAAATGAATCTTAAATTTATATAACTCCTAGATATTATTTGAAATCGAATTTTAATATTAATTTTAATTCATTATAGTGTTTTAATTTATTTTTAATATTTTATATAATTAAAATTCTATATTATAAAATACAGACTTTAAATATTTGGACTATGTAATTAGATTGAATTTATCATTATTTTATACCAAGGTTTCTAATAGAGCAGTCATTTCAATTTTTGTTTGTGTTTAGTAGCTTTTAAAATATTATTCGAAATTGTTACATACACATGTTTCTTACGTAGCATTTAAATTGATCATGAAATGCAAAAACATAAGATAGAGACAATTAATAAATCGAGAGATAACGCGTTGGATGTTACAAGGATATTCATAAGACCTTTTTGATTGATTTATCCTAAATAATATATCATGGAAGGAGCAAAAGTATTTATTTTTTGATATTTTGAAAAAAGATTATATGTACTTGCACAATTTGAGAAAAGATTAGAAAAACTGATACAGTCAGATCAGACAGGCAAAAATGTCTAGTTCTCTTGAGGTGTGCCCATGCGAGAAAAGAGCGAGTGTGCAACGACTTGGAGACAGGACAACGACGTTCATTCTTCATTCTCACTCTCTCTTACGTGCAAAACACCCGTTCACAGGACAAAAACAGAAAGACAAAAAGATAACTTTTGAATCGTGCGCATGAGTTAGTCGGAATTGTTCGCGGACCACCTACGCGTTCTCTACATATGTATATTTCCCCCTTTTCGTGTCAGTTGAATTGCTTTGTAGCGTTTTATTCGTGAATTTAGTTTTTGGCTTGTTATTTTTCGAGCTCCGTTACAGTATTGCTATTGTAAAGCAAATTCAAGCCTTTAGATGCCTACGAGAGATGTGAGTCTTTAGAGTCACCTATTTCGTAATCGGACTGGTTTGTTAATTATGTTCCGCGGGCGATATAATGTAGCGATTAACGATAGTCGTAAAGTGAGCATTTAAGTGTGATACTGCAGCTTGTTTCAAATTCTTATTATATATTGTTCAACTAAGTATCTAACCTTAAAGATTCTTGAACGGACTAAATGCATTCAAAATACTTGTCTGACTTTATCAAGTTACAACAGATTCTTTTTAAAAGCAATATAATTAACCGTTTCTAGTGATATTAGAAACTAATTATCTGATTGTAGGGAATTGTCCTTCCAATTAATTTTTCCGCTTTTGACAAGAAAAAAAAGATGATGTTCATTAAATGAATTTAATGAATTAACATTTGATTCATATCAGCAAATTGCAATATGTTAAAATATTAATTTATTTGTATAAAAATTTGAGTTATTAGTAATTATCAATTTGATTCAGCAGAATTTTATCATTATTTCAGAATAGAAAGTCAAATAATTCCATTCAAATACGGTGCATTACTTCCTTCAGTCGGTGAAAAAATCTAGTGATGTTGAGCATCGAATTTCAGAATAAGTACAAATAGAAAATGTACAGGAATATGAACATTAATGTCCATATTGATTCTTAAAACGATACATCATTGTAAGACATCGACTGCAATAGATTGACGTTATGTTGGTCAACAGAGCTATCCTGATCAACGAATTCAATTCGCGTCAGGAGCGCAAGGAAAGAGATTGAGGCAGTGAAGAAAACAAATAAAAATCTCCGGATATACGAGATCAATAGTAGTGCAATAAGCGTCTCGGTTTCTCCTCCCCAGTCTCCTTCGCTTGCGTTTCACCGAAGAAAACATGGCACAAGAGAGAGAGTGAGTGGTGAAAAGAAAGGGCGAGAAGAGGATATGCGGGCGGCCCGTGTGCAGCACGCGCGCCGAATAACCCGGAGCGAGGGACCCACGCGACCGACAGCAGCAACAGGCTGTCGCCATCTCTCTTTCTCTCCACTTTTCTCAGCTATTCTTCCCCCCACATGTGTGTAGCTTGCGCTCGTGCCGCCAATAGGTATACGTGCGTTCGCACACGCTCTACGTGGAATCGTTTTATCGGCCCGCGCCAAGCATTCGAAGGCACGAGCCAGCCGCCCTCTCCTTCTCTTTTCCTCATGGTTTCTTATTCTCGCTGCTCGTCGTCTATGCGCTTACGCTCGATCCTCGCATATGTGTTTTATATGTATGCTATACAGGAGGTTATAAAGGAGAGATATCCTTTATTCGGACCCGCAAAGTCTACGAGACGTTCCTTCGTCTTCCTTCTCCTGTTTTCTTTTTCTTTTGCTTCGTGCTTATGGGATTTACCGTTAGTTCACGAATGTGTGCTTTTAGGTCGCAGTGTTCAACGAAAGAATGTCTTTGTTTTTTTATCTTTCGTTTTAAGGAGGTGTCGCGAGTGATAACGGCGTTGGTCGTCCATTTTATAATGTGCCAACTTGTATTAGTCATATTCACCGAACCATTTATTAGCTGAAATGAAGGTAAATGTACAGAGAAGAAGTGGAATATCTTGTGAAATGGGAACGTAAATATGTTATATTAAATTTGTTAATATAGAAGTATTCGATTACAGGGCTCATTTATTCTTTAAAAGAAAAGGCTCATTCTAAAGAAAAGAGTGAACAAAATTAAATTCGATTTTGTTTAAGTATTTTAATATTTTAAAATAAAATTATATTTATGAAAGCATTAAATGATCGTAAAATATACCATATTTTTATTTATAACTGAAAAATGCTTATAAACCTAACAAAAAAATTATAAACGTTTATCTTCATAAATAACAATTATAATTTTAATTATTTTTAAATAGTTTTAGTTATAATTTCTAATATTCAAAATTCATATGTCATTAATAACAAACAAAAAAATTAACAATATAATTATGGAATCCAACGTTATACTATTTTTGGAATTGTTATTAATCAGTATTAACCATTTTTAAAAGCAGAGAAAATACGTTGATTTTAACTCCATTATTAAGTAAAAGATTTTTTTAAGCGCAAGTTTATAACAAGTTCATCTAATAAATTAATAGTGGACTTTTTACATTTTTTACTTGAATTAAACGAAAAAATATATTCATGATGCATTACAAAATATTTTGATATAAACTCCAATTTATTTTATGATAAATAGTGAACTCAATAAATATCGGGATTATGCTTAAATGTATTATTTACTTAAATGTTAATAATTAGAAAATGCAATGTTTCAGTTGCAGAAAAGAACACGTGTTGTTTCTTGAAATGAACGACTGCGTGGAATATACAATAAAAATTGTAGAAAGATAGAAACCGTGCGAGAGCAGAGAAGAAGAAAGACATCGATAGAAAGAGAGGTCAGAGTTTGTGAGAGTAGTGGGAGAATAGTGAGGGTGAGAGAGATATAGAGAGAGCTACGCTTGTTCAAAAGGAAAAGCCGACACGCTCAATGGAAGTACAAAAGGAGAGGGCGACTTAAGGACGATTGAAAAAATGCCCCTGCGTACACGGTTAAAGTGTAAAACCAAAAAAGAAAGAAAAAAATGGGAATGTGAAGATTCGACAGTGGTAGCAGAGGCCATATGGATTCCATCTTCTGTAACGGTCCGGTCATTTGAATTTGCCGACACTGCCAGCAGACGAAGACCTTTTTTATTATATCGCTGCCTCTATGCGAAGACAGTTTCTGTTATCCTTGTAAGGAGTACTTGCGTGAGCGTGAATCTGTTTCAAGTACTTGACTGCAAAGAAATACTTTCGTTTTTATCTACTTCGTTTCCATGTAAGAGCCATCCACTTCAATATTTTGATGTTTCACTATGACAACGTATGTGACGATTGAAACTTTTTTCTCAATTTACATTTCTATAAGACCTTGATGAAGTATTTTAAATTTATTTTAAATCGAATGAAATTAAACTAACTGCATTTAATTAGTAGTAAAAATTATATTTAAAAATTATTTTTATTTTTTATTTGAAAATAATTACAGTAAACAGTATTAATTTTATTTGCAAGGAAAAATAGCACAATATTTACATATTTAATTGAATGAGATATTAATATTTAATACTTGTTTTTACGTACTAATTCTTAATATAATTTAAGGAAAACAATGTAATATTATACTGACTTAACGAATGCCTTAACAAATCGTAGCGCTATTAACGCATATTCTAATTACTAAGAGTACTATATCTACGCTTGAAAGATAGAAATTATGTGTCGACTAATTAATAGATTAAGTATATGATTCTTCTTTTCAAATTCAATTAACTTAAAAGATATACATTGATTATCACTAGTTAACTTTTTAAAAATCCTTTAATTGACGTATCAAGCTTTTCACCAGTTATTGAAACATTTAGGGTAGCGCACATTTTTCCAAGCCCAGTTACATTGATAAGTAACAGCGGATACGCACATGCGTGTAAAGAATATTTAAATATACACGCGTACGACTTAATTATCCTTTTTTTTAAAAACTTTATCAGTGATACATTTTGATTGTAAAATATCATGTTTAATACGATCTTTTAGACCTCATTGCTGTTAGAAAAGTTGTTTACTGAATTGATCTATGCCACTGTACTATTATTAAAAAATTATAGTTATGTATCTAGTTAAGTGATTCACAAAAATATACATTCCTTTCTTGAATGATTATTATTTTATTTGAATGAAGATCATGTCATCCGCCCCGATTAGTTCGCTTCAACCAATTGCATTGTTAGAGAAAACAATCAGTTCTTATTCTGAACTTCACACTAGTTAATTTTGAAGATTGTTTTTCGAAGCTTAAACAGCTTTTTCTTTCATTACATCTAAAAAATAGTTAATTTCATTGTTTTTTTGAAAAAATCAAACAAAACATCTATAAGCAAAAAACAATATTAGTTATAAATTCTATTATTTTTTAATCATAATATCTTGTACATGCCTTAAAAGTATTTTATTAAATTTGTAGTATTCTTAGAGTTTTTGTTGTTATTTTAATTCTAAGATACTTTTATTACAATTTTATTACACTGTATGAATGTCAATAAAGAAAGTCTAACTGCAAATTTTTATCTCTATACACTAAATATTTATATTTTCATGTAATTTATACATAGTTCAGTATTTTAAAAAATATGTCTTTTTAAATGATTGTATTTTGATGGAAAGTGCATCTGATTTGAGAAAATATTGTCTTTTATAAATTGTCACCTTAGTGTTCTCAGTTTATCCCTGAAAACGACAAGTCACCCATTAAATACGAGAATTTATTAAGGACTTTAATATATTCTTCTCCACACGTTCTTCAATTCCCGCATCTTAAAGATCTTATTTATAAATGACAGATAGAATATTAAGCATCCTATTCGATGAAGTGAAACTAAAAATCTTTACTGAATAGTTGAGTTCACGAATTCAAGACACGATGTCTTAAAAGTTTCACACAGTGACACGGGCCCGTTCTACGGTGTATAAAAATTCCAACTAAAGCGATAGACGCAGGCGGGCGTAATAGAGTCGTCATGGAGACGAGGATAGATGTACTCTTCTCACTTTTTCAGCGCAGCTGGACGCAGGTGTGTTGCACAAATGTAAGCGCGTGCTCGCGCATCCGGTCGCGAGATTTCCCGTGTACATAATCTCTATGTCTCTATTTATCCCTCGATCGCCGGGATAGCTGATTAACTAGTTTTTCTTGTTCTCTAAAAAGTGACGACGATGTGCCGACATATACGGAAGACTGGCATCTCTCTTCTTGAGAGAAATCCGCGTGTCTGTTGTCTCGTACGTTTGTACTATTGTATAAACATTCAGCGACTTTTCAAGTGTCGATATTTTTGTACACAGGGGTTTATCTACTCTATTTTTCTTACATATTACTTGTAATCTTTATATGTAATAGATCTACGTACATATTTAGGATTTATTTTTATAAACTATTGAGTATTAAGAGACAGACCACGTGTATAGCTTCCTTAATGGCATCCTAAGCATTTTCCGTTTCTTAAGACTTGAAAAAGTTGATGAAATTATACTTTACTACTTCTTAATTTAGACAATTTTTATCAGTAATAAGAGTAAAAAAAGTTAAATGATTAAAAATAAAGTCGCATTTTTATATACTCAATAGAAAATGGTGATTGAGGGTTTATCTAGTGAACATATATAAATATTCGACATAATTCGAAAAACCTATTTTTTCAGTAAGTATAATACTTTAAATTAAGTCTTATTATATTTACACTCATAAATATTAATACTCGATCAATTATTTATAAATAATCTATCTTAGTAACTGAATAGTTTGTTTATAGGCAGACTGTTACAAAGAAAGAAAGAAAGAAGAAGTTCCTTTCATATAATCGTTGAGCATAATTAGTTATCTGCGCCATTTTAATTATAAAACTGCCTGTAGTATATAAAGTAAAGGCGTTCGTTTATTATATAAAGATTGGAATATATTTTTGATACCCAAAAATTAACTAAAATAATTTTGTAAGTACATCTAATATCACGTGCGAAATAAGAAATTTAATGATAGGTGTTTATCTGTATGTTTTGCCTTTTCCTACACCCAGGCAAACAATAATAATTGAGCTCCGTTAGCTCCTGATGGAGTAAAAAGGGTCAGACATTCAAAATGGCGTCATCGCATGTAAAATGAGCGAGCGGGGGGATAGAAAGTCGTTATATTCAGCGCGTCGAGCCGGCGGCCAATGAAAATGCCGTGCGGTCATTTGCGTTAACCCTTCCACGAAACGGCGCCGCGAACCTTCACGACTCGACTTTGTAACCACGCGCCACTTGATAGGTCACTGCTACCATTAGAGGCGGGAACCTCTTTCCCAAACCCCTTTCGCCACGGCTTCTATTATTATTTTGTAGTTACTTTCCTGGGTCCATTTCACTCGAGGCTGCTCATGCCTTGATTAACCATTTTTGAAGTGCCGCTCTCAGTAGGGTTCTTTTCTTATATTGGATTTACTTTAACTTTCATTCAACCTTAACAACGGTTGCTTGGTTTTGATTTTAGGTAACTTCGATTAATTTTATAAAAGATATAAAAGATTTTTTATGAAGTTTACTTATACTTATATAAGAAAAAAATACAAATAAAAACTTATTTTTATGATTATCTGTCATATAACTTAAATACATGTATTTATAAACAAACTTTTTTTAATGATAAACACATAATATAAATATCATAAATTTGAATTAATTTAACTTTACCATAATTAATCTTTATATTCACGCAATATATTTTGATCATGAATGGTAATTTTCTTTATTCACATCGATAGAACTATTCATTTCCGTAAAATGAATTATTACTTCATGTTTAGCTGTATATTTGTGCATAATAACATTTTTTTTTATAAAGATATTAAAGTCTGAAATATTAAAGAAAATTATAGTAATTTTGTTATTGAACAGAAATTACTAGGTGTACTGAACTTAATTATATAGAAGTCTGAATAACCTGCAGAGGAGGCGGAAACCTTTCAACCTTTAACTTTGATTATTTACTTGTTATAGGTGGATCTACCCTGTTTTAAGCTCAACTCTTTTATAATTAAACTATGGAAACTAGATTCTGAGGAAGTAATGTAGCTGATTAAAGTGAAAGTAAATCGTTTCTCATAATATTGTAAATAGACGTAGATAGAATTTAAATATAAAATCGTATTTCTTAGTTTGTAATTTTTCAATTATGTGTTTCTTAAATGTATTACCTGTTATTAAACTTATCGATAAATACTTATTTTATAACAATAGATTATTTCATGAAAATATATAATTTGGATTATAATAAAGAAAAATATTTTCCGGAATTTCAAAATTAATTTATACAGATTGTATCGTACTTTTAAGAAAGCAATAATTGCATCGTTAATGAAGCATTCTCTTATTATAGATAATACAAATTTTAACAAATTTCCCTTACATTACGAACAAACTTTTTAATTCTCTGGAAAAATATTTATCTCGTGAACATCTGTTCCAGTGAAAGATTCCAATCTTTTTCAGACACATTTGTACATCTACATTATCTATGCTTAAAATAAGCCAAAAAATCGGGTTTAACATTCTACGAATTTTCATGACTAGATACGATCAACTTTTTCATGCCATTACTGATGAGTGAAAACACGTCTTGTGGGTGTACAAAATGAAGCTCTAATTTATTAATTTACTTTTTTTTGTTAATAAGATTCATGAAATTACGAGAAGACAACGACGGTCATGCATTTCAAGTCAAAACGGGTAAGTTTTCAAGGCTAGGCAATTAATAACGATTAATCCCATACAGTACGTAGCCTGTCTCTCTCGCGACTAGTCTCAAAGCTCGTCGGCTTGATAGCTCCTATAATCCTTTCTAATCTTCGCTTAACCGGCGGAAGCGCGCTGCTGCCGCTGCTACGAAGTGCATAATTCCACTGAGATAAGGCTCTGCGGGATTAATAGCGCGGCGCCGTTATTGTATGCAAGGGCAAAATCTATGTATTCATTGCCCGGAGGGATTATACCCCTGGAAGGCTTTGCTTCGCTAAATCCAGTGCGCGCATAGAGCGGGAAAATTTCAACCGGTCCGTCGACACTTCCCCGATCTCTTCGGCGCCATTAATCACGCACGGCGCCTTCTTCTTCTTTGGTTCGTTTTATTTTTCGCTCTCCCCACTACGCCTTTCGTTATGCAGTGCGTACAGTGTACACCTTGCCGCAATGATGCGCTGGCGCTTTTCTAACACAATGGCTACGTCCGCGTGGCTTGATTTATCTTTTTGTTTCTTGATGAGTTTCTTTTACCACGAACTGCAAGCTTTTGATAATTCTTTTCTTCTTCTTTTTGCCCTTTTACTTGAGGAATAAAGCTATTTTTATTACATTTTGGGTTTCATTAGTAGCTAGATCATTGGACAATAATGTTCTGTATTTGTTCGATTTGTTTACTGAATGATGAAGAGGATATTTTTTGTTGCGCTTTCCCTGCAGTTAAGTTACTTTTTTTATGGGTTATTAATTACTTCTTACACTTTTAGTTTTGTTAATTATATCGATCTATTCTAGGAAAAACCAGTCTTACATTTATAGTACTGACAATCATTCACGGTATACAAAAAAATTTACTATTTAAAAATTATTTGATCATGAAATTTTGAGTTTGCTTAATATTCTTAATTGTCAGGATATAATAGTATTATGATATTGTATTTTTTTCTAATTTGCACAAGAACAACGGATAGTATTTTTCTTAAATATAAAAATGTACATAAGTTTACAATATCTGAATCGTAACCGGGCATAAACTAACAATTAAGAATTATTTCTGTTTTTATATTTTTTTAAAAAAATGACCTTAATTTCACAGTTATAGGCATTATACTCCTATTTTCTTAGCAAATATACCAATAACAGCGCATAAAGTATCATATAAAATGAATTAAACCTGAAGATTCGTCTAATTATTAGAAATATATTATGCTTAATGTCGCTGAAAACTCGTTTTTTCGGAAGCAAAATACCGAAGTGATATGTGTGTATGCATATATGTATAGTACAAAATATTCCATCCCCGTTTTTGCTATGTTCAGCGATATCTGTAGTTGAGCGTTCCATGTTCGTTCGCAATGAAAGCATAAATACTTGAAGCACCTAATACTTTTACCGACTTTTCTTCCCTTTCTTTCATTACTTACATACACAGCTACATACACTACTTTCACTCATTTTTTTTTTATTTTTCTAGCGTTCCGCCCACTGGCCATAATTATATTGTCATCCCTGAGTTAAAGATTTTGTGAAAAATAAATGAATGAGAAAGAAAGAAAAAACGAAAATATGTAGGGGTAAAAGAATAAGAGAAAGCGATCGCGAGAAATGATAGGATGATGAGTAGAAGGCGAGCGTTTTTCTTCCATAAGGAACACGAACAACTGAGATAAAAAAATAAAGAGGGAGAAAGAGGACGCCATTTCTGTCTCCTAAATAATTAATTCCAGCAGCGACGCCGCCGCTGGCTCGATTTTCAGAGTGTGTTCGTGTGTACGAGCGAGGGCGAAGCATAAAAGTTTCGACGCAGATGGAGGAGAAATTTGCGGGAAATCCTTTCAGAAGGAAAGGAGGAGAAGGCTTTTAAGAACTGCTCGAGCTTCTTCTTCCTATCGTTCGTTCGTTTTTTTCCATCCCCATTTTTTTACTCATTCTCCATCTTTCTATTCTTTTTCTTAACCAAGAACGAGATACTATTAAGAGAAGAGCGCCGACGGCGAAAGGGGTGGGGGAGGGGAGAGTTCGTTCCAAAATGGAAAAGTGAACTTTGAATCGCGTAATTAAGGAAGAGTGTTTGGTAAGACACCAAGAGAAATTCAATTTTATACTTTTGCCCCTTTCTTCTTTTCTTTGTTTCACAGACACGCAGTAAACGAATGATATAGAGGTAGTAGAAGAACGATTAAATGATGCACTATAGAGCATTTTCTTAATTTCCAATCGTGTATTGAATATTGAATTATATAAGTAAAAAAGGTCGGAAAATAATAATTACCAGATATTAATAAAGACAAAGCAGTAAAATGACGATTATACTTACATACAAGAATAAGAAGCGACTTTCAGATCATTTGGAGAAATTTTATATATTATTAAGTGAGATTATATATGTGTTTCTGAAAAGTATGATTAAATTTATGGTGAAATTAAGTATTTGCAACTTATATTGAAAATATATTGAATAAAAATAAAATTTTTATCGGAAAAATGTTATTAGGAATCAGAATAAAATCTTTTCACTTTTTTAAAGTTTAATTTCAATTATATGACTTTTTATAGTTTAACCAAGAAAACTTTATCAGATAAAAAAAATAATGAAGGGAAAAAATCAATCGAGAGTAAAAGGGGCAGAATCGCTTTAGTATAATGAAAGTCAATGCAAATGGTTTTTTGAGATGGAGTAAGATTCTATAGTACTGTTTACCGTTAAAATTCGTGCAGAGATTTCAATCTGCGTGATCGATATAATAAGAGAGCGGGTGCACTCGTGTAGATAAGTTTTTATTGCTAAAATAAATAGAACTTCTTTTTAGATAAAAAAATATAAATATATATTATAGATTTTTCTATAGAAATGCTTATTTTTAACAAAAGGGAAAACAAGATTTGATGAAATCTTACGCGTATTGTCCACCAACTGCATTGATAAACTCTAAATAATTAATTTCATGTTTTGTATTACTTATTATAATTAGAGCTTTTTACTTGTACACGTATCGTCACTATAAATGCTAGAGTATTTCATGAATGCTTAGTTTATTATTAATAGGTTCATTAGTATAATTACTAGTTCTTCAATTTGATTTCTTATTTAATTAAAGCATGTTACAGGTTTTACTTTTTCTAAAATATTTAAGGGCATCTATAGCCTGAAATCAGTCTATATTTAAATTGTATCAAGCAATAGTTTCTTGGCGCTTATAAAAATGTTTTACATATGACTATACGTCTGTAATTGTTTTATGAAATTATCCAATATAAAGTATTTTTAAACCAATTATTTACGAATAATTTGATCAAAGAATTGATTTTATGTTATATATTAAATCAATCCTATAAATTTATTTTCATTAGATATAGAATTTTAATTTCAGATAGTTAAATATAAAAGGTATACATATTTTTTAAACATATGTACTCAAATAATATTTACATATATATTTTCGCATTTGTAGTTTTATATAATTGAAGACAAGAAACAAAATTTTTTTTGCAATTAAAAAACCCATTTAAAAACTTTAAATCCGCAATACGATATTTTAAAGATGTCAAATTTTCAGACACATAAATTTAAAATACTTTTATATTGAACTTAAATAAAAATTTAAAAGATATTTATTAATATGCACATTAACAAAAAAATTAATTTCGTACAAATAGGTTATTTTCAACATATTTCACATTTTTAAACAGATTCATAATTTTTTATACTTATAACATAGACTTTTAATTTTTTAGTTAATCTAAAATTAAAAATATTGGTAAGAATTTAGTTTTAATTATTTTGATCTCGCTTTATTCTAAGTCTGTAGATAAAAAATTGCCTATTTTATCTATTTCATAGTATATCATCAATAATTCACTACATTAGTCACTCTGTAATTGTTAAGGAAGAAAAGAATAGCAGTAATTTGAGTATTTGTTTATTGATGCTGGAATGTCGCAGTTACAAAGAGCAATGAATTGAGAAAAGATAATGAGAAAGATAGAAGGATCAGAAGAAATCTAAAATGAAGAAGATCTGATTTGAGGGCTGAGGTACTCTGAGATGCAGCCGAATAAGCAGACGATTTAAAAGCTCTAGAGTGCGGCTTTACTTGAAAAAATTTCAAACTGATGTTCAAAGAGAATATAAGCGTAGTCAGGATCGCGAAATCTCTTTTAATTAGATTAGACTTGCTGATGGAGCGATCTGGAGCGAGTAGCATGCGCTAATGAGAAAAACAGAGGGTAATTATTGCGTGGAAAGGGGTCCTGATTAATCAGTGGAAAATTAATTTTGCTGTTATTGACAACAGAAGAAGCTAATGACGAAATTCTACTTTCTACATGTTTAAGCTTAAGGTTAATACGTTATGTCATTAGACATAATAACGTTTTCATTGTGTTTTTGTAATTACTGTTGAACATGAAAATGAAGAAGGGCATTTTTCACCACAGATTATTCTATGGTTTAGCGATACACCTGAGACAAGCTTTGAAAAGAGTAGAAATAATTAAAAAGATTTATATATATATTTAGATATTCTATATTTATTTATATATATTTTTCTATATATAAAAAAAAAAAACAAAAATAATATAATCTCCTACACATATTTTTTATAGGTTAAAAAGTTTATCTTAGATCACCAATTAATTTCGTTTCATAGATTTAACTATTGTTCGAAACGAACATATAATGCGTAATATTACGCAAAATATACAGTTTTTAATAAAATGAAGCAAAATATTGGTTTGTACAATTATTTGAATAATCTATATTTATATATATTATGAATTAAATATTTTCTAAAATGAAAATCGAGAACTACGTATAAATCACATATGATACATATATAAATGGTAAAAATAAATTATTTACAATAATTTCTTATTATCATTACATAAGTAATATTAGTTTGAATATATACTTTCGTTCAATAACTTACTTATTGATAACGTAAGTCAACACACACAGCTAGCGAATAATAATTTATCAAATTCTCTACGAATTTTATGATCGCCTCCACTCAATTTAATTCACTGAAAAAAGCTATTACAGGCTGCCTTAAAATAACGTAAAAGTTTTTAAAAAGATGAATAGAACCCGATATGTGGCGGACTCGCTCTTGAAAACTTCTTCGTAAGCAACGTCGGACGATAATTTCCATGAAAAATTGCCGACCGCGTGAAATGGTAACATCAAGTCCGTCCGTGGACCGCTTGGGATAAAGGAGAAGAGAGTTTGAGTGAAAATGAGCGCATTGGTAAAAATCAGGAAAGCCAGATCGAGTCGGTGCGAGTGTTTTTGCGGGGTCTGCTGCCCCTTTGTTCCAAGGGGCAGCCGCGCACCCTTTGTGCCGCCTCTTTCCCTTTTATGTAGGGCGGCGTCGGAGAGCGGAGACGATGCCGCATTGTTTCGGGTGGCGCGCGAGTCTGCCTTTGGCGTACCGCTACCCGAGAAGGAATGAAAAATTAAGACCACGATTAATCGAGAATTAATTTCAAATTTCTAAGACAAACGGCGAGAAAAGATACTGGAATTGCGTCCTTTCTTAAAATCATACTACTTCAGAAGTTATCTTGAATGTAAATTGAGCTTCATAATGAAGAAATACGGCGTTGTTATCATATATCGGTATGATTGGTTGGTCGACTGAAATAATGTCCTACTTGTACCTCCTTGCAATGACAATATTTTAATGCATCTAGTATTAATTATTAAAAATTATATTATATCACAATCTATTGTTCGTGACATTAACAAAGAATAGTTATCTTGTTTCCTTACTCACTTGAAGTAAAATTGTAAAGTAATGTACTTTTATTTAACTGTATATCTATTTTTTAAATTAAAAAATTGTTTCTTTCCTAACTATTGCCTCATTAAATTATGTAATAAGGAATGAATCTAGATCTAATTTAATCTTTTATTTAAAAAATTAAGGTTTTTATGAAAAGAATGATAATTTGTCGTTGTTTACGTTTTTGTAATTTTAATTTGCATAATTTATATAGAAGAATATTTATTAGCTTTTTAAATACACTATATTATAATGAAATAAATATGGCATAATATCAGTAATATTTAAATAACATAAATGAATTTTGTGTTACAAAAATATTTTATATATTCGATCATTTATTGAAAACTACAAGAAAATTAAGTGTTGTATATTACAATAACATACATAAAAGACCCTTGCATTTATATTTCACTTTTGAACGAAATTACCGAGTGCCGTGTAGACTTTAACAAAGACGTTATCTTCTTTTCTTCGTTTACTTATCGTATTTGCCTTTGTCTCTATACATATACACAGATACGTATTATCTTCTTAAATTATTTCGCGATTCCTCGCAGTGCTAGATTCATCAGCGTCTTTATAGAAGAAAGAATACAAAGAGAAGAATTCCTTCTTCATTTCACCTTGTCCTTCTCCTATAGGTGTGGATCTTTGAATTTTCTGAATCTTGGGTAAGGAAGTTGTATGCCGTATTATATACATTAAGACTGATTAACGATCCTTCGGCGCAAGAGAGATAGGAGCGACTTCTTTTATGCAGAAGACTATGGGGATGAGAGTCAACCACCTTTCACCCCTATACTCTTTCTAACTTTTTCGAGGAATTATTGCCAATTATCTTTTTTAATTTCGTTTCGGATGGGAAGAAAATGCGAGGAGGTTTTTGCTCATTTATCAGAAGCTGTGTAGCAACGCTGCGTTTCTTATACTCTCTTTTGCGCACTTTTCTTGGTCTTCGCCGTTAATATCTTCCACGTAATGATTTCGAAATAGTTTCCTTCTCCTTTCGTACGGCTATGATACATCGATTGCTTGGTTTTAAATAGTATAGTATGTCTCGGATGCGCCATTGGGTCTGTTACGTGATGTATAGAACATATAACCGAGGAATAAAGGATTTTAACGTTACAAATCTATTTTATCAAAAATTAATTTAAATTTTTAGATATATGTTTTTCAAAAGAACGTCGATTGTGCATATATTAGAAGTGATATTGTGTATAATCTATATATATATATATATATATATATATATATATAATGTTTTATAAATTTCGGTTGCTTTAGTATAAGAAAACGAACATAATAGATTTTCATAAAGAATTTTAAATCTAATAAAAAATTAATATTTTATTTCAGAGGAAAATTTTTTTTCAGAATACTTGGTTAAATTACTAGAAATAATTGTAATGATTTATCTAAAGCAAAATCAATAGCAATCAATTACGGTAAGAGATAAGTAAGTTTTGCCACACTGTATCAAAAGGAATCTTGGTTTTTATTTAAAGTATGTTTTAAGAAAGTGTTTATGTATAATGTTGAACATAAATTTGTAAAATAAAAGTCAATTGCATATTTTTTTATTTCTGAATAACGAATTTATTACGTAAAATAATTGTGCTAATATAAATAACCCTAGAAAATTAACAATATAAAAATGAAAAACAATATTAATTAAAAAAAATAATATCTTTATACATTCATGTATCATTTACTATTCAATTCTATTCTAATATTACTTTCCGTAAATGCTAATATAATAAAACATTCAAGTAAAATTAGAATAATAAATAATAAATTTCTTTAAGAACATGTGTATTTACAATTTCACTTCACATTAAAATTAAAATTTAAAATTTTTGATAATGTTGTTTATAATAAAGATGTTTGTATTAAAAACATATCTTGAAAGATCATTAGTTATTATATAAACAGAAAAAGTTGTTTGAATCTATATGTATAGATATATTTTTTTAAATGTAAACAACTTTTTAAATTTTTATAATTATAAAACAAAGTTCTCTATTTCGAAAGTTTACTTTATTTCTGTTAATTCTCAAAAGTTCTAATCTTGGATTGTTTATAGAGGTATCAAATTTTTTCTAGTATAAGAAAAAATTATTTCAATTTTTTAAAATTGAAATAGTATAATTTAATATGATATTAAGAATAAATATAGTTTTTCAGAAGGTGAAATGTCGTTTATACTATGTATATTTTTCATTATTATTTTATTATATTATAATATTTAATAATGTATTTACAAAATATCATTTACAAATTTTCTTTAATAATTGATGTCACTTTTTTAAAAAAAAGTAGAAATTTTTATTTTTTTGTGAAGTGTTGAATAGCCTGTTAAATAGTGTTGAATAATCTGAAGATTAAAATAAGCAAAGATTATATTAAATTAATCTTAAAGCTGAATTAAAAAAACTTTGTACTTACTAGGCCAATACTGAAATACATGATATTCACTAAAGTGTTGAAGAGTTAAACTTATCTCATTTTTTAATAATATAGATATACAAAAACATAATCGTATTTAATAGTAAATAATTGAAATAAGAAAAACATTTGTAAATAATTTTCAAACTAAGAAATAAATGTATAATAGATTATTAAATGCTAAATTCATAAAACGATAGATTAATATTTTCTTTAGTAAATAATTTATTTAGTTTAACACATGGAAATATGTACAATATCTATATTTTAAACTTCGGAAGACCTTTTTAGGTTGCATAGACGAGTTCGTAGAGGCGAAACATACAAATATATATGTATATATATATAATTGTATCAGTAGCATTAATTGTAACATGAATTGGTCGACTTTTATCAATAAAAAACTTAAAAACCATTTATAGTAATTACTAATTTTAAATTAGTAAACGTTATAATTGCAATTTAATGGAAAATCTCATTGTTGTTTCCAGAAACATGAGAACGTCTTTCTGAACAAGTAATCATTAGTAAAAGAGTTGCAGTTAATGACCATTTGTCATTGTCATGGAACTATAGGAATAGAAGAAAAGTCGCGAAAACGGAGTAAATAATAATTACGTCTGAATCCACCCAAAAAGTAGTTCGGCCCATGCGCACAATTAACTATCTCAGATGAATTCCTCAAGCGTAATTAAGAGTACAAAGATTGTACTTTACTGAACTGCTGGAAATTCGTCGCTTGTCCTGTTTTTTATACGAGGAGGACGTAAAAATAAAAGACTTCACGGGGAAGCTTGGAAATAGAACGAAAGCGTTCAGGAAGGATATGAAGGCCGATCCGCGTGTCATGGGTCGGTGCCACACGCTTCGTACAGTCTTGTGACTCGTCCCTGCTGAGGAAAAAACAAAAGTTCCTCGCACCATCCGTCTTGTCAGCGGTCCGGGGGAATAATGCACTCCGGTGAAAGCACCCTCCAACTTACCTCCCCGGTACCTTCTTGTTTTTATACCGGGGTATTTAGTTCTCCTGCTCTCGCTCCCTCCATTTTTTTTCTCGCTCTGCACACCCACGTGCGGCGCGCTGATCCTCCAAAATCCATCTCCGTCGGCCGAGGCTCCAAGGAGAACTTTTATCGGGGTGCGGCGAACTTTGTGCTAAGCGACCTCCTTTGAAGTTTTCTTGGGGAAAAAGAGCGACAGTATATACGCACGTTCGAACGGCCGAGAGAGAAGGGTCACCTAAGCCGTGTTTGCGTGTGTGCGTGCATCTCCATTCAACGGGTAATACTTGTGAAAAGGCGCACGTGTGCGTTTACCTTGTATGCGAGTGCGAAGATAAAGTCACAGGATTTTCAGAGAAATAAATATGAAATATTCCAGAACTTCGGAAGACCTTTTTAGGTTGCGTAGACGAGTTCGTAGAGGCGAAACATGCAATGCCAAAGGACATCACTGATACACTGGAAAGGTGTGCGCGAAGAATGCGCTTCGATAAAGGAGAGTATTCGGTGAGAAATTTGAGAGAAGGAAAGTATGCGCCCTCGCGTAAGCTGAAAGGCAAGTTGGATAATTTGCAATCATTGTATTGAGTAAACTTTATTTTGGCGAAGGTTCATTTTTTGTGTGCGTATTTTCAAGTGTCACGATAAAAGTTTGATCGCTTGACTGACTGATGAATTGTTTCTTGTTCACTGATTTGTAATTTATTATTTCTTTGGAATAAAGAAGAATTAGAGAAAATCGTGTTTACAGAAATTTAATGCATGCATATACATGTATATATAGATTTCTATACATTATAACATATTAAAAATAATAATATTCAATATATTATTTTGATAATAAAGTACATTTTAGTTATTTATAAATTAAAAGTTTCTAGTTTTTATAACAATTCACTTAGATTTTAAATTGTTGTTAAATATAATAAAATAATTTTGTATATGTCTTTGAAAAAGGCTGAATAAAATCAATAAACTGTTGAGATTTACATCACTTATATAGATAATTGAGCAGAAAATATTAATATTGGCAGTATAAGTTTTGTTCGCAGAAATAATATGTATTAATGAATAAAGTAATTTGGTTTAATATAAAAGTAATTTATTTCAAATAATGATTCTGTATTTAATAAAAAACAAAACAAATACTTTTATAGTAACTTCTAAAAGCGAGAGAATATAACAATAATCATCATATATTAAGTTCAAGCTAAAGAGAAAAGTATCTGTGAATGTTTTTGAAAATAAGTCATCAAGAAATATGTTTTACTTTTTAAAGTTCTCAGCATTAAGTTCGCGAATTCTGTATCATTTTACTTTGTCTCGCGTTAATCGCACTCGAAACAAAGGAAATAAAGATCATAGTTTTGTGCAGTGTGATATTCCATCTTCCATCATGTATACGCGCCTTCAGACACACACCCCTGAGCCGTCCCCCACAGTTCACCCATCGTAATTTTTAAAAATGAGGTAAACTCCGTTATTTCCCATCTAGAGAAGAACACTTTTGCTCGCCCTCTCGATTTACCCCTGGCGGCCGCAACAATGTACCGCCCCCTCGGAGCCATGGGGTTGCACACATTGAATGACCCTTATAGACTAAGTTTCGTCTTTCCCTGGGCTTTATTGGATTTTTCTCCGTCTTTATCCACCATTCATGCCCTTGTTATCGAAGTCTTCTTTATCAAGAAAGTTCATGCATATGATTTCTTGATTCTTACTTTTTTTATCTGTAGTCCTAGTCAACTTGTTAAAAATAAAGAATTTCAAGGTATTTCTTATATTTACAAGGTATTTGATAACAACCTTGTAAAGATATTGCATTAAAAAATATCGTAAAATATAGCTTGAATTTAATTGAGTATAAACGTATTTATTACGAGTATATACGCTATTTCTATTTTTTCAGATTTTTTACAGACGAACTTCATATCTTTGAAAGTTGTATTTATTCATGAGCTGCCTAAATAGAAATTAATGTAATTGATTTTAACGTGTATTGTCTAGATTTTTCTGAACTAATATTATAGTCATAACTTGATGATTTATAGTTTGTGTTGTGGGTTTCTTTTCAATAATAATATAGTCTTTGCTTAACCTTTCAGTATTTTAAATTTTTAAATGAATATTACTATCTTAAGTATAGTTGAAACTCTGTATTCCATCCTATAGGCTTTATTTTAGTATAATAATGTTGTAAACTAAATCGACAAAATTAAATTAAAAATTCGAAACTTTCTTAAATAGAAATTGAAGATCACAGAATTTAAAGTATGCTTTACTCGAAGTAAATTTATGTTGTGCACTTAAATTTACAAATTTTAATAATTTCAACATTATAACAATCACGTACAAAATATCAATTTCATCCATATGAACGGAAGCTATAAAAGGAGATATAGGCATATCAATATAATTTCATCCCTCTCATTGGTATAATAAAATGTAATAACTCACGTGCATTCAACATCCATAAGCCAGTCATTTACTGACGAGCTTATCACTAGCAACCCAATTAAATCCGAGTTCTTTCTGTATGCGATAGAGAAGCAAACGAAACCAATATCCTTCTAATATAGGGCCAATATTCTTTAGTTTTCGTCTCAGTTTTCTCCTGGTCATGTCCAGAATTCTCTCTCTGACCTATTCCTTCTCTGGTGTCATAAGAAGGATCACTTGGAAACTCCAACACAAAGTTTTCCAAAATGTTCACACAACCAATGCTTTCCTCCATATCTACGTTCGGTCGCACCCTTCTCCCACCTCCATCTATACGTACAACTCGTGCATCATTCGCCCCTTTCGTACATTCACGTCACTGGTTTTTCTCTTGTTTTCTCGTTGGCCTACCCCCACCAATCAAAGAGATAGTTGGGGTGAGAAAGGGGGTAAAACTGCAGCTGACCAATGAGCTAGTTGCTTTCGTAGAGGCGACTCCGCGTAGCCCCTGCGAGAACCGACCCCGCGACGAAGGCGCAAGGGAGATCGATATTAGATGTCAGCTTAATTCTAAGTATATATATATATATATATATATATATATATATATATATATATATGTATGTATGTATGTATCCTTCCTATTGCGTGTTCATCGTTATACGCGCTATTTTTATCGATGTACATATTTCTCTTGACCAATGGCTACTGAAACTTGGTGCACATGCTTCTCGCCCGTTTCTTGCTTTTTATTCTTTATTTTATAAAGGTTACTGAGCAGAGTTACTCAATTATTTATTATTAATGTTTCAACCAATAAATAACTTTTCGATAACTATTCGCACTAATACGTTTGCAATATCAGTACGATAATGTGGTTAGAGCTAGAATGAATCATTTTTATGTACGACTATGAGAACAAAAAAGCTGATTAAGAAATAACTTAACCGATTTGGAATTTTAATATGAAATTTAAAATTTTGAACATGAGCTTTTAAAAAATCTCAATAATGTGATGGAATAGACTAAATTACTCGTTATGAATTAACGTAGATCACCACGATGTGTAAGTTTAGGAACTTTGTAATTAAAAATCGTTCTCATTTTATTATTTTTATATTTGAACAAAAAATTAATAATTTATAATTAAAAATTTATAAATAAAGCACAATCATATTTACAAAACATTACAACATTAAAAGACTTTGTGGGTTCAACTTACAACTGTAGTATTTATTACAACTATGATTAAAATTTCGAACTATATTAATGAAAATGTATTTATTTACTTGAGTACTAGTCATGTGGAATAATGACAGTCAAGTAAGAATTCTATCTTCCGTTTATCAGAATTCGATTAAATTATTGCAACTTTCTCATACATATCTAGATGAAGCAGTAAGATTTGCTCGAAAGCTTATGAAATGCTTGCCATCGCTTAGGCGTGTATTCAGTTAAGAGATCGAATCGGTTAGCACCATCTGCTTTGCGTAAACGAAATAACCGAGTGAAATAATAACTTTGTCGGTCGTGAGCCGCTCGCTTAAGGGATCGATCATTTTAGCACCCACCAGTATTTGGCCTAGCCAACGTTCTTTTCGTAAATACGTCGAGCTGGGGCCTAATGCCGAGAGTCGCGCAACATCTTGGACGTCGATGGCCATCCCATCGTGAGTAACCGGTCCCATGAAGATGCATTGCGCGGCCCTTAAGAACTCTAGCCGTTCACCTTGCACCTAGCACGCATGCGTTGCTTATTTTCAAGAGCGAGGCACATCACGCACGATTAATCATCCACTCTCGGGGCCTAGGCTTCTCGGAAAAACGAGCCGCTCGCTCTTCGCACGTAAAGCCGCCATAAAATTGGCCAACACCGTCTAGGCGTTGTTGGAACCTCTCGACCTCGCGCCTCCTGTAAAATAAAAAAGAAGAAGCGAAAAGCGATGATGTGGCTGGGCCTCGTAGAGCCGGCAGGAGGTCGTCCGCGCGCGTTGTTGAGCTCGACGAGCGCATTAGCGCCTGCTACGGTGTGGACGATGATTGTGCATTTTCCGGGATTTAAATGTTTATTGTTTGTTTCACGCTCTTAAATGTGAACTCGACTTAATTTTATGCATTTTCTGGGAAGCTTTGTGCACCGCTCAAGATAATAACAGCTTCGATAGTTCGTAATTATGTATAAGACGCCCTAATCTATTTTCTTTGCATCCATTTTCTCTGCGATTCAGAGCACTTGGAGATCGACTCTGCAGGATTGTTATGGATAGTACCTACGGTGCAATATATGCATATATTCTTTATTTTTCCTTTTCATTACTACTTATTCTATTTGGTTTGATTGTGTTTTATACCAGTTTTATTTAAAATACGTATTCAAAGTATGCATAAGTAAAAATGTGTATTTTGATTATGGATATGTAATTTTTGTTAATACAAACTATATATAACATTTCGAATAGTCAATAAATAGTCGAATAGTTAAAGAAATATGACTTGGATTTGTTTTTAAAAATCACTACATTTTTCATATAGGTAATGAGTGCATTTGAATAAGAATATTAATCTTTGTTGTTAGCAATATTTTATTACATACTAGTAATTTTTAATCAATTATGAATTGAAAAATATAACAAGGACTAATGCTAAATTAATAATTACATCTGGTACATACTAATGTTAAATTTATAATTACATCTGGTACATACTAATAAGAAAGTCTTGATGTAAGAAAATACGTGATTATGATTTTTAAAAGATTAATACATACCAATCCTTTTAATTTTAAATAATTAATGAGAATTTATGAATCATTTGCTTAAACTTCTTTGTGTATAAAACTTTAAAAAATTTTAATTTTTTATAATTAAATTTATAATTTAATTTTTAAATAAAATTCTAGAACGTTATTATAATTGTCAAATAATCATTGTAATTACAATAAAATCTAATATTAATAAACACACACACACACACACATCTAAATATATTTTAATAGAGTTTATTATGATTATTCATCAGAATGGGTATAAAAGTAGGGTAGAACATTTTGAATAATTTTTTCTTTCGTGCAATTAATTTCTTCGTAAAAATAATAATTCTGAAGGCTATTTCTAACGTCTCTTAAACGTAATTTTCAACTTTATTATTCTCCCGATGGCTTAGGTAATCAACGCAAAGTTGAACAAGTACACATGAACGAGTACATTATACTTTAACGATACACAAAGTTTCTCGAGCGGTATAAAGGCATACGTATTATCAAGTATCATTATAACTTACTCTAAAATTGCTTATAATTGCTGTGTATGTATTTCTTTGAATTTCATAAAATCAAGATACATAATATACAGTTTACATGTGAAATATTTTTTCTGGAAAGATAAGCCTTGTTAAAGGGATATAGAAATATAAAAGGAAGATAAATATATGTATAAAGATACGTTGCTTTATGTTCGTATATTATTATACTTAGTAAATAAATTTATTTTATATCAGAAGTAGCAAAAGTAATTATTCCGTATCTATTTTTTAATAGTAACAGGAAATTGAATGACGTTTGGATAAAAACTTTACTGTATATATTATATTTTAAGATATTAACGTTGTAGTAAAAAATTTTCTTATTAAACTTGATATTATAACATATATTATACATACAGACAATCGTATGTTGGAATTACAAAAAAAACCTTTATGAAAAAAAAAATAGAACTTATTATCTTTAAGATGATTTCAAAAGAAAAGTAACTGCAATGTTTAATAAAAAAAGCACATAAGCTCTTAAAAACTCATATAAAAGCCATAGGAATAGCGAGAAATTCTTCTTTCATTTTTTTATTTTTGTCTTTTGGCTTAATTTCGTTGAAGAAGCACACTAACTTCAAAGTCCCTATCGTATGAGATTTTCTGTTATTTAGCCAAGTCTACTGTTATAAGAGAATTCAAATAATCTGATCCAATATTATTTAGTTTTATCCTACATATTATATTAACACAATAAATATTTCGTATACAAAATTGGCAAATGTAGAAATTTAATTTTAGAGCAAATTCAGATACAAAACTTTAGTTGAATAATACTAATCTTTAGTATATTGAGAAATAACTTCTATATACTTCTATATACCCAATTACAAACAAATATCGTAGTCAAGATTTAATTCTCTATTAAAAATTACTTTTAATAGAAACATTAAATATATTAGTTTTAAAATAGTTGTACAAAATGTATTTTAATTTTTGTGCTAATTTTTTAAGAATTTTATAAAATTAAAATTTTTAATATGTATACTTTTTCAATAAAATTATTATACATATTTGATAAATAGTATTTTTGCACAACTTCCCAAGTAAAGATTCTTTTTTTACGTATATATTTTTAGACATTTTTTAATAATAAGTTAAATATAATATGTACATATAATTTTCAGTAGATCAAAATAAATACAATTCTAATTTTATATATATATTTTTTAAATTTTTACTTCTTTTAAGCTCAAAAGTGATATAATCATACAGTTTTTATAAAGAAATAGAAGCATTTAACACACGCATATCTGTTTATTGTAAATATATATTATATTAACTATTGATTAAAATAAAATTTGTATTGTTTTTCTGTAGAAAGTATATAAAGTTTTGTTTTCTTTATGTTTAAATAATTCAAGTACTTTAGAACGCAAAACGTCAATTAATACGTATACTTTACATAGAAAGGAGTCCGACACTAAAACTTGTGAATCCTTTCGAAATGTTATATGGAAGTATAACGTTTTGGAAATAAATAGTACATGTGGCAGGTCAACCTGAAGCTACCTTGAAGATGAAAATCTTTTGAAATATCTTAAGAATACGTCAGACTAGTTCAAGAAAATTTCCTTTTTTCCCTTTTGGAAAAGTTACGCTTCATTCATCTTCTCCCTTCAGAAGTTTTATTTGGTCACATCTCACAGGCTCACATAACTCAGACTAATTTGCGAGCACTAGAGTGACCTTTCATTATTTCTCCTCCGGCTTGTGAAGTAGAAAAATTACATTCCTTAGTTTTCTACTTCTGCAATCTTCAGCTCTTAAGCTCATAAACTCTTTGATCGACTTGAATGGAAATAAATAAAATAACGGTTTCGTTTTCTTTCAAATATTAAATTTTTTCTTATGTTCTTTAGTATAACAGCTTAGTTATACTAATCAATTTTATTTGTTCAATAATAACTTACATTATAATAATCTTCATTTCATAAATTATACTTGAAATTATACTCATAGCAACGTATACCATTTCTTTTAAAATAATAGGCAACGAAAAACTGTTAAGAATATAATATTTTTTAGAAAAATTATTTTTTATTAATATATTGAAAGATCTTAAGAAAAATTATTGTTAATTGAAAACTGAAGTAATTGTTGTCGAACATTACCTTGTTATGAATTTCTAATAATGTTTAATATTGCTTTAAAAAGAGGATTTTTAAGCAATTATATTAAACAATTGTTTTACAATTACTTAACAGAAAATTATATTTTTATATTAATATATAAATAATATATAAATAATATATCAATAATATATCAATAATTTATAAAATTTAATAATCAAAACGACTTTTTTAAAATATAACTTAAGCTATCTAAAAATGATTGTCAAGTTTAACCGAATAAGCTTAACAGTTTCTAATTATAAATTTAGTGACTTAATATTAAAAAAACTATATAAAAAAAGTGAAATCTCCGTTTCAGCACTCAAATTTTTTTTGTATTCGAAACGGATTGAAAATTTCTGGTGTACGGCATAACCTTAACCCCAATGCACTTTCGAATTCTTTTGCTAGACGACCGCAGGAAATCGTGTCATTTGGAAAAGGGTTACCTTAACGTATACCTGTGCGTCACTGTACCTGTGCTGGGTATTCTTCCTATTTTTTTCTTGGTCGTTCTCCCGCGGTACGCCAACAATGCCTCCGTCTAAATACTCTGCAGGTGCCTAAAAGAAAGATCTAGAGAGTTGGTTACACGGCTACATAGGGGCTCGACGAAGGGTTGAGCGATCCTTTACAGGTGAATTTTTGACCTGCTTCGAGTCTTTATAATGCGGGAAAGCCCCCAACTCAGAACCCTTTTTCTCCCTTTCGATATTCTATGAGCACGTGTGCGTTCCTGCATGTGTACTTTAAAAGATCGGATCTCAGGTGAACTTTTTCTCGTTTACATAGTTGATTTTTCTCTCTACAGTTGTGTCGGCCGGCATCTATTATTTGTATCTAATTTGATTTAAGTACACCTTTTTAGTTACCGTGATTTGAGATTATATTTCGTTAGCTTTCTTTCTTTCTTTTCTAAATTTAATGAAAAAATAATTTACTGTTCAATTAAATACAAATTTGAAACAATTTTGCTATTTCTTCTTAGTTGCATTATGCCTATTTATTATTGAAGTTATTAAAATTCATTTAAATATATAACATTGACCTTTTGCGACAATATGAATACTTGAATTTAGAATTGAAAATTATTATATTATTTATTTTTGAAGTTATTTATTTTATTATAAGTTATTTTATTCACTTTAATAAATTTCTGAGGAAAACATTATTACTTGACAAACTATTATTATTCATTACATCATGATTTTCTTAAATTAACATTGGTATCAATAATGTGCAAATTTAAAGGTATATTGTTTGTTGAATTCTGATTAAATAAAATGTTGAAGAATCTGACTAAACGTACAGTTTGTTTTTTAATTCAGAATTATTTGTATATATAATAATTGTATTTTAAATTAGTGTAAAAAATATTTTATTAAATACTCAGTATAATTCAATTGTATGATAATTAAAATTTTAATAATTGATCAATGAAAATAGATATCATAACAACTTATACGCCAACCTTTTACGGCGAATTTTTATATTGCTTTTAATAACCAACCAATACTTTAATTAATTAGTAAAATCGATTGGCGCGTTCCACTCTATGCTAATATTTTTATATAGCGCATTTTCTTTTTCTGCTCCTTCGCATTGATCCACAACGGCGGTCGAACAAATGTCGAATGAGCCGGTGTTCGAACAACAATAATTTACCGCTCATTTAATGGCACGTGGCTGATGCAAACGCGTACGTGCCCTCCGCGTGTCGCTTCTTCTTTTCCCCTCTCTTTTTATTATTGCTTCAGTACCGCCCTTTCCGATCGTGATCGAAGGTTAAGTACACGAGCAGGAAGCCAAAGGGTTTATTATTACCAGTCCACCTCTGTCAGTAATAATAGTAAGTATTTCAATTTAGGTCGGGACCACAAACTTCGCGTGCACGCAATTTTTTGCTCACGGATTCTCCGATATGACCATGATACCATTTTTATCTATTACGTCTTTAAATTTTCAGAGTATAATTTTACTCAAGTAATACACTATAAAATACAGTGAATATCAAAAGTTGAATTATTATTGAGATCTTATCAAATTTGAAATTTGAAAGATGTGTGAACCTAGATAAGAATATATTTGAATTGTTTTGCAACTGTTTTCTCAATCGTATTTATTCACTTTATTTTTGTTCATACATTTACCATTAATTATGCAGAGCATGCAGAATGCAAATGGTAATTTCTTAGTCGAGCTGCGTATTCTAAATTATAGTGGAAGTTTTGTTGTTGAGTGTATTCTTTATTTAACTTGATTAAAAATTTAAGGTAAATACATAAGAGTTAAAATCGTTTATGGTGAATAGCTTCCAGTTTTTGTGAAAAATTTCTTTCTCGTATAATTCAGGCTTTATATAATACATTATAGACGTATATTCAATAATGATTAAATTAAACTATTCTAAAATTATACTCAAAGTAATAATAGAACTACGTGATATGAATTTTATTATCTAAAGTTATACGTATAAGAAATAATGCTTCTTAAACATAATATTTAATGATAAAAGTTTGTAACAATCGTAAATTAATATTATGAATTGGTTTGTTTTGCATTAAGAATTTTAATTATTCTAAGCAATTTAACACAGTCAAATCTAAAAATTACATAATTTATAATTATTAAAAAATGTGCATACTGATCATATACAGACATATTACTAATTTGAAGTATATATTATACAACATGAAATTGTTTCAAATTGTAGTTTCATACAATTTTATATGTAACATACTGCTTGTGAATTACAAAGAGGATAAAATTTTTCATTATAAAAAATTGAGTAGTATAAAAATTTGCAAACATTTTTTTATTTATATATTTCACATTTTTTGCGCTTGTTTAAACAAATTTCTTCTTATCTCTGAAACTTGTCAATTTGGAAACAATCAATATGGATATATGCGTAAATTGCATTTTAACGACGTTAAAATTTGTTCAGACAAATGAAGATGTAAAAAAAATTTTTTTCTACCATTTTGAAATCCACTTGCATAAGATGGAATATTCGGGTCATTAAAGAAAATCCTACCGAAAGTACATCATGCAAAGGGTAAACACGGAATGCACAACATTGCGTCATATAATAATTGAGCTCTCAACTCGTTCCCCGCTCCCTCTAAACACACGATCAACAAACATCTACCTTTTTTTCTCTCATTCTGTCGCGTTCGCCCATTAGAAAATATATAAACCACAGTGCATCCCCTCGATACATGGCCATATAAAGTACCTTTTCTCCTAGTGTTTCTCCTAAGCACCTTCGGAACAGGTACTTTATGAGCTTTTCCCCCTCAGCGCCATCCTCTTTATGAATCTCGCGTATACCCTTTCGAGAAAAATTCGCTACCTGAACGCGTGCGCGTGGCTTTCTTCTTTTTTTCATTTGTACGTGCGCCTTTTTGACCTTTCCTTTTTTTTACACGATCGCGAAACGCGTTTACCTGTACAGGCGCTCAGTCCAAAATGAGAAATCAATTCGTAAGGCAGCCAATTTTAACCCGAAAATCTTATCCTTGTTGTATCAACCCCTTGCACTATCCATTTGCTTCTATTGCTTATTCTTTCATTCTTTTATATGGTTCATTGACAGAAACGTGAAGGGGAATTGAGTATTTAGAGTTGCATGCACGAGTCGTTTTTTACAGTAAACGTGTATTTATGCGGTAAAAACTAAAGGAGAGTTAAAAAATTTGCCATGGTTATTATTTATGAATAGATATTTATTTCAATGATTGGAGAATAATGATTGAAGATGTCATTAATAATTAATACTTGATGTATTTAAAATAAAATCTTTATTCGATTTCAGTTCTACACGTGATATTCAGGATAAAAAAATGCTTATATAAGTTTTTTCATTTTACGTTTTAAATAATTTTTTTATGTATTTGGTTCTTCTATACCCATAAAAATAATCATACATTCACTTATAATAATAATACTTTTTTCATTATTAAAAATAAAAATTTCTAAGTAAAATGTTATATTGAGGAAGAACATTAAGATATTAGATTGCATCCGAAAAAAAATTTTCACATAATTAATAATTTGAAATATGCAATAAAATGACATTATAAGCATCGAATAATTTATAAAATAGTTATTAATTATATAAATTGCTATGTGCACGTTGAAATGTAATTTCAAACTTACAATTACAATTTCAAACTTAACAATTTCAAAATTAAAATGTACCTAATAATTTAATCAAATATTTGTAATTCACAAAATAAGTAAAAAGTATCAAACTTATATAAATTTTAAATAGGCAAAAACTGTTGTTGACGTATTTAACAATTGTATATTATTTCTACTTTTATCTTAATCTTCGAATCCATTTTATTTTATTATTTTCTTTTCTGTTACATGTGTCTACACATACCCAAACCCACCGCGCATTTTTATTTTCTGCATCTATATGTTCACATACAAGAGTCGATGAAATAATTACACAGCACTATTATCGCGTGGACTCATCTTATTTTAGATCTCAACGATATAAAAGAAAAAGTCTGTGGACTAAATACGTGGAAAGATCAAAAAGCGATATATACTATTTTATCGGATAATATTGTCAATAAACACAAATGATTTTTGAAAGATCAATTTAGTTAAATATGGTTTAAAACTTATTGCTTTATTCTTTTTTTTGAAAATATATGGATTTGTTTTATTTATTATTAAAGAAAATTAGTTACAAATTTATAATGTTTTATTTAATTACAAATTTTATTTTATTTTAATGATTTATTATCCTTAATCCAAGAACAAAAATTCATTTTTATACAAAGTTTCTTTAAAAATTTTTTTATTTAATTATTAAAAATGTAGGAAAGAGTATTTTAAGTATTAAACAATATTTTACAGTTTAAAATTAAACTGTTTATTTTAAACATTTAAAGTTCAATACTACTTCATTGTATATTTATTATCTTTTAGCTTCTTAGCATGTTGTTTTTTAACATTTAAGTGGAATAAAAAATATATTCTGATTATTATTAGTTCTTTTATCAATATCATCAAAATCATCAAATTACAAGTTATGATTTAAATAAGATAATTTAGATTATCTTTGTTTTCGCCTTTTGACAAGTAGTATTTCAATAATTTAATATTCTATATCAATTTTAAAACATCAACGAACAGCAAATGAAGAACTGTTTACATAAATTCTACTCTACTTGAAATCTAAGAATTATGCGATAGTATATAGGTCTATTTCAGCAAAAATATTTCTCTCCACATATTTACTTCAGTCCAAATATCTCTTTCATCAACTATAAAAGCATTTTGTGCATAGATGTTTATGGTGCATTATGCTCTCTCTCTCTGCATCTTCTTCTTTTCCTCGAGAAAAGAAATCAAAGAAGCTCTTCTTTCTTAATAAATATCTTCAGCTTTATCATATTATTTCTTCGACTCTCTTTATTCGCGTGCGCATCCACACAAATTTATAGGTATACACAGAGCGCATATTCATGGTGTGCCTCCTTTGTTCCTTCGTCACCAGTCCCTTCCCCACGATGCAACATCAAGGGCTGCAGATTGCACAACTGTCCAGTGGCAGCTGTCCAACCCCTTGACCTTTTGCTTCTTGCTGGACACGCGCACGAGCGAGCACCGTCGAGGAAGTTGCTTCTGTACGCTTTGAAAGGTGTTCTTTTGAATCGCTATTCAACCATACACGAGCTAGAAGATTGAAGAGAGGAAAAGAAGGATAGTAGGTTCTTCAAGTCTGTGGTATGCGCTAACCGATCGTTAGTGCGGGTCAGTCGAGCTTTTTCATGTATGCATTTATACATTATGCACGATATAATGTTTTTACATGTATGTGTGGTCTGTCCCCTTTTCTTCGACCCTTCGGAGATGAACGCTCATACGTCACAGATTCAAAGTGAAGTGAACTCGCATGAGTGAACGGAGGGCAACAAAATAATGAGACGAAAGACTTTTCAACGTTATATAAGATTAAAATCTTTGCTGCGACTCCTTGCAATGATAAGTCTGGTCGTATAGGAATATGGATATGATGCTATAGTACGTTGAAAATTCATCGCTTCGATCTCAGACGTAAGATTTATGTTACTATACATCGACGGTTGGTTGTTTATAGTTTGATGAAGTCAGATATAAATTTAATATGGATTGGTGCATGGAAAAATATTCACAGTAAAAAAGGTTAGGTCAAGTTTAACTAACCGTCAGGTTAATTTTATTCAACGTACTATTTTTATGCTATTAGTAGTAAGGTAAAAATAGCTGAAGTAGTAGTGTTATAGTAAGTGCTACTCAAATGATCAATTGAATTTTACCAAAAACGTTGAAGTACTATTTTTCAAGTAGATTATTTTAGTTTCTTTTTCTATATTAAAATATCTTTTATTGTAGATTTTAATAGCTAGGGAGTTATAATTAGATTGACACTGATTGATTAAAATAATTGGATGGATAAGATAAGTTCAAGTTTCCTTTATGGTATTTTCGCATTAATGATACAAAGACTGAATTTTTAAAGAAAGTTTATTGATAGAAAAATTTCCAATGAACGCTTTTGATTCATCTGATTTGTAGCTGAAACTAATACTCATTTTTATAACTATTCACTTATAAATTCTATTTTACAAATATTTTTATTTTTCTGACATTGACTATAATACTTTTCATATATATTCTTTAATTATGGTATTTGCGGTTAATTTAATTATAGTAATACATGTATGTATTTTTTATATTAAATTATGTAATAAAGGTTGTACAATTGTCATCAAATATTCTATATTTATATGATTATCAGCTGTAGTATAATTAGTCATCATTTATAGATATTATTATCTTACATTAGTTGTTAAATTTTTAGTACGTAGTAAAAGATTAAATTAAGTTAACTAATTAAAGAAACTTTATAATTAAAATGTTTATTGTTATACAGTTACATTATTGCGATTTATTTATTGATATAATTAAAAGTTATGAAGAAAAACCGAACATTTAAGAATTATTGAGTCGATGTGAATAGATATAATATAAAATAATAATTATTTTGTTAATTTGTAACGAGCTAGCTGTACTAAATTGATTAAAATAAAAAATATTAAAAAGTGGTTGTATTTTTTATAAAAACTAATAAAACTTTAAATGCATTTATTGCCATCAGCCTAATATGATTCTAATAAGAACTTTCAACTTAAAAGAATTTATTTTCATAAAATATATCTTAGCAATAGCTTTCAAAAATTGTATGACAATTTAAAAGAACAATTATATTCGATAATATATATTTAGTAATAAATACGTATAATAATAAATAAGATCTAATCTTCTGAAGAACTGTGATAAAAGTAAACTCATCAACGCATGTTAAACACGTGAAAATCTTTAATTAATTTTTCATTTTAAATTGTGATACCATTTTCAACCACAAAATGGATACGCCTTGGCAGTTAAAAAAAACCTGATCAACACTCCAACAGAGAAAGATAAAGTGGGCGAAGTCTCTTAATAAAAATGAAACTCTCGCATAGTAACCCCAAAATCTCCTCTATTCTGCTCAACAACTGACTGTGCGTTACAATAAAAAGCAAAATCCCCATCCTTACGAGTCAGAAAAGTCCCCTGAACGCCCGTAATAAAGACAAAGAGCAAAAGGGATGTATGTAGACGTGTTCATAGTGCAACCGAAGGGTGGAACAACAAGCGAGAACAAGCGATGACGACGGACCTACTGAAATTTAGAAATGAGAAAGAGGAGACTAGAGAGCGAAGAAAAGGGAGAAATGTCATATAAGGGTAGAATGTCCGGCGTATGTAGGGTTGGGCTTACCGTCATCCTGTTCTTTCCTATTATACAACTTAGCCTCAATGGCCGCGAGTAGCAGTTCGAGTTGCGCCACAACCCTCTTTTGCATCGTTTCAGAGGGGTTAGGTTGCTTACTGACTGCAGTGCGCGTATGTGACTTCACAACTGGCGTACAATATACGAAAGTATGGAAGAAAGAATATAAGAGAAAAAGAAATGAAAGAGAATAAGATAAACGGATATACATGTGCCGCACATCGGTGGCCGTTAATGGAGGATGGATTGCTATTACGTATTTATTGTCGGCGCAATCGCCTTCTGCTTATAGGTTATGTTGCACCACAGAAGTAATCTTGATTTATACGTGTGCGAGATTTGTCAATTAATTGCGAGGAGCTACCTAAAATGCATTAACGTGCATGTGCGAGCTCTAGATTGGTTCTACTCATGCGACTTGCACTATCAGATTCGCATCGACACGAATCTGATGTGGGAATTAATTCAAGAATTCATTAGAGAATTTGATCGTAATGCGAAATCCGATATATTTCGTGTAGCTAATAAGGCGCTGAATACAACAGGCTTTTGCGTATATAAGATAAAGACCTTAACCGGATTAATGTTTTATTTGACTAATAGACTCTTTTAGAATTTCATGTTAAAATCGTAGTAGATTTTGGAATCTATTTCAAAAAAATATTTTGTAGGCAAAATATAAAGTTATATAACACATTTTTTTATTTCTTTGAAAGGAAATTAACTCACAAGATATAAATAATCTTTAATCCATCGATCGGTAAATTTATTCATTAATTTATACGGCTTATTAATATTTGTTTTTTTACAAGAAAATTTATCTTGAAAAAATGCTAAGTACTGTATCTTTTGAAAAATATAATAAATCTCTTGAAAGCTAATTATACATTTAGTTTCGACTTTATTTTAGATCAATAACGTTAACCTATTTTTAATTATCACGACATTTTCTATATTACATCAATGTATATCTCTTCATTTACAGTTATTTTACGTAATAGTAGATACTCAAAAAACAAACAGTAGAATAGCACTTCAATCGTCCATCTAAGGCTAAACTAATTTAATATTGTAAGAGACATGTACTACACGCAATATTGTTTGCGACGTCCAAAATTCATCCTTGGGAAACTCGATATAAGTAGCTCTGTAAACCCTCTTGCAAGTGTGTGTAACGTGTGTGCTCGTAGGTGCCATATTTCGAAATTGGCGTCGTCGTTTAACACGTGTGCATATCTGCGTACATGCTCGAGAGGACGTGAAGAGGAAATACAGGAGAACGAAGATGATGATGATGGGTGTGGGAGGAAACAATGCTTTTGTGCCCTCGGTTTGTGTTTTGTTTCTCCTCGGTATCTGTGTGTTTGTGCATACTGTTGTACGATATTGAGGGAGTGCGAGGATGGTTTTTATAGCGTGATATCTTTTCTAGTCGTTCGCCTTTTTGTGACTCTTCGTTAAGTGACGATAAGTATGTTCGTATACGCAAGCGAATGCAAGGCATCTCGCCGTGAAATCAGATGGACTTACGTGGCATCACGTGATAAAGCAGTGATAAGGAATATAAAGAACTCGTCTTTATCTAAATTTTTTGTTTTCTTTCTTATGGCTGTTACACCGGTGCCCTCTACTTTCGATTATTTTCTTTTTCTCTTGGTTCTTATCGATTAATGATGTGCGACTATTGGCTTCCTTGGTTGTTTGTTCGTTGAGCACTTCTTTATTCAAAAGCTTTTTCTTGATATACAGTGCAAAGAATTTATCTTATCCTTTACTAAGTTTAAGGAAGTTAGTAGTCCAAAATATTTTAAATAAGTGTACTTTCAAAAAAGAAATTTCCTGCTGTTTTTATGTTATTGCAATGAAAATATGAATAAAAATGTTTTAATTTGTAACAAATATGTATCATCATTTTTTTTATATTAATAAAATTAGTATAAAACAGCCTCTCTTATGCATGTACGTCCAAGTAATATATATATTTTTTTAATTCGGATATGATACGTACAATTCGCAAATTTTTACTAATTTTCTCAAACATATTTAGACGGCAAGTGATAATACAAAAAAGTATACGTTGCCATTTTGTAATCGACGCCTCCATATAATCCCCTCTGTCAATCCTTGCGTAACATCAGCTCTTTCTTTCACCCTTTGCTGTTGGGTATTTGTTTCTACCCTAAAACTGTGCTCTATACTGTCATAACACTGCATTCGTGCCTCAAATCTTAGGCCTGATTGGTCGAAATCATTGGACCAACCCTTTCGTTTTGCTTCATTGATCGTGGAAGTAAGGGGAAGGTCCTGGATTTGGTTCACTATGACTCAACTTGATTGATTATTATTGATACGATGCAAGTTGATTTTTTTTAGACCGGTAGGAGGAGTTGTCTATGAGAGCTATCTTGTTTTATTTCCGAATAAATAGCAATCTTTTATAATTTCTAAAACTATAAAAAATTCACTATATTCTTGAATATTTTAAAGATAGAATACATTTTGTTATTTTCTTAAAAATTTAAAATACTAATTTATTTAACTTATTTAAAAACTTTTTTGTGTTAATATTATACATAGTAAGTACTTTTTATAATACAGTTTACTATAATTACTACATATTAAATATAAAAAGTAAACTAATTTATTTTCAGTCTTCGGTAAAATAAATAATTATTTCTCTGACTTTATATAATGAATAAAATTATATCTAACTGTGAAAGGACAAATTTGCAGAACATGTTCTTGCGACCACCATGTGTCTCTTAAAATAAGTCATGTACTATTTGTCATCACACTATCATACCGTTTTCTAAAAAGCATAGTAAAGTGTAAAAAACGATTTATAACATTTGTGTTAGCGTTTCCATGCACTGCGGGAATTCTTTATTAAAAATCGAAATAACCTCCCGAAAACAGTATACGACATATATTTCCGATGTACGGGATAATGAAAAAAATTTGAAGAGGATTCGTTACACAAGCGTTGCTTAAATAGTCGCGGTAAAATGCCGGAAGCCATGTCAAAGAAGAGAGAGAGATGTATAAACTGAACAAATTTTCTATAAAATACGGGGAAAAATCGTGAGCAGAGGAAAATAATATGAAGGCGCGTGAGCTGGGGAAGGAAAAGGATACAGTGGAGGAAAGATCGACGAATTATCCATAGACAACGAAGGGGCACGCACGCGTAAGTACGCATCTGCAGGAAAAAAAGTTTTTTTTCGATAGCTAGAAAAATAGGTAGAGAGACAGAGAAAGAAAGAGAAAAAGGATAAATTGTCGGAGGTTGCAGCAGTGTTAGCCTTTCCCTTTCTTTCCGTGCATGCTCCCCCTTTCATGCCCACTCTTCTGTACGTACTGTCTTTTGCCACTCGTGCGGTTTTTTTTTACGAAAAGCGAAATCGAAGAGTGAAGGAGATAGAAAGGGGCACTAAGAGAGAAAGTGCACGCTGCGCTCCTAATTGTGCGGGGCACGCGATGGAGAGGGTCGACATATCGAGAAATTCTTTAACTGCGACAAAAGTTTGAAAAAGAGGTGAAATGTGGAAAACGTGTGCGTGTAATAGGGCGGAGAATAGCAGTGGTAGCTTCAAAGAGGTTGCTTCTGCTTATAAGTCTTGAAGCTGTGGAATTTGATTTATCGTTGCACATAAACAGCCATTTTAATCGGCGTGATGCACGTGTTTTGTCGCTTGATGTTAACTGGACCGTCGAATATGAGCTGTATATATATGTCTATTCTCTGTGATTTGTCTTTTCTCTTTATTTTAATCGATTGTGGGATCATTTATTTGATAAAGGGCAATTTTCATTCAGTCTTGTATTTATTTTTATGGCGCGTACTTTTATCCGAAATCAATAGATTAATCGATGTGTTTTTTGCAGTAAAAAAACATCATTTAATTATTCATATTTTTTATTAAAATAAGTTTCGTTTATGGTACTGCTAAAATTTTGAATTTGTAAACTCAAATTTTTATAATTAATTCTTAAATTATTATTTGATAATTAGCTTCATTCAATTGGCGTAATATTGAAATGATAATTATCAATTAATAAACTTTCGTCTGTGAACTGGAAATGAATTAATGGTGATAGTATACGCTTAGTAATAAACATGATTTCTTTGATTTAGTTCTTTTTTATTCAAAATATGAAAAATTTGTGAGAAAAGCATTTTTCTCGTATCAAAAAGTGTTCATTTAATATTATTATTTAATAATATTACATTATATTTAAAAGTTAATACCTTCACCAAACTATATTTATGATTCTATATTATTATTGAAATTTTATATTATTATTTTTTTTAAATGAAAAGGGATGATTTCCAATAAAGTTACAGATTTTAGATAAAATTTTAAATTAAATAAATTAAGATTAATTATTTAAAACAGACATACAATACCAAAAGCGATACATGAGATTTCATTGCAAATAAAAGTATTTGCTAATAACTGATTCTGACGTAAAAGTGCATAAACTCTTTAAAAAATAACTTCGATATGATCTTTGGAAAGTCATAACAGAAACGACTTTTCAGGACATAGACCAAGAATCTGGCGTATTTTACAAAGAATACTTTTACGAGGCTTCCATGGTGAAACTCCGCAAGGACGTCCGGTTTAATGTAATACGTCAGTCGTTAATCCGAGCGTTCGCACGACGTTTCTCCCCGTGACTTTTCCGACGACCAATCAAGCATTCGTCCATATACACACATATATGACGTCCCGTTGAGAACGAATTTTTATACCTCGTAAAATCAGGAATTCCTTGGTGTATTGTTCCGTGGAAGCCTTTTTAATTCCACGTGTGAGTGTATAACGACCCGACATCTTAGATCCCGTCTCATACAATGACAGGCAGAATTTCGAGAAAAGCGCGAATCGTCAAAAAGTTAGTGGTTGCATTCTGACCTTTTTGCCTTCGTATATGCCTTTCAAATGCGAAGTTTCCCGAAAAAGAAGTATTCTTATTGGCTTGTACATGGATATGTCAGAGACTAGTGTTCGGTGTAGAAGAAACCGAAATGAACGGGTCGTTTCTATCTATTCTTTAGTCATAATAGTAAATAATTGTATTTCAATAAATAATAATAGAAGAAGATACTACGAAAACAGTAATTAAAAACGTTTATATATTAAGATACATTTTCAAATACATAAACTTTTCATATATTATGCGAACATTTTTTGTTTTTATATACTTTTATTTAAAAGGAATACACTGAACAATGAGTTTTAAAATATTTATTGTACCAAAAATATTATATTCTATATTTTGCCTTGAAAATGATATTTGTATCACTGTACAAAATAAAATAGACATATTGAAAAAAGTTTAAGATAAATTACGTAGAGAAAAAATTTATTATCTTCAGAAGAAAAAGTACGAAGAATAACAAATGAAAAGTTACAATTTACAGTATATTTATTTATGCATATTCTATATTTGTTTTTAAACTTATATAGTAATTCTGTGTGTAATATTCACATGTTTTATTTGGAATTTAAAAATTAAGTCTATATATCACAATTTAATTTAACAGTGCCTTAAATTTAAGATACGTCGTATTTTAAGAAAATATTTTTTAAACTAATAAGAATAATTACTTCTCTTATTAATTATTATTCGGTAATTATTTATTCTTTAGCTGTATTTCATACTTATCAATGTCATCAATATTAGAGCTTTTGTAGTTACAAATAAGGTTCTATAATTATGTGTAATTGAACATAATATCAAAAACTAATCATATCATAATTAATTTACGCAATTATTAATTCAATTTAATTCAATTATAATTTCCAAATCAATAAAGACTAATATTTTGGAAATGTAAAATAAAAACTAATAACATATGCTTTTCTTATTTTAAGAAAATTTTTACAACAGCAGATATAACTAAAGCGTTACAATATGTACGTGAAAAATATAAATATTTGTTAAAATAATATCTATTATTACTAATTCAACACTACATTTTCATAATAAATATTTGTATTATAATTTGTATTATAATTACTTTTTGAAAATACAGAATATATTTGTTAATCTTATAAATGCTTGCTTTCATACTTCATGTATTGAAAAATTTATTTCAGAAAATTAATGTTTCTTGGCAATTGATATTTATAGAAACTAATATTACACTTACGTATTCTTAAGCAAATTCTAAAAGCAAATTCTATATATATAGGTTACATAAAGTGCTTTTTCTTATAAGTTTATTAAATAAATTTTGCTTTATATTAAAAATTTATCGATTAAGTAGTCACATTAAACTTAGTTAAGAAGGTTTTCAACACCAATGTGCCAGACAATCAATCGTCCTTCGCGAAAAGTATAAGAAAGGCCAATGACAACTGTATAAACCATTTCGAAGACTTCTCTATTTCCAATTACTTCGTGTTAAGTTCACACCGAATTCACACAAAACCGAAAGACGCGTGTGGAATCGGGACTTTTATATGATGAGAAAAGAGCGTGTGTGGCCGCAGTCACCTCTATCTGTTGATAAGAATCGGCGGCATCACACGAATATATTACGATCTTTTGTCGATGTTTTACGAGCTCAGCGAATGGGACTGGATGCCTAATGAATTACCTTTTCTCTTTACATTCATGGCTCACGCTCGGTTTTGTTTATGCCACCACCGTCTTTAACATGGTACCTCGTATGGCTTTTGGTCCGGAACGAAATTTCTGAGATCGACCGTCTGGTGGAAAGACGGGAATTCGATTAGCGCGGACCTCCTTAAGCATTTTTCGTGTGTAGTATGTTCCGCGCTTCTCTGTTTCCTTTTCAGCTCGAGTGTGAATCAGGAAGTAATGCGTATGGGAAATTAATATTCGGATGAACCGGGACGTCGTACCTGACTCTAAAGTACTTTATGGTCGTCATCAGTGAATGGATTGATTATTGTTCTCAAGAGATTTTCATCTTTCTTTACTTGTTATCCGTGATATTTATAAAATATGTAATACGCTTTGTTGTTGCATTTCATATTATACGGTGTCGACAATAAGAATTTCTAATAGACAATTCTTTGAGAAAATTATGTGTACAATTAAAAAGGAATTACCCGGTTTAATGAAATATTCATATGGTACTTATGTGACATAGAAGGAATACCTAGCTGAATTTATTTATCGTAAATCGTGATAAACTTTTTTCTATTTTATATATTATTATTTAATTTAATTAGAGTAGTAATGCAAGAAAAAATTTTTAAAAATATACTCTTAATAAAATGAAATTGGTTGAAAATATTCTAAACATACTTTTTCCAAATTTATTAAGAATTAGTTTTACAGACCAAATTACAAATTTGTTCACTATACCTCCTATAAATATTTTTATCAGACTGTATCAGATTGTATTTATTGTATATAAATACAATCAGAGTTTTATATAAATAATCATTATATAAAATTTATACGCCTAGCCTCAATTAGATAAATACCGATTAGCATTAATTCCAAGAAATTAGCGTACATACAAATGCTCCAATATCCTTTAGCATAAAATGTTTCGTTAATTAAATAAATTTTAAGTACTTTATGTCGTTTTCTTAATCTTTGCTTTATTATTTAATCACTACGTTAAAGATATTATAAAGCATTAAGATTTATTATACACTGTTTATTTATTTAATGCTTTTTAATTTTCGTTAATGTACTATCACTAATTTTATTACTTTCGATTTTTAGATAACTGATTTTCAAATAATTAAATTACATGATTTGTAGCATTATTTATTGATGGTCTATTAACTATTTATAATGAACAATGAAAATGCTCGCAAACTATTAAAGGAGAAAAATTATAACTTATTCACACTAAATAAATACGAGTATTAATTTCTTTTTTATAATATACTAATTATCTAGTTAATAAAGAATACTTTACTATTTATTTGTAATTTGTCATTTGTAAAATTCAAAAGAATTGTAGTAACTGTTAGAAAGAAACTTTTATAAGTTTAAAAAAAATAAATTAATAATCACACAAATCTAAAAAGCCCAAAATAAAGAAATACTCAAGCAGGTACTAAGAGAACATCATCTAAACAAATTGAGTAAAAACGAAACCGTCATAAATATATATAGACAGACTATCGTCCCGTCACCATTTATTTGTTAGCCAGTGGCGCGCGCCAACGCGACGCTTAAAAAGACGACGAGAGTAATAAAAAAAAAGAAAAGAAGTACACGAAGCGAGGAAAAACGACCGTCGATCGACGAGGGTGAAAAGCCGATTGAATAAGATTTTATCCTTTATACCGCTTCTTTTATCTTGCGTACGCGCGCGTCGTGCATCAATCGGTTTCCTCTTATATATCTATATACACTTCGTGGAGCGCGCGTGCGGATCGACCGGAATTAGTTCTTCGTTGCAGCTTGCACCTGAGACACCTTTTTCCTCTCTTTCCTCTCGCCCTTCTTTTTCGCGCTTGCTCGTGCGTTAATATCTAAGATCTAAAGGCCTAGATGCGTACGCGTGAGCTCGACGCGACTCGTGACTCGTGAATTTTTCTTCTTCATCATTTTCTTCCTTAACTTGTGCTTCTGTTAGTCCTTTGAACGTTGATCGATTCAAGAGAGCCTTAGGAGTACGTATCCATTTTTCATTCTTTTTTGACTATTCATTTTTGGCACTTTGGTTTCTGTTTTCTATACTTTTCTTGTATGAGTTATGTCAATGATATATATATATATATAATTAATAAGTTTTCTTATTATAAAAATTACTTTGTATAATATTTTATAATACATTTAAGGACATTGCAAGCTTTGAAAAATATTTACAAGAAATACACGAATAATTACATACTTAATAAGATCACATATACTTAATTTAAAAGTAAATTTAATTTAATTTCATAGAAAGAATGATATATATGTGAATGATATGAATTATATACAGTCACGTAAAAATAATTTTTAATGAATTCATGTAACCTGACTTTAATATAATATTTTTATCAGATCAATTCATTAATATGTTATATTTGTGATTTTACTTCTTGTCTCTTAAAACGTTAGTTCTTGTATTCTATCTTTTGAATAGAGTAGATATAGAATAATTCAATTACAATTTTATTTTTTAATGAATTTCTTTGATACTTATAAGTTATTGCGACTGCATAAAACAATTATTTTCAATTCAAATAGGTAATATTTAAATTTTAATGTACAGACTTTGATTAGATTCAGTTGATTTTAAGTTTTTAATTTTTTTTTGTTTTATTGTTTTCATTAAATCTTTTTTATATAATGTTGAATGAAAAAAATTCTTTTTTATTTAGTAAAGATATTTAAATATTGCTAAAAATAATTATTAATCCGAACGTTCACGTAAAATTACTATAAATATAGAGATTTACCTATTAAGCAGTAACAAACCTCGTATCGAAATAAAGTTCTTACAGAGTACTCCACCTAACACCACACACAACTTTCCTTTTTATTTTCCACAAAAATAGAAGTTAGACAAAATAATAAACAGTGCTTCGGTAATGTCGCATCCGCAGTCGACTTAAAAAATCAAAATAATTATTTTAAGCTGCAACGAGGCATAGTGTAACCTTTCCGAAAAAATGCTGATGGGTCGCTGAAATTCTGAAAGTAAGAAAAGAGCTGTGAAGCTGTGAAAAAAAAGAAAATGGGGAGAGGGATATAAAACGAGCGCGAGTGCTTTCGCTTTCTACACGTTGCCACTTATAGGGAACAATTTGTTGTGGCTTATGTTTGTGTGCACATGCATGTACGATATTCGTGTGCCAACACGACGAGTAACTCGAGAGCGTCGCCATCGCCTTCCGTTTTTCTTTTTTTTCGTACGGGGTCGACGCGTTTTTATGTATATGTAAGCGCGGGCTTTTTAGACAATAAATCGAAGGCAGGCGCTTGCTTTCACTGCTTTTCCTATATTCTCTGGAATCGATGGGTAGAGTGTATATACACTTACGAGATAGTAAATAGAATTAAACATTTTCGAGGCATTCCACGGATATCATTGTTGATTATTTGATTATGTTCTGCAAATAAACGATTTTTAATAAGCTTTGAATTATTAAAGTGGTTAGCTTTTTCATGTGACATTAAAATTATCATGAAGTTTATTTATGTTAAAAGCGATGGAGTATAAGGCAATTTCAAACTTACAAAATTTATCAGAAAATAAAATTATATAATAGATTTGCGAAATTTTTTGCTTCTAATTCTTGATTTATTAAATTTTTTTTTAATTTTTTCAAACAAAAAAAGACTACGAATAATTCATTTAAAAATGTATTATTACGATTTTTAATATAAATTTTTTTTAATTTAATCAATATAACTGAATATTAAATTCAGTTTAAAAAATATAACATTAAAGCGTTACTTCTCAGTTTATTTGTAAACAAGAGCTGCAACGTTTATATTTACTTAACGTTATATTTAAATAACTCATGATTATAATATATGTAGATGAAGATAATTTAAGAAAATATACATTTTTTTAAATGAATAATACACGGTGTACTTCATAATTATCTTTTCTACAAAATATATATAATTTCTAAGAAAATTAATGTTAGTGTTTTTCAGTTTTTTATTTCTGTACAAAATTAACATTACACTATTGCTTTACGTAACTATAAAATAAGTTACAGCAACATGTTATACATAAAAATCAAAATTTCTAAATCTAAGAGAAAGTATTTCAGTAAATTATCACGCTTTGAGTAAAATCCTGTGACTTAACAGTTAAGTAAGCGCATCTGATCTGACCATGGTGTACTTTACCAGACTACTTATTCTATTCTTGGTATTTAATTTCTGTAACGAAAAAGATACCAGAGAAAAAATAAATGAAACAACTTTTCCTGGTTAACTCAAAGGTTCTTTTACTTGGTCTTACATTGAGCAAAAAATCTTATTTATTTACAAAATTAACTCACTGAAGAAGTTCTGAAAAATCCTTGGCTCTAGCTACGCCGATTTAGTGCACTAACGCTACCAGTTATCTTTATTTATTTAAACATTACCTATATTTACTAATATAATAAATTTAATAAATTAAAGAAGTTAATTCATTACCCTTCAGAATCATAATATAAGAATTCGAGGACGCCATAGTATCTACTTAAGCATAAGACCTCACGAAAGGCTCGTTTTTCCTCACCCCGCACATTATTCACGCTATTGCCGAGGGCAGATGCTTGTTTCGACACATTTTTGAGCCGCGCATTTGCCTCGTTTTTTCTCTTCTCTTGCTTTTTTATCGTAAAAAAGGGGAAAAAGAGAATGGCTATCGACAAGCCACTGAATATACGACGCCCTCGCGAGTGCGCGATCTTGTGTGTCAAAAATGGAGTAAGAACCACGCCTGCTATTAGAGATGAGAAGCTCCAGTGCTTAAACGCATCTAATTATCGTGATTAGACGAGATAACCTAAGCTAGGCTTATAGAGCTACTTTTAAGCTTCCTTCTTTTTAAATCTTCCTTGCGATTTATTTATGCAGGTACATATATATAAGATAGTCGTACTTGAAGTGTTGCAAATGATGATAATTCATATTTTAATCTAAATTATTGATACTAGACAATAATAAAGAATATTAATAATATATTGAACTATTCATAAATATTTTGAGATTTCTTGCACGCCAATGATCGGAAAAAATATATCTGCGTAAGTATTTCAATATTTAAGTCAAAGGTCAGACTACTATAAATATTATAATTAAAATTAATAAATATTACAAATAGAATTCATATTTGATTAAAATGTGTATATTTTATGACTACAAAATAATTCATATTTACGAATTACAAATGCTATTGTTAACTGAAACAACTAATTACATGTTTTGAAAAGGCTTGCTAATTACAGAATGATCTAACTAGTTCTAGTTAATAATGTGGAGGTTGTTTAATTATTCTTATTTATTTTTTAATTGCAATTTGTATTTGATTATTTTATTATTGCATGTTATTTCAAGAAAGTGTACTAACTGTTAATCTTCAAATACTTAAAATTAAATAAAATATGACCATATCTATTATTTCAAACTTCTTTATAGAATGATTAAAAGATAATTTATTTATAATATGGTATGAATATCTTGTGCATTTTAACCTAAACTAGTAACATTATTAAATAATTTTATTATCATTTATATATGGTCTTCTATTAAATATAGATTTTCTGATTAAATTAAAGTAATAATTGAAAATTAAAATTTCAAAAGTTGATAATCTTAATTGATCTATTATAAAACTACACTCATTTTATTTTTTTTATTATTGTTTATTAATTCTTCTAATAGATTCAGGGTATGTACAATCGAATATATTAAAGTTAGCCTTTTCTATTTCATAAGCTATCATAACTCAGAAGATTTATTATTCTAAGGAAAGTTGATTATGTTCTGTTTGAACGATGAAATTTATACTTAGAAAAAACCAGAAAATTAGAGTATATTTCAGTAATATAACCTTGTAAATAAAGTTGTCTGAATAAATATAAATCCTCTGAACTAGTTGATGTAAAAAATGAACGAATTTCTAATCTGACAACAATTCTTTACATTATACTTGTTATTAACATCAGATATCGAGTAACTTTCATAGAAGCCAAAGAAACCTAATTCGCGTTATTTAATCTTTTTCCATTTTAGTTTTTGCATTTTTCTTGCATACTTTAAAAACTGCCTACCTCGTACTTTCTCATTTTTCTTCCAAAGAATTAAAGCAACGTACAAGTAAAATGAGTTTGTTAAAGAATCAACTCTTACATAAAAAGGGGGCGCATGAATCTCAAGAAAAGTCTGTGCACTTAGCACACGTTGATGATGAGTAAAAATAGTATGGATACTCCCCTTTGCTATTTTTCTCTTCTTTTTCTTTTAGTATCTTAGCCCTTTTATTATAGTATCTGTTTACTACTCTTTCTATCTGGTGAAGTTTATTAAATCAAATTGACTTTCTCTCACTTATTTGAAAGTTAATTATAAGAATATTAACTAAATTATAACTGTCGAAAGTAATTCATAATGAAAGAAAAATTTTTATATCATATGGAACTACACTGGTTTAATTATTCTATTTATTCGTATGATAATTTTTATGAAAGAAAATTATATTTCAAAAGACAAAGTTTCTGAGTATAAGCTTTTTTTTATTTTTATTTTAGCCAACAAAAAACGAATGAAACAAAAACCAAAACAGAAGAAAAATCGTTAATAAATTGTGACAAAATATACTACCTTTTCCAAAAATGTTATTATATAGATAAAAATACATTTAAAATTAATTCTAAAAATTTGTATTAGATTATATAATACTGATAGTACTAATATTGATATATAATACTGAATATCTTTTATAAATTTAAACGAGTTTTATTTTTATAGAAGTATTTAAAGATAATTTTTAATAAATTTTATATTGAAATAGTATTCTCTATAGTATTCTAAAAAATACTACATCTTCTTCCAGTCTTGGATATAAAAAAATTATAAATTACGATCATAGAAAAACAATACAAATATCAATTTTATGTTTTTATATTAGAAAAATTTATATTCAATATAAAATCAATAAAAATCCTATCAATAAAAAATTTTAGACCTGCCTTTTTTTTGTAAAGTCGGTTGATAATGTATATATTAATAGTTAGTAGATAGTATATTAAGTCTTAAATACATTTTGAAAATATAAAAAAATTTTCATCTATGATGTTTCAGTACTAGTAACACTTATTTTAAGAAATAATTTAAAATTTGGTGCTTTATGAAAAATAAAAATTTTATGAAATCAAAGTTTACGTATAGTTTTAAATCTCACGACAACGATTTCTTATCAGACTGTGGTTTTAGTATTAGAATTTCATAATGTATATTCTTTTAAATTATAAATTGTTCAGTACTTAATAAACTAATTAATTTGTGAATTAAAATTAGTGCAACTAAAAGTTGTTTTATTTGAAGAATTCATGTTTCCTGAATTTCAAAGACTTACTTCTAAATTGTAAATAAATTAAATGTTTATTATATAATAAGATACTTTCAAAAGTATTGATTTTATATTAGAATGTTACATTCATAGTTGAAATAAAAGAGTTTCTTACAATTTTCAATTATCACTGAAAGAGTTAAAAGGTTTTAAAAGATGAAGCGCGATTAACAAAGGTATAATATTCTTGTGAATAACGCAATATCTGGTTGACTAGATATTCAATATTCTTTTGAATCCAGGCAAATACTTAAGAATAAATAAAGAATCTAAAAGATCTTTGTGTGTTATTACTATCAATCTGATAAATGATACTTCAAGAACTGTCTACTGCAAATAACCTAAATTGTGTATGATAGTCTCATTTCTACATAGAAACGATTGAAGGCAACGCAGATATTAACTGCATGGTTCACGTACGTTGAACATTTAGAAAAATAGTTCTAAAGTCACTCTAACCTTATATTGAACTGGAGAATCCCAATTACAGAGTGAACGAGATAGAAAATTAGTAGGGAGAGAAGCATATGGTAAAAAAGAGAAAGAGTGAGTAAAAACATAAACAGAGAGAAATGTAGAGAGAGAGAGAACGTGAGTGACAGTGAGCGTGAATGTGAGAGGGGGGAGTAAGAAACAATTTCCGTAACGAAGTGTTAATAGCCTTGCGTCCCTTCCAAAAATCTCTGCACCTTCAAAAACATCTTGTGCCATTTGCTATTGGCTACATATCACAGCATCGTATCCCCAAAAATATAAAAATGATGCGAATAATGAAAAAAACAAAATCCATGGTAATATTGAAATCTGGGCGTTGACATTTAGTTTTATAATATTACTGTTACTATTTTGTGTATCTGAATAAATAATATTAAAAATATGAATTTTTTTAGAAATATAATTTTCAGGACTATATAAACTAGAAATAACCATATCAATTTAGCTAATGATGTGGTCTTTTTTTCATTTTATTAAATTCTAAGACTTCAAATACCCTAAATTTATTTCACTATTTAAAGTATGCTTTAAATAATACCAACTAATTTTATTAAGATTGCGATAAAATTAATTAATTACGATAAAATGTAATATTACTTTTAAGTTTCGAATCATAATAAATATAATCGTACATTTAAAATTATTTTTAAAGATCATAAATTTAACAATATCTTACCGTAGCTGTATAAATTATTCAGCATTTAGTATCTGTTAAAATATTTCTTTTCGTAAAAATTTTCAAACGTACGTTTTTATTTTAACAGATACATAATGATTAACTAAATATTAATTTGATATTACTCGTTTTCTTTTAAAATGTATAAATTTTTTTAATATTTTAATTAAATTGTGATTTAAATATTAAAATATATTTAAGTATGAAAAATTCAATCAAATAATAATAATTTATCCTCAATTCAATTTAATTTAAAAATTAATTTTAATGCCGTTATCGTGTAAAACGATGTTTCTATTCATTAAGAAAATATTTATCCAAGCAGATACTTTTAGTATTATATGTACATATATTGTTATATATAAGTTATTAGTATGTAAACGATTTGTAAAACCATTTCAAACTCTCGAAACCTATATAATCTTAAATATATGAAATTTCAACTATAATTGTAATGCTATGTTGAAACTATGTGTTACGTGTTTGGAATGAGTATCTACCAATTGAGTGAATTAAAATAAAAAAATTTTTAAATAATTACACGCTTTTTACAGTTATTAATATTCTTTTTTTTATTAGCCCACGCGATCAAATCGAGTCAGCTGTTACTGCGATAAATATACACGAATTCTGTGACACGTTTTGAAATATGTACATAGATTTATCATCGTCACGCGCATTTTCGCGCATCGTGCCGTCTGCGATGCGGCAATTTCCCACAGGCTGTTCTTTTTGTGGTTGTACGTTCGACTGCATTATTATATATTTCATTTCTTCGCCCTAGTTCCAGCTTTTTTGTACGTTGTCATTCGATGCTACACCAAATAGTTAAATGTACGCGTTGCACATTTGCTTTTATTATAATACCTCTGATGTACTATAATTTTCAGTGAATTTTTCGTCGTTTTGTTTGTAGAACTATGAGTAAACGTTATAAGAAATTCTTCGCGTAATTGTTTTGAACATGTAATTTTCTTATGTGTTTTTCTCTCTAATTAAAAAAAATTCTCACATCTCAATTTAATTTTTTATTTAATTTTTTTTAATTTTTAAATTGTTTTAATTTTAAATTGTTTTTAATTTTTAAATGTTTTTAATTTTTAAATTGTTTTTAATTTTTAAATTGTTTTTAATTTTTAAATTGTTTTTAATTTTTAAATTGTTTTTAATTTTTAAATTGTTTTTAATTTTTAAATTGTTTTATTTAAATTGTTTATTTTAAATTGTTTTTAATTTTTAAATTGTTTTTAATTTTTAAATTGTTTTTAATTTTTAAATTGTTTTTAATTTTTAAATTGTTTTTAATTTTTAAATTGTTTTTAATTTTTAAATTGTTTTTAATTTTTAATTGTTTTTAATTTTTAAATTGTTTTTAATTTTTAAATTGTTTTTAATTTTTAAATTGTTTTAATTTTAAATTGTTTTAATTTTTAAATTGTTTTTAATTTTTAAATTGTTTTTAATTTTAAATTGTTTTTAATTTTTAAATTGTTTTTAATTTTTAAATTGTTTTTAATTTTAAATTGTTTTTAATTTTAAATTGTTTTTAATTTTAAATTGTTTTTAATTTTTAAATTGTTTTTAATTTTAAATTTTTAAACTAGAATTTTGTTCTAAGTTACCAAAGATGTACACTTCAAGTATTATAATATAATATTTTTTAACATAAAATGCGATTTATTATATTATTCAATTTTAATTTACGTTTAAACGTTAATAACGCTTATTTGCTTAATTTTCTCTGTGTATTATTCCAAATTTTAAATTTACATTATTAGTACGATCCAATATATTTAGATAAGGAAGTTTTCGAATAAAATATTTGATTTTATTAAAAATAGTAAAATATCGCAAGAAAGAGTTCATTTTGAATAATAATAGATTTTACTAAAAATACAGTTCTTATTATATATTGTTTTGGTGAAAATTTATATATAAAAAGAAAAAAAAATTAAACAAAGGAAGTTATGTATAGACTTTCGGAATTTTTACATACTCCTTAAAAGTAATGATTAACTAAGAAACGTTTGACTTTCATATTATTTTCACAACACACCACAAATAATTGTCTGTTGAAACAAAAACAATCCTTGCCACCTTCGACTAGTATTTGCATGCAACACTCGATTTTTCCTACAAATATTTGCTACGTAGCGTTCTAGAAATATTAGCAGACTATATCAGGCTTGTCTTTTCTTTCACGTGTCGCCGCGCATGGGAGAGAAAATCCCTTGAATAAACCGAAAGTGAAAATTCTCCACGCGCACAGTCCAGAAGAAGCGACAAGCGAGGTGGGAAAAAAGTTTTGCCGGCATTATGTGCTCCGACAAAAAGAGTTGACAAAACATGACAGCTGCCAGAATGAGCCCAGACTAAACGACAATGGTATACCGCCAGTCATTGATCGGTTCCCTATACGTAGGTAGATTATCGCAAAATTGCGGGGGCGCATGAAAACGCCTTTGAGGCTCGCCGCTTTTGTAGGCACGCGGCGAGTCCACCGAAATTAGAGTGCAGTCTGTGCATATCGTCTTAGAACTTATGCTTTTCAATATACATTGTCGTGTTTGTAGGGGTAAGAGTGATGGTACTTTGATGATTCTTTAAACGATAGTTTTATTTATTATGAGTTACTCTACGATGATTGACGAAATAGTTCAGCGATTAACGTCAATTATTATTTGAAATCAAATGATGGACATGTTCGATTACATCTAATTAGGTTTTAATACTATTACAGCTATTCGTTGATTATTACATAGCATACTTTTCACTAATAAGTTATAAATAAAGTTCCTGTAGTGGTAAAGAAATACTATTTATTAAAAAATGTTATGATAGCGATGTATTGTGTAATGTCAATATTTATTTCATTAAACTTTCATAAAAAGGATTTAAATTTAAAGCAAGATCTTTGCAAAATTTGAATTTTTAATATTTAATTTTTGTTTAAAGCTTAGTATAATTTATTCTAATGTTAAAACTTTAGTTATTTAATACACTGTTTGCAATATGTTAACTTTATTATAGTTTCAGATACATTATTTTTTAACTATATTGTTTTATATTGAACGAATTATAGAGTATTCGTTTTAATAACTTTGATGTATATAATTTCATGTAAGCTAGCACTTTATATGAATGACAAACAACTTAACATTATATTATAGGTTTTTATAACTACAAATGCATTTCATAAGAAACAGTACGAATGTAATCGTATGCCTCGTATCTGTAACTACTGAAGTAAAATAGCATATTAATATATCACAAAAATATTTTTGAATTAGTGGGCCAAAGGCTTCAACATACGCTTTGTTGACGCGTGTCTAGAAAGAGGAAAAGAAAAGAGAAATTATAGAACTTCTAGCCCCTTCTATTTAGGGATAAAATTCCCCATCATAGACGTTGAAAGCTCTGGCCCTTTTACGAGGTCGTAACACGCGCATTATTATGCTCGTTGCCGCGCCCGCGCGCAATCATAAAGTCTTCGTTCTTCATTGCGTCTGAGAACGTCGACAGCGTAAACCACTTTTCCATGCAGGAAGTCAATACGAAAGAAAGGGAACGGATTCGCCTTGGACGAAGTCGCCGACGAAAAACTTTTATGCCTTTGCAAGTTGCGATGCTTAATGGTTATACGTCTCTCTTTGTGCCGAGGTGGAGACATTGACTATGTTGATAGTGACGTTTTTGGTGCGCGTGCGTGTAAGAAGCTTTAAGAGGAAGTTGACGATGCTTTAGATGTTTTTTTGACTTATGTTCTTTGTAGTTTTTAAATACTTTTGATTGTAGAGAGGTAGTAGCTGTAAAAGAAAGAGTTGGAGTAAATTTTATTTTATAAGGTTTAAAGATTTGAGTGATCTTCAAGAAATATATTACAGTTTTATTGTTTCAAAATAAAAAATACTTTGCAATGTTCAAATATTTGTAGTTAAAAACTTAATGAAAGTGTGTTGGAGAATAAGATAATTTTTAAATGTGTAAAAGTATTAATATTGCCAATTTCGAACATAAGTAAGGATAATTTGGATAATAGTTTTCAAAATAATTATTTCATTATAGTGAAATACATATTTTAAAAACTGTTTCTCATAATCTATTTTCCTATATTTACATTGAATTCGTTTTGAAAGATTTAACATTTAATTCTTACATACGATAAAATGGAAATATTTTCATTCGAACAATTCTAAGTTATTAGGGATAAATATCACAATTATGTTTAAAATAAAAGTATAAACAAGTTTAAAATAAAATAAGTATTTTTTTTTTAAATATTTAACTTTAAGGCTAAAGTGACCATTTACAGACTAGTATTTATGAGAGCATGAGCGACTCTAAATTGTGCTGTACTTATCATTAACAATTGTGAGTGCTACTACTACTACTAAAAAAATACAGAAATTATTTATTGAGAACACTACGTAGGTATTTTATGTTAATAGTATTGTTTTGTACAATATTGAGTGAAACAATAGTGTATGTAAATTAAAGGAAGTGAAGGAAAGAATTGGAAATGGATTAGAAAAAGTAAGTGTATTAACCAAATATCGTTCAGTAATGCCTTTATACAACTGTTAGGAAGATATTGTATACAGAAAAACGCTGGTAACAAACGGAAATAAACGAAATTCAGTGAAATGTTGAAAAAGTCGCACAGAGTGTATAACATCCTCCACCCTTAATGTCATCGCTGCGCCCGACAGAGAGAAAGTCCGTGAGGTCCTAAAGGCTGAACAGTTAGGTCAGCTCGGGGGAGACCGGATGACCTCGTTGCTCCAAATGCATCGCTAAAGTAAAGCAGCATAAAGCCATAAACCGCATTTTAGCGTTTTTGCACTCGACCTTCGGGGATGCGCATGCAAATCCCGTACGGCCGATTTCTTAGGACGACTTTCGGTCGGCTGCATCGTAAAGTCCTACGTCCTCTGGTAAAATGGTTAACTTTTTGACTCCGATACTTGCGTATGCCTGGAGAGGCCTGTTTTGCCATAGCGAAACCTTAAAAATATAAAACCCTAAATATCTTCTTTGGCAGGGGTTCGATCGTATATATCGGATGTTCGTGCTCTGCCTATGAAAGATTTGTGATCTACATCTTGTTTTTCGCTGAAGTGCAAGCACTGTCAATTTTTAGAGAACTGTTTCTAAATCGCGGGACGGTTGGCCTATTGAGACAGACTTTCATATTTTTCTTTAACAAATGTTGCCACTTAACGAATGAAGCGAAAATTTTAATTGCTCTACAATTATTTCCAATTTTCTTTTATATAGTTATTATGTTAATACTGTGCCATGTAATATTTATGGTAACAGCGTAATCACTCAGCATTATTGTGAATTAGGTACCGTTGTTAAATAATTATACAGATCTTAGCTAAGCAACTTTTATGAGTGTTTATTTAAATAAAACAAACAAGAGGTATTTGAAATTTCGAGTATAACAAAGTAATTTGAAATATAGAATGCGTATCAGGACAAAATAAAAAGCTTCATTTACTTATAATAACATGTATAAATTACTAATATTATTAGAAACCTAAGTGGAGAACGTTTATATTAAATTAGTAGTTACGTAATAAAAATTAAATACTTATATACTAATATAATGAATATATCCGAATTTCAATGACAATGCTAATATATCTTTAATCATCTTAAAGCAATGACTTAATTACTTTCAAGTTAAATTATCCTTCGCGTATGAATTAAAAAAAATTTAGTTCTAAAATAATCCTTGGAGTCAGCGCACCATCCAAGACCTACAACTTTTCAACTTGCTATAAGGATCTCTAAAAAATCGAACCTGGCAGTATACGAAATTTTTGTTCCGGCGCTTACCGTCAATTATCTAACGCTCGCATCAGGGAGTAAATATATTTACACATCGTACCGAGATTGTGTATAAGTGATTGCACGTGGCCAGCAACCACTAGGCGTAATATCGTAAACGCATCTTCTCTCGTAACGTGTCACCGCTTATCGTGACAGACAAGAAAGATCCCCTCCGAATAAGTGTTCGTTTGTTACTTTCTCTCTCACTCTATCTTTAGTTCTTATTTATTTTCGCGTCTTTACCCGCATAGGGTTATTTTTTCAATAAATCCCTAAATGATGTATATTTGCACGAATGGCAGAATGTATTTAACGAACGACAGTCCTGACCTAAATATCTATAACATGAGAATGACTCACACGGTAAAAATGATATGTACTAGATTATTTTTTAAAAATTAATTTAAAAATGCGCTTCATAATTTATTTGATATTGAAAGACTGTATAGAAAGAATTGGATTTTATAAAATATCTCAAGCGTATATGAAATGCAAATATTGCTTTTATCTTTTCGTTACTATCTATTCCTAATTTATCGTTTGATTAAACGAGGGTTTTTAGAGAAATAGTGATAATATTTATGGTAATTTAAAGTATTTATTATGTGAGCAATATAATATAATTTGTTTAAAATGCATACAATACTTTGCGCAATATAGATTTAATATTTTATGAACTATTAATTGTCATAATCGAATAACTTTTATCAATTATACTTAAATTCATATGTTTCTCAAATATTTACTTGAACTCTTATTAACTTGCGATTTGTATAAAATATAATGATTTTTAACAAAATTTTTAGACATATTTAATTAAAAAAATAAGTGTTTAAAGTGAATATTTTTTTTATGTTTCAAAATATTTCATATTCAATACTTTTCTATTTTAATCTTTTTTATAATTTTCAAGTAGAAATAAGATCAATTCAGTGATAAAGTAATATTAAAAATTATGATTTTTATGTCATAAATGAAGACTCTAAGACAGGTGTACCATTACTGATATGAAAAAAGAAAAATGTAATATAAATGTTAAACTTTACTAGTCCATACGATTATAATTAATAAATATATGAAGAAAAATAAGATTTTACCTTAGTTTCGTAAGCTTAACTAGCATTTGAGCTAATATATATAGAACCAATTTTAAATACTCTTTATTTTGATAATTAGGTCATTTAAGATTGTTTAAACTAAAGTATATCATTCTACAACACGATATTTAAAAGAGAAAATTTATATATTGTTTTTTATTATTCGATAAAAATCGGTATTAATTTACGAACATATTCATAATTTTATAAAAATTTTAAACAATTTGTTTAAGTTTTAACGACAAAACAAACAATTTGTTTAAAATTAACGTAATTTTAAACAAACATACTTTTTGAACCCATTAGTAGACCTTGAATAAGAATAATAATCGATGATTATTCAGTCTACCTTTTCTGAGTATGTATCATAAAAAAATTTATTCTCGAAAAGAGGTAAAAAAGTATCTATTCAGTTTCTAAATAAAAGATAAGAAAACATTTGAAAGTAACTGAAAAATGATACTTATCGAATAGTCACTGCTGGGAAATGAGAAGAAAAGCCTGACGAAAGGCATGCAGGAAAGGTACTTCGCAAGTTTAGCCTACCGCGTAAACTAAAAATCACGTAAAAGGAAGTCTCGTGCTCGTATAGACTAAAAATGTTACTTCAACTTCGGTAAGTTGCAATTGCTCAGGAACGTTGAACAAGTTGGATTGAACCATATCTTCACGCCTGTTAGGCAAAACAGATTCATGGAGGGTGGCATGGCGAAAAAGGGGGTCGCCAACCAAAGTGAAGAAAAGAGAAGACTGTTTCGACATTTTGAGTATCTCAGAAAAACAGCGTATTGTTGTAAAGCGCGTATCCAAAGTTGCTTTCATTTGCATTTCGAGACTGCAGCTACGCGCTATAAATCTGTCGAGTACCCATGGTGCTTTTATATCCACAATATCGTTTTTGTCCTTGCGACTTTTTGAAAAATGTACGGATAGTTAATGGACTTCAAAGAATGTTTTTTAAAAGATGAAAACTTTTGCCGTGACATTTAAAAAAAAATTGAGTATTAAACGTCTAAATTTCTCGCATGTGTTCAAATATTTATTATATCATAAGCCTTTATATTCTGTTTATATTTTCGAACTATTAAAGACAATTATGTTTATTATAAAGTTACAATTTTGTTTAATAGAAACTTAGGTTTAATGTATGTATATATACGCATAGATATAGTTTATTTACACATTTATTCAAGTTTAAGTTTTATCTCTCAGATCTTAGTCAAACAGAAACAATATATTTAGGTAAATAAATCTTAAAATCGTTAGTAATATAATACAGACTATATGTTGTAAATTTATAATTTAATAGTATTATTAAAATATTTTACAGTTATATAATTGTATTTATAATTTAAAATGCAATATTTTCGGTCAATGTCATTATAATTTTAATTTCATGTTAAATTATTAAGATATACATTAAAATTATAAATGTTTAATATTGAATTAAATATTATTAAATAATATGTCAAAATTAAAATAAAAAAATTAAAAAAATTGGGCTCTTCTTTCCTTCTGTATATTTAAAAACTGCCGTGCTCGTTAAGCATGAGTGTGTGCGAGGAGTGTTACTGTGAGCATAAGAATATCTTCTTTTTGCTCAGGGTTAATCCAAAAGTCAAACAGTGCTTGTGTAAAAAAAATTAAAGATGTAGAGAAAAGAGAATGAAAGATAAAGATAAGAGAAAAGAATAAACGAAAAATATCGACGAGAAAAGAGAGGATATGCCAAACAAAAATTATGTAGTAAGTGAGAAAGAAGTTAGACGAATCCTATGCTACAATGCTAAATTAAATTGTTAAAAGTTTTATTCTGCAACAATTTAAATAAATAATAAAAGTCAGCTGAGTATATACGAGTAGTTATAATTGCATTTATGTTTATCATTTTTGTTATTACACTTAATTCTTTAAAAATATAATTTGAATATTAAAAAACAAAATTTAACATCTTTTCAGAAAGATATAGTAAAATTTACTTGACATATCTTAGAAAATTGATAATTAAGATAAATATATTTTGTAAAAAGAAGTATTTTTTCGAAGATATGCAGACCGATTTAGCTATACGTATATTTCAATTAATAGATATTTTTCTTAATATTTTTAATATACCTATTTCAAGTAAATTAGATAAATTAAAAGTAAATTTATTAGTTAAATTAATATATAAATTCATAATTGAATTATTGTACATCTTCCAAAAATTAACGAAGGTGTCAATGGTTTAGAGTTTGAAATTTTGAAAAACAGCACTTTGTTTCAATTACTGTGGATTAAGCAAAGAAATTTTAATTTTGAATTAATATATTTCTTTAACTTTAAATGTACTTTAAAAGATTTATTATATTATACTCTAATATTGGATTCATAAATAATTTTTAAGCAAATATACGTTTTTATATTTGACATTTTTTGACTGCACACAATATTTTTTTGAAAAAAAGAATCTTAGAATTTTTTACCCATACATACATATATATATATATATACATATTACATATATTATAGTTACGCTACAGTGTCAAGAAAGATGATGGGAAAAGATTATGGTTCTGTAGAGATGCGAAAGAAAAGGGCCAGACGTTATCTACCTTACGTTAAAAAGATATTGCCTTACGTCGATGCATGACGTGAAATGAGATATGAGTTTGAGTGGGGGTATGCGCATGTGTCACCACAATGAAAGTATTACGTAGGTTTAGGTTATTCAGTTCAGCTAGGATTCTCTAAGTTTACTTCCTGATTCTTCTTCTGTCCAAGGTGTTTTACTCAATTATTTCTTACGTCCCAACCAAACTTGTCTTATTATTTACGTAAACGTGTATTTCTACAAAAGATACGGAGATTAATCTTACATAGTTAAAGAAGACAATCTTCTCAGTTTCTGGCCTACTTAAAAATTGCAGCGATTAAAAATTGGATAATACTTAGTTTTACAGATGGCTTTGGCTGTAACATTTTTATAGACAGATTTGAGAAATTTTAAATATATATTAAAAAAAATATTCAAATTTGTTTGTTCTCGAAATTTAAAGAATTCATTTACGATTACCTTATATAAAGCAGTAAACAACAGTTATAGTATTTAATATCATTGTTGCGTAGGGATAAATTGTATTTAATCTATAGAACAGTTGAATAATCTGTATCGTATATTTTATCATTGAATCATTTTCTAAATATTTGAAATTATAAAATCTTTCAGATCGATGTTGTTATTATATTGTCAGTATACTCATTACATACTTTAGTAAAGTAATATAAAGTTATTATTATTACTATATTTAAATTTTGCCTAACAACCATAAATCATTAATTTCAATTATGCTATTTTCTTTTTACTCTTTAGTATATCGTATTGATCTATTGACAATGTTTTTGCAATTTAATTCTTTTTTGTACATATCATCTAAAATTATAAATAAGTTTTTTAATTAATATGCTAGCGTATCAATTACATTAACTTAAAATATTTAAATATCAGATTCATAATATTTCTAATTTATCTGAGTATCTGAATCATTAAAGATTATTTATACTAAAAACTACTACTAAAAATTATTTCAGTATTTTAACATATAATAACATATATATTATCTTGAAAGAATAGCCTGTTGTAAAAAAATAAAATCTTATATTGTCTATAGTTACAAAAATTATTATAATTTTTAATATAATATAATAATATTATATTAAATAATATTATTTAATATATTATATTGTTATAAAAATAGTAAGCTGCAGTTGCTTAAAATTAATAATTATTAAAATAACATAATTTTGGTATTACTTTTTTATGTGAAAAATTTTAAGTAAAAAATACACATTTTTTTATTATTATATAAATTCTTACTAATATTCTTTCTCAACAATGTTACATTAATCCTTAAAAGTGAGTAAGTTAAATGCTTAAACAACTCTTTTTAAAACTACCATGACTTTAAAAAATTTTTAATTTCACTCTCTTAAATTACTTTAATGTGTTCTATAATATAAAAAATGCAAGTAATTAATATTATAAGTTCTGAATTTTTACAAAATATTTGCACAATATTATTAAACTTCTAAATTTTGAGTGAATGTCTCTCTCTTACACACACATACACGCACTTGTTCTTTTTGTTTTTCTATGTGTTAATTTTTACAACTTGAGTAGATGAGAGAACAGATGAGGCTCGTCACTACAAGTGTCGAGAGAAAAGTTAACGAGCAAGTCGGGTCGGAAAATTAAAAGTGGAGCGGTTTTTACGGCGCACCATATACTCATGGGTTTATTTAATTAGCCGTTCACCACCGCACAGAATATCGAAGGTCACTTTTTACGGCTCGCCCTTTAACCTTTCTTTTATTGCGTCCTTGTACTTTGCATGTTTTGGTGCCCTTACTACATTTAATGCTTATCACTGGTCTAAAAGTACCTTTGGAACATTTATACGGAATACTCTCGATTTATGACAAAATTTCATAAATAAAGCAGCCTGAAAACATAGAATTTTTAAGTGATAAATTGTTTTATATCGATAATTTAATGAATAAGTAATGTGTGTTTAATATACAAGTGTGGTTAACAAACATTCTCTTTTATTATAAAAATTCATTGCTATTTTTATATAAAACACGTTTTCTTAACTCTAATCGTAATTTTAGAATAGATTATTTTATACTTGTTTTTTTTTTATATTTAACTTGTAACAATAATATTCTTGCAATAAAATGAAAACTAGAGTTTATAAAATTAAACGCTTTAATGAATAAAAGCAATATATGAAAACTTATTGATACTTATTGTATCAAATCTAAATCTAAATCATTACAACATCGATTTTATCGATCTTTAAAAAACTGTTAATTTTTTGCTTTTAATTACATCAAATGTCAATCGCAGGTATTAGAAATGTTTTTGTCAAGTGTTGAACAATAAAATATTTCGGTCATATCGCAGAAAACGGTGAAAATGTCGCCAAATTTTGGGACGATTTTTCCCGCTAAGGGGCGGTTCAAGCGCGCTTAGGCTTATATTTTACACACGTACAATATTTACGTACCTTTATATATATGTACGATGCGTTTTTGCCGCGACAATTAACCCATATACCGCAGTAAAGAAAATCCAATTCGACGAACGGCTCAACTACTGGCTAATCCTATTTCGCTCTGGGCCTTTGGGGTGGATGACTTTTATTTCGGGTAATGGGTTCTTGCCTTTCCCGGAAGCGCAAGGGTTATTCCCTCTAATAAAAGAGGACACCGAGCAGAGGGACTAGAATTCGGTCCCGAAAGTCGACTGAACCCTGGTGAAAAGTCAAACGCCATAAAAAGTTGTAAAGGACAAGAAATAAGGGAGGGGGTAGTGGCGAAATGGAGGCATGCTTTGCAAAAATCGATGGAGTCTAGATTCTATTGAGGCTGCTTTTACAAAGACTGTGAATTCTTATTTACTTTTTCTCTAATGTAAACGCTGACTTACCTTACCAATTCATACAATTTTATTTTTCAATTTACTTCAGCTATTTAAATTATATATATGAACTCTTTATTATGGAGCAATCATTTTTTATGCTCAATTTTATTAAACATAAAATATCGCTTTTAATTGTAGTGTACGAATATATTACGAAATACGAGTTTCCAATATTATTGAAGATATTACTAATTGTTATATGTTAGAATTGTGCAAATCTTTAAAATAAACGTATGTTTAAAAGATTAATATTTAATAAAATTTTCCTTAAATTAATTGTTACTCAAATCTGTACGCTTTCAATTTAAAATTTATAATGTCAATTTAATTTTAATTTAAGATAATTAATTATTCAAACACTATATTTACAATTATATACAGTTTATTAAACATATACTGATAATAAAATACTATAAAACTACCTAAAGAAATGCTAAAGAACAATGGTAAAATAAAATAAGCAACGAAAAATATTTTACATTATTTGGTCTCATTATAAACATTAAATAAATATTTATATACACATTCCTTTTTGAATGAGATATTAAAATATATTCAACCCTGCAAGCATCAGTGTTCCTGTAGAATGTCACAGCCCATGCTACACATGGGCTAGTAACGGAAAGTAGAATAGGAAATTCTGGAAAAACATTACGCAACTTTTTGCACGAACGAGGGTCCAAGGTACGGTTATATCCCATGGGACATCTCAAGGCCTGTATTGAAGAAGGGAGTGAAGCAAACATGATTTGAGAAACATCAAAGGATTACGCGATAGTTTTTAGGAACCGCCATCGGTTCCAGACTCTTTTGTGGCTTCGTGAGGAATCACTAAACGTCCGTCGCCTCCGTTCGCTTTTTCGACTTTGGCGATTGTACCAAAAGTATTTTTGAAATGTTGTGACATTGACGGCAAATGGAAATCAGCCAGATAACAATGGGTACAATGTTTAGCCTTTGATAAATGCAAATTTCCCATGTATACCCGCTATATTATTTACGAATTTTTGACTTGTCATTTCCCTTCTCTTCTTATTCCTTGTCGTTTTCTTTCTCTCTCTTGTACTTTCTCACCTATTTACGAAACCTTACAAGAGACTATTTACGAAAAAACAGCGGGAAAGATTAATGTTTGTATGGTTAGAAATCCTTTTATAGGAAATGACTTTAGAAAATAAGAAAATATATTTTTAAACTAACACTTTTATTTGTATTTGCGTAGTGATGGTTATTATTTTTTTTCAGATAATCGATTTCGTAGATGAATGTCAAATGAGAATTTAGTTTACAGTCTATTCAAACAAAATATTATAACAACAATCACAACTGTTAAGAAATGAAACACATTTTATTAAATATATTGTGGTAATTGCAAAATGTTTTCAGAAATTTTTTTGGAAAAAATTTTGAAGTTAATTCGTTTAATTATACATTATGTTACGTGATACTTTAAATAATGTACATTTTTAATAATGATAATATTTTATCTGCATTTCTTTTCCTTAGAAACATGCTTTATTAATACTATTAAAGTACTTTTAACATTTTCAAATTTAAATTTTTAACAAAACATTGATGTACCAATCAATTATTTAACATCACACGTACTATCAATTATTTTAAATAATAATACAATGAGAATATTTCATATAGAACAGATTGATTAATTTATATCCGATATGAATGAAAATAAACAATGAGCTGCCTTAGTTGTATAAGTTGATATAAAAAAATTCCCTTTTAATTTAACTTTTCTATATTTTCAAGTTTGGTTCTCTGTTTTGCCTTCTTTTCTTTCAAATTATAAATGTCGTCATTTACACCAGGCAACTATGACATCATAAAAAAATGTATCTTAGCGAAAGCGCCACACATCCCGGTGTTCTGTGGCACTTAAAAAACCTCATACAATTTGCAAAAAAATCTTCTGGATATGCTAAAAGTTCCGCGACTCTTCGTTTGACCTTTTTCATTTGAAATACACAGGTACATAAAAGTCGGAATGAAAGTGCTTATTCCAATTGAGTTTACCCGCCATAAATAAATAAACTAATTGGTGATCGTATAATTGGAGCACGAGATCTGACCGTAGCAGTAAGCGGTCCCCGATAATAAACCACTTTCGTAGACAATGACAGGACAGATGGACGATTGAGGTAGACAGGAAGACGCCGCGTAAAGAGAAAAATGCCCTCGACATTGGCAGGTCTGCCACAATTGTCGCAATTAGCAGCGGCAAACACCGAACAAAGTGTAGGCCGCTCGAAATATAGCCGTAGACACGCGCATTCATAAGTATAAGCACTGTAAGAGGCACCCAAGTCTGGACCCTGAATTGTACGATTGCATAAATATATACACATGTTATCACAGCAGTGTATATCAACTTGATGCATCCGTGGGTGAATCTTTGTAATTGTTTGTGCAGGAGAGGTTATAACTCGTTATGCAGTATGATACCTACAATGCCGGGGTAAGCTAACTCTCTTTAATATTTTCAAGCTTATAAACGACTGAATGCATGTATACGTATATGAGCATACTGCATTTTATGTATTCAGAGTAAAACGCGTACTTCATGTAACAATTCTCAGGACTTTATTAAAAATAGGTAAAAAATTGTGTGAAGTAAAGTCAAGCAAATTAATGGCATTGGTATATTGCATAAATATTCGTTGTTTAGTGACTTATTATTAAATTATATTATAGTATATATAAATCGTTTTTACTGTTGAATAATATAGTTTCACAATAAGTATAGAACAATATACTTTAACAAGAGAGACCATTTAGAGAAAACAGGAACAACGTAACATTTTTGTTCATTTATTAATGATTATTTATGATACTATAAACTTTATATTTTTGTATCTAAAATTTACATAAATTTTTATAATATACGTCAAAAAAATTTTGCCATTTAAGAATTTTTAATATAACTTCTTTAATAACTATTTTAAATTAATAACTTCAAAGTCAGTAATATACTAAATAAAATTATGTTCAAAGAAACACACTTTTTTCTAGTAGATAATAAAATTATTGTAATTATTGTGCTGTACTAAAGAACATTACAGGGAATGTTAAATTAAATTAACGCTTGTTATTTTATTTTTATGACGAAGAAATTACATGAAATAGAGTTTATAAAACATTTTATAAAAAATTATTTTCATCTATGCTAAAACAATGTTAAGTATATTTTCTATAAAAATTATATATAAATTAATAACTTATAGAAACATGGTATTTAATAGGAATAGTAATTGAATGAAGAAAAAAAATTGTGATCGCCATTGATATTAAATTTTACCTAATAAACATTTTGCTTAAAATTACTGTGAAAAGGATTATAACTTTGAAGAAAACTTTATTATGTATATATTTTTCTATCTGCAATTTCAACATATTCGTAATATAATTATTTAAAAGCCTTTTTCTGTTAAATATTTTCTTTTAAAATCCAATGCTTATATATAATAATATAATTTCCAGTTTATTGTAACAATTATAATTCTTTATATAGAAACACATATTTACATTACAATAGTTTGTAACTACTGTAGTATTGAAGTAACGATGAAATATTGAAAATATTACATTATGGTATTTTATAATTCACTTTAAATATTTAAATTTTTTTTTATTCAGTGATGATTACGATGGAAGAAGTTCTACAAATAACGTATTTTCCTAAATTTCATAATAATTAATATTTCATCAACATGAATTTCATCATTAGATTATATTATATTTATTAAGTATATCAAAATCAACTGGTGGTGATAGTTCTCTTTGTATTTTTTCATAGGGTTGGAATGTTTAAAATGCATCTTCTACATTTGATTTATATCGATGAATATTCACGTACTATAAAATATTTTAATTTAGTTTTATGACAGTATTATTTTATATTTGTATTGTATTATTAGCGTAGTAACTTGTAAAGCCTATAATTTCCATATACTCATAGGCATTCTCTCAAAATTGGTGACGGTAAAACCGAAAGATTTACATTCATGAACAATTCAGGTGCTCCGATGTCTGCATCATATAATGTTTAATGAGGTGGGAAAAATCGGAAGGACCCCCCAGGTATAAAGGGAAGAGCTAATATACTGTTGGATGTGACAGGCGAATCAAGTCATAATTAAATTAACGGGAAATCCAATTATTTTGTAGGTGACTTCTTAGAAACGTGATTGTGGCTTGTGCTAAAGGGTCATGATACTGTTTCTTTTTGTTTTAGATGCACCTATTATCGAAGGTATTCGAGAGACGATTCTCTCCGGGGGTGTAAGGGAATTTTTGCGAGACATTCCGTAAACGGCTATTTACAACCACTTTTTCGCCATTACCTTCTCTGAAAAAGCTTTGTGCAACTAGAATAGCTCGTTAAAGGTTTTGCAATGTCTGACTTTTTAATTGATACTGTTATTGATTTATTGAGGACCGGGTAAAGTTCCATTATTACGTTTCTTTTGTTCGACTCAACGCTGGCTTTTGTTCCCTTACTGCCTTTTTCTTTGATTCCTTAATTCTTTTTACGTTCAATAAGGCATTAGAGAAAGAGTGCAGGTGAATACTGAGGATTCATTAGCAAGCTTTTATAGATTTATTGAAATTTTCACTAGCAGTTACAATTGAGAATTAATAAAACAATATCATTTACGCGATAAAATTGTGATTAATTAAAAATGAAAGGAATGATGAAATTTAATATTTTTGAATTATTGAACTTATATAAAAATATTTTTAAATTTATAAAAATATAAGTAAAATAATGTTCAACTTTTTCACTAATCTTATTGTGTATTAGTCCATCATGTTTCATGATTGATAACAATTATTCAAACTACTAATAAACAATCTAACTAATAATAATTATGGCGTAATAATAATAATAAACAACTAATAATTATGACGTAATAATAAATGACTATCACATAATAAAAATAATAATTCGCAGAAGTATCCATAACATAAATATATTTTATATTAGAAATGTATTTAGACATTCATTTAATGTACAAAAAGAAAAAAAAGTAAGAAAGGCAATAAAGACATTTAAGATAAATTTGTTCTGAATTTTTTAATTAATGACAACTATATATTTAGATATATTAGTTATAGTTAGTATATTATAGCTATATATACTATAGTATAGATATATATTAGTTAGAGACTACAATATATGTTTTTGATTAATCTTAATTTTATCTCTATTTATTTAATAGAAAATGACTGTATAACATTGAAGAATAGCAGCACACAAACACAAATGCACACATATATATCGGAAGTAAGATTTTATAGTTTGTTAATGAATTCGTAATTTATTTTTTTCAATGTGAAAGGACAGTTCCGAAAAAGATTAGCGGTTACAAGTCCAGTATATATAAGCAAAGCAATTTGAGCCTAGAGTAACAAGATACGGCTACATAAGTGTCTTTTTCCTTATTTACGTAATGTATACACTCCTCAGAGAAAAGAACGAAAAAGTGACCAGATTCCAAAAGAAATATTTTTCCCATCTCATTTCTCCAGATTTCAGCCATTACTTTTTCTTCATTCATTTTCGTTATTGATATTTTAAAGCTATTATTAACATTTTTTCTATATAAATAAAATTTAAAAAATTTGGGCTGTCATTATAACTTATATTGCAATAAAATAATACAAATTTATTAACACAAGATTAGTCAATTTTTAAATGTGATTTAAATTAATTAACTTCTCAAACACATGAGATGTCGTATACATTTACAAATACACAATTATGTTATTTAAATAGAAACAAGTAATGGCCTTTGAGATAGATAATAAGATTTCAAGATTTATTTTTGAATATTACAAATAATTTCAGATTCTTGTGTATAAATTTTGATAAAAAATATCCAAGAAGTAATTATGATATAATAGTGATTTTCTTCAGGGTCTTTTTAAGGTAATTAAAGAGAGTAAAATAATAGACATAATAAAGCGTGAAGTTTTAACATTACATTTATTAATAGCTTTCAGTTTTGTGCTTTATTTTTTGAATTAAACAAAAACTATTTGACTAAGATTTAATGAAGTTTCATGTTAAAATAAAATTTCATCTTTTTAATTAATTATGTGAGTAATATGAGATCCAATAAAATTTAAAAATGTACAACTATATTTCAGTACCATCGGTTTTATAAAAAACTATATTTAAAAAATAAAGAAAAGAAACAAAGCTAAAAACGGTCTTTCCCATGAGAATGAGATGTTCATATACTCTTATTCCCATATATTCAAAGTGTATGTAAAAGCCAGAATTTTTTCAATATTCCATCTGCTAGTTTGTCGCCAGTACACTTTCGTGCCCATACAAATCATGTCCATCCCTTTGCTCGCAACTCTCATCCTTTTTGTTTGTCCAGACTCTATACTCCACGTATAACCCTCGGAATGGTCAAGCCTTGGGGGCTCGTTGATATTGGGTTACGTAATATTTGTTAATTGTGAAATAGAATACCCTACGTATGTGCCTACGTATATACCTGAGGCGTCTTTACGTGGGAAGATGATGAACGCGTCAAAAAGGAAATAGGAGGCTGGTACATTTACGGTTTATTGAGAGCTTGCTTGAGTTTTTCCAAAAAAGGAGCAAGCTTTCGAGTTTCTCGTTTTCTCTCCATTATCCTGATTTTTCCATCTTACGTGAAGGATCGTCGTTAAAAATTCGTTTATAAATACACGTGATCAAGATGCGTGATCGGAGATAATGTCATAATTTTCATGGAGGTCGATGAAATGACGGTTTATTGCTGAGCGCCATCCATGCAACTTACTCAGACCTCTGCAAGAAGATGCTGAAAAGGATGGATAAATGTAACGAGGGGAAGGAAATACGATGACTTAGGTATTTTGTCCTAGTTATTGGCAGATCTTTTTGTGAAAAATAGTAAGCTTCTTTTACTTTAGGTATTATATCAGTCATGAAATTTTTAGATTAAAATTTTTTTAAAAATATAGTAATGATTGTTGTATTTGCATTAATTTTTAAGTAAGTAATTTTTCAGCTTATTTTCTTCTATTCGTGATAACATGGTATGGTCTAACATTAAATGTCATATAAGGTCAGTATTGTGAAATTCAACATGATAATTTGGCTGACCAGTCGCTTTCCCAAGAATTTTAAAATCGAAAAAAGAAAAAATTGATATACAATGGAAACGTAAAGAATGAGAATAAATAATGTAATAAAAGAAAAAGAAGAGAAATAGAGAACGGCTACTGAATGTTACGAACGAATCCCTGCTGAGTTTGCCTCTCAAATGACGCGCGTTTTTAAGCGCAAAATGTTGTTTCTTTTGATCGTTACTGACAGGGAAATTCAACGATATTCTTTTCTATTGTTTCCGAAAATGATGCACGTTTTCTTTGACGGTACAAATATTAAAATATATTGATTTCTTTTGCTATACATTATCAGATTATAGTTATAACTGGAACCATTTAACTTAATAACGATTAAATTTTTTTTACGTAATAAACAGTTAATTTTTTTTAATATTTGAGTTAGTGTTCTCAAATGATATTATTAATAAGTACTCATATTTATCATTTTTTTACAAATTATTAATGTGAAATAATATTTAACAATTTGAAAGACATTTGTTTTTTACGTGTACAATGTAAAATGCTTGCTTTTAATGGTTGCTTGCTTTTTTATCATAATGGTGAATTATTTTTGTGAGATATTTATTGAATATAATTGTTAAAAAAAAACTGCTATATCTAATTTATTGTTTTTATTTAATATAAAATTTTGAATTTAGAGTTATTCTGGAAATATGTATAAATATATTCATATTTATTTCTTATTAAAAAGTAAGTTCACATGATTACAAGTTTAATTAAATATTGAATAATTCTACAAAGTACAATCCTTCATTAAATTTTATTAAATATGCATAAGTCACAACTTCCACGAAAATAATAGTAAAATAAAAAAAGGTACATAAATAAAACACGAGAGCACATCTCAATCAATAAAGCGATAATCTTTTTTAATATAAGGAACGATAATAAGGAACGGATGTGTGCATTTGGCCCTTAAATTTATTTATGAGAACTCTTATTAAAAAATGAGTGTTGCAAGCCAAAGGTGCTCAAACGTACACACGGTCTTTATTGTTGGATGGTCGATTTCATTTTCGCGTGGCCAGTTGAACAGGTAAAAATGAGGTGGTGAGAGAACCAGAGTGATGCGTCGCAAGGCTCTTCCCACGCTTTCGAGGATCGCGACGATATTTATTATATGTATACCTGTAAGTGTTTGTTGAGAGCACCGTATCGATTTTTCTTCTTCTACTCTATGATGGTGCTGAAATTAACGGCAATCACGGGAATATACATCAAATTTGGACGTTGGTAAATCTTTTTCAAGATTTGTGGAGCTTGAATAATGCGTGGTTAACGCGTCAAGAACATAAGTGAAGATTAATTAAACTATTTTATATTTTTTCCAAATAATTTTCAATTTTTATTTACTCTCAGGTTAAAAATAAATTTCTTTATGTGACATTATCATTTTCAAATATAATGTATGTATATTTATTTTGTTTATTTTTATTTCTTAGTGATGTTTATGTATAAATTGTGGGATTAATTGTAACTATCACAGTGAAAATATAATGTAAAAAAGTATATAAATAAAAAATTATAGATTTTGAACTATTTTTAAATAAAAATATTTACTTTAATAAAATCAGGTCATCACATTTGTGAAATAGTTAATAAAATTTATATTATATATTTTTATGTCTTGTGTACAATATTTTTATCACTAAATTTTATTTTCTAGTAAAATTAAATTATATGTGTAACTTAATATGGAATAAAATTAGTGTGATAATACTTTATACTAATATTTCCAACGAGGAAATCAATCAATGCATGCAAATGATAAATTTTACAAAATTTTTTTACATATTAATTTACCCCTAAAAGAGTTCAATTTAAACATTATGAACACAAATCGAGACTTGTAAACAAATGAAACGTGATAGAGTTTGTATATTTTCTATTTCTGTATGTCATTGTATCTCTTAGGTGTTTCTTTCTCTCCCTAAAAAATGTTTTCCCAAATCTATGGTATTTCACAATCTACTTGCATGGACATTTAAATTTTTCTCACGAGAAATATCCTTTTGAAAAGTCGCGCACCTCTCGATGAGAGTTACAAAGAAGAGATCTAAGGTCGTGCAATATAAAAGTGTTTCAGTCGACGACGCAACCCTTTTCAGGTATACGAAAAGGGTCCTTTTCAATCTTTTCTTTATTCGGTTGCGTCTAGCTGGTTCACCCCCTTATACGAACGACCATTCATACATAGCGAGTGTCCATTCGTATCTCTATGTAAAAGTAAATTGAGGGTGGGAAGACGGACAGAGATGAGTGTTGTGTGCGTAATTTTTGGGAAAAAATATAGAAAAAGGGATCGGATCGGTTACGATATGAGTGCAGCCACCTCGTCGCTGTGCTTATGTGCATATATGAGAAACTTTCTATTCGCTGACTTTAGAGCATGGGATCGCAGGTATCGATTATCGTCTTCAGGTGTATGATGCGATTTTCAATTTTGCATAAAGTTCGTGGGAATATGTGGAAGCTTTAACGTTTATCGGAATGCGAGTACAGTGATGGGGTTATGATGGATTGAATAGACTCACAGGTGATTAATTGGTGTGTCGATCAATGTTCTTCGAGCATTTAGACATGACTGTGAAATTTCAGTTTCGAGTGTAGAGTTATGATATGTGTGGGAGCGATTAGGAGTAAATAATTGATTTTGAAAGTTATCGGTAAAATTTTAAAAAGAGATGAAAAAACTTTTATTTCAAAAGATATCAGTACAATACATATTCATTAAAAGTATTAGTACTGTTAACCATCATGATTACCAAAAACTTATGTCAAATTATCTCTTCATAATTAACACAGCACAGTAATATTGAGAAAAGAAACCCCTTCCATGAAATGTTAAAAGAATCAAGACAGGAACAGGAAAACCAGAAGCTTGTTTTTAAAAGCATCCGAGAGATGATTTTCCATTTTTGCTTATTTGCTCCGTTGTTAAGGCGGAAGTCATCAAGTGTACCGCGTGGCCGTGTCGTCATGTTATGAAAATAGGAAGTGATGGTAGACACTGCAACTTTCACACGAGTGGACCGAATGCATAATATCAGTTCCTTGTCTATATCCTCATCTAAACGTCGTCTCTTTCTCTTGCTTATGCTTTTCAGTAATCTGTTCAATTTGAGAGCTGCAGTTATACTTTCTCTATCACGTATGCCTTCCTGTATTGAAAACTAATAAATTTGATAATAAGATGTATTTAAATACATTCTTTTAAATAATAAATTACGTTTAGCAATATTTTCAAATAATTTTATGAATAAATTCAATCAATTTGAAAAATTTACACATCTTATATTGTAATTATCTATCCATTTAGGAATATTAAATAAAACTGTCCTTTCTGAAATATTTGATTATTTTGTCAGATATTCGTAATATCTAATTACGAATTATAAAAACTAAATTATTTGTAATCCAATTTATTAAATGTTCAGAACAACTTATTTGAATTTTTATAAAATGCTCAATAATATTTTATTTTAATTTTTATTACTTATTCGAGAAAACTTCTAAATTTATTATATCACAAGTGCGTAAAAACAGAATTATTATAAGCTAATTGGAAAGTGTATAAATATTAATATTTGTGATCCCACATATTTTTCTATCTCTACAGCAAATTCCAACTCCGAGACAGTTAGCCTTGCGTTAGCATTCATAGTCTCTCTTATGAAACATGTAATGACCCTTTTTCGTCGTCATCCACCATGGATACATCGAGTTTACGTGATCCCTAGAGATTATTATATTCTGTCTGGCACCGAAAGGTAGGGAAAGCATATTTAACACAGATGGCATGTATGTGCGCGACACCTGCTCGTGTTAAGAAAGCGATCGAAGCGCTTCCTGTGTGGCTTCTGATAACGACTTTTTGTGTCCCGCTTGGTTTTCTTTTTTAATTTTCTTACATTACAATGAGATTTATGTCAGCTTTGCACTTGGTTTTAACATTCCGATCTTTGTTCTCGAGATTAATTCTTAATGTCAGGTAGAATACTGATACTAGGTCTATTTATATTTATAGGGAATAATCAATTCACTCTTATCAGTAGAAATATGATTGAAATCGAGAAAAGTATAAAAATACGTTATTTCTGAACAATAACTAATCATAGTAGTAATATTCTGATCTTACAGAATTATATTCTTTAACAAAACTCAGGATCGATGTATTAATATCATATCGCAAATAGTATAAGAAATCTTGTAAACTTTGTTTCCATAATGAAGTTCGTATATAAAAATAGCGGTATACAAAACGTTAAATCATAATTTTATATTATTTTATTTATTCGAATTATGTATATTAGTTGTTTATTATTTTACTTAATATTCGTAGAAATTTGTGAAAATGTTTGCATGATTTATTAATATATATAGAATTTTATATTTTTCACTATAGTTTATATTTTATAGCTTGTGAGTTTCTTAAAGAGTAATAATTTAATAATTTAACACCTGCTTCTTCTTTGGATTAAATCATCGAATGTCTTGACTGATCTATCGATTACTTATTCTTCCGATCTAAAACTTACTCGGAAACAAGTAAGTTGTAAGTTATATTATTAATCCTGGTTTATTAATTTGGTATTATTCTTTAAGTTATAATTAATTAGTTAAAACGTTCTAAATTTTTTACATTCCTTCATTGAATTTATTTACAAGAAATTTTTACTACGTAAATTTTCCTACCTTATACTTTACCAGAAAAAGGATTTCATCGAGTAATGAATATTCATAAGTAATATCAATTTACAATATAAAATTTTCTGAAAAAAATTTACGCATTTTTAAAATTCTGTTACTATAATTATTTGATAATATTAATATTTATATAAATTATCCTTAAATTAATTATTCTTTAAAATGAAACAATCTTAAGAAGAATTAGTATAATAAATTTCTAGTTCATGTATTATTAATAGATTTTTTGTTAACAAAATAAATCTGAATTTTAATCGTATAATTTTCAATGAAATCGAATACGTTTCAACGGCACACTTGTTAATGTTTTTTTTCACATAAATATATGAAAATAATGTAGTACTAGATATTCAAGAATAAATATTAATAAAAGAAATAAATTAAAATAAAATGAACAAAAAACGTTTTAATGTTAAACATATATTTAATATAATAAGGTAATTAATATTTAAGTAATATATTAATTAATATTAATACATTGTATACATAAGCTTTGACGTTTTTATTATAAAAATTATAATTTTTAAATATAAAGTAAATTTTTTATTGTACAATCTTTAATTAATCCTATTATACTCTCATCAATTATAAAAAATTTTAAAAAATTATATTAAGATTCATGAGTGATTATTAATGAAATACTAGTTATTTGTAATAATTATAAAATAGATATTAAAGTTTATAGATAAAGACACATTAAAAAATAGTATAATTTATAAAGATAATAATATATATAAGAGAAAAAATAAAAAATATGTTATAAATAAGTAAAATAAAAAAGTAATTTAAGTAATAAATAAATTTATATGTAATATGTTAATTTAAAGCTATCAATTATTAATTTTAAATAAAAAGTAAGGTACCAGTATATTAGTAACTTAAGATTATAGGGCTGTACTTATCCATAATATTTAATTTAATTAACGCATTTTTGAGTAAAGGCAGACAATAATTTACTGTAAATTATAAGCTGAAATAATTTAGATGACTGTTTTAAATAAACTTACTATAAATTGATTTTATAAATTCAAATGATTAAATTGTTAATTATTTTCATATACTATGTATTTTTATAAATTTTATTATTCTAGTAAAACAAGAATTACTTAGTTTATTAATAATATCAGTATATTAAAGATTTTATAATTTAACATACATGTTCAAATTAATTTTTGAATTTATAGAAAATCAAATTTTTTATTAAATTTTATGTATTTTATTTATATGTTTTTAAGAAAATCGGTCATTAAAGTAATATTTAATGTTCTTTTATATGATTGTTAGATGAAAGACTTTAAACTTTATATTTATAATACATAATTATATTTAGATTTATATTTCAAGAAGTTAGAAAAATTAAAATAAACTTTTAATTTGCATACGAAAATAATTGTATGTATTATTTGCATTCAAAAAGATTTTTTGTTATTACACTGATTTATTATAGTAAACGTTTCTAGATTGAATGAAACGTAATACTCAATATAAAATGTTATAATTTTTTTATTTTAATAAAAAATAAAAGAAGTAAATGTATGTGTTAAAGCATGAAATTAAATTTTGTAAGAGAATTAATTGTATCTTTCTTTAACTTCTTTATTTCATCTCATCAGATAAATTAATTATAATAAATTTTCGTTTGTTGTACCCATTGAATATATTGATGATGATAATGAAGTTTTGTGAAATAATCGTTGCTATACAGAAACACTTATATTAAGTAAAAACCTATTAACTGCAGCTCACTGTTTTAAAAATATTTAAAGAAATTTTTATTTCAATAAAATATATGGTAATAGTGGTTGGATCAGTAGATTAAAGGTATGGTCGAAATTATTACCATCATGGTTAATGACTCATGACGAGTGAATTATACATCTTATGAAAACTGAATTAACAATAAGTGATATAGCTATTATAGGGGTACATATTTTTTAATTAATTACTTTATAGTATTGAAAAAAATAAATTTCTTTTTACCTTACATTAATAATAAGAAGCTTCTGACTACTGTAATTTTATAGGTACATGTATTTATTTTAAGCCTTAAAAATAAATCATTTTAATAAAATGAAATTATTTTAGTTAAGTGAATTTGTACGTGATAACATTATTCTATCGATTCTTTCATCTAAAAAAATTCTGACTGTTACGAATTAAATGCATTGTAAGCTAGATGGGATGCGACAACGAGTGACAGTATATCTAGATTTATGGAAGTTCCTGTTGTAAATATCTTATCACATAAAGAATGTGAAAATAGGACTATAAGAGAAATTAGACAAAGTGTTAACGTTGAACGAAATTTTTTATGTAGTGTTGTAAATCCATATCTATTATTGTACAAGGTAAGCATATATTTATTTACATAAATTTTTATATACTTAAAAACATATTGTGAAATTTTTAAGTAAGTTTTAAATTATTTAATTCAATTTAATTAATACATAATAAGTTGCTATTTTCAAATATTGGTATATATTTAATTAAAATATAAATATTCTTTTAGTTTGAAAAAATAAGTAATAAATATTGTTTCTTGTACATAAAAAAATGATTAATAGTTAATGATTAATAGTTAAAAAGATATTCAAATAAAATAATACAAATGTGTTTTGATTATTTTCGTTTTAATAATAAAATTATCTACAATAAATTTTAAAATGTTCAAATATTGTTAAAGGTATTCCAATTATATTTTATGACTTAAACCTTTTTAGAATATTTTTAAATATTAATATATTTGATTGATATATTATTTATAAAGCGAATTATTAAAATTGATTAGTATATTTATTACAGTATTTTTTAAATATTATGGTTTAAATAGTTTATTTAAAAATTTAAATTACATTAGTAAAATTTTATATTCAAAGTTATATTTATTTTATATTATTGTATAAAATAAAAGAGAACGTGAATGATTTTTTCAATTTAATTATTATATTTTTTTAAGTTTGTAAAAAAAAGATATTAAAATTAAATTTAGTTGGATATTTTTCAGACTTTTTATATTTTAGATTATTTTATTCTGGTATTTTATTTATAATGTAAAAATTAGTATTATATTTAATAATGTTAGAAGTTAGAAAACAGTGTAAAATAAATACTTAAATAAATGTGTTGTATAAAATAATAATTATATTATTAATTTGTAGAACTATAGTATTTTATTAGTTTTTAGTTAAAATTTAGTTAAAATAATATTTATTTATTTTTTAGTTAAAAATGAAAAATACAAAAGTATTAAACAATAATTTGAAAATATAATTGCAAAACTTAAGATCGTTCAAAAATTACATGAATACTCGTAAATTTGTATAAAAGAAAATATACGTTTCATTTTACAATCATTAAATAATTTAATACTTTGTATGCTTGACACAATAAATGTAAAATTAATAATAAAAAGTTATAAGATATTTTTTACAATTTAAATTAATTTTTTACACTTATAAAAGAATATTTCGATAACTACTAGATTTTAAAACAATTATATACTTTTTAAAAAGTAATTTGAATTTTTATAATATATCTTATGGGTTTTTTATGTATAATATTTTTTAGGATGATAGTGAAGGTCCCATGCTGCTTAAAAATGCACTTAAAGTGATAAATAGAGAAACATGCATGTACTCAGATCTAACATTTCTTAGTAATAAAATAAACATTCATACGTATATTGACTATTATGGAGATTTTTGCTTTTTAATTAGATGCTATGAATAAGTATGAAATACAGAAATCATTATAAGATTAGAAAAAGCAAATACGTTATTTATCGTAATTCATAGTTCTAATTTTTATGTGATTATAAAGATTTAACTGTTTATTATCTATTATTTTAGTAAAATATAAATGAATGTAATAGGAATATCTGGTTACTTCTAATAGTGTTAAAGAATCGAATATTGTTTGATACTTTTATCATGCACTGTTTATTCCATACATAATATTATAATTTATTACTCAATTACTTTAAACAGTTATACTAAAAAGTAGTAAATACTTTATAGCAATTAGCACAATATTGCTTTATCTTAAAACAGTATTTTTTTCGTAGCGATTGAAGAATTTGCATATTTCGTTGGAATATTTTGAAATAAAAAATTACAATTTATTCCTTATTGAATTCATATATATAAATTATATACCTTAACAAACGAAAAACAAACTTTTATAAAATTTTTAAAAATTTAGTTAGAATAAAATTTTATTTTCAAAATACGTTATTCTTATTTACTGTAAGTCTATTGTGATGAAGTTAACAGTACGAATGATCAAAACATTGATAATACATTAGTTATTTCATTATGTATTAGTTACTAAATATTTATACTAAATTAGTTACTAAAAGAATTATACATTAGATAATACATTCATTACTAAGAAATAATACATTATTTTCTAGTAATATTTCAGCAATTGATTGAATAAATCTAAAATTATAATAAAATTATTGCTTCGTTTTATCTATAAGTACTAAAGCTAATAGAATTTTCAGATGTTGATAATGTAGCATTAAATTACAAGCTGCAATATATTGATTAAAAAGTGATGTATTTACATATATGTAGCCTTTTTTGAAAATGTGCATACCTATATGCCCATACTACGTTGTATATTTTTATTATATATACCTTCAATGTAATACAAAAAAGAAGAATATTCATGAAATGTACAGAAGTGTGATCATAATTATGAAAGATTTGTAAGTTAGATCATAAGAGATTGTACGGATAAAAATAGACAATATCTTGATTCAAATTATGCTATACACAATTTCATGGCTTGGCTCTTGCCTCTATTGATATAGAAATTTGTTAATAAAGAAACGAGTATTCATATTTCTGATAAAATGTTGATAAATTACTTAGTACAGAAATAATTAGTTTTTATAATAAAAAATGTATCAAAAATTCAAATGTATTAAAATGTGTACTTTGAGTTAATAATAAATAAGAACCTCTATATTAAATTTAATTTATGATCTAAATTTATTGTAGGATAATGTTTATATTATACATTAGATTTTATCAAAAGAATTTAAGAATAATTAAATGCAAAGCTTTATTTATAAATAGTTTGATATTTTATAAAATAGATACAACTCATCAAGCGTATAAAGTTACTACTCAGTTTCATGATAGGCTTTTATTTGGGAATTTGGATTTATAAAAAAATTAAAAATTTTTTTCATATTTTGTGATCATCAGTTTAGAAAATACATCGATACAAGAATTAATTAATTTTGACTGAAATTTAAATTTTCTAAATTTTGTCAGTAGGAAAATAAATATTATCTAGGTTCAAGGATTAAGAATTTATTGCAGTGTTGTATTAAATATCTGTAGGATGTCTTTTGATAAAAATAGAATATGCAAACTCAGTTATTTGTTTGGAAGAAATTATTATGCTTCTCCTGTAATAGCAATACTTATTTCAAATTGTAAATAAATCAGTATTGAATTGCCGGTTACGAGTTTAGAAAATCTTTCTGTAGAGAATGCTATCTCTATTTGTGTAAAAAATTTTATAATATTGAATATAAAATAATTAATTTTAAGGGTGTATTAGAAAAATGTAATGAAATAAATAAATAAAGGAAGAGATAAGTAAAATACAGCTCAATATATTTTTTAATGAGCTATAAAATATTAGTTTTTTTTTCTAATTTTAATGTAATTCTAGACTTTAATCGTGTGAAATTGTTTATGTACTATATTAACGTAATACAAATTGCAAAACTAGTACACGAAAGTTAGTTAAAATGCTCGCTAAATTTAGTTTGTAAGGCAGTATAAATTTATTATTATTTTTATTTAAATATTTTTATAATTATTAATTTAAATACTTAGATCAATATATTTAGTTAATTTCATAAGAAATCAATAAATATTGGAATATACAGGTAATATTTATGTATTTGATAGTTACTTTATTGTTTTTTGAAAGTTTACTTAACAATTAAAAGAATATGTAATAAACGATTGCTTATTAGTGTATGTTTATATATGCATGTTTTTATTTACGCATACCTTAAAATTGCCCCTAAAAAAATTTAAATAATTTTGAATATAAAATTGTAAGCTTTAAACAAATATTTTTAACTAATTTACGTATGAGGTATTTAAAAACATCATTATTGAATCTAATTTTTATTATGTATTATTTTTCTGTAATAAATATAATTTAAGTTTATATATGACTTTAAAACTTTTTTTTTTTAAATTTTTACAAAAAATTATTAAAAATTATTTTATTTTTATATTTTTAATAATTATTAAATTATATACTGTCTTTTATGTCAACTAGGTGGTTAACATACATTCTTTTGGATACTTGCCGCGATTATCTAATTTACGTATCGAAATATTGCGTCACCCGCAACATTATCAATTATAATATGAAAATTCACAATTACGCAAACAATACTAAGGTAAGTCACCAATTCAGGAAGTAAGTAATTTCATAAAAGTCGACCGACTGATAAATCAGGATTAACAAATTCGACCATCGTTATAATAAACTACAAATAGGGTATTAGGACAGTTTTTACGTGGCATCTTTCAAAAGATAATTCAAGTCATATAAATAAAGACGAGAACATCAAGTCAATGGCTAGTCATCCACTTTGGTGAGTGAGCCCTACATCATTCACCAGATGGAGTCAACATTGAATATTTTATAAGATGAAATAACGTAATTTTTAAATTATATACATTCAAAGATTTTTATGTATTAGGTAACATATTTTTATTTAGCCTTATGTAATATTTATATTTCACAAAATATACAAATGTAACTTCTTAAGATTATATTTGTATACATATTAATAAAATTCGAAGTAATAGTAATAGAAAACATTTTATAAATATTTATCGTGATAATTTTTAATTTTTTTCAGCATTTAATTGTGTCTAAAGTATGTCCGTGTATAGTTGAGATATAAAATATCTTCTTATATATCTAAAAGTATCATATTAACATTAATAGATGACGTTTCTGAAGACAGAAATAAAATGTAATTAACTTTTTTACATATTCAAATATTCATTATTCATAATCTTAATTGAAGAAAATGTAAATTCAATAATAAAAATATTTTTATTTTTTCTATTAATGTACAAATATATAATACTCTGGATTTTTCCTGTAATTTATTTTGATTAAATTTTTTGAACATGAAACAGTTATTACATATTTAAACAATTATATTAAGAAAAGAAAATAATAGTTTTATTTACGTAAACCTAAAAGTCTTTATCAATATAATCAATTTCAATATAGAAATATTTCGAAGTTTCTACTGAATACGAACGTCATATAGATTGATATCTGGCGTTCCGTTCTGATAATTTTGTTATAATAGAATGTTACAACAGAATGTTATTAATGAGGAAACTACATGACGTCAAGCGATTATATTTTTTGATTAAACTAAAGTAAAATTGATAAAGATAGTTTAGAATTAAATTTATGCCCAGAAAACTAATTTTACTAACAAAAGAGATAGGTTCATATTAATAATTATTTATAATTATAAGTATTCGATATAAATATATAAATCTTACTAAAACTATTAATGTTCAGCAGAACTTGTATTTATTTATCATTTTAAGATATAAATTGGTAAGAAAAGTTTTTTAATTGAAACATTAATGGTACAATCACAATAACTATATCTTCAACAACAGAAGTTTCAACAAGTATCAATCGGAATATACATTACATGCATATATACTTATAGCTAATAAGAAACGTATGTATATATATATATTCTGTTATTTTATAGGATATCTTCATAATAAATTTAATACATTATGTAGTTATCAATATCAATATTAATTAGATTATTAAATAGAACAATTAAATAGAAAATTAAAAACAATATTAAATAGAAAGGACTTCACTAGATATTATTGTATTAAAAACTGATAATGCAATAGAATAATTTTAACATTTATTTTAATTAATTTGAATTATTTTACGTAGAATTTTATAATAGTATTTTTTCAACATACATTATTTATTGCTCGCATATATTATAGCACATATTATAGCTTATTAAGACCTGATATCATAGTTATACATTGTTTGTGAAATATTAAGAAGTAGATAAAGCGTATAATGAAATAAATAATAGGTTGCAAAATGAATAGAGATAACAGATATTTAAGGTAGAGTAATTAATATTGATCAAAAAGATAATATTTCAGTATATTTTGCCAGATAGTTACAATTTACAGTTATTGGATTGTATTTATGTCTTTTTATCAATGTTTTAGTCTAATTTTGATTGTAAATTTTACATTTGCTTTATTAAAATTTGTCGATAAATAAATTTTATTAACTTAAGCAGTGATTTCAATAATTTATTTTAAATAAAAAAATAAGTATTGCATATAAATATAATTGAACATTTTTTTTAATTTTTAGAAAAATTAAATATTGACCTCTTAATATTATTGAAATCAAAAGTTTTTACAAAAATTTCATTGCATCAAAGTATTTATTTAAATTTAATATTATTATTTATATAATAATTATTTATAAATTTTTAATAGGGATTTTCTATAATATTCTGTGAAAATATTATCGAATAAATTTCGATTATATTCTCGTATACTTATATATTTAATTTATAACTTTTTTTTTAGTCATATGAATATAGAATTTAAATCAAATATTAGATTTTTGCTAATTTATAATAACAAGAAAATTAGAATTACATATGCAAATATATAATATGACAAAAACTATATTAAATATAGTGTACTATGAATATTGAGATATTTCAATATTTAATTATTCTTTTTAAATACGACAATAATTATTATAAGAATAATATAATTTTAGAAATTAAAATGTTGATAGAAACATATTTTCTTATTTTTTTATAAGCTAATGTACTTTGCAACGTATATAATATTTACTATTTACATTTTAAAATCATGTGAGTTGTGCTACTAATTTGCAACGTAAAAAAATTTACTTATAATTGTCGGAAATGAAGCTTTAGAGTAACGATAAAATAAATATGTATATATTTTTATTTAAGTTGTTAGTAGTGTGCAAAAGAAATTTTTCCTTCTAATAGATATTATAGGAAAAGGAAAGTATTAAGGATTTAAATCTTAGCAATATTTTATTATAATATTTATAAGTTGGAAATACATTAATTATTTGAATACTTTTTTGATTTATTCAAAGTTAATTAGTTCGAAGAATTTTTTGATTGTTTTGCTATGTTAATGATTGTTTTTCTTTCAGTATGGTGCTCAAAATTCATTTTTTTATTACTCAGTATATAATATTTTGTAAGTTATAATCATTTATCAAATGACGTTAAAAATTTTCTATACAAGTATTGAAGCAAATAATTAAAATATAATTGTTTATTAATATTAAGATTCTACTAATAGATTTAATTTTTTAGGTAACCAACATTATTTTATACATGGACAGAATAGCAGAAACGCAAGAGAGGGTGAATTTCCTTTTGTTGTATCTATTAAAAAAGTGGATGATCAAAATACTCGTCCAGAGAAGGATCATATTTGTACAGGAGTTCTTGTTTCAAACAAGGATGTCTTAACTATTGAGCGTTGTCAAGATTATGTTAAAGAATGTGCTACTGAAATAATCGTTGGAACAATTAATTTAAGGGGGGGTATAAAATACTATCCATTGTGGTGGCTGACTTATGAACGATGGGCTGGGATAAAACACAAGCAACTTAGGTTTTTACACAATGAAATCACTGTTATTCGAGTAAATTTCTTGAAAATTTTATAATATTTTATATAAGAAAGTTGCATATTTTGAAAATTTGTTGAACAATTGAAAATATCTATCTTTTATGCGTATAAATATATTTATCAATGATATTTCATTTTTTATTCTAGAAATAACAGTTACTTAAAAATGATAAAACCCAAATTATTTTAGCTAAATCAATCTGTATCAGCTGCTATTGAACCAGCTGTTTGTGATACTTCGGAAAATCCTCAGGTGTATGGATCGAATGTTGTAACAGCAGGGTGGGGTGAGTTAAGGATTGGAATGACTCCTAGGATTATGCGCACTGCCATTTTGATAGCTTTAACGAATGCAGAGTGTCAGCAAAAAGTTAATAGATTATTTGGTCCAAACGCATTCCCAGTTTATGATAATTATTTGTGCACTTATGGAGATCACGAAGATGAATGGCATATGGTAAGTATTGATCTATTCACATAAGATTTATGTGAAATATTTTTTTATTTAAATTGCAAAATATATTACAAAAAAGTAAAATTAATACAATTAAGAAAAATACTAATTTCATTATAATATTCAACTGTACGTATTGTAGTTTGAGTATTAACTTGAACTTGTTAGAATTAAAAAACCTATGAAACGTAAATAAATAAATTTTTTAAGCAATTAATTTAATTTCATAAATTTTAATTAAACGGACATTTCTAATTATAATGACTGTATTTTTTAAATTTACTTTTAAAATTTTTGTATATTTTTCATTATAGATAATATAAAATAATTAGCCAACACTATAAAAAATGAAAAACTTAAAACCAGTAGAATTTTCATTCATTATTATAATCGTTAAATTATGAAAAATATGAAAATGTAGTGACTCGTTTTTATAATATTAAATGTTCGTATTGTATTTATATATTTTTTATTTCTAAGAAATTAGAAAGATTTAGTATTAAATCAATGTTAGTAATTGTAAATAATACTGAAGTAAACTACGTTAAATTATAAAATTAATACAAGAATGAATATCAAGATTTTCATAGATAATTATTTAAATTTTGTTGGTAAAAAAATTAAAAATTAATTATTTTCAAATTTTTAATATTTATGACTTTACAATAGTTTGAATAATTATACAATATAAAGAAATTTTTTAATATTATAATTTAAATAAGAATAATTTTATTTGATAGCTTGATCATATTTATTAGGTGGTAGATATATAATTTATTGCTATAAATTCTATACCGATACCAATTTTTACCACTCATAATATTAAAAAATATTGAATAAATTAATATTAAATTGATTTTAGTTGTTTATAGTTTAATAAATTTTATCTTTTTCAAAATATTGAATTCATTATATGTAAGCGCATTTATTATACGACTTTTGAAATTTCATATTATGGTGTTCTTTAGATGGATTTTGGTGGTCCATTATTATTTAATGGTCAACTCATAGGGATTAATCAAGAAAGTCATCCATTCCCGACTGATCCTCCTCATCCAGAAAAATTAAATATGCATATTCGTCTTGATTACTACAGTGATTTTATTCTAGATGTCAAAAATAATTTTAATAATGATATTAAATTATAAATTCAATATGAGAAAAGCATATACATTTATATAAATGCATATGTTAAAATAAAATTATATATGTTAAAATGAAACTATATTTATTATTTGTATGGGTTTAATACCTTTCAAAATCTTTAACGTTATTATTATATTTTGAGCAGCCAGACTTTTTGGTACTTTTAGATGCGAAGTGTAAAGCACATTTTATTTTGGTTGTACAAATTTGACTCTTGTACGTTGAATACTTCATTTCTTTTATTTTATTTCTTATTTATAGAACATATTTCTATATAATTTGATGTAAAACATAATATTCTATAATTATTGTTATTAGTATATAGTTTATATGTTATTAGTATATAGTTACCTGTATTGCTAAAGATTTTTATTTTAAGTTCATTATTAAAAGACTGTACATATATCTTTATATTTATTTAAGGTTTCAATCTACAGAAAAAATTTATTTATTTATCTTTATTAAAGCATTATTTGAAAGTTGATGAAAACTAAAAGATTACACAAATAGAATAATGAGAACACATAGTGAAAAAATAATTGTAAATTGAAAAAATATCAATTTGACAAAGCACGTATAGCAAAACTACTTTGCTGTAAGCTATTATTACCTAATTTGAAGGTTAGAATTAATAAAATATAATATTAAAAATTAAAGTTGTCGAAAAAATATAGTTTTACTAACTCTTTTCTTGTATTTTTTGTATTTTTGTAGTTTTTGTAATAATGAGCGATTTTCGTGGTAGTGATGTACAGAACGAAAAAGAGAAAATCTTTACACCTTTCAACATTTGTATATATTTTCTTCAGACTATTATAATTTTTGGATATTATATAATCTGAGAACTCATCTATTTGTATTTTATTTGTTTGAGACATAATAATTAGCTCACAAATTCACGATTTTTTTTGGATTGAATAAGGGTTAGGATTTTAACCGGTGAAGAATTGAATGACGCTACGAAATTTTAGTTTATTAAGCAGGATCTAAATATATGAATACTTTTATAGTATTATTTAACTCTTTTCTAACTGTTAAAAAATAAAGAAGTTGTGTGAATTTTGAACGATCAGGAGATGTATGTCATATTTATTGACAGCAAACATCGGCATTTTTTGCCTTCTTTTTCGACTTTCTCAACTACGGAAGTAATACGAAGGAAACGAGAGGCCATAAAGTAGTATGTGTTAATCTCTCTTTATACCATCGTTTGCTTCACTTAGGGATGCTTCTCAAAAAGGAAGATTGGAAGTCGGAGAAGAGTTATTTATTATTTCTTCATTTTGCACTGATCTTTGCCTAAATCTGCTGCGCTCCTTCTATCTCGATATTCAAGAATTGTAGGTGACCTATTTCCAAGTCAGCCTTTACTTATCTGGTCTAATTTAGGAAACATGCTTTGCAGCGACATGTTTTTCTTGCTCAGAAAACCATTTTGTGAATTATTATCCAGATTTTGCTAAGTGCCCACAGATCCAATTCAGTACCCGTTAAACCTAAGAAACTGTATCTCAATTATCTAAGCTATACAGACAATGTATATAACTATAATTTGAAAAGAAGATGCTACCTTAATTGAGGCAAACTTATATAACGAAAGAATACCGATGAGTCTACATATATTCGTCTACATATTTTAATAGGCTGATCTCATCTACGAGTACTATAGTTGTGTTATCATTCACTTACTCAACGGAATTGGAATCCACATAAGAATGATAGACATGTACTTTGCTTTTTCCTACCAATATTGTTTTTCATAAAAGACATTGAATTACTGTTTGACTTTTTTCGACTTCTACTTAGGAGAGAGAATATGTGGTATATGTTTTGTTCTTACCGAAGCACCCGCTGATTTGGCTGGCATTGTACATATCTCGTATTGAGATCGTTCATAGAGCTTAATGCTTTCAAAGCTTCTTCTGAAGAAAGTATCCAATCCGCTATCTCGGTCAGAGGTGAAGAAACAGCTTTGAGTTTTCATCTGAGGGCAGTGAAGCTTGTTGACTCCCAATTTGTTAACTTCCAGCGAATCGATTACATACGCAATGTTACTATTATTTATAATGGTTCCTAAAAATCACAGACATCTTACATGTGTCAATCTTCTGCTTGAATTTAGTTCAATCTTTGAGTGGGTATTAATACTATACTACCTCTACTATCATTATCAAAAATATTTCAATAATATCTGATCTATCGAAAGCAGGTTTCGAAAAATCGAGAAAGCCTTATTTAACTTGCATTGGATACCAAATGATGAAAAATAACACCAAACATAAAGTTTATCTACTCCAGAGATGATTTGTTTTATAAAGAGTATGAAGAATCCAACTATTTTATTGAAAGACCCTACTTTCTCTAAAGCTTACTTTATTTTCTTTATCAAATAAAAGAATTGGATCATTTAGAGGCGTTACTAAACATGATAAATGCTTTTTTATTTCTTTATTTCTTTATTTCACTATCTAATTTGCTTAGTGGACAGTAAGGAAAGTGGAGTAGTCTTCAAATTTTCCCAACCTGATATCCAGGAAGTGATTTTAATGTCACTCACGTTGGGTTCAAGGACTAGCTATACATTGCTACTCTGTTAATGGTAATTCATTTCATCTATATTCTTCCTTGATATTATAAAAATATTCTGTAGATTTTTGTTTATTGAGAAGGATGTAACTGTCAAAGGATTCTCTGGCACTGAATGTTGAATGACGCCAGTACCATTCTCCGTTTATAGACAGTAAGATGACTTTATGTGCGTACCATTCTTAATTATTTTTTACCTGCTTCAATGTAGCAAAAATTTTTATGCATTAGTTGCGCAAACTTTAAAAAATTACCCATAACTGGATGATTTTTTTTGAAGAGACACTATCCAGGAGTAGTAGAGACTAGAACTTAGTTTTTCGTTCTATTAACTAGTGCAGAAAAATATTTATTTATTTGAAGATTATCGTGTATATAAGTAAATGTATCAATAACATACTATCTTGATTTATCTGAAGCCTGGACGGAAGAAATTTCCATTGACCAGGTCAAAATCTAAGAGAAATTTTTACACTAGGTGGAGCTCTTAGAAGGATATCTTAGATTTTAAAATCGTGAGTTAGCTAATACCCTCTTGTTTTACTAAATAAATGATGTTTTAGAAATCGCTATACTAAGTAATTCAGGAGGTTGGCTATCAACTATAATCATTAGGGCTAAACTTCTTCTTCAATATTTATAGTTGGTTGGATGAAACTAGATCACTAATTTTAGATTATGCTTAGTAACCAATCTACTACAAAAAATTCTCATATATTGTCACCATTATTTTTAGCTGAAGAAAAAGTTGTGGATTCATTATTTGCTTTCTTTTCCCATTTACTTTCGAGATCTAGACAAAAATAAACTGCCGGTTTCAAGGCAAAATTTAGACCTGGAATTATCCAAAAATAAGATGTAAATAAACATCTGAAAATTTTGCTGCATAGAGAAACACACTTATCTATTTGGCTGAATAAGAAAAATGATCATTCGGATATTTCAGAGTTCCGCGATAGCTAAGTCAGATACTAGAATATACCCAATAAATCTCTTCATTTCAGTGGAATAAATGTACCAAATTTTTTACTTAATTAATAATTTTTTAATTCTTTTCCACTTTAAAAAGCTTCACGTGTAAACTACAAAGAATATTCGGTTTAATATTTTTTCCGGACTGAATATATATTTAAGAAAATTTTAAACAACATTTATTTATTACATATACATAATGTTACTTGTCAGTGAAATTAATACCAGATTTATTATGAAAACTTTGTAAAGGCTAGATAAATTTTAAAAGTCTGCTAAGTTTCTCTAAGAAAATGTACAAACAAATATGCATTGAAAAGTATATAAGGCTAATAAATTTAAGGTAGTTAACAATAGAAATTGAAGTCTGTAAATGAATTGAATGAATTAAATATTATATTAAGATTAAATATATACTAAAAACATAAAGCTATAAACTTGTAAAAATAATAAAATCATGATAAATTGAAAATTTATTCTGTTTCAGTAGTTTCTTTATTCGTATAAAATAAGTATAAAATAAATAAGTCTTTATATTTTAGAGAATAATTAAAAATTTTTAATTCAATAAAATAACTGATTTAATGAATTTGATTGTGATATTTTCATTTATGGAAATGATATCTCATTAGGTAAGAAACAGATAGAATATTAAAATAAATATTGATTTTTAGAATATTTTTAGAAAGATAATTAATATTAGAAGCCAAAAAATGTACAACAACAAATCTATATAAGATATTCAGTGCACACTATGAGGTAGATACAAATGATTAATTAACATATATAAGCATTTGTTTTACTAAATAATATCTTATCTTTACTTTTTACTATTTTTTTATTTTAGCTGAATTTCAAAGGTTTGTAAGAATTAATATTATAATTTCATTTTAATAAAATTTGTAAAGTTTATAATTTTTATAATTTTAAATTTTAATTGAAATTTTAATCTAGATTATAAATATATGAAACTATTAAAAAATTAAATTATTAAAGTTTACATTAATAATTACAATTAACTATTTATTTGAATGATAATTATTACTTTATAGTTATTTTTGTATTAGAAGAAATATAAATTGATAATATAATTAATCAAACTTGTTACTTAATATTCAATAAAATCTTTGTAATTTTAACATAAAGAGGTTTTGAATAATGAGGTAAAGTTGTACTTATAAATGAAGATAAGTTCATCTTCAGCACGATTATAAAAAATTTTTAGTTACCATTTACTGAAAATCTGTGATTATAAAAAACTTAACTATATTATTATCAATTTTAATTTATATCTTATCACATAATTGAATTAAATTAAGTTAATTTTTATGCTATTATCTTAATATAAGATTAATATAACATTAAGATGTTCCACCTATATTTAAAAACCTATTATAACGTAAAAAATTATATTTTTTATTGTTTCCAGAATCTTTTCCATTTGTAAGAGAGAAAAAAAATAAATTAGATTTTCAATTATTTGCTGCTAGAGTTTGATTAAAAACAAAGTTGTTTCATGATATATTTTTTTCGTGATATTTATGATCTTTGTATATTACAAATACGATCACCCATGAAATAAATATGTACCAATAATATATCCTTAATAGTTAATATTCCTTGAATCGATAAAATAGGAAAATATCTTATTGTGATGACATTCTAATATTCTAAATGTTCTCCTTGTTTTATTTTAATAAAAATAAATATATAATTTGAGTTAAGAAATGTAACATCATAGATAATTTTAAAGCATATTAATAATAATATGAATTTTTACAATAAATTACAAAATATAGCACTAAATGTAGTGAATTTTAATCAACTTATTAAAATTTTAAATTATTATATTAAATAAGTAATTGAATAGTATTCTATAGATTCATAGATTTCTCATTCTATGATTCCAGTATGCGTTTCTAAATTTATGTCATTTTCGCTCAATGTATAATATTTAGTGAGTAACAAATAATGTTTAAATTACTCTATAAATTATAAACTGTATAGCTTTATAAACTATTTAGCTTATTATAAATACATAATTTTATTAATTTTTAGTTAATCAATATGACTTTTTAAACGCAAAGCCTATGGTTGGAGAAAATGTTAAAAAGCAAGGGAAGGAGAATTCCTTTCTGTTGTTTCTATTAAAGTTATTAATAATAAAAACCCTTATCTAGAAACTGATCATAAATGCACAGGAATACTTGTAACAAAAATAGATGTATTGACTACTGCACATTGCTTTACAAATTCTGAATTGTCTACTGTTGAAGTAATTGTTGGATCGAATGATTTAAGAAGCGGTTACAAACACTATCTGTTATAGTGGATAACCTATGATCAATGGGCGAAACAAAAAAAAATACAACCTCAGTTTTCAAATAATGACATTGCTATCATGAGAGTAAATTACATTTTATTGAAGAATAATAGTATTTTAAATACACAAAATATTTTTAGAAGAATCATAATTTTTAAAAATAAAAAAAATTTTTATAAGTATTATTATTATACTACTGCTTTAAGAAATAAAAATAATTATATATTTTAAAAATTATTATAATTCAAAATTCAATGTCATAATTACTTTCAAATAAATTCCTATATTTATGAAAACTGTTACATTGAGGTATTATCAAAAACAGAGTTCGAAAAAAGAACTGAAACACTACAGCGAACAAAAATTTATGTTGATAAAAGATTTTTATGCACTGCTGCAGATCCATTTGCAATCTTACATAGTGTAAGTATTGATTTATTATATAAAACTTCTGTTATAATATCAGTTTCTCAGAATTATTAGTTCTTTTTAAAATTAGTTAAAAAATAAATAGATTAAAATTTTTATAAATAAATCATAATATTTGGTCTTAATCATTTTTTAACTATAAAATATGAATTTAAAATAATCTAAGAAAACTGTGAATAAATTTGAATATTGTTTATAAAATGAGATATAGAAAAGTATAATTGATGTGGAATATTTAAAATGTTAATTTTTGTTTAATTTTTTATTATGCTTCAAATATATAAAAGATGAATGGATTAAATTAATTAATTATAAATAAAATAATTATTTCTTGTTGTAATATTTGAAATTGATTGTAATGTTTAAAATAAATAATGTTTAAAAACTGGTTTGTAATAATAAATATATTTAAATATATATTTTTTAGGGGGACAGTGACGGACCTTTATTTTATATGGGTACGTTTATAGGGATTAATAAATCAACATGTCCGTTTCCGAAAATTGAAATTCGTCCAGAGAAAGTAAATGTTCATTTTAATATTAACTTTTTCAAAACTTTTATTCAAGATGTAATAGATAATTATAAATAAGTATGTATAATTTTAAGAGACATCAAGAATAATTCCATATATTTAAGTAGCATTATTAGTTAAAATATCAATAATTTCTAATTTATTATAAATTTGTAGTAAAATACCAAATTAGTTATATTTATATTTATTAAAATATAGGTTAATTTAATAAAAGCTATAGTTTCACTCAAAAAACAAATCCAAAAAAATAAATGGACAAAATCTCGATTTGGAAAGATATATATATATATTTCTTTATTCATTTCTTTATATTTCGATATATATTTCAATACTAGTTTAAATTATTATTTATTATTTTAAAATTTCTTCAAATATTATTTATAAAAGATATTTTATACATGTTTATTACACATTAAATAAATAAGTACAGTATAGTAATTTTTGGTTCTAGAATCTTATCTAAATAAATATTATATTGTCTAATTAACTGAAATGTTTTTGTTATCGCAAAACCTATGCTTGGTGAGAATGTTAGACAAACAATAAAGGGAGAATTTCTTTCTGTTGTTTGTATTAAGTACATTGATGATACGAATTCTGAACCAGAGTTTAAACAAGTCTGTACAAGAGTACTCAACTCAAATAAGAATGTCTTTACTGCTGAGCATGATTTTTAAATATCTTCAACTAAATCATACTGAAATAATAGTTGGATTCATTGAGATAAGACATGGTAATAAATACTACCCATTATGGTGGATAACATATAACGAATGGATGTCACGAAAAAATATACCTCTTCAGTTCAATAAAAATAATATTGCTATAATACGGATAAATTACCGTAGATAATTTTAATAAAAATTATCAGTTTCAAATGAAAATTTTTCATTTTAAATAATGAAAAAACTTTTATTACATATATTAACTTTCATTTTATAAAATTGAAAGTACAAATATTTAAATACTGATAATGATATTTTTAGTTAAGTACAAAGATTTCCAATGAAATACATTTAATAGTTATTTGTAACATGCCTAATACTCATTTGTAATAGCTGTAAACATTGTAATGGGCAACTTCCAAGGATTGTGGAAACTTTACGAGTTTTAATAATTACAGAATGTGAACATAGAATTAAAAGGATTCTTGGATTATGAATTCCTATTTCTATAAGGATTCTTTTCACTATTGGAGAGCCATTTGCGTTAGTACATCGAGCAAGTCATAGTATTTATTACTTATGTAAATTTTCATTAATAATAAAGTTTAATATTTTATATCATCTGTTCTTATAAATATTAATTGAGAATAAATGTCAGTTTTACGTCATAATTCGCCGAAGGCTTAAAATAAATATAAATTTTATAAATAATAGTTATAAAGTACTTATCGATAGTTATTTTTTATGTAAATATGCAAACATTTTTTAATAAATTCCTTGCACAAATAAAAGATATTTCTACGTAAAATTAACATGATAAAAGAATTTATAAAAGAATTTATAAATATGTTTACATATGCTTATTTTCTAGTGATGGTCCGCTCTTGTATATTATCTTGGATATTATTATAATTATCAATATGTCAAGGTCTCAAAACATAGAAAAAGTAAACCTTCATTTGGATATTAATTACTACAGAAACTTTATTCTAGATGTATTTAATAATTTTTAAAAAAATTATTATATTGTAAGTATGAAAAAAATTTAAGTATGAGTATAAAATCTTAAATATAAGAATAATGAAAATTGTACAAATCAGTAAAAATATAATTGTAGTAATTTTGAGTAGATAACTTATTTTATTTTTGATGTATATAATATTCTGTTTATCAAAATTTAATTGAAAGTAATTAAATTTAATTATACTATAACAATTGTTTTTCTCTTTTCATTAATATTTTTATAATTCAACTTTTTTTTTAACTTGATATGTAACTTTTTTAAACTTGTAAAAATTTTTTATAACTGTATTAATTTATTTAAACATTTTATATTAAAGAATAGTAAGTCTTCATTAAATTTCTTATCTTATCTCAAAAATCACTTTTATTTATAAATATTCTTTGTTAACATAAGTATAAATAACTGAATTATATATCAATACTTTATTAATATTTTTAATTTACTTTAATAATTTTTTTTAAAATATTGCAATAAACTGAATATTTGTCTTTATCTAAATTTATTTATACCCACATTTTAATTTAAATGATTATCATTATTTTAACTTAAGGTTTACATAAATTAATTTTTTTTTCCATACATGTATCAATATAAACTAAAAATTTATTTTCTATTTGAAGATGATATTAAAATTTCTGTATTATTAAAATTTAATGAAATAATTATACCTTTTATCGAAAGTTGATATTTGACTTCAAAGATAACTGGATGCCTTATCTTTTATAAGTGCTTTATTTATTTTGTTCAAATTTTGATGTTTCACTTAAAATGTTTCTGTATGATTTCAAAATTTGTTTAAGAATTATATAATTACCTTCTTTGAGCTTTCTGTCTTTTTAAATTAGTATTTTATAATTAATATCATTTCATGGAAATTGAAATAATTGAAATGAATTAATTTTATACATTAATTTCATATTAATAATAAATATTGAATATGTACTATCTTTTTCAATGTGAGATAGGTTGGACGTGAATGATCACAAACATTTATAATTGTTTATGATAATAAGTATAATAACTTTTACATACTATCTAGTAATATAGAATATTTATAAGTAAAAATTACAGATTAAATATATATAATAATTATTTACATAGATTATACTATCCTCCTTAAATCTCGAGCAATGCATGCAGTATTATTATGGTGAAACATTATAACGCTAATTACCTTAAGGAAAAGTTTAGAAAAGAGAACTTATATTGAAACGAAATATTAAGAGGCAAAAAAATGCTGATTAATTCTCTCAAAGTTTCCGAAGAAATAGAGCTCTTAGGTATAATAATTAAGACGAGAAGAATAAAAGTTATGTTAAGAATTAAAATTCTTGTTGATTAAAAAACAAACTAAAAATCTTCATTTAAATATTAGATTATTTAAAAAATTACATCGATCATAAATAAAAGAGAAGCTACCATTAAATTTCTACTTAATAATAATTTATAGACGTATTCAAAGTTTCAAAGTTAAGAAAATTAATAATTAAAACTTCTAAGAGCCGAAAATAATTAATTCACAAATAATGCGTACGATCTATTAGAAGTAACCGTATAGGTATATAGAAGATGAAATTTTTACCTATTTCACATTGCAAGAAAATATGTTATTACGGTTTTTGAACAGAAATCAAGTAAGGCAAAATGTGTATAAAAATTTAGCTAATATGATCTATGAAGATTAAATAAACTCTGTAGTAGATTCATCGTAAGGTATTATACCTTATTTGATTATATATATAATCAATCATATACCTTTAAATATAAAACAACGTTAGGACTAAAAATATCGAATGTATATCATTATTAAAAACTGACATGAAGTATATTCAAATTTTGAGAACCAATATAATTTCGTTGAATTTACGAATGAAAACATGGCAGATAAAAGTTACTTTAATTTAACTCGAATGAATATTAATTAATTATTAAATATAAGTTTTAAATTTTAAAATATCATAACAATAACGGTCATTTTTCTTTCATTACGAAACGAAAGTCACGCTATATATCAATAATAAATGTACAAAAACATTTTTACTTCAGAAGGAGTTATTAAATATTTTGCGATCATAGATATTTTATAATAGGTTAATAATACTTCTATGTCACATAATTTGTTTGTAAATTATAAAAATTAAAAAATATTTTCGAATCAAGTAAAAAATTTGTATAAATGCATTGTATTACTAAATTCTATTTCACTTCAAAAATCTAAATTATAAAATTAAGCAAGATTAATTTTTCAATTTTAATGCATAAAAACAAGTAATAATTTAAGAAATTTTTTAATCGTTATGGGACCATTGAAATATATATATATATAACATAACTGCAAATTATACTAATTATATAAAATAATATAAATATTTTGTTTCTACTCTAGTTATATTATATGGACGTATATAAATTATATGTAATAGACCACTCTACGTTCGATTCTCGATAAACTGAAAACATATACAATTATTTATATATAGAAATAAGAATTAATATTTACTTTATTAAGCTTATTCTTGCAGATAATATTTTAAAAGTATCCACGTTATTCATAAATTTCTTTTATCTATAATATTTTATTTGATTTTCAGATAAATATTGAATTAAAAAAGTTAAGTTTTATTAAAAAACGAACTTCTATAAATAAGAGTGCTGTTTTTATAAGAGAATTTTTAGTTAAAAATACTAAAGTACTTAAAGTACCAAATTTTCTTTTGTTTAAAGTAAAAGAAAGTTTTAATTTAAATATTTTTAAAATCCAAACTAAACAATGTTAAATTGTGTGAATTGAAAAATAATTTCTTCAAATCTAATCAACGAAAACAATAAAGTTATAGAAAACGTTAAATCCAAGATAAAGATATTCCTATTTCTGTAATTTTAATGAGTATTTATAAAACATTAGAAATTGTATAATATTTTTCTTTAAATGAACAACAAAGTGAAACCATTTAAAGATAAAATAAGAGATTTAATTTTTTAAAGTAGTAAACTTTGTTGTGTCTATCTGTTTAGATAATCTACATCAGTTTAATGAAATTAAAGTTTGTTTAATTAATAATCTTATTATTATTAGAAACTATAAAAACTAAAATAATAGTACTAATAATAATTTAAGTTTTACCCATGATTAATTCAAATTATTAAAATAAATATAATGTAGGTATTTTTATCTATTTTTATATTTTATACAATAAATATTGATATTTTTATGTATTGTGCTAGTATGAGGTTTAATATTTATCACTTTCTTGGACAATATATCATACTTTGTAAGTAACTTTAAATACTTTTAATTTCTATAAGATAAGATAATTACCGAAGTATAAATAAATTATAAAATTATTGTATTGTAATCTTTTTTCAAATGAAAGTACTAAGTTACAGGCAATGGCTATCAATTTATAATTGTTAAAGCTATGATAGGTCCAAATGTTAGAAAAACGAGAGAATTTCCTTCTGTTATATCTATTAAGAAAATTAGAAATAATATCTCTAACCCTGATGGAAATCATGTTTGTACGGGTAAAATTATTTCAAAGCAAGATGTTATAACAGCTGTGCACTGTTTCAATTATATTGATGAAGATGATGCAGAAATAGTGATTGGATCACACAATTTAAGAAATGGTATAATATATTATCCGTATTGATTAATTACTTATAATGATTGGAGTCAACAGAAACAAGTACACCGTCGCTTCGAAAAAATCATATCCTTATTATTAGGGTAAATTAATCTTTAAAAATTTTTTTAAAGATAAAAATATGTATATTTATATTAAAATATTATATTAAAATGTATATTTATATTAAAAATATGTATGTTTATATTAAAAATATCATTTTCTAGTTGTAATAGAAACATCTCTAATGTTTTATTAATATTACGTTTTATATGAAAAAATATTGCATGAACTAGTTTCCGTAAAGAATTATTAAAAATTAATATTATTATAAATAAGTTATTTTAACTTTTTGAGGAAACACCTGATGAAATAATACCATCGATTCTTTCAAATATAACACTTTCATAATTATATGGATTAAATGTTGCAACAGCAGAGTGGGGCAAGTCAAATATTGGAAATATTCCAAGGACAATGGAAACAGTTAATTTGACAATTATAACAAATCTTGAATGTGAGAATAGAATTGAAATGCTTCGAGGATGAAGAATCTTTATTAATAACAGACTTTCGTGTAGTTTTACAATTCTATATGCATTATTAAATCATGTTTGCATTGAAATTTCTTTCATTTTATCATCATTTTTTAAATTACAAATTTAATTAAAATATTTACTTTTATTTCTTTAATTTAAATAAAAATAAAATTTCTGTTTTTTATTCACTTGGTAAAAATTAATTAATTTGACGTATTAATATAAATATTTATTAATTTACACACAACTACAATATTATCTAATTTTTTATACTATTATCTATCAAATAAAATGCAGAAAGTTTTATAGATATTATATATCATTATAGTATAATATTTATAAATATTAATAACATTATATTTTAGAATGATGATATAAAAAATTTAGTAAGGATTAAAGGATAATTCATTTTTTAATAATTTGTTTAGTAATTTTTAGTATTTAATAATTATTTAATATAACGATGTCCAATTGAATAACGGTAAAAATTCTGAATATTACTGTATATTAATTATGTAGTACATAACTGAATACTACTGAATATTTTATAATAAGCCTAAAATTCGGATTAAATTTTATCGTAAATCAGGCAAAATATGTTTTCAATTAGTGAGAATAACTTTTAAAACTTATGATATAAATTTGTCATGTAACAAATATACCTATTTGTTACTGAAGATGGGTTTTCGGTCTGAGTCATTAAAAAAGAAGAAAAGAAGCAAAATTTCGAATACATAGAAGTTTAAATTAATGAAGATAATTATTTCACTGTATAAAAGTTAAATGAGAATCTTAAAGTTTTATACTAATATTTTTCAAATTTTAACTAAAGATTTGAAGAAGAGTTACATTACAGCGAATTAATTTCAGTATAATCTAAAATCAGAACTTATTGTTTTTTAACATAGAAAAGGTATTATACATCACTAATATGTTTTATGCGATTACAAATATTGAAAAAAGTTTATTTAATATTTCTTAAAAATATTGTATCTCTCAATAAGGAAGAAGCTTCTGCATTTGTAAGAAAAGTTGTGTTCCCTAGGACTTGAGGCCTAGTGGATAACTTCTGTAGCATCTCGTCACTACGTCCCATAACTGCTATTAAGAAATAATATACATAGTAATTATTAATATATGATTTTTTATTGATATCTCAGGGCTTCTTTAGTTGCCGATACAAAAAATAAATAAGTTTTAGTATTCATTTTGACTACCGCAAGCTACATATCAATAATCACACATAATACAATTCTCTTCACATAAACATCATAGTTAATGAATACGCGTTATAATTCCTCACGGCTCTACGTATGGGCACATCAAATTGACAGTTCCCCGAGAAGTGCGCGAATCGCGTTCCACTCCAGTGTTTGATGGGAATGGCACTAACAACCACAAATAATCAAGTCAGAAGGGTATTTCGAGTGATTTAGGTTGTTGCTGGAAGATAACTGATTCCGAATCCTACGGGTTGGACAATTTATAGTCGTGTTAGATTGCTTCACTCTTTTTGCGCATATTAATGCGCGATGGATTACTCGCAAGCATGTATATACACCAGTCGATTCAAATTTACGTACACGCCCAACCTTCGTTGAACGATATATATACATCAATTCTTTCCCCTCGTGGTGTCAACCTAGTTCTTTTCGATTGATGTTTTTGCGTTACAATTTTGTTTGCCGATTTAGTACAAAAAGGGATTTTCTCCGCAAACTGAAATTGACGACTGCAACAAAATTGTGTTAGTTTTCAGATATACATGTGATTATTCATAACTATTGATTTCTTTATAGTACCTATATAATTATATTTTGTAATTATTTTATATATTAAAATATTTATGAAATACTTAACCAAATTCCGCTGTTAGAAGATTATCGATTCGAAATAAGGATGCTTTGTAAGAACGTTTTTATAAGGTTTAAAAATAGACAATTCTTATGATTTAAGAAGAAATTAGATACTTTCATGACAGATATTCAACATAATTTTATTTAATCATTGTAATTATAATAAATATAATAATAAAAATGAAACATACTTGAATTTAAAATGTATATGTATAATAGAAAATTTTCATTCTGTTAAAACTTTAAATGTATTCACGTATTTAGAAATTAAGTTTTTGTAATTTGTATATATGAATATTATCTTTAGAATTTGTGTATTCTTACACACATAATGCTACTTTTTAGGGTGATAGCGGAGATCCAGTTTACTATAGGGATAATCTTGTATCCATCAATATTTTAGCATGTTTATTAAATGAAGAAGAATTAAATTCAGAAAAAGTAAATATTCATTTAGGACTTTTTTATTACCACAACTTCATTTTAGATGTCATAAATAGTTATTAATCAAGACACAAAAGTACAAGGTAATAAATAATTATATACATTCTAATAGAATCATAATTATTAATATAAATTTTTCAAATTTATAAGATATATTGTTACACAATTCTGAGAAACAGAGTCACAGGAGTATAGGGCAGCCTTAAAAGTAACAGTGCCTTTAAAGAACTAATATATTTATTTTTTATTAAATAGGTCATATATTCGAGTAAGATAGATTCAGTAAAGTTTCTGATTGTAAGTTGTCATAGCAGCTGTTCTAATCTCTGTCTCGTTGGCTGCTCTGTTTGGTTAAGCGAGCGAAGCCAAGCACGATGGACGGAGGATCCAAGACACAAGAGTATGAAATTCGTGAGATGAGAGACGAAAGCTACTAAGTCCAGTAGTCTTCTACCGTCTGCATCTATTTATAATTTTGTTATTTAATTTTATTATCAAGTGCATTCTGCTAAATAGCCATTTCAATATGTCTCACTGTCGTACATGTCAATTTGTATTATGTTTTTGCTAAAACATAATACGTATAAAAAGGTTTGATTATAAAATATAAGTAAAATTATAATTTAAGTGATATTACTTGTTCATGTATATTTTATTATAACTAACTTTAATAAAAAAATTTTATCTATATATAAAAAACTGATTAAATAAATATTGTCACGATAATTATATAAATTAAATGATGACGATTGAAATAGGAATATATATATAGGAAATATATATAAATAGGAAGTTAATTCTTTTAATTATAGATATGTTTTTCTAATATATAACAGTTACATAAAAGAAACAATTTGCAGAAGACAAAACTGACTTTAGTAAATAGAGACAGGATAAACAATATACCAGTAATTATGATGGTTAATGAATAAGCACATGTAATGATTTAAAAAGAAAGTTATTTCAGAGAAATTCATAAAATTTCGAAAGAAGAAAACAGTATTCTAGTTGATAATAAGAAAATAAATTCATAAATTCGTAATGTTATTTAGTCGGACTTTGCAGAGCACACATTAATTTGCCTCAAATATGTTTTCTTATATTAACAGTGACTTCCCAGATATTGAATCGTATGTGTATGCACATTAATAATTTTACTTTTTACATAATTTATATTACTTTTTAGAAATAAAGAAGTTTCAATAATATATACAGGATCCGAATTGTCTTCGAAAATAATATGATAGATCAATATATATGTAAATATTCTTTGTACTTATAAATGTTTTTGATATATCTATACATATATTTGATTATTCAATTAATCAATAATCATTCAATTATTGAAATAATAATAATAATAAATGTAGTAGGTACCAATCGTAATTTATGTATTATGAGTTACTATTAATTCTGGCTTATAGTTAATAAATTTATATGGATAATCCAGCCAAAATTTTTATTGTATTTCCATACTTGTTTTTATATTGTTATAGAATTATTCTCAATTAATATGCTACTAATATAATTATATGAGTAAATACATAGCATAAATTTTAGAAATATTTTTCTTCGTTCTCCTAATATACAAAGCTTCATTGAATATAAGTAAATAAATACACTGAGAAAAAATGTAATGGTAATCGTTTAAACTACAAAGAAAACTGTAACGATAATAACTATCTGATAAACACAAATCTTGTAATCTACTATGAATTTGGTGGAGTTAATTATTAATTTCTTTGGTTAATAACAGTAGTTATTCGAAAAGATTAGCTTTATTGAAATAATTATGAACAGAGTCCTAGTAAAGTATAAAAGAGAAGTAAAAGATCATTTATTCAAAAAATAAGGAAAAAATATCTGAAGTGAAGACTATAGCAAAAATAACTTTACTCAACTATATACCACATGTTATGCCTAGACTAATGAAGATTTAAATGGAAGAATTAAGGTAAAATTCAACTGAATATTGTAATTTCTAGAGAGTATTCTTGAGTCGAATTAAAGTTAGAAAAGGAATTTCAGAATAGAACAATATGTATCTCAAATATAAACAATAAAGTATAATTTTAGAGATACGAAAAGAAACTAATAAATAAAATTAAGTACCGTATCAAGAGTGTTATTGCAAAATAATGAAATCTAATTATATATATGCATTAATTTTTTTACAAAAAATATATTACAATAATTACCTTAAGATAGCCAAAGGTAAGAAAAGCTACAGATTATTTCTTCTATTTATATTTATAACCTATTTTTCTCGATTTTTCAATTTTTTATTTTGACTTTTTCAATAAACAGCCATGAATTGTCGGTGAATTGTGTAACCCATGTTCTTGCGTTTAGGAGACTACCGAGTTTATACTAATTTTATAGTGAACTCTTAAAGGCTTCTCAAGCAATAGCCTGCACTAAGTTAGTCGTATAAAAGATTCTATTGTACTTTGCTAATGCTTTCTAGTTGTTCTCACGACTCTGAGCTTCAAGTCGCAGCATATCTTTCTTCGAGATTCTGGAGTTACCGTGTACCAAATTTTGCTAAGAATTCATGTTGTTTCTTCCTTGTTAAGTTGCCTTTCTCTCCAACTTGCTATGATCGATACCTTCTCCTAAATTTCTTCGACAATAACTTTTTTCCGTACTTAAGAATAAATAATTCAACATGTATATAATAATATCTTATAATATTGTTTTGAAATATTTATTCTATACATTTTTGCTTACAATCTAGTATATTATTTCAGAGTATTTTCCGCCTTCTCATATTATATTTCTTCTATCTACTATTTTTTCTATATAAATCTTAACCGCTATGGTAACATCTGATACATCGAATACTAGTCCTCATAATTTTTACTTATAACAAAGCAAGTAGGATAAGTAAGGGTTACTCTGTGCCTTCTCTTTTTAAATTTTATTTAATAAATTAACAAATAATTCTAGGATAAATTTATACAATATTGTATACTAACAAGTACTCTAAGCTGAACACCTGTAAAATTATCAAACAAGTTAGTTTACTTATTACGAGAACTTTTGTTTGATGCAAAGAGATGTAGGGTGTTACGTAAGACTAAGGCCGACTTCCACTATTGCACCAATCTAAGGGACGGAGTCGTCTCGGATCATATGCAGAGATCGAGTTAAATTGATTTTTATTTAAATATGGGAAAGAATGATAGAGGGAGAGGGAGAGAGAGAGAGAGAGAGAGAGACTGCGCGATAATTTTATTTGTCGAGTGGTTTAATGCTTGGATGGTTTTCTGGTGACTTATACTCCGTAGTTGATGTGTATCGCCTGCTTTTCTCCGGGTTACTCGTCGAACATTTCGATTGACCTATCGATTACTTATTCCTCCAATTCAATACTAACTCCATCCTGGTGGGGTATGGAGGGCTCATCTACCAGGGTGGATGACTAACTCTGATACCTCACCTTCAAGAGTCGTCCAGGTGTTGTTGTCTTTCATCGTCGACTCGTCTTTCAGTTTTCTGTTTCGTGTTCTTTTCTTTATTTATACGCGTTTAGTTTACCTTTTAGATGATATCGCGTAATAATTATCATAATGCCCTTCTTATAGTTCATTGTACTAACGATTAAAGTTGCTGGTTGACTTTTATGGAATTACTTATTTCCCGAATTGAATACTTGTTTTTAGTTTGAGTATTGTTTGTATGATTATAAATTCTTATGTCGTCAATTCTTATGTCATAATTATGATATCAAGTATTCGAAAGGCGAATAGCCTAGTCAGTATACGTTACAATAGATAACAAATGTATTCAAAATAAGATGAGAGTAGATAAATTTTAATATTGTTATATCAAAGGATATTCTAATTTTATTTGAAATAGCTATAAATATTATTTTAAAATATTTCAAGAAAATCATTTTTTTGTAATATTTAAAAATTTCCACCAAACTTTGTACGATAAAACTTTGAATTTCTTCTAACTTATATTAATATCTTTATTGATTTAATATAATGTATTACTTAATAATTAACTTATTCAACTTCCTTGTAAAACGGAAACAGCAAGAGTAGAAATATTTTTTAATGCATTGAAGTTTTATTTCTTGATAATATATTTTTTAATAAATCAATATTTAAAATGGTTATAAAAAGTTTATATTAAGAAAAATAAAGTGATAAATATTTAAGATACAAGAATGCTGGATCAAAATACAATCGAGATATTTGTCGAGTATTAGGCATCGTAAAAAAAACTCAAGTTTTACACTCTATATTTAATAGACGAGAAATTAAAGATTAATAGGTAGGATTTAAAAAGTAAAGAATTATTACTTGTATTTGAATAATATCTAACAAATATTACAAAATAATCTGAAGCATATATTTAAAAATAGCTTTCACATAAGCAGTTTTTTACTAGTAAAAGAAAGAGTCAAGCCAAATTTGCAGGTTAATTAGTTGCAAAACATCATTAGAAAATTTAAGTATTTAAGCCTCATACATTGAAAAACGTCTTAAGATTTTTAAAAATTATTATTATCGTTATTGGCAGATATGCGTTTAATATTCTTTATATTATAGGATTATTAAAAATTAAAAAAATTTAACAAAATCGTTATGATAATCGATTAATATTTTTCTTTAACGAAATTTTTTATAATTTAATTTTAATCAAATAAAATGATTCATTAAAATAGCTACCATTTTTTGTGCTATATATTAGAATTTAAATTTAGGATTTTATTACAACATAATTTTTTACCTTAATTTGTTATAATTGAAATTTTTTCTCTATAATATTTTATTCTAAATCTATGCAAATGAATATTTACCTAAATTAATATGAACTTATCAAAGAATTTAAAAAATTTTAAAATAATATATTTATATGATAAATGTCATAATAATATTTTTGGTATGTTTATTACAAAATAAATTGAAAAAATTGATGAATATTTTAAACGTAAACATATTTTAAAATAATAAGAAAAATATTTACGGGAAAATTTCAAAGTAGAAATTTCGTAGATTGAGTTGTATGTTTTTTTCACTAAACATATTTTACTTTTTTTTGGTTATGAAATTCAATTCACGGTTATGTTTGTTTCTCTATATAAATACTCAAATATACATCTTATTTTCTGAATTTAATTTCAACACTCAATAGCTGCAAATATTAATATAAATTATCTTTTAAACCACAGTATCTATTAAACAGGAACTTACAACGTATATATATAAAAGTAGAAACAAGTTAAAAAATTTTTTTATTAAATTTTTATACATGTAACTGTTATTTATTTTACAGAATATTGGTTCATTTTTTATTTTCATTTTAAAAGTGATGTCATTAATATATATAAATTAAAATTTCTTTTACTTATTAATTTTATTATTTTTAACTTTATTACTTATAACCACTAGAATAAAAATATTTTGATGGTTTGTTTTTAAATATTAATAATTTCTTAAAATATAATTTTGCCATATTTTACATATATTTTACATTCATATTATATTGAATGAATGTCTGATAAGTTATTTGCTGACTTTGCAAGTGTATTTGTCAACTTATATTTTTAAGTATAGAATTATTGTATAATTAAAAAATGTATATGTACGGAGTGTGCAATACATCATTATTTATACCATCGATATTATTAAGAAAGTTTCTGATAGATTTTGTATGCTTATTAAATAATATATTAAAAGGATCTAGAATTAATTATTTGCTTGCATTAAAATTCTTTAAATGATGTTTATGTTAAAGTCTCTTAACAAAAAGAATAAGAAAGTCATAATGATATAACTCAAATGTTTTGGTTTATTATTTTTATGTATATAAATAAATAAACAGTTAAAGTATTTAAAATTTTCTTTAAAATATTAGACTGTAAATATCTACAAAATATATCAATTTTTCTTATTACACATTATATTATAAGTAATAAAGTATTAGTTTTTTAACTAAAATGATTTTTAACAATATTTTATATTATATATAATGTATAAAAATAATATTATCAAAAGAAAAGATTTAAATATTTATCTAAAAATGAAGATTTTTAAACCAATTCATTATCTTAAAATCATAATAAATGATAAAGAGTATGAATCAAAATCATAAAGAAAGATATGCAAACTATTTACTAAAAGCTTTATATCCATAATGAATCATAGAATTTACACTATAAAGTATACTTTTTAAATTGAATAAATTACTTAAAAATATTTGAATTTGATCTTAAATTAAAATAGTATTACATAACAGTATTACTAAGCAGGATATAACAATTTAAAACTCTTGATAAGATGCTCATTGTAAGTATAAAAATATTTTCCATTTATGTGTATACTTGAACACACATACAAACATACATATATATGTGCATATATGTTTTGTAAATAATTTTTACAGAATTATTTTGATTCATACAATTTTATATTTTAAATTTTTAAATATTCATAATAGTATATTTTGCTATTTCAAAAAGTTTTATAATCAGTAATAGTTGAAAAAGTGAAAATAAAAGTTTAATAATAATTAACAATATATTTTAGGATTGGTAGTAATACTAACAGCATAATAAAATGCTATTATTGCAGAAGTTAAGATATATCTATTTAATGTAAGTAATCCATTTATTTTATTCTACTGGATTTAAAAATTTTATATTAATGTAAAGAAAAGTAAATTTGTAAGCTATTATGAAGAGATAAGATGTTATATTTTTTCAAATCTTATTTTAATATTCAATTATAAAGTTTCAATAAACCTTTCATGAAAGCCTATTAAAATCCCAATTTTATATGGTTATTATTTATATATTATTTATATAGTTATTATGTATATACATAGTCTCATATGGTTTTTGTTCTATAATATAATTTTTTCTTCTCTAATGTTTTATGAATTTATTTATGTAGATATGAATGTATATCAATAAATCACTTATTTTCTTCTAAATTATGGCTTTACTATTTTATAATATGTATTATTGTACAATATTAGTTTAATCCAAATCTTTTTTTGTAATATATATTATTAATAATTAATAATATAATAATAAAGAATAATTAATAAGTAAGTCAATAGTATTCAATAACCAATAGTCCAATAATTTAATAAATATTTTTCACTACTTTATGAAATTACAACAATTAATACAATAAGAAATTATTTTTGTGTTAAATAAAATTGAAGAACCCGAAACGTAGTTGATAGTTATTTATAGACAATTTATGTTTCTGATAATACAATTTTTAATTATAATTACTATTATTGATTACAATTTTTGTAGAAATGTATTTATAACGTTTATTATTATAGTATTTTAATTATTTTAATGTACTTTAAAACGGAATTGACTTTACTTATAAAATATATGGATAATATAAGTACTGCAAGCAAAATATAAAGTTTATAACTTTTCATGAAAAAGAATAAACAAAATAACACCATTAACATTCTATGAAATGCTAAATAATAATTTAATATTATGATGCAATATATTCAAGTTTATGCACTATTTTTTTTAATAATTGTGTGTCAGTTCTTATTTTTTTAGTAAGTAGAAAACAATGATAAATAACACTTTAAAAAATTGTCATTCTCATAATATTTTTTATGAAATGTTCTATCTATTTTCACTAGATTATTGATGCTATAAATGTATGAAAGTATGTTATTCAACTAAATATATTTTTATTTTAAAAAACGTAATATAATGTGTATGTATTTCTCTTTTACCGACTGTGTGGAAATTAGAAAAAATCAGTGTTAAATTTGTTAACACTACGCATGTGTAATAACTAAAATTAGTACATTAATCACATTATAATAATTTAAATGGCTTGATTTCTGCTTTACACATGTAGTTCAATTATCTCTTCTTTAGAATAATATCCACACAATTATCAATATGAAACTGATATCATTTACGTATTTCGCTATAACTTAAGTATTTATTTAAATTTCTTTTTATTACAATTCATGATGTAATGTATCGATTTAGATTTAACAGTTATCACCTTTACTATTTTCAAACGGATAAATACTTTTCAATATTCGACTAGTATTGCATAATTGATTAATAATTAATTTTATTTAGAATTTTAAAGAAAAATTATTTTATATTATTATAATATGGATAAAATAATAAAATTTACTTATATAATTGAAATTTTTTTTTTTTAATACAAAGTTTTATTTATTTTTATGTGAAATAATATTAAATCATCCTTTAATTCAAATTTCTCTTTATTGTGTCAAATTAAATGTACTAATGTTGCAGTAAATTAGTTTATATTTTTAACATTACAAGTAATATATATTATAAGAATATAATTAGGATTATGATTTTTAGGTTAATTATGATAATTAGGATATAATTTATGCTATATTAGTATTCAAAATATAATTCTTTTAATTAAAAAAAATCATATTTATTTAAACGTATATAACATCTATATTTTTATTAATATAAAAAGTATATTATTTATAAAATATAAAATTTAATTTAAACAATAAAACTTTTAGCTCTTCAAAATATAATATACCATTTTTATACATGAAGCATTAAAATAAAATAAATATAATCTGTTCTTTTTTAAGATATCATATTAATGTAGGTTCTTTTGTATTTTTAGAATACGGCTTAAAATGTATCTCCTTTTTTTTCAATGCTTAATATTATGTAAGTAACAAAATATATGATCAATGTCTACTTTAAATTATAAAATAAAAAGCATATTTCAAAGTTATACTTTCTAATATCAAAATCTTATTTTAATATCTTTTAGGTAATCTAAATATGTTCGTAATCTCAGAACCTATGATTGGAGAAAATGTTAGAAATGCAAAAACAGGCGAATTTTCTTTTGTTGTATCTCTTACGCGCCTTGAGTTACATGACCCTAATCCAGCAAAAGATCATTTCTGTACAGGAGTGCTTGTTACAAAAAGAGACGTTTTAACTGCTGCACACTGTATAGAACATGAAACCCGGACTGCTACGGTAATAGTTGTTGGATCAGTTGATTTAACGAATGGTGTAATGTATGGTCCCTTATGGTGGATAACTTATAATCAGTGGGCTACATACCGGAGAATCGATCTTGAATTCGATTTGAATGATATTGCAAATATAAGGGTAATTTACTTTTTAAAGAAAATCTACAATAGTTTATAAAATAAACTCTGTATTATTCCATAAAGTTAATTATTTGTAATCATGTAGAATTTTCATTTATATTACTTATATTCATGATCATAGACAATATTAAATTAAATAATCATTCTTTTAGCTACGAGAAGATGTACCTGAAGATATTAATCCAGCAGTTTTATCGACTTTTCCGAATCACAAATATTTTGGATTAAACGTTAAAATTGTAGCATGGGGTGAGACAAGTAATGGTACGACTTCTATTAAAATGAAAACAGTCACTTTGAATGTCTTTACAAATGCTGAGTGTGAAATAAAAATTATGGAGTTTTATAAAAATGTAATTCCAGTTCATCACAGACGTTTATGCACTATTGCAAATCCTTATGCTTTGATAAATTCTGTAAGTACTAATTTTTTTAATATGAAATTTGATATAATTTAAAAATTTTACGAATTTTATTGTAAGAGCCTAAAATAAATACTATTTTACCTCTTTAATATTAATAGAAAAGAAAGATTTCTTAAAATTATACTATTAAATACATAAGCAATTTTTACAGTTTTCTAAAATTATCTTCAAAGTCATAAGATTTTAAAGAATTTAAAGTTGGTAAAATTTTGAAACTAAAACAAAGACCATTGCAATTTTTTGAAATGTGTAGAATTTTAATGTGTTTTATATTCTTCTTTTAAGTAATTTCATTTTGAATGATGCATCAAAATACTTAAGATTTTTAAGATTTTTTCTTGTATATAATAAAAAAAGTTTTCAAAGTATATATATATATATATGTACAATTTAAGGTATATTAAAAATATATCTTTGCATTTACTTGAAAGCTTATATTTATAAAAAAGAGAGATAATACGTTGAAAATGATGGTTTTTTTAAATTTTCAACAAACTGTATTCCAAAAAAATTTAATTTTCTAAATGAAGCATATAAAACATATTATAATATAGTTCATATAAAAATTTTATAATGTCGTCGTAATTTCTAAGTTATTGTATTTTTCAATTGTTTGAAATTTTTGTACGTCAAAAATAATCTTGATAACTTATTCAAATATTTAGTACGTTGAAAAGTATATTCAACGTATTTGATATATATTTTATATCAATATATAATATATTTTATCAGTATATTTTGTTATTATTTTTAATATATGTCAATACATTATATTTTCCCTAACGCATGAAACTAATTTTTATAAGATACATGGAGAAATAACTTAAAAACATGTTCTTTTCCCTTTTTCAATACGGTATACCACCTACAATTTAAATTTGTCTAGTGAAGCATATACAACACATTATTTATTTGAATGTGTAACCTTATATGAATATTCAAATTTGTCTGTAATTAAATTTTGTTAATACATGTGTTAATAATACATTTTTTATATTAATAAAAATATATATCATATATGTTCATATAAATATACGTATTTTTGAAATTTTAAGAATCATTTTTTCAATGCTAATTTAGAATAAATACTAATTCTAACGAATTGTACTTTTATAATTTATATTGTTTGTAATGTAAAAAATATAGAGTAATTTACTCTGTAAAATTTTAGATTTAATTTGACGAAGTCAGTTAAATTCGAATTATATATAATAATAATATATAATTAAAAGTAAAACAAATTTTATATAAAAAATACTCAGTTCTTTTTTTAATTTTTAACCAATGTAAATTCAAATTTTTTACGAATCAGTGTAAATTATAAGACAATATTAAATTCACTTAAAAAAACGTAACATTTGTTGAAAAAAATTTATATTGTTACGCTTACTTAGTAATTTTCATTTATTTATTAAAAGAACTATTTTATTTCAGAATTTTATTGACATAAACAATTCTGAAATGTTTGGAACTTTCAAAACAACTGTATACTCTTTATAAATATATCTTTACTGGGAAAAAAAAATGAGCTATCAAAGAAAGACTTTTTTTCATATTTTTTTATTTTTAAAATTTAAGGTAGAACAGGAGAAAACCTACGTTATTTAGTATTCAAATAACTTCAGCTTGATTTCTTAGAAATAATTGAATGAGGGGTTTTTGTCTACTAGAACAGTGAACATTTTTTAAGCTATCCGCCGTATAATACTAGTATATAGTTTATACTGTAGTAAATAAAATTTTTTTGTAATTATAAAATATTTATTATGGATCCCACTTTTTGTTAAGTGTAAAATGAAAACTTTAATTTTTCCTAAACTAGTATACAAACATTATCAATATAATCAATAAGTTAATGATTATGTATAAATATATATTCAATGTTTGTATTAAAATATAAATGTAACGTATATTATGCTAATTTTCAGGGTGACAGTGGAGGCCCAATTTTGTTTATGGACAGCCTTATTGCTATTCATGAAACAACTATTCCGTTTCCAAAAGAACCATTTAATCCAGAAAAAATAAATCTTCATATTGGTGTTTATTATTATACAGACTTTATTCAAAATGTTATTCAAAAAAATTTTGATTGGCTATGAATAATAATAATATTAAGTAAAAATTAGATTATATTCAAAATTATCAATGTAATTGTAAATCTTAATACTTACTTTTCATATGACAAAGATCTGTATTTTTAAATAATTATATAAGAAGGTTTGTAAATCTTTATTTTTTATTGTAACATTTTTAATTTTAATTATTTTAAAAATATAAACGAGAATAATAACTTAATTTTTTCTCTTTATTTATATATATATATATATAATATGTAATACTCTTTTGAAATAAAAAACCATTTTACAATCAAATTTTATTATTCATTAAATAATTTCCTTTAAATTTTTATATTAATATTTAATATTACGTATTATAGGTTCTGTTTCGTAAAAATTTGATAAAATTACTACGAAAATTCCTTTTTAGCTAAACCGAAAAGAAAAAATTATGATGCAGTACTAATACGGGAAAGAACGTGGTTGAATGTATTGTATGTACTAAATATAAGAATATTTTACTCTTTTCTTCAATGTTGTAAAAAAGCATCTTTACATTTGATTTATTTGAACAAACATCATGCTAAGTTCTAGTTTGAAAGTATTCGCATATAATTTTTGTATTAATATGGAAATTATTGCGTATTTGCTGTTGAAACTTTTTCTGTATATCTTTGAAACCCTTAGCATTGAAAAAAATTGAAAATTTGAATTAAAAATAATTTTATAAAACTATTTTGCATATTTATGAAAATACAATTTTTAAAAGAGATCTTTATTTTTACTTCACAGTTTTAATAATGTTAATTAGACGTAGATAATATATATAGTAAAGATAAAATTTTTTACAAAAATAAGAATAAAATTTAAATATTGGTAATTTCTTTTGAAACAAATATAGCAAATTTACGAATAACTAAGGCTTCTTTTTGAATAATTAATACGTACGATTATTAATGTAATTAAATATTTAGAATAAACTAATTATTTTAATTTGTATTATATAATTTGTAAAATGATGAGTAGTTTTTGTATATGATTATTTATTTCACGAAAGTAAATAGTAAAATAATTTACTAGTTATTATTTAATATAGATGTTAAATTAATTCTATTGTCATCTTCAAGGTTATTTGTTATGTTGCAAATCTACTGATTATTATCAGGTATGTTTTGTCAAAATTTAACAATAAAATATAATAAGTTTACTTTATCTTACGTATTTGCTGAGATAACTATAAATAAAGTTAGTAGTTATTATAGCAGTTCACTAAAAAATAAAGGGAGAGAATATTATATTTAACTTGATGAAATTAATATTTTTTGTATTTATTTAATATAGAATAAGAAATATTGATTATATAGAGGTAATACATTTTATTCAAGAAAATATTTTTCTGGCGAATAAAATTATTAAGCACTGAAATGATAAGTTAAAAATGGTTAAAATAAAAAATAGTTAGAACTTTTTTCTTGAGAGATTATATCAGGAATTATCGAGAAATTATTACATGAATATTAGGCACGAATAAGTCATATATTAAAGATGATAAAATTCACTGGGTATCTAATTTTTTATTCGAGACTAAATATAAATAAAAATATTTTTAAAATACGTTTTTAAACTTTTTCGTTCTATTATTTATTTTATTATTTTGGATTGAACATATTTGGATTCGATACTTTCGACACTAAAGATTTGTAAAAGTAATATATAGAAAAATATGAAATCAATATATTTAATATAAAATAGCTAATATTATCGAAAACAATAAAACCCGATTACATTTAGAAAAAAAGGAAAAGATTTTTTGTGATGACAATGTACTAGTATATGTGTGTTTGAACTACCACATATTTGACTTATGTAATATTTTTTAACAATTTTACCAGAAGAAGTATTTTGAAAAATTTTTTTCTGGCATTTAATTTAAATAAAAGCAAAAATAAGAAAGGATAAATGAATTTAGAAATTTTAACAATACATTTTATCTTTTACTAATATATTAAACCAATATTCTTGAAATTATTTTTGTAGAATATAACAAAGGTAATATAAAATAATACAAAATTATTTTAATTATAGTATTTTTTTTATTTATATAATGTATTGCAACCAGAAACTATTTGATTGGTCTGTGTCTTATAAAATATGAAATATTTACTAAAAATACTATTCAAACACTAGAATTTTATTAATATAAAAGTTTTATCTTAGCTAATAGATATGCGACTGTAGGTGGAAAATCCTGGTACGGACTTGATATAAGAGATACAAATATAAGTGAATTTCCATACATCGTATCCCTTAAGAGATCTAATGTTGAATTTTGAGTATCCAGATCAGACAAATGATCATTTTTGTACAGGATCACTTATTAGGAAGACAGAATATTTTAACTGCTGCACATTGTTTCGAGAATCGAATATTTTAAAATGTTTGAATAGTTATCGGATCGGTTGATTTAAAGATGGGACTGGATATAGTATATTATGATGGATAACATACAATGAATGGGCGGCACATATAAGACGAAGGCTTCTATTTCGAGTGAATGATTGTAAATATATCAATGATTAAGATATAACAATTGTAAATATACGGATATTTTATTTACTACAAATAATATTGTACAATTTTTATAAAAGACAATTCATCTGTGACATATATAAAGGATAACTGCTGCAAAATTATAAAAGTATTTTAATCTCACTGTTAGTATAAGTGATAAATATGTTACAAAATAAGCGGGTATCATGTAATGAAATAACAGGTAATGCAGTGGTCACAGTTAATTATGATTCCGCTAGGAAGGGAAGTCTCTTCCCTCCTACTTGTAGATTGCAGCGGTGCTCGTCTCTCACTGTTTCAGTCCTAATTTTTCCAGTCGGTAAGGGTTCGTTTGCAGGAAGAGGGTTATGGGAAATTCGGAATAAAAATTAACACCATGGTTTTAACATTAAAATCCAAGCAGCGGTTTATTGCTTCACTCTTTCAATGCTGTTCACAGGATACATATAACTATTACGGTGTTGTGGTCGTACGTTTTAAAACAATGTAATAAGAAATTAAAATGGTCATCGGGTATAGAGTATACACGGGTATAAAGTATCGAGACCTTAACCTAAGAAGTAAACAAAATAAATTTAAGTAATATATGAATTTAATCTAATAACATGCAAATTTAATTTAAGAAACATGCGAATTTCACATAAAAAAGACATGCAAACTTAACTTTGCACCTATGTTCATCGGCCAGCGTTTTCCGGACATGTCAGGCGCGATTCGTACCGGGTAATTTCGAATCTGAAGCAGTACTTGCGTCTATACGTATTGATCGGCAATTTTTTGATGCGGCAATGTTTTCGTCTGGTAGACACGATGCGGCGCAATCCTTTGTCGCGAAGTGATACGTGTCACGTACCAGCATATACGGAGAGTTCGGTTTCTCTGGTACTAGGTTCGCAGCGCCACTCATTATGCATAGCGCTTAACTGTGAGCACCCGTATATTAGTAAACTCGTAGTGTGTGATGCACATTGACGTATGCACACTTGGTGTATACACGACACGCACAAAAAAATATTCTTGTAATGTACAATCCATCACAAATAAGTTAACAATATTTTACGTATAATCTGTTTTTTTAAAGAATGAAGAATTTATTAAAGAATATATAACACACTTTTAACGATTATAATCTGTTTTCTATCCGTAGAAAATGTATTACATACATTTTTTAACTATAGAAACTCATGTCAGTATTATCATCAACATTTTAAGAAAATATGTATTAAATATAATTTGGTAACCGAACTTTACGGTTTATTAAATACTTTTATAATGATTGATATTTTTATTACATTAATTTCTGAACTTATTATCCATTTCATAAGAAACTGTAAGGTTATTCAAAAACTTCAAAAACTTAGTAGTGTCATACCTTTAACCAGTTATTTATTCATTTCTTGATCTGCTTACTGCATCTTCATATTAATATGTGTAGTCAGCTACTATTAGTATTCTTTTCTTTAAGAAAATTTTTCAATATTTCCAAACATTTAATAAATCTTATACTTTGTGCAAATATTTATCTCCAATGCGATACAATGTTCATTCTGATTCAATTTTACAACATAGTGATAACATCCACATATTCAGAGTCACGTAAAACGGTGAGACGTTTCAAATTGCATATTTAGCACAACATACTATGAATGCCGTTTGTACCTAGGCTGAGAACGCATATTTGTCAGAAAGCACTGATGCAGTGATTACAAAAGAAGATTCTAAAAAGATGAATGCGACAGACGACGATGAACTAACATACAGTTCTGGTCTTTCACTTTGGTATCTCGGCTTCATATTCTAACCAAAAGTACGAAAAATACTTTCCAACGCTGTGACGTGTTCCAATATAATGTCATGGAGATGTGTCTTCTTCAAAAAAGAAACTTATGTTAATTAATCTTCTGTTTAGCTCACGACCCTCGGGTAATAAACCGATTGACTCATTATACGGTGTTGCTTTTATTTTTAACTCATATTCTTTGAAACTTGTCCTTGATAATAACCTTCATATAATCATTAAGGTATATGATTATATTCATTAAATGAACATATACTGACTTAGTAGACACGTTCGTAACAAAATTTGAAGAAATAATTTAAACAGTTCATTTGAAATTTTATTCATGAGTACAATGGAATCTTTGTTTGATTAAAGAAACAGGAAAAATTACAATTAGAAAGGATGAGTGGTTGAAAAGAATTGAGTTATTTGACAAAAATGAAAGCTCAGAATTTAGTCAGAATATTAAGGAAAGAAAAATAAATATTTAATTTATAGTCAAATTTTATAATAGAAAAAAAAATTTTATATTAGAAAAGATATTGGGTTAAAAATAAGTGCGATTAAGTAATCCAAAACATTTAGTTCTATTGTTCGATTCGTGTTAGTTTTTCTTATTACTAAAAGAGCATTTTAAGACAAAAGAAATTTAACAGTATAATAATTTTATAATAATTGTCTTTAATCGTGCTATAATAGAGAAGACTAGATACATCGAGGAAAGTTCATATTGTAATACAATTATTTGATTCTTCGAAATTTACAATATTGTGGATATATAAAATCATTTCGCAGTGTTTATTTGAAGTTTATTATTTATAGTGTTTATTATTTGAAATATACTCATTACGAATTATTAATTATTAATTATTAATGTAAGAATTATTTTAATATAATAAGTTCTATTATTTCTATGGTAGCTTTATCTATCAGAATAAATTAGCTAACTGAATTTTCAATTGTTTATTGTACACATTGTAGCACATATACGTGTTCTAACGATAAAAATAATAAGAATAAAATAAGATGCTATAATATTACTCGTAAAGTTTTTATTTTTTGTAAATAAAAAATGTTTTATTGCAATATTTTGGAAGAGAATTTCACAATAATATTTAAACATGATGATAAAGTTTAACAAAAAGTTATCTATTGTAAAGGTTTTTGAAGTACATAAAAATTCAAAGGGTAAATTAGATTTTTTAATCTTTGTTCTATAATTTTATATATGTTAAAAATTAATTTAACAATAATAGTGTTATATATTGTATAATGTTTGACTTGCCTATTCTCATTATAAATTAAAATTTAGTAATTTGGATGTTTTATGTGTTTATTTTTAATGCCCGAATTGTATTGTATATTTTTCAATAATAATATATTAAGATACTATATGAATTATAAAAACACAGTAATGTTATTTTACCTTTTCATATTTGTTATAACAGAAATATTTAAATGTAATGCATATTGCATGTATTTAATTATGCATCAAAATTATAGCATCTAGATATGTTCCGTTAATTCAAAAATACAAAGCAGTACTTATGTTTTCAAAACAAGAAAATTGAAAAATTATCTACTTCAATGAAACACTTTCACAAAAATTGAATATATCAGTAAAAAGCTTTTTTATAATTGATCATGCAAGTTACGGGTTTTGAATAACATTATGCGTGTTTGGTTGTTCGGAGAATTAGCCACGACCGATTAACTTTTATAAAATAAAACATGGAAATTATCTTCTCCTAAATTGTGGAGTTCTTTTTGCATCGCAACAAGCCAATTAGTCTTTCGAAAAGCTCAGCACCTGATAGATACGCTGTCCCAGAAAGACTCGAGTAGTTGCCTACAACGCCGTATTCTTACTTCCGACATCGCTTTCTTCCATCAGGTCTTTTTTGTGGAATTATACAAAATTTCACCTGATACGGACAACTTCACCAACTCCGTTTTGAAAAGGCGCAAACATTGATAACATTAATATAGGGGTTCTTTTACATCTATTTGCCAAGAATATTTATTAAGTATTAAGCATATTTTTTTTAAATTATATCACAATGATTTATATTATTATGCATTAGAAAATTCAACTTATTATCATGTTCCAGAGCTTTCGGCTCATTTATAAATTTAAATTATTGTTAAATACGTCACCAAAGAGTAGAGTTAGCACAATCCCAAAACCATGCTACTTTTTTGAAATAAAGAGAAATTTCTTGAGCGGAAGTAAGCACTTGAACTCTTCTTCCGATCAACTCGCTAGTTTTCGATATAACGAGGGAATCTTCGACATTTTTAGAGGACTGCTGATATTTTCTCATGGTCTTCATCATACTTATTTCTTTATGGCATGTGAAATTTTTTTCAACCTAACCGCATGGTGAGATCCTTTCGTTTTCTTGTTTATTTTTTGGGTAATTTGGCGACATTTTTACAAGTATTTCTTTTCCTCTGACCTTCTTTACTTCCGATTACCTGAGGGCAATCATCATTGTGTTCGTTATGATTAAACTAGGTATCTAACCCGGAGATCTCAAACATTAACGTCGATTATCTTATCATGTAAACCCTGTAGCATTCACGCTCACAGCGTGGTCCCATAAGAGGTCGCATAATCTACTCACGTTCTTTCTTGCGGTACGTTATATACCGAGGGTCATGGCGAAATTCTCGTTGCGATGACGCTCTCCACATGGTTTAAAGATCTCTAACCTCAAAGTCCATTTTTGTATATTCGCGGCATCTTTATTCGCCACATGATCTATTAAGGAGACGCAACTAAGATCCCTAATATTAAAGTCACTGCTAAAAATATTGTAGAATTTGGGTTTGCCACATGATTCGCTGAAAGGTAATCTAAATTCTCATGACGCATCAGTAATTGCGTGTGATTAGTAGTCACGTGATCAAAGATTAAACGTTCCGTGACTACTGCGTTACACTATTTTCATGCGCTACTAGCGCTTGTTAGTGTTGTTACATTAACGTTGTAAATGGTCTTATTAATAGATAAGTTATATTATTAATAGATAAGTTATATTATTAATAGATAAGGTTTTTATAATTTTTCTTTTGCATATTACTTTTTTACATTATTTACATTATCTCCCTTATTTACATTAAAGCATGTTTGTAATAACTATCTTCCTTCTATTTTAATTTTTATTATCTTCTTGGTACTAATGGGTACGAATGCCTACTGCTGATTTAATTTATGTTTATGTAAGACATATCCTTTGAAGAAGTGCATTTTCACTATCTTTGTTTCTTAATTTCAAAAGAGAGTTGATTTCATTATATACGACTAGCTTTACTCAATACTAAAGACTCTATGGCATAAATCTCGGAATATAATCTATAGTAATAAAGTATGGTAATATAGTATATAGTAATATACTATATAGTAATACAGTATATAGTAATATAGTATATAGTAATACAGTATATAGTAATATAGTATATAGTAATATAGTATATAGTAATATAGTATATAGTAATATAGTATATAGTAATATAGTATATAGTAATATAGTATATAGTAATATAGTATAGTAATATAGTATATAGTAACAAAGATAATTAATCTACTCTTATGCGTTGTAAGAATGTGTGGAAGATCTTATTTGTTGTTCTTCTATAGATACGTTTTGGAAACTATCATATTACAGATAATGGCAGTGAAAATTTTGTCTTAGTCAGAAAACGGGTAAGCTAATTATTGACCTCCACTTCATTTCATTAGTGAATTTCAATTAGTAGAAATGCTGAAGGTAAATAATTATTATTTCTGTAACAACCAATATCGTAAGTTGAAAATATTATTTTAAGTAAACATGATCTAAAGAATTCCTTTACAATAAACTGAAGCGACAAGATTGTGATAAATTGCTGGTTAATGTTTACAGTTAATTTTATTACTGTTTAGGGTATCTTATATTAAACGTTTCAACTTGAACTTCATATTGCATTAAATTCTGCATCAGTTAATAAAGTCCAAAATACGTCCATTGCATATCTACGATTTGAACCATTATTCAGTAACTAGCTTGACTTTTGTGATTTCGCCTGACATCCAACTTACCGTCTGTGTAGGTGCATTAGATAGAATTTATGTTGTTTTTGGTAATCCTTCTAACTCGTGCAGGTAGTAGAACTTCTGAAATAAATTTAAATGTTTTCAAATTAACCACTCGCGTTATAGATTACCAGTTCGAGTCATGTTGTTACTTCGACGACTAACCATCCTTCATTCTCATTGAACTTTCTTCATTCTGAAGCTTTAGATTCAAAGTTTTGTTCTCTCTTCAATTTATTCTGTGAGTTTCAAAGATGTTCTCCATACTATTCATCTAAATTAAAATACATTAAGAAATATTTTCAATGTTATTAGTTATACTTTTATGTAGTTATTAATAAACGATCAGAAATGTTGGAGTTCAAAGAAAAATAATGTACAAAAGAATAATATTATGTAAACGTTATTGTAAATATTTGAAAACGGACAAAAAATTTAATTAATCTAATAAATGTTACAGGTATATATAAATAATTTTTATATAAAAATTATATAAAAAATAGTCCTTGTATATAATATGTATATTTTCTTTAAAATAAATGAGGAACTTTTAAAGAATACTTTTTATTAACGATAATGTTATTAAGATAAAATTACTATAGATCATGGTTTAAAATAACATTCAAAGTTCTATGATTATAAAAAAAAAATAAAATTATTAATAATTAGATGCTGTACGTCACAAAATTTACTCCAACGTATGAAGTAAAAATAAAATTATTTATTTTGTCCATACAAGTAAATTTTGCATAAAATATAACATTCTCTAATACATAATGATTTCAATAAAAAGGTATACAAATATATATTCGCTTGAATTATTAGATACCCAAATTTATTTTTATTTCCTACTTTAAGTGGTATTAAAAAATTCCTATATCTCAATTAAAATAATTTCAAAATTTCTTTTCCATACTTATTTGAGAGATTGTTATAATGGGAAAATTTATCTGCATGGTAAAGTATTTATCATTTTAAAGTAGTTTACTAAAATATATTTTATATCTACATTTTTATTTCCTTTTTAGTATGCGACCTGGATATTTATTGTTTATGATTCTTTATATCATGTATTGTAAGTAAAATATATTTTCTCTAACTGTGTGTCACAAAAAATGAAAATGTTAAATAATAGTACTTAAATATTAGAATTTTATCAATATAAATTGTTATTTCTTAGGTGATCAATATGATATTGTATTTGGAAAATCCATGTTTGGACCTAATGTTAGAGATGCAAATGATGGTGAATTTCCGTATATCGTATCTATTAGACGAATTAATGTTGAGCATCCAGATCCGTTTGAAGATCATATCTGTACAGCATCCATCATTACAAGACAGGATGTTTTATCTGCTGCACATTGTGTTGAGGACGAAGTATTACAAAATGTTCAAGTAATTATTGGATCTGTTGATATAAGGAATGGGACTGGATATAATGTATCATGGTGGATAACATACAATGAATGGGCTGCACATATACAACGGAGGCTTCTATTTAGAAGAAATGATATTGCAACTTTCAGGGTAAACAATTTACTAGAAAAAATTTTGTAGAAATTTTATATAAATAAATAAATTCATTTTATATAAACAAGACAGTCTCTTGAATTTTTTTTGGAAAAAAAAATATTAAATTCACTATTAGAATAAGTGATATGTATTAACGATATTTTACGTATAATCTGTTTTTTAAAATAATGAATACTAATAATAATAGTTATACTTAAATTTCTTTTAGTTAACACAACTTGTACCTGAAAATATTGATATTGGAGTTCTTTCCCATTTGCCTGTTAAGGATTTTTATGGTGCACAGGTTGTAATGGCAGCATGGGGTCAAAATGAACTAAGTATATTACCTGAAATTATGCGCACGGTTGAGTTGACAGTTAACACAAATGCAGCATGCAGAGCTACTATCAAAAGACTTACTAGAGAAAAAGTAAAACTTCATAGTAGACATCTTTGCACTTCTGCGAATCCTCATGCAGTATTGTATTGGGTTAAGTTATTAACCAATTTAATTAATTTAATTTATAAATTTTTTATTTTCATTTAGGAATGTAGATTTTATATGTATTTTATTTTTTAGGGTGATAGTGGAGGTCCGTTGTTACATATGGGCATGATTATAGCTGTTCATAAGTGCACTATGCCATTTCCAAATGATCCGCTTAATCCACGAAATCTAAATATACACACGACTATTAGTTACTACAGAGATTTTATTACAGCAGTTATCAATCCTGATTTTCATGGAATTTAAATAAACCTACGTAATAAAGAAATAATTCTAAATCTAACAGTATTATAAATCGTCTTATTTATATTACAATATGATTAGAAAGATTACTCGATCAACGATTATATAATAAATTTATTATGATTTGATATATATATATAACATATATAATATATATAATATATATATTCAACATACATATATATATATATATGTATTTATATTATGAATTTTAAGTAAACAATTAATATAATATAACTTTTTAATTAATAATTAATAATCTGAAGGTATAACTGAAAATAAATAAAGTTTCGATTTGAACCATATTATATGAAATACTCGAAATTTAATTCTTTTTTCTAAATATGATGATTTAAAGAAATTTTTTTATTTATCAATTTAATATATTTTTTAATATATCAATATATTAGTATTACTTAACATATAAAGTAAAAATTTAATCTTGAATTCGTGTATTTAGTTATATTATATATTATGACCCTTACGAATATTTTATAACTATAAAATCTAATTAATTGGAACAGCAAAGATACTGCATAAATTTGTACTTAGGAATTTATGAATAAAATAATGGATAAAAAAATATTAAACAAAATATTAGGCATGCTATACATATTCAGTAAAATTTATCATTTATTCGAAAAGATATTGTATTCTTGAATAAGTACGTTTTGGCAGCTCCCTCATATTATAGAGAGATAGGTATATAGTATTATATATAACATAGTAGTATATATATAAGGTTGTATTTACTTACATTTTGAAATTGATATCAACGTTCTTAAAACATTCACGATTTAAAATTATGATTATATTTAATGTACGATTCGACATCTGTGCAAGTCTATTGAATAGAACTTACGGTGATCTAGTGATCTTATAAACTTCTGCGGGTAATGGTAGAACCTCTGAAATGAATTTAAAATTTTGTTAAATTACATTACTAACTACTCGCATTACAAAGTGTCAGTTCGAGTCATGTTGCCATTGCGACAACTAAATACTCTTTCAACGTTTTAATGTATGCTGACTTCTCTCAAATTGTATCTGTAGTTTGAAAGTTTACCAATCTTATCGTTTCCATTCACATATATCAAAAATATCTTCTAACCTAAATTAAATTAAAATACATCAAGAAATATATAAAATGTTGATATTTAAACTCTGTAGCTGTTGTCAAGACCTCGACATAATTTGTTATTTTTTAGCCTGGACACTATGTACACTAGCCGGAGATGGGATTTACTACATTTTTAGATTTAAGTAAATTTTAATCGCGATAAAAGAAAATAAAAAATTCATATATTCGTTAAAGTATATATTTACTTTCGAAATAGGTCATTAAAGTCAAGCTTATAGCAATTGCCTAATTGCTATTGAAGGATATTTCAATGCAAAATTGGACATTGAAATCAGGCTTGCAGCAATTGTATTAGAGATGGGATAAATGGAGAATAAAAAAAGATTCAAAACGAAATCCCTTCGAAATAATTATTCCATTTTGTATTTAAAAGGTTTATTTACTTGAGATACTAACTTGTTATTGGATCACTTTTTGAAAATCAAAATACAAGTCTGCTTACCACAAAAATGCAAACTTTTTTATATAATTTTTAAAATAAAGGCGGTGTAGGGAAAGAGGGGATTTTTTTTCAAGTTTTTCCAAGAAAATTCTATGCAGCCTGTTTATAATTTCTTAATTTTATTCAATAAATGTTGATTCTACATTAGTAATCAATTTGTTAATTATTTATAAGGACGTGTAATTTTATGGTTTATATGCTTATAATTTTTGTTTTTATAATTAGTTAAAGTTTAACCTGTTTTTAAATAATATTAATTAATAATTTTGAATTTACATATAATTTCTGTTTTTATTCTTTTTGGTACTATGATATTTGTTATTATAATTATTACATCAATGTTGATATTATTATCATTATTTTTATTAATGTCTTAATTTTTTAAATTATTATTAATAATGTTATTATTAATACAAAAACGTAAAATAATAATTATTATTAATAATATCATCAATGCTATAATTATTAATGGTATAATAATTATTATCACTATAACATTGTTATTAATGCTATGTTAAGGCTAATATTATTTACCTACTATTAATAATTTTACTTACTGTAATTAATATTGTTAATTATTGATAACTATTAATAACAATTAATAACAATGAGGTATTAGTTTAATATTAATATTAATATTAATAAATGCATTATAGTTTTTTTCTTAATATTTAATATTAAGTAAGATTTTATTGTTTATATTATTATTAACTTTTTCATTTTAATAATTACTTTATAATATTATTTTATAATAATTATCATTATTATTTAATAGCTGTTAAACATTAATTTAAACAAAAGTGTAGCTTTGTAAACTTGGTTAATATAATTTTTTCTAAGATTAATAAATTTTATTATTGAATTAGTTTGTTATTAAATGATGTCATTATCTGTTATTATTTCTATCTGTTATTATCTGTTATTATTATTATGTTAGTAGAAAAAGGTTTTCTTACATTTTTTTGGTACTTCAAAATCCCGATTTGTTAGATGTAATATCTCGATTCAAATTTAGTTCGGAAAATGTTGTCAAAATCAGTGCTTTTCCTCACATAATATTCTCCTTATATTAATTGTTATTTGTCTATTAAGTCACATTTATTGTATACTTCTAAATTGAATATGTCTATTTATATTGATGTTTTATTCATAAGTATTCAATTCATATTTTATCTAATTATAATATATATTGTAATATTTGCTACAGAGGAAAATATATTAGTATCTAAATTAAAGGTATGTTATTATTTACAATATTTACAATAGTATAAAAAATATATGTTTATGTAGAAAGTAACGGTGGCAACAGAAAACTGTTGATTGAAGGCAAAGCGTATTTTCTATATCCTTGCAATTTTATTATTCTGTTTACAACAAATATTTAAATTTTGATAGTGTACAAGATGATGTCAGTTTTGTCTTACTGTTTAACCTCGCATTACTCATATTTTGCTCAAAATCATTTATTTAATATAATTAGCATTATCACAATGACAGATTGCGTTTATTAACTGTGGAAAATTTGTTAACTAATTAGACTTAAGTTGCTCAAATTTAGACAAATAGGAGAACTACGTAATATTTGGTATAACATATTTACGTTTCTTACACAACTGTACAATGTTATTAAAAAAAAGAACTAATGATTAAGATTCAGAAATTAATTAAAATACATCGATATTAAGAATATAATAAAGTTATTAACAATTAGTTGATGTTAAAAATAAATATTTGTTATTAATAATAAAATATAAAATTATAATTATAAAATTATAGATCGGTGTTTGTTAGTCCCCTTCCTAGTCGTAGAGAGGAAGTATCCTGGTCTTCTTATTGTTTTCACCTAGTAGTGCCCCTATTTATTCCTTATAAAAAAGTAACGCCGCTTTAACCATATCGAGCAAATTCAAGGCTGCATTTTTTTCTCTTCTTACTCGTTGTGTTACGAGCTGTGTTGCTTTGTCGACAAAATACAGAAATAGTTCTAAATGGTTTACGATTTTAAATAACTGTATGTACATTATAAATTTATTAGAAATTTCTTTTCAAATAGTGAATAAACATTAGTATCTGTATACATTTAGTTTTATTTAATATTATTGTTTTTCTTGTCAAATGAATAAAATATGTGAAAGATTTAAAGGATTTCAAAATTAAAAATTTTCAAATATTCGCATACGTATTTGAGTAAGAAAATATAATTATGAATTTTAATTTATAATTAATATTATTTTTATTACGTAAATTGCAAATTGTGTTTCCAATACAATTTATTTTTAAATACAATGTAAAATGTAATTTATGTATCATAATAGTTATAGTTATTACAAAAATATATTATTTCATTTTGTTCTAGTCTCTTTTTATCCAAGTATACTTGGATTTAAAACAATTTAATTTTTTGCTGTTTAAAACGTTGAATTAAGAAAAGTTTTGAGTGCTACCTAAGAATAATAACGTATAAGTGTACATTAAAATAAATATTAATTATTTTCATTTAATTGGTAAAATCAAAGTATATATGGCAATTTTTCTTGCTGAATAGTAAGTAATTGATTTCAAATCGAACATACAAATAAACATCAATAAGAATATCTTAGATAAATTTTTGTAAATTTGATTCAAGTCATTTCGATGAAGTTTTTGAGAGAAACAAATTCTTCTTGATCAAAAATATGTTCAAAGATGATGTGTAATGAAAAATAAATATATTTTAAATTCAATGATTATTATAAATATAGATATGTACTCTATTTTTAGGGCGATAGTGGTGGTCCATATTTTCAGTACCTTTTGCACATAATTATATATTAAAGAAAAAGTTATACAATATTTATAAGGGTTTTCAAAGTATACAAGGATTATAAGGGTAAAACTAGTCATTTAATTATTTGTCTTATAAATTTATGTATAAATGTTATAAATGAATTTAATTTCATCAATGCGTATATTCTATGTACGTATATGTATCTATTACAAAGTATAAGGTACATTTTATATTTATTAACACACATATTATTATAGTACAATATGAATTATATTAATACAGCACTATACATTTGAATTTCGATTATAATAAAAATATTTAAGCTTAATCTATATTAAATTACTGAAAAATGTTAAATCTCTACATTTTCGTATACTTAAAAATGCACGACAGTATTAATATTACCAGAATAATAAAATTTATAAAAATGCTATTGCGATAACTTCATCTGATCTGAAATCTACATACTTATTAAAGTAACTTATATAGATAAAATTGCATTTAGTTCATTAAGAATCTTGTATTATGTTTTACGTTGAACTTGAGAAATTGTTCTTTAGGATGAGACGGTCCTCGGGAAACCTATTCTTAACAGTGGAAAAAAACTTTCTTGGATGGCTATTTTTTTTGTTCCTCGCTACATATAGAGGTCACCTATATGTTTTCTTACCGAGCTGTCTATCTCTGTACACCTGAGAAGTGTAAATCTATCCCAAGTTGGAAAGGTTGGTTCCACGGCGACCTAACATAAGCGGTTGCAAGGGATGCGGAAAAAATAATAAAATTCACAATATGATCTTTTAAAGTTGGTTAAGGGTGGATCCCTAGATGTTGAGTCTGGAAAGCCTTGGAAGCCATGCCAGCGGAAAGAAAAATAGTGGAGTGTGAGAGAGAGTGGGTGATCGATCTAGTCTTTTCTGCGGAGATACTCGCTGCTTGCTGTTACTGTTCCTTCTGCCTCGAGAGCTCTGAAGCATCTCTCTTCCTGCCTTTGCACAGAGCAACGCCACACCAATCGCCGCACAAGGTGCCCCTCCAGTGCTGCCAGGCCCAATAGTGCAGCTTCTACGTGGGGCGATTTCTGGGAAAATCAGTGGCGTCACTTGGACGAACTTTCCTGGGTCCGACGCTCGATTCCTTCTCTCACCGTCACTCCCTGTCGAAAGCAATCACAGGAGCCAGCTCGTGCCGGCATCCACCCGACTTGTATAGTTCGAGGCCCGTTCTTGCACATATTCGTGGAATTTCAACCGCAAACTACCCGTCGTACAAAAAAGAAAATCTCACTATCTATCTAAGTATCTATCTAACTAGTTTATCAAGTTGATTGTTCACTGATTTCTTGGTATTAATAATGTCTAGGTGACTGATGCTTCCATTTGCAGATATTCCGTGTAGTAAATAGTTATTGTTCCAGTAACCAACACAGCCGTGGATTAGAAATTATATATTATGTAAACGCGATCTAATGAACTGCAGCCATCAAGTTGCGGTAGATCACTGGTTAATTTTCATGGTATACTTAACTTTTAACTTGCGTGTATTTTATTGTGTGTTTCCACTTAAAGGTTCTAATTTTCATATTTTGGATCAGGTAACAACAGCTGAACACGTCATTCGCATATCCACGACTTGAATTATCTAGTAAACAATCCGACGTTTTGGATTGTGTCTGATTTAGCTTCTGTATAAGTGTATGAGATAAAATTCATGCTATTTATAGAAATTTCTATTAACTTGTAAAGTAGTATAAGAACCTCTGGAAGAAACTTAAATTTTTTCGATCTACATGATTGTACAAGTGACTGTATCAGGTGCATCCTCAAAATGATCCATTTGGCTAATAGTAGCTGGTATCGAATTAATTTAAGCTTAACATCATAATCATGATATGCGACGTATTGGTGACCACTTTGTATATAATTTTTGATTATACGACAATTTTCGACTCGTGACATAATCCTTTAGCATACTAAACAAACAACTGTGCCATTATATAGACTGTCTTTCTAAGGGTGAACGTTGCTAACTATTCGTATAAAGCAAAAAATTTTTTCAATGTTAATAATTTCACTTTCAGTTCTTATCAGTAAACGCTTAGAAATATCGGACTTAAAAGCTAAATGATGTTTAAACACAAAAGAATAATATTGCATGAGCATTTTTGTAGCCGCCTTCAGCACCAACATCGACTCAACTACCGCCGACGACACTACCATCATCAACCCCGCTTCCGTTCATGCTTTGCCGCCCAAAGTCGTAAAGCCAACCGACGATATGATCGTTGACGTACCGTCTGGGAAAAAGCGATTTAGCGTGTATCGTGGGGCATGTAAAAAGCAAATAAACCTGTGTCCCGTAGCCAGATCGCTTGATGGTGCGAGGAATACAAGCTCCCGGAAGGCTCTCTTTTCGAAGAAGGAGGGGATGGGACGGAAACACGTGTCGCAAAAGTCCGGAAGCATCTGTCGCGAGACAAAAGGAGAAAACCGTCCTCTATTCCGCGATAGCGTAAAAGAACACATGAAAAGTGAGTCGTGCGAGTAAAAGTATAAGCACTAGGCGGCGCGAGGAAAAGTATAGGAGAAAAAGCCTCCTATAAAAGATAAATATGGCGGGCAGCCACGTATCGACGCCGTTCAAAGTGTAGCGTTCAATCGTCGCATCGTGCAAACTCCTTGGCTGGGTTTCAGGCTAGAGAAACGAAAGTCCAATAGCCTCCAGCCCATTTCGGCAGCTGGCAAAGCTCGCCAAATTAATCAAGCAACTCGATGTTGGTAGGCGCGATCCTTGAATGACCTGACCTCGAGTTGCTTGAAAATTAATTACAGGCATAAGTAGATGATAACTCGTTGTTGGTGGGTGCGGTCCTTGTTCGGTCCGACTATTGAGTTATCCGCGAGAATGAAGATAACATCCTCTGCCTATAGAGAAATTTTGCGTTTTCGACACCAGGAAAAATCCACAAAGATTTGTACAAAGATATATCGAAATTTTCGCAGCCGCATATGACTTTGTTACATGCGAAACCGTTCTTGTTATAAATTTTGTCCGAAAAACATGTAATATATATTTGAGAAGCAAATTATATTGTAATGTATCAAAACTGACGTCGTTATCTTGAAGCAGTGACGCTGATCACAAGTATGACTTTCGATGACGTTTCTTTTTTGTTCTTTTAGTTGCTAAGTCACCTAAAGGTCTTTACAAGAGAGGAAAAGTTTTATAAAATGGTTCTTTCTTTTCTTTCCTTTTTGTCTTGACAAGGGCAGATTAAATAGTCGTTCCTTTTATCGAGTAAAAAAGAAATCGCCTGCGTTAGATGATTTTGAATAGTCCTATCCGCGTTAAGTTTTAGATCACCCTAACAAGGACGGTTGAAATTTGATGGAGTAGATTAGGACAAGAAAAGTACACGAGAAAATTCAATTTTTTTCTAGATTAGCCAAGAGACAATGATGGTACACCACTTCTAAGTATTTCCGATCTCGAGTTAAGAGAAAAAAGAGTTTATCATTGAAAATGTTGGCTGGTACTGATTGAGATGTTTCTTTTCCCTACTGCTTTTGCCTCTACTGCCTAGAAAGTCTAAATGCTCCTCTCTTTTAGTTCTAACGGAAAGCAGAGCCGCTCACATTCCGACGCGTGGTACAACATCACAGTTACTAATACCAGTCGACGTGCAGCTTTTGACGAGCCAATTTTAGGCAGCCATGCAGGAAATCGATTGCGTTACCCGAACGGATTTTCTGGGATTGAACGTTTACTTTCCTCTCTCTCTCCCTTTCTTTGCTGAAACAAGAACACAACAAATGCACGCGTCTAAATATTGTCTATATTGATATAAGCCTATTTGCACGAGCTCGAAAGGTAATTTTCTGAAAGACGCGCCGGATGCACCTAGGATGCTACATAATTTTTGCAATAGATTTTAATTTTTTTTAGAATTTTCTCTTTTTTACATATTTATTTAACAATTTGTTGTAATAAAATAATATATATGTTTTTATGTACATATATATACAAATTTTTTTTTAATACATTGTTACGGAAAAGTCCTTCGTGAGCTTTCGCTAGGACGAATGTAAAAGTAAGTGCGAGTGCGATATAGCATTTACGGGAAAGCGGCGAAGCCCAAGCAAGAATGTATGAGAAAGAGCGTGTAGAACGTAACATGGTGTACGTATAATAAGTGAGAGGGAGTGCTAATTGAGCTAGTGAGAGAACGCGGCACAATGTACATAGAATGGGTGAAAGAGTGTGCAAAGCGAGAGAATGAGAGCCGGAGATAGCAGCCTAGCTATGCGTTAAGGCTAAGGCCAGGCAGAACGGAGCTCAGAGTTCTCACCCCTATCGATGGCCCTTATTAAAGAACTCTCATCAACCTAAGTTTGTAAGGAGGAAAAACGTTTTTCTTCATTAGGCAGCGAATGGAAAAGCGAATGAAGAAAAGCCTTCCTTAGTCATAAGACTGACCAGGGTGCAAGCATCAGGATCGATTTGGATGCGACGTTCTATCGTCGCACCGGAGCAGTCTCTGGGTACAGTCGTGGAAAGCTTCTCACTTCTCAATGAGCTAACAAAATTCTGGAGGTTCCGGCTCCATAGTTTGGAGCTAAAAGGCAGCCTTTTGGCTCGCCTTCGAACGCGGAGTGAATAGTTGTGGTGGGTAAGGTTCTTTAACATATCTGAACGCGAGTCTACTGATAACACGTCCTTGAACAGAGAGTGACTCGCTGCGGTAGGTAATATCCTTTGACATACTTGAACGTGAGAACGTACAAGGCGCTCGCCCTCTCTTTCCATGGAAAGGGACGCCACGTTGCGGTTACAATATAGCTCGCCATCTAGGAATCCATGCCGTAGAGAAAATCCGTCATAAAGTCAACGTAGGTATAAGAAAGCGCCACGAATATGTTACGAAAAATTCGTCGTCTAGATGTATAATTCAGACGATCTCACCGTCTAAAGTTCACTGCCGTAAGATACGCCGACTAATAGCAAAGACTGATTATAAAGAAAAAACCACCGATGAAATTATAATTAAGTCCATTTTAGAATATATTTATCTAGTTTACTCAAAAGAAAAGATAATATAGAAGACGTTGCATACGACCGTATAACATAAGAAGAAATAAGGACAAATAAATAAATCGTAAGAAAAAGAAATAGTAAATCATAATAATAAAAAAAGTATACTAATAGTATAGAACATGACTCAAATAAAATTTAATTTTAAATAAATTCAAATTTATATTTTTTATTATATGATTTTTTATTATATATAATTTATTAAAAATAATAAATGAAATAATAAAAGAAAGAATTGGGTATAATTTTAAGATTAAATTAATTTTGTATGCACATTTTTCTATTTTTTGTCAGAATATTAAGGAAAGCAATTTTTTTATATGGCGATGTTTAATATACTGTAAGTAAACATAAATGTTATCAATTTTTTCATAAAAAATAATAAGAAAAATTCTGCGTAAGTTATCACAATTTTGTTAATACAAAAAGTTCTCCATTAGTTAATTGCTATAATTTGACGATTGGAAAACCCATGTTTGGTCCATATGTTAAAAACGCAAATGTAGGCAAATTTCCTTATATTGTTTCTATTTTTCGACATGAAGAGGAGCATCCAGATGCTACAAATGATCATCTTTGTACAGGATCACTCATTACAAAGCAAGATGTTTTGTTAACCGCTGCACATTGTTTTGAGGATGAAGAAGAGGAACAAATTAAAATAATTATCGGATCGACTGAATTAAGGAATGGTACTGTGCTAAACATATGGAAATAAGGTTTGCCTTCCTAAAGAATGATATTGCAAACTCAAGATTATCTAACTTATTAAAAAATATTATACTACATATTAAACAAAAATTAAATATAAAAAATATAATTGACTGTAATTGTAAATATTTTTACAGCATTATTAATATAAGTGTTAACAAACCAATGCTATTTTATGTATTTATTTTTTGTATGAATAATGTAAATATACATAATAGTAAACTTTAAATAAAAATTATTTTAGTTATTTGAAACTGTACCTGAGAATATTGATTTAGGAGTTCTTTCCGACCTGCCTATTCAACATTTATGGTGAACAGATTGTAATCGCAGGATAGGTCTAACCGAAGAGCACATATGTCCTGTAATACTGCGTGCTGTTCAGCTTAAAATTATGAAATTGAAAGAATGCAGAACTACTCTAAAAAGACTGGCTGAAAAAAAAATTAAAGTTCATAAAGTACATATTTGTACTTGCGCTAAATCTCATACGGTGATGTACTGGGTAAAGATTTATTTTATATGTAATAATTGTCATACTTTAGAATAATATCTCATCATTATATCTTTAATCAAAATTAATTTTTTTGTACCTGTACGTTATTGAAAAAGTTAAATTTAATTAAAATGTCAAGAAAAGAAAATTTCTGTTAATGAACGTCTTTATCCCGTATGCGAATACCACAAGGGATGACAAAAACTTGTATATGTTACGTACGTGGTTTGATACTTGCTCATATATGATTACGAGCGATAGAACTATGAGGAAGACTACGCTTAAAGAACAAAGACATATATTTCCGAGTAGAGAATTGTATCACTCATAAGTATGTACAAAGCGATTCCCTTATCCTAGCGCTCCCGGAATATTTCTTTAGATTGTGAGTTCTTTAGATTGACCAGTACGGAGTTCTATTGAGTGACCGGTCTTTTAATGTTGTCATGTTGTAGTTTTACGAGTGATCCATATTCTTCCTTCCGTGTCCTATTTATAGCTTTCATATCTACCTCCTCACTATGCGTTTCGCGAAGAGTAGCCCGAGTCTTCCGTCCGTCATACGTGACAATAGATACAGATTTAAAACTTCATACTCTGTTATACTTATATATTATTATATTATTACCAAATCAAAAAAGTATTCAGATTTTAATATTTTCGAAATTAAAAATTTTCAATATTAATTTAAATTCCATCAATATTATTCATCTTAATGAAATTATTAGTACTTATTATATATTATGCCAGTCAATACATTTCAATTGAAATATTTTTTAAAAATATCTATTGTTTGTAAGTCTAATACCAAAATAATTAAAGATTTTTCTTTTTTAAATAGATATTTTGATATGGAAAATTAAAAGAACATCTATAAAATATTAAATATATTTAAAAATATATCTTATAAAGAAATAATAATATTCATTTAATATTATTAAGGAGCAACATTTAATTAATCCAAAGTTTTTTAATCGAAGAATTATTCTTAATTTTTACAATGGTATTTTGTAATGATAGTTCCGATTATTATTATGGTTTTTAATATTATAAAAATTAATTTAAACAACTCTTTTATCAGAATAAATATAACTCTACAGTTTCTTAAAAAGATTAAAATAATATGTATTTTTAAATTTTTATTAAATTCTGTAAAAAATCTTTGACCCCGAGTCGTGCTTCGAGTGTGCTGCTATTTTCGTGTAAATTTGCTTTACTGCAAAAATCCATTTGCACCCTATGAAGCGCTTACCTTGAAGCAGTTTCATGAAATTCCACGTCTCATTTATTTGAAGAGCCTGTTTTTTCATCTACTGTTTTTGCCATTTTTACACGTCTAAACTCAATCAATAGTATCTGTGTAGATGTGTGGCACCGTATTAGTTATTTACGCTACGGGAATACCAGAACAGTCCGGTGGCTGAAACGCGGCTCTATTGTGCAGTGTTTGCTTCTGAAATACATTTTGAGCTGTTCGTTCAACAGGACTTCTTCAATGGATTCTTCTTGATCATCGGCTTGGACAACCGATGCTTCCTTATAATCGTGGATTGCAACTTTATTTTCTTCAAGACCAAAATTCAGCTCCAGAGTAAAAATGTTCTATTTTGTATGATTGTTATTGTCAGTGCTGTGTTAATTAAAATCTACATCTCTACTGATAGAGATTTTACTAGTTGTCCAGTGTTAAAGTCTATAATTCGATGACTCACCATCGTAGCCTACAACGATGATCTTTTGGCTCCTCACATCAATTGTGTTTTTCTTTAGGTACGTTGTTGCATGTCTTTACGCCAAAGATTCGCAAATGCTTTAATTTGAGCTTTTCGACCGAATATTTTTTCAAATTGTGCTTAAATTGCTCCTTGTCTTACTATAACATGATTCAATACGAAGTAGAAACAATTAATGGCTTTGGACCAGAGTTTCACCACCACTCCAGAACTTCAGAAACATTGCTCATGCACTCACAACGACAATGCGTATTTCTCGCTCAGCACGACAATTTTGTTCATGGGTATAGTATGACAAAAACTCATGACTTATACCTCTTTTTACACTGTACTTCTGAAATATCTCTGAAGTATACTCACGTCCGTTGATATTTATTCTGTCTGTGTTCATAAAAACTGCTTGAACTCCTTGAATCTTTCGAGAATATCAAACTTCTCTCAAAAAATGTACTTTTCTATAGCCACTTTATTTATCCTTGAATACATTTATACTTGAATAGTATGAAGTAGGAAATATTTTGAATCTCGTCGAGAATCTATATTGATTGGTATACATACGCCAGTGTGGATTTTCTCTCTTGTTTTATAGAAAATTGTATCGCTGTTTTAATCGCTTCCTGTCTTAAGTGATTTTCAGGCTTGCTTGTTCATCAAACATGCTTTACACTTAAAATTTTGATCAAAAGCAAGCTTCAAGTCTTTATCACTTAATACATTGCTTGTATTCACTTAAAACTTAATGTTTATATGTCTCAATCGCTCATTCCAAAGCTTTACTGGATATTTTCATAAATCGGTTTTTCCCTCAACATTACAATTTGAAGGTACTTTAACTTTAAACTGCATTTTGAATAATCCAGCTTTCTTACTTGAAGTGAGAAAACTTTTTCCTCATAGTAATGAATCTCGCACTAATCTTTGTAATAAGAAACAAAAAAATCTATATCGATGGCATCAATTGAAAATAAATTTCGCTTTAATTATGATACTAATAGTAGGACTCGTATTTCTTTTTTACGTACTTCATTTCCGATCTTTTCATTTACTTCAATAGTGCTAATACCAATTGCTGGTAATATCATTAACTATATTCACAGTATGGACTTCTTTGAGCTCATTCAAGGTACTGAAATACTGAATCGTGAATGTCCTGTGCATACTTCCATCAGTGTCTGCGAGTCAGATTTGTCTGTGCATTGTTAAATGAATTTTGAAAAGTAGCAATCAAATCGTGCTTAATTTCGAACGCTTTATAGACTTCTTTATTTTCTGTTTTTCTTTACCTTTTTTGAACATTTGTGCATTCCATGATCTTTACAATATATAAATTTAGTCTGTTTCTTCAAATTATCGATTCTGTTTCTTTACTTTGCTACTTCTTTGCTATTTTATCATTTTAAACTTCATTTTTCTTGCGAAAGGGAACTTGAATTAAAGTTCTACCAAGAACTTAATATCTTCGGATTTCGAGAGTCGCATGTCTTTTCGAACGATGCATGATATTAGTGTATTAATTCCTTTTAGTTTTAGACATGCATTCTTAGGTCATGCAGAATGTATAAAACTTTGGAGATAAGCTGTCTAATATTCGTTTTTAAATAGCGGAGAAATTCATCCAGATGGGAAGAAATTAATTCATGTATTTTAATGTGGAAGCTAAAGAACTTACTTTACGAGTTGTGCTTTAAATCTTTTCTTACGGAACCTTCTATAGATTCCGGCTTCTTTCGCATTACTTATGACGTCTCGTAGTTAATTAAATTATGATGTAATTCTCTATCTGTGGACCCTAGTAAGAGAACAACAACTTATGTTGCATTTTGCCTCTATTTCTGTCAGACACTTCGCTTGGTTTCCTTGTTCAGTTCTGAGTCCAAGCGCTTTTAGTACAAAAGATATTTCAAACTTCCACAGTGAGTAATTTTCTGCTTGTGAGATTCAGCTTTGTGAGAATCACTGATTCTTTATTAACCATGATAAACTGGATTTCGTGCGTTTTTCCTTGGTAAAAACACACACGATGCAACACCTTACACTTCGTATACTTGTAGGCAATACAGCTGAGCTTTCCTTTTTCTTGCGTGTGAAACATTTATAAACTGACGTAATGGGAGCGTGCTATGCCCATAACCTATTGGATATTTATTCTAAATAAATGTAACAATGGTCTTGCTGGTATAAGTGTTTATTAAAAGAAGTACTATTTACACAAACAAATGATAAAAATATCGGAGTAAGACTCTCGAGTAGAAACTGTTACTTTGACTGTTAACCTTTATGACTCCGTTGATACCACTATAATGCACCACGCAGAAAAAACCTTATATGTATTGTGAACCTACATACTACTCGCCGTATGCATTGCCAATTTGGCTAAATTGAGGATTCAATAGTGCATGTAGAGATTAATAAACAAGGAACAATAATTAAATGGTGACAAGTATTTTAATTGGTCTGTTTTCTATTATAGCCCCTGTTATTAGAATTGCTTGTCAAAACAAGTTCAAAATACATAAATATTACGCAGTAAAATCAACATTTTTTTACAGTTTGAAACATTTAATTATTTTAATATATATTTTATACTAAATATATTTTACACGAAATATATTTTAATTAATTATAGATGCACTTTACTAATGTATTTTACTAATTAATAAGTGATTTTTTATATTAATAGAATATATCATGGTACATATATTATGATTTAGCATAAAAATTATGTCGAAAATCACTACAATATTTTAATGCATTTTTTAAAGTATTTTTATTTTTCTCGAATATTTGTTTATTTTGTTTGAATAGATAGTAAAAAATGTATTAGTCAGTCTGATTTTAGTAGTATCTGTTATTACTGATGAGATACAATTTCTTATGAAATCTTATTAAATTCTTAAAAAACACATTTTTATACTTCTACATTCAATATGCAGACTATTGTTTTATCCCAAGAATTTGTTATTAGTTCTATCATTGAAAATATTCCACTTTATTATATTATCTTTCTATATCATATCGTAATATCTTTCGATATAATTTATATATATATATATATACTTACACTTTGTCTATTATCTATTTTGTTACTTCATTATTATGACATATTTTATTATACGTATAAATTAATTTACAGATAATTTTTATTCAATACATTTATGTTTAAAATGAAAATAAAATCTATGTTGGAAGCTTTTATTGTACATCGAACTTTAGTTAAATTTGTTTAAGTAATCAGAATTATATTAAATCATTAACTTATTAAAAAATTTTTGTTAAATTTTTATTATTTTTATTAAATGTATTTATTATTAAATAACTAAAAAATTATTTATTAACTACATTAACTTATTAAAAAATTATAGTTAGTTATAATTTTTAAATTAGTTTTGATTATATTTAATTAGAGGATGTGGATATGCATTTAGAGAATTATGATTTTTCAATAGACATGGATGAAACTTTTATCCTTGTAAATATAATAAATAATGTTTATATATAAATATTAAAGTAATATAAATATACAATATTCTTGTTCAATTAATATCTTTTAACATTGCTCATCTTTTTATCTTTCTAGCATGTGGATTGTAATCATTCCTTTTCTTGTTCAATATATAATATTTTGTAAGCAAGAAAAAATTCTTCTAATTTTTATTATCAAATTTAATTAAAGTTTCAAAATTATATTTTTATAACTATATAAATAAATTTAATATATTTTTGGTAACCAATATATTTTTTTAATTGGAATTCCAATGTTTGGAGAAAATATTAGATCAGCAAGAGAGGATGAATTTCATTTTGCTGTTGGTATGTTATAAATTAACAATGAAAACACTACTTGGGACGATGATTTTATCTGATCAGGAGTACTCATTGCAAGACAAGATGTTTTAACTGTTGCACACTGTGTCGAAAAGCCAGAATCAAATACAATGGTAGTTTATGCTGGATCAAATGATTTAAGGAAGTCTGATGTTTATACTATTTTATGGTGGGTAATTTATAACAACTAGGCTAAATCTATGAATAATGAACTTTCATATCGAGTGAATGATATTACAAATTTGAGGTTAAATTACATACGAAATAAAATTCTGTCAAATTTTATAAAAAAAAATTTTATATAAGAAATTTTAAAGAAGATCAATTGAAATAATAAAGTACTTTTATCTATTAATATTAATTATAATATTTTATATTCGACTTGTCATTTGAATGAAAAAATTATCATATTAAAAGAAAACTAAAAAATTTTTTGTTATGTAAAAATGTAACTCATGCTTTTGATGTATCTGCTCTTTCAACTTTGAAGAATGAAAAATTATTTGGGAAAAACATTGTAATAGCCACATGGGGTAACGATAAGGATGATAAAGTTTCTTTATTATTGAGAACGGTTAGACTGACAATCTTATCAATAGCTGAATGTAGAAATAGAGTTTCAAGGCTTCATGGTGGTAGAGTTATGATTCATGAAAGACAAATTTGTTCTTATGCAAATCCTCCCACAATAATGCATTACGTAAGTTATTAGATATTAATATTTTTTAATTTAATAAAAAAAACTTATAAATATTATCGTAACCTTGTATCTTTAGATATATATCTAATATATATATATAAGTAATAAATATTAGTTCAATTACTCAAATAATGCATGACAATTTTTTGGTAATAGTCATTTACTATAAATACTTTATAGTAAAAACGGTATCTGTAAAATTTAAATAAGTTTATTTCGTTAATAAATAAAATTAATAGTAAATATAATCTACTTTAAAAGTAACTTTCTGGCCACCAAATGAATATTGACCATATTTGATAGGATAAAGACAAACTTCAATTTAATTGCAATAAAAATGTCTATATTAGTTATAAAATAAATTTAAAAATTTCAATGTAATACATGACCTCAACTTTCAGTTTCTGAATTTTAACTTGAGTTAGAATAATTGCCTTTAACAAATAAAAAATAATTATATTACATATAAGGTATGACATTGCGAATTAAATAGGCCGATTTAAAATTTATCTTCCTCCTTTTGTTCAATAATTTTGATTTAAAAATCTCAGATAAATTTTTTGCAATCATAATAACGACCAAATATTCTGTGGAATGTAATAACTTAAAATCTATACTTTAATGAAAACTCATAAATTTGCCATTGCTTAAAAATATTTGATAGTATGTTTGTGGTTGAAAAAGTTCATTTAATTGTCAATCATCTTGCATGAGACCTTGTATTACTTTTAAATTTTTATTACATAATACAAGAAAAAACTATTAAGATACTTACATAATTATTTAACAATATTTACTAAAGTCTTTTGTTACAATTTTTTATAGCATAATATTTTTATAATTGATTTAGACGTAAATAATCTATATTTCTGTTTAGTATATTTACTTTACTATTTAATCGATAATATTAGATATATTACTAATTTTTTCTGAACATGGATTTCAAAAATTATTTATAATAATATTTTCTTAATTGAAGTAAAACAATGGAATATGAGTAATAATCATTTTTATAAAAAAATGATTTAATAAAAATTAATTATATAAACATTTTAAAATTATTTTTTAAAAAATTGAAAATTTTTGAGAAATGTCTAAATGTGTAAAAGCAGATATATGAATCGAACTTTGTTTTATTACAATAATTATACTTATTGTGAAATAGGCTACATTATTTAGAATCAGTACCTCTTTAAGGTCTTTGAGGACATCTAATATGTAATATATGAAGCTAATCATAATGAAGATGAAAATAATGTGTATATATCTTATTTTTAGATCTCACTTTTTTTTCCGATAGATTTTTTCATGAATTTCAAAATTCTATTTTTCGATTTTGCTTATTTATGTTTACATGAAATAAAATAAATTTAAATTTTAAATAAATTTTAATTTAATAAAAATTAAATATTCAGTTTACACTTTAAAATATTTGTCAAATATGTTCATTAAGCTTAATGAATATACATAAATTTGTCCAATAGAAGTATATAAAAATACCATATTTAACACCGACGATTCAATATTAATTATATTTTGATTATATTTTGTAAACGTAATTGTTTCAAAATTAATGCGTTTAATTCTTACCCCTTACAAATATACAATAATAAAGTGCATTTTTATAAAGTTTTAAGTACATTATTAGGTGTATATTATTTATATTTCTATTCTAGATATTTATAGACAAATGCAGTTTTATATGTACATTGTATTTTTAGGGTGACAGTGGGGATCCATTGTTATATATGGGTGCAATTATAGGTGTTCATAAGGCAACTATTCTATTTCTAAATGTGCTACTTAATATTCGAAAAATAAATGTTCATACTAGTATTGATTACTATAAAGATTTTGTTATAGATGTAATTGATTCAGGTTATCATAGTCTTAAATAGTAAGCGAGTTAATAAAAAATCATTTGTACCAAAACAAACTTATATTATATTTTATACATTCATATATATTTACGAATAATTTTATTTCTTTGTAAAAATCTATTTATAATAAAATAAAAATGACTTTAATGAATTTTTATTATGAGAATATCAATGAATTAGATCGATATAAGCATCTTACGTATATAACTGGATTTCAATTAATTTTTCATAATTTCAAAGTTTAATAAAGAACCTAAAAAAGTTACATCAAGTAATTTATATCATTCAAAAATTAATAATATGTAGTGACTGTACTTACCCAACATATTTAAAATGGGGCAATTTATGGAGATGAAAGATATCGACATCGTCCTTTCCAGCACTTGCTAAGAGGCAACAAAATAATCCGCCCTTAAAATTCTTAATTTTAATAATAAAAATACTTATAAAAAACGTTAGTATGTATTAATAAATTAATAAAAAGATATTTATATGAAAAATGTTGAATATTTATTTTCTTATCAAAGTAGATATGATCTCACAGTCATGTATAAAGATATATATAATCATGTACCCTTATATTTCTGTTTTCAATATGTTAAAATCTTTTAAATTATTAAATTCAGGTATAACAGTCTATTTTGACATAGCAATTAATATTATTTATAACTTTGATTCCATACTCCTCTAATTGATGTGTGAACTCTTTGCTCATTGTAACGAAATTGCTTCCTGTTATCCGTGATTATAGTTTTGAGGAGAGTGAGCCGTGACGTAGAATCACTAAATCCTTGAATTTGTCGCAAACGGCTAGTAGTTGGCATTTGTTCTACGGGGGCTTGTGTTGCGATTTTTCTTTCTGGGCATTCTCTTACTTATCTACCACCTCCTTCCTCATTCTCGACCAGTAATAAGACTGGCTAGACGGTAAATTATTTTACAAATACTGAGGGGTCCGGCAGTTGGAGAATCATGCGTTTCTTGCAGTACTACACGTTTCCCGTAGTACCTACATACTACGAGATTTTTCTTCGAGTGGGACGCGTAATTTCTAAGCAGTCTCTCAAAATTTTTAAACTCTATAGAGTTCAATGTCCGTTGAAAGAGGCGTCCATATTTTATTCGATATTCTGAATATTTTACGGGGTCCGGGTTTATATCATAAACAGGCGATCTGGACGAATGCGACTACTTTCGCCTCTCGAGACAGGACGTTGACCAGAGCATTTTCCTCCCCTTGGCGATATTGAATATCATAATACCATTGGCTAACTTCAATCACCTATCAAGTAAGTCGAAAATGATATCCTTTAAGGTAATCTCTCAACCTTTCGTTAGCACACTTCATATCCAGACACTCTTTTCTCCATCAACGGTACTTACTAATAATCATTCTTTAACTTAGTAATCGACAAGTATTTAGCCTTTCTGAATTTATCAAGAATCGCGTTTATCTGCGGTAGGGGGTAATCATTCTTTAGAGTTAACGCGTTTAAGTATCAGTAGTCAATGCAAAAGCGATACTTCTCACCTTTCTTCCTGGTTTGCATAACAGGCGATCTTCAGGGGTGATAAATGTTCTTCGTAGAGCATTTTATCGTCTTCTTAGTTGATAATCTCTTGCATGGCAGGATTTCTTGGTAGCTTTGAGTATCTAAATATCATATTATACCCACGGGATCAGTCCCCGTACATGTTGTGAGAGATTCTACTCTCGACGAATCAAAGAGGCAAGGGTTTCCTGCTCCTCGTTCTCTAGTTTCGTTAATCCGATAGAACAGATCTGTGCTATCGGTATAGCAAGATGTAATGTTTTGTCACCGAGTTTTATTTGCAAATCCGTACTGCTCAGGATGTCGATCCCTAAAAGTAATCGATAGTTTAAATCGTACATAACAAAAAAGGTAACAATTGTCTCATGGTATCCAGTATTTTGCTCAATCCATCAGCCATGGCGGCGAGGCAGTCTATTTTTCGTGCCTGTATCAGCCCTGTTCTTGACACCATTTTGCGATGGTTTCGTTCATTATAGAACTGACTGGCCACTTATTATGAGGTGAATATAAGGGCATTAATCTCGATGACTTGGAATCGTCAGAAGAAACAGTGAGAAACAATAAGAAAACAAATTTCTTATTTTATCACACTCTTCTCACACAGCCATGATTACCGGTCTGCAAATTATCAGTTGGTCTCTTTAATTTATTAGAGGATTCTCGATCTCTTACACTTATTGTATGAGGTTTCTTACACTTCAGAGATTTCTACGTATTACGTAGAGCCGAATCCGAATGTCAGTGTAGGGTTCTTTTGTGTAAGGTATTAATTAGGATTTTCTATTGATACCCAATATATTCTATTCAACTGAACTCGCCTTACACTTTGTTTTCGCAGTGATACTATAACACCCTAGACACGTTATTTCTGATCCTAGCCCGCGGTCGTAGAGGCGCTGTGTCGTGACCTCTTCCTTGTTCGCGAGGATTCGCGAATTCGGGCGTCAATTTCTCGACCCTGCTTCTTAAGCTCATAAAGAAAGAGACAGTTTTGCCTTATTAGGTTAGAAAGGTTAGGGGATAGAAGATAAATAGTAACAGGACAAATAAAAATTTACCTGGGAAAATCCGCGTCAAATAACGAGAGGTGAAATGAGGGTAGTACATTAAAAAACGTACTACCAGGGCTAAAGGATGCACCAGATCAAATAACGAACAGATAAGTGGATCGAAGCATAGGGTGCGTCAATGCTAGCAAGGTGAGACAGCAAATGGCAACGGCAAGCTTGGTGATCTACAGCTAGGCTAGGCTAATCTGAACTGCTATAGGTGAGCAGTCGCCGCATAATGGAGTCAAGCTGTTCTACGCGGCCCTTTTTATAGGAAAACCCAGTTCTGTCCTGTCCACTCGCACTCATTGTGCCAGTGGGTCTTGCGTTTTCTTTTCACTTGTACTTACCTGTACCTTTTGTTATCACAGCATAACTTTATTGTGTTTAAACCCATTATCAAACAACCGAAAAGCTCACACATGTGCAGAGAGTCACAGCAGCGAGCGCTGCTCTTCCTCACCTTTTACATCTCGGTGACAGCAAAGTTACAGCAGTGAGTACTATGTTTTCCTTAACTTTGCTGGTCGCTATACGTTGCAATGACGGTGCTGATACTGCTCAACTATAGTAAAAACATATCAAGAAAAAATTAAAAAAACACTTTGTAGTAGATAAAGTGAAAATTTCCGTACTTAACAAACAGATAACCTCTATGTTTAGTTTTTCTATAACATTGCCTGTCATCGTTCATTAATTTTTTATATAAGTTTCAAGTCGTATTATTTTATATAGTTTTGTTAAAAACTATATAAAATTAAAAAAGTTAAAAACTTTGTTCTGGGAATTTTAGAAGAATGAGAAAGGAGGCTCATACTTTCCATGAAACACAATAGTGTAACTTTAGAACATTTAGTGTGAACAGATAAATAAAATACTAGCGATGAATTACGCAATGAACATTTTTCTGAAGTGTTTATACCACAAATAATAGAACAAATATATAGAATAATTTTCGTATATGAAAGTAAATATGGGTAAATGCGAATCTAGTAATCTTCAATTATTGAGATAATCATTTAGCCAATAATTTTTTATTTAAAATCTAAATTGTTGCTTAGTTTTATTCAATTTTTATTCAAAATAACTAGATTGAACGATTAACTAGAATTAATTATAATTTTGTGATAAAATTAATCTTTAATAAAGCAGTTACTATAAGCAAATTCTTTATTGTAACATTAAAAAAGATACTAGTATCTTTCAAAAAATGTTACAAATCAATGATGATCATGATCATAGTATCATCAAATTTATTTATCATGTTCTACAAAATATTTCATATAAAATTAATTTATATAAAATGATAATTTAAACAAAAGGAATAGCTTATATTAAAATTACATTTGTCATGAGTAATTCAATTATGTAATTTAGGATGATCCATTTGATAATTATCCTTCTTATCATTATTCAAATTATTATATGAATATTCCCACAACAATGTGCACACTGAGCTCTTAGATAATAGGAGGACGAAAATGATATTTTTTTATTCACAATTTTATTATTTCTTGCTATTGATAAAAGAAATAATACGCTTCGGTTAAGTTAATTAAGACTGATCGACAATATATAGTATGAATACAGAACACATTTTATAAGTAGTATTTATAATTGTTTTTCCATCCGATAAAACATAAAAACTTCATTATCAGTTTAATATACGCGAATACTGCTTCTATTGCTAATATTTTGTTCATTATCTGTGTATATTTTCTTATAATTAATTAATATAAAAGTTAATATAAAAATACTACATTGTAATTATAAAATTAAACAACTTATTGTTGTACAACAGTGTGTTACGCGTGGGTTCGTCTCTTGTTTCTCTATAATGACTCGAAGCAACAAAGTCACTAGGAGTGTGTTAAGGATAGAGGCAACATAGTGTAAATGGTCAATCGGTTAATTACCTGAGTGTCGTGAGCTCATCGCAAAGTCGCACCTAAAAGGATGGTTAATTAACAGATGTTCCTCATTGAAAGTAGTTACGTCTCCATAACATTGTCTTGGAACATGTCAGGGTGTTGGAAAAAGTTTTTCGTTCCATTGGTTAGGATGCGAGGCCGAGACACCGTACTAAGAGATGAGAGTCGCATCAGTCCATCGTCAAATTTGTTATTATTAAATTATATTAATCTAAGTTTAATTATAAATTTATAACACATACTTTAATATAAAAATTGGAATATTTTATTTTTTAAATACATAAAACTCGTATTCACGATAGAATAGTGCGCTTATATTAAATTATTTCTAAGCAATCAATACGTCACGTTTAAAATAGTAAAAAATACATTAAATGTGTTACTGTGTTAAAATTTTAATTTTGAAGTTTTCAAAATAAAGTAAAACTATCATAAAGTAAAACTTTTCTTTATTAATATCTATCTTATTATATATGTAACATAAGTGATAAGATCATTATTTTTTAATTTTTAAAATAATATAAATTTGATATGAATGTTTATATGAAAACTTGATAAATTTTTATTCATTGTTGAATACTTGTTGAAAAAACATAAGTTTCATAATTTATAATTTAATGTTTATTTAATAAAACATAGAAAAATATACTCATAACACATATACTCATGTTTATATTCTCATTTACGTATTGGAACATGAAACAGAATAATTTTAAACAATGCTTTTTATTATAAATACAATTAAAATGAAAGACAGAATTACATAACTTCAGTGATAATGCTAAATATAATGCAAAGCTATTTGGGTAAATAAATCCTTTCCCTTTTTATAAATTCTACTCAGCAATGTATTTAAAAAATACGCTTAGTATAAAAAAGAACAAAGACATTTCTTTTTAAACTAAAAGTTATTAATCTTAAAAATCAGAAAATCTAATGAGATCTTAAACCTTTATTGAAATTTAAACTGAGCCCAATCTTTTCTCTATACCGAAAAAGTAAGCTATGATTTCATAATTTATAATAATAACTTGATCTCTTTATGATTGTTTACGAAATACACTTTAAAATTTCAAAATACTTTTTGAACGTACATTGAATTTTTCTAATTATAGTTGAGATAACAAGTATATAAAAATGTATTATTTAAGTTATATTATTATAGTTAAAAATTAATTTTTATTCTACTGGATTCAATATCAATTACATCATACAGTAGCTGATTATTTGTCAAATTATTAATCTTTAAAGTAATTATTTTCTTCTTTTTTACTTAGTTCATCAAGCTTTTCTTACCATGATAACCCAAGAACCATATCATATTGACCCAATAATCATATTGACTATTAATTTAAAAATAAGCTTAGAGTAGTAAAATATATTTCATTTATCACGACTAAATTTATGTATGAAAGGAATAAATTTATAATTATTCTGGTACGTATTTAAGAATCAAACAAATTTACAATTACATATTTTCTCAATTATATTAAAATATTTTATCTTTACGTATGAATTACATATAATAGTATCGTATGTTAGATAAAAACTGAAAATATGTCTTTTTATTGGCCACATAACTCAATGTAAGTAAAATACACTTTTATGAAAATACTTTCTTAATAATCTATTATTAATGATTCACTTAATATATTATAGAAATAAATTATATTAATATTAATATTAAATAAATACTATTAAAAATACTACTTTATATAAAAATAAAATGAAAAATAATTTCCTTAAGTTTCTTACTATTCGATTGTTATTGCGTATACTTTAAATATTTATAAATCCATTACTATAAGGAAATACAAGAATTACTTTGAAATCTATTTGATATACTTTTAAAGTAAGGTATTAATATTTGTTTATATCCCTTTCTTGAATTTATTTCTTCACTTTTTATTTATATAACATCTACATTTAAGTGATACCGCATTGACACGGTTTCACTAACTCATGTACATACGTGCCATATAATACATAAGATTCTAGATTAAATTAATATACATACAAAAACTTAACATTAGCTTGTATTTCAATTTTTAAGTAATTTAAAGAAACTCATATTTTTCTTCTTTCTAACTATGTATAGAATATAATATAAGAGAATGTATCATACCTATAATTTTCATTAACATATTATAAAAAATATTTGAAATATACATAATTGAAAAAGAAACTTGTTCTATTGAATATTTTCAATTTTTAATGGAAACAGATGTCATTTTTATGCGGAAACTAATAAAATGATCTTCTACGATAGAACAAAAGTATTTTGAAAAAATAAAGCCTTATAAGAGTAACACATTATATTTCAAACATATAATCTCTACTCTTGACATCCTATTACAAGATTATTAAAAATACCAAATTTTATATATTTGCAATTTTTTCCAAAATTGTAATAAATATTAAGCTAGGTTTGGCTCATCTATTGGTTTAACAGTTTTGTTAATCTAAGAATAACTATTAACTCATATTCCTAGTCAAACTAGGAGACGGTTATATTTCTCGTTCTTGTTATAGATCAAATTATTTTTTGTAACTATAAGTCTATAAATATATCACGTAGTCAGCTAAAATTATTTCTCTTTAATTTATTTAAGTAATTATCATGCGAGTTCTAGATACCCTCAGTTGTTCTTTCGATCTTGTTTAGTAAACTATACCGTATCCATAAAACTGCACTTATATAAGTGATAAGATAAAAAAATGGCTATTGTTGATATAATTATTCATATCATATTACAATATCAAAACTCGATGTGATCTATCAAGTCAATATTAAGAATATACTGCAGCATGAGAGCAAAGACTACTTATTAACTGATAAAATAATCTAAATATTAACTGATCAAATAATCTATATTTTTAAAATTATTTCGGATAAATATTTGTTATATAAGGGCTGATACTTGATATATAAAATATGCTTATAAGAATCTTAAGTATGATAGTATACAAGAATGTTACGGCTTCTTGTTCGCGAATTATTGCTCGCGTTCGGCTTTTGGTTAGGTTCTTAGTAATAATTCACCTTGTTGTTTAGGCTCGACAAGATGCTTGAATAAAATAGCTCCGATTACACTTATTGCTTTTACAAGAAGTGTCATTATTTTGTTTGAATGAAATAAGTACACGAAGAAATTTCGTTTAATAGATTTTGTATAATTTGTCTTTACAAATTTTTTGAATAACAGCTGTCTGTATAGAGGAGATACGAAACCGAATTCCTCTATATTTCCCGTGAAATTTATAAATGTTTTCAAATGTATAAAGTGCATACATCAAGAGCAAATCTATCCAGATTTAGAGAAACTCAACCCGAAGATATGGTTTCCCACCATAAACTCCACTCTGATGCTGCGCTAACACTAGTCCGTCCCGTCACTTTTAATCCTTAGTATCTAGGTCAACTTTTTTTTACAACAGTTTCAAATACAAATACTAATACAAACACTAAATAATTAAATTTACATAAAACAACGCTAAACAAAGATCATAAAAAAAAATAGCATTAAATTAAATATTTTCTAACATTTACTCTTTTATATTTGTAGTATGAGAGTCAACGTTTATTTATTTCTTGGTCAATGTATCATATTATGTGAGTAAGATATTCTTTTTAATTTTTTCGTTTAAGTATATAATGGACTATTATACTACACTCAGACAGCAAATGTGGATTTATAAGTGCAAAAGCGCTCATTGGACAGAATGTGGGACAAGTACAGGCAGGAGAATTTGCTTATATCGTATCTATTATGAAAATTAATTTTCAAAATCCTCAATCTGGGGGTAATCATTTTTGTACAGGAGTACTTACCACAAGAAAAGACATTTTAACAGCTGCTCACTGTTTACAACAAGAAGAATTGAATTATGTTCAAGTAATTGTTGGAACCATTAATTTAAGGAATGGTACGAAATTTTATCCCTTCTGGTGGACGAGTTATGACGACTGGGCTACAGCAAATAATATTACTATTGATTTTGCATTGAATGATATAGCTAATATAAGGGTAAATTGCTATAAATTAAACTTTATAATATTTTATAACTGAAAATATATATTTAATTATAATCAAATGATTAATAAAAATTATAACAAATCCATGTATTTTATAATAATACGTTAACAAATAAAAGTAATTAGTTATATTTAATGCTATAAGCAGCGTTAAAATAACAGTTTAAAATTTTAATCATTCAGTTATAAAATATAAATTATTTCAGCTACTTGAATTAGTATCACGTAATCTTTTTCCATCGCGACTTTCCTCTTTATCAAATCACGAGTTATATGGAGCAGAAGTTACAGTAGCAGGATGGGGTGTATCAAATAATGGTCTTACACCTGACATAATGGAAACTGCTACTGTACGTGTCTTAACACGCGCTGAATGTGAAAGACAAGTTGAACGAATTGCAGGAGAAAGACTTTCAGTAGATTTACGAATTGTATGCACTAAAGCTAATCCTTATATATTATTGAATGATGTAAGTATTTATAGATAAGATTTACTTAAGGAAATTTTAGAATATTTAGAAGAATTATTCTAATATTTATGTAATAGATTCATTTTAAGTATTTTTGAAACATTATTGTTTTAATTTATTATAATAAATACTAAATATTAATAGATTATAATTTTTTTAATATCATATGTCAGTATTTATTTTACTTTACATAACTCGACAATATCAAATACCTCATTTATCGCTCCGAGAATTAGGGTATAAAATAGTAACTTCTAAAAAAATCAAACCACTTTTTCACGCTTACTTCATGGAAAGACTAATGCATGCAATAGTAATTTTGTATTTCCTTTTTCAAGTTTTTTACCCATTTTTTCAATATATATCTTGAATAACCATCAATTTAAACTTCATAAATTCGACTCTTTATCTCTTACTTCAGAATTTTATTACTTGTATTCTAGTTGGTCTTCTGTTTTCTATTTTCATGCATTTTTTCTCTAACTCACACTGAAGATTAACAAAACAACAATGTTCGCGGGTTTATCTTAGACATGTAATTCTTGTGTGTTGATTACTAAACAATTTCGGACTAATTCTTCGACTTCTGTTTGATCTTTTATCTTTAACATTAATTAGAAGCTTGAAATTGAATACTTATGTATTTATTTTTAATATATATATATATATATATATATATATATATATATATATATATATATATATATGAATAAATACAATTTAAACTATACAAATTTTTTCTAGGGAGACAGTGGTGGTCCACTTTTATTTCGAAATCGATTAATAGCTATTAATAAAGGATTATGTTCTATATCAAATAATTCTCGACCTACAACAGATGTAAACATTCATATAGGAATTCATTATTACAGATATTTTATTAGATATATGAAAAACATAGTTTAAATGAGATATATATTAAAGATACAATAAAGATGAAAATATGCATTATAATTGTTATAATTAAATTTCAAATTTGTAATAGTTACCTTTATCATTTCTTATTATTAGCTCAGGTACAAATGTAAAAGAATTTATGAATATTTATTCAAGATTATGAAAAAATATACAAAAAATATTGTTTAATCTAATAAAATTTTGGCTTATTTACATCCTTACTATAAATATTTTAACTAATTAAAGTACTACTATACAAATACATTTAGTGCAGTATTGAATGAATAAACAAATAGCTTTCCTCTGATTTTACATTTATATTTATATTAAATTTATTTTGGTTGATTTTATAACGGATCCATTTTATTAAACGATGAGTATTTACCCGTCATAAACTGCACATTGTTGAATATTGTGTGAATCATTGAACTGGAAATTTTCGCTACTCCCATGATTAAACAACCAGATAATCAGTCGTAACTATAAACTATATTATTACAGAAAAGTAAAATATTATATATCATCTGCAGTTCTTATAAATACAAACCTTAAGCTTATTTAGGTGGTATTCGAACTCCAGTTGCCTCTGAGCAGTCCTATCAATAATTTAAATTTCTTTCTTTGTACACTATTGTTCCTAATACAAAGATGAGTATATTTCGATAACTATTGTGGAATTTAAGATCTGTCGAAGCTTGATTATTTTATTTCAAACTCTATATCGATGATCTAAAAGTGCTTTTACGTCTGATAATTACTTCATAAAGCTATTTTACTTTATTTCGGTTCTAGTTCCCAGAAATTGCTAAATGCTCTCCTATAATCATAATATAATAATAACTTTCTTGTGATTCATTTTTATGCTTTTATTTAATTAGAGATCCTCTGTGAATTTGCTTGTATACCTAATCATAAGTAAAATTACATCTACCTTTTCTGAGTTAGTCAAGAGTATAACCAATTTACATCATACATCCACTAAGTATTTTACATACCGAATCATCTCATCGTTCAGATTTCTCTTAAGTTTTTTCTTTTTACCAATATCAAGTTGTGATATATATGCATTTGAGTAAATATATTTCTTTTATTCTTGTAAGTAAGCTTCAATATGTAATGCTTAGCGTTCATGGCTAAGCATCAATACAAACTAGAGTTCAAGTGTCAATTTCTTGTTTAGCTCCCAACTATTTTTCTGGGGCCAAGAATATTTATAATCCATATATTAATGGTGTAAGTGAAAAGTTTCTTTTCTACTGATATTAATCGTGGAAAACTCTTAGAAATAACTATAACGCCCATAACGTAAGGAGTTAAAATATTATTTTTAAGAAAATTTATGGGAGTGATAATACTAACTTGAATGATTAATACTATATTTAATACAATGATATTAATCATCTGGATAATAAAGTAAACATTCTGATTTATTTTGAATGAAGAAAATCCAAACGGAGTATTAAACTTCGTTGCATCACTATCTGTGCATTTCTAAAGAGTTCTTACTATCTGAAAAGGATATTAGGCGAAAAGAGACTTATTTTCTAGCATAAGTAATGGATTTACGAATTTCAATTGTATTTTTCTAGACTAATTTCTTTTAACATCACCAATAATGTCATTCGTAATGCTAGAGGATTACTTCTCGGTTCAAATAAAAAAGAATACCTCACACTTTTTAAGGCGAAATTCAAATTATTATTTACAATTCAATAATAAAATATGTTATGTTTGTCCATTGCGCGAAAAATGGATATCCAACTGGTGCGGCCTTTATATATACCTTTATAAATACCTTCTTACGTTTAATAGAACACCAATCAGTACACTTATATTATTGTCTATAAATATCTATATTATTCATTCACATTTCGATGAAACCATCATCTAAGTGAAGATCCTTAACCATTGATATATTCGTTTGGTAAGCTTATTATTTGATTGAAATGGATTTTCAAACAATAACGTATTCCTTATATATAGCTATCTATTAATCTTTTCACAGTTTAAAGTATAAGAGGTTATTCTTATCGTATTGATTCTTATCCAATGTGGAAGGAGTATTTTTGCAAATCTGTAACTTGTGAATGAATATCCCAATATCATGCATACTTACAAATATTATATCTAGTGCAATTTAAGAGGACAATACTTTCTTCGATAGAAGTCAGACAAAATAAGCACTTAAAAATATCAAGAATCTCCAACTTATTCTATTCATTCTATTATTCTATTCTGTTCATTCTGTTCACTTATTCTGTATTGTGTTCCTGATCTCACTCAGAGTAATTTCATTAAAAAACTAATATAATCATGTAAGAGATCCCTCTCACATTAGGCACCTTTGTTGTTTTTTACTATAATACTTTTCTGGCTTATAATTATGCCTTTTTATCATCAATTTTAATTCCTTCCTTGCCTTTTTCATATTTTTCTTCCTTTATCTTTAGTAATAAAATATTATTTTTAAAATGAATCAAGTGATGAACAATAATTTCATCACTTATTATTCTTCCTATAATTTATTTTTTATTTTATCTTATTAGGAGTATACATATAAATATTAAATCGAATAAATAACATATATTTAAAAGAAAATTTCAATGTAATCTATAATGTTATAGTAGGATTAAATAATAAATTAATTAATCTTCATTATTCTGCCTTTATTATTTTTATAAAGGACATCACTTTGTTTTATTTCTGTTTGAAACTAAACTGAAAATCATAAGCACCTTTCATAACATTGTTATACGATAATAAAATCTATTGCGGTCAATAAATGCTATGGATATTTGAAATATTCATTCAATAGTTAGCTTTTTTATAAAACATTTATTTCTTCTTAGCTTCTTTTACATCTGTATATATTTTAACCAAACCTTTTGGCAATATTTTAATATACTTTTATAGTTTTATATGGAAAACAAATAAAAAAAGTTTATTTTTAATTAATATTCCTTCTTCGCAACTCTGATTTCGACATTTATACGTTTTTTTATATTTAGCTAATTAATATTCCTTATGTAAAATCATGTCTTTAAAATATGAAATATTATTATATTAAATAATTTAATTTGTCTTTATTCTCTGATAGATTTCTTTGTCTCTTATCGATTTTTGCAAATAAACTATCTATGAGGAAATATGTTATAAATTAACTAAAATAAAATCTTATAGAATGTCTAATCTTAAACTAAATTTAAAAGATTGATAGTAAGAAATTTACTGTCCATATGAATAGTGAATAGTGAATAGCGAAAATAAACATTCATAGTATTTTATTTTCATTTTGTTTATAAATGAAATACTAATAAAAAATAATATTTGATTCTTATCAAAATAAACTTATAAGTATTAAGTAATGAAATAATATTTAATCGATTATTGACACAAATGAACAATAAGATGATGTGTACACCAATCAGTTTAATAATGTATTTTAAACAAATATTAAAAAAATCCTATTTATATATTAGTTATAAATTTTACAAAAACTATAACTCATCGTGCATAAACAATATAATAGTTTTTCAACAGTTTTAGTTATAATGTTTCAGTCTCTGACAGTATAATACTTTACTTTATTAATATCTTAAGTTAATTAATAAAAAATTATTATATATACTTATTTTGCTATATTTATATTATTTAAATATATTTGAACTATTATAAGTTTCTAGCCTGCTGTTAGAAATGTATTTATTTCTTAGTCAATGGATATTTTTATGTAAATAACAAACAATGTTCTTAATGAGTTTTAAAAAATATAAAATAATATTGCTTTAGTAAAACTATTATAATTTTATTAAAGCTAAACAAATGTACTAAATTTTAGGCAATCAATATACTTTTGTGCTAACAAAAGCGTTTATAGGAGAAAAGGTTAAACTAACATCAGAAAGACAATTTACTTTTGCTGCATGTTTAAAGAACCGCTTATCTCAAAATCAATTATTAGAAAATAAAATTATTTTTACTGGTGCGGTTATCACAAAGAGTCATGTTTTAACTGCTGTTCATTTTATTGAACATAAATTAATGAATGAAACGCAAATAATTATCGGATTAATAAATATATTAAATGGAAGAATATACTATCCTTTTGGGTGGATAAACTTTAATAACTGGTGTACATTCAGAAAAAGGCGCCTTCAATTTCAAGTTAATGATATTGCTATTACAAAGGTCAGATACCTTTTAATGATGAACTTTATATATGCCATCGTATAAAATATTTGTGTCATATACAAAGTTCTCACATGTTTCATATTTAATTTAGGTTTTTTTTCATATTACTTATGAAATATAACCAAATTACTTATATGATATATTATTATGCACTATATGAGATAATCTAATACGTAAGAAAATATGTAGAATATTCACTATATAAGGTACACCTGTAGATTCCATTGATCGTCACAGTATATAAAAATTGTATTAAATAGCGGTGATTGGAATTTTTGTTACTCAAAACCAAAAAATATTTCCAACGTGTATTGGAGTTATAGAAATTGTTATTATCATAAATCTAATATGGCAAGAAGTATATTTTTGAAACATGAAATTCTCAAAGACTTTTTGTCAGAATATAGAACATAATTTATAAATAAAGTATTAGACAGATTCTTTATACATATTCACAATAATGAAGATGATAATATCGCCTTTACATCGAGTCGAAGTAAAAAAATTATCGATAAATATTTATCCAAACTAATTTAAACTTTGAAAAATTTTTTTAGAACAGAAACTATAATACTATTATAATATAAAGGTATCGAATTGATCATTCAAGAAAGAGAGCTACTCAAACTCTATGAATAGATAACTCTTTCAAAGAGGAGCAGAAGTAACAATTCAATTGTTGTGAGAACTATAAATGTGTAGTTAAGTTCAAGAAAGACCATTTAATTTTGAATAACAAAAATTCTCTTGGTTAAAAAGCAGAATATCACAATAAAATTAATACAATATTAAGAAATAAGTTGCATTTTGTACCTACTCATAAAATGACAATGACATCATAAAAAGTTTCATGATTACGATAGCAGCAGTAGTCGAAGAGGATATCATGTAATAATTAAGAGAAATGAAATACATTATGACTAATGAAAGATATGAATAGAGTTATAAAACGCATAAGTGTATTGTAAATTAGAGATTGCAGGTCAAACTGAATTCTGTAGAATCGGCAATAATCATACACGAGCGATATTTATGCATATAAAAAAAAACAAGTCTATATTAAACTCAAGCCAAAATCAATGAAATATTTATAATTTATCAAAATAGTATGTATCATTTTCATCAGCAATACAAACATAATTAAAAAAATTCAAGACCCAATTATCGGAACTCTAATCCTCTAAAAAACGACCTCTATGCTGTGATCAATCTTTTAGAAGATCAAATATATTAGATAAAATTCTAAACAAAAAAGGAGACGTTCATAACCCTTCTTCAAGGATTTCCAGATCGTGTAGAGAAAGAATGTTAAATACTGTAAAATGCCAAATATCTAAAATAAACATTAAAATAAGCACTAAAATTATTTTCATTAGCATTATCATTAAATATGTATGTATAGTTATTCGCTGTTCCATTTGACAGATACTTGCAAATGGGCGATCAAACTTGTAGAATTAAATACGATAAGTACTTCATATCTGGAATAATTTTTTACTGATCATAAAAGGAATCGGTTTTTTACTCATTTATATCGGTACATTTCTCCTAATAGAAAATAAAAAATATGCATAAAATTATTATCTGCTCAACCAACAAAGCAATATTAATGGCTTTAAACCTGTAAACTGTAAGGTTGATTGATTATTGTGTAGCTTCGAAAAGCTTGAAAAATATTACTCGCATGTGGACTTCAGTATAGATTTATTTACTATAAAGAATAATACTAATTAGACATAAATAATTAAAATGTTAAATTAAATTGAAGATTTAGAATATATAATAAAACTGTCTTATAATTTTATTATAACAGATACTTTAGGATGGATGGCTATAAAACCAACAGTTTGAAATTTTGTCTTTCTATTTTCTAAAATATGACAAAGAAAAATAACCATTAATCAAAATTAAATAAAAATAATACTAAAATTAAGTTATTTATTTGTAATAAATTATGATATTTGCTATATTTTGCGTATATTATTGATAAAAAATATAAAAATATTCCCATGTATAAATAATGTATATGCATTTCAAACAAAGAATACAAATGACTCTAGTATACGTTAATCACGAACATGAACAAAAGATTATACAAATAAAATTACTCATTGATTAAATAATAAGTCTTGATATAACTATAATTTTTATATAAGAAAAAGACTTTTGATACAATTGTAATTTTCTAGACTATATTAAGATACAAATTAAATATATTTTTACAAAAGTTTTAATACCAAATTCAAATATCTTACATCTTATGTTAAAAATTATGATTATTATTTTTATGTATTATCCACTTATATTTATTTTCTTAGCAAATATATTTCATTTTACTTAGTAAAGTACAATAAAAACATCGTAGAAAATATTCAACAATTAGCAAAATATTTCTTTCAATTTCAACATATTAAGTTTCGTAAAAAAAATATTATTTTATTTTTATTAGATATTTTTATTTTAAAAATAATATTAAAACAATGAATTAAAAACAAAAACGCAATAAAATTGTTATTACGAAAGATATGAGTACATCTTATGTGATAATACGTTTTCAAAAAATAATGTATGAATTATACTATATATTTTTCTTGTTCTCTAATCATCAACATTATAAGAAATTGCATAAATCATAATAAAAATTCTTTATAAAATATATAATTAAAATACTGACCTATTATTATTCTCATGACTGTTAAAATAATATAAAGTAATAAAATACAAAAAATAATTTTATTATTTGTTATTGAATTTTGTTTATTAAAACATTACAAAGTTAGAATAAAAATACTCTATAAACTTTTATTACCGCAAAATATTTATTAATATAAATCATAAAAATTATGTTTTTTATTGCATTTTGAAAAAAAATTTTATTTGAACTAAAACGTTTAATTAAATTTTGTGTTCGATAACTATAAGTAGAGTTAAAAGATATCTAATAATAATACGATGATGATTTCTAATTACTAATCCTACATGCAGATTTCCAATAAATCAAATATCCGATTGGCTATTTTCTCATGCTAGTTGAGTGATCGTTATGATATGATATTTCGAAATTTAAACTAAGAATACTATCGTTTTATTAATTCAATATCTTTTGGATTTTAGTCGTTGTTTCATGTTTACTAGCAAAGTTGCATGAACACTTAATACATTACAGCTATATTTTCTATTTAAATTTTTTATACTGTAGCTCTGTGTTAAGACAGTATTTGTAAATAATCTTACATTACTCACGTATATAATATTATATCAATCTACAAACTTAATAAATTTAATAAATTTAAATATTTAATCGTTCATTAGTTTTTTATATCCGTCACTTAATAATTTAATATCTATTCAAAATGAAATATTCTATTTTTATACACTAAACTATTATTTATTTATATAATATGAGTATAATAAATATTAATGAAGTCACAATAAATTTAAAGCAAGCAATCGTTGAAAGTTTATCGCATATGATAGCTTATGAATTTCAATTAAATATATTAAAAAAATTGAGCTACAGTGTAATTATAATATATAAATAACAGACTAATCTATATAGTTTTAATGTTTCAGTTATAATTGGTACTGATTACAGTTCAATACACACTGATTTTTATAATATCTTACTTATTTATTTTCTATAAGTAAGTAAATAAAAGTGCATAATATATAAAATTATTACTCTATATTCTTTTTTAAATAGACTTTTCTTTTATTACATTTGTATTATACAACTAAAAATATTTTTATTTATTATGGACAATATTATGAATAATATTGTGACAACATTATGAATAATTATGTAAGTAAAGAAAACTTTTTTAATATTATTTACAATAAAAAATTAAAGAATATAGAAGTATTGCTCATAAAGTTATCGTAGACATCCAATATAATTTTACAGTTGCAAAAGCAATTATTGAAGAATATATTAAGCCAACCAGAAATAGAGAATTTTCATATATTGCATCTGCAATGCATCTACAATGTCAAAATGGTTATGAAGCAGATACTAATCATATTTGTATTGAAGGATTACTTAGAAAAAACCATGTTTTAACTGCTGTACATTATTTCGAAGGAATTCTAAGGAATGAAACTATAATAATCATCGGATCAATCAATATAAGGAATGGAATAATTTACAATATATTAAGGTGGATAACCTATAATGACAGGAATAATTACAGATAAATAGAAATTTAATTTAAAGTAAGTAACGTTGCTATTACCAATGTAATGTATTTTTTAAAAGAAATTGTTATATAGTACATATTTTATATAAAATACATGATACTTTAAAATATTGAAAAATATTCATCTCCGTTAATAATAATAATAAATAATAATAGAAATGTTACCATTCATGATAGACTTCTTTGTACTGCTGCAGATCCGTATGTATTTTTGGACTACGTAAATATTATTTCTTTTAATAAACATGCATATTTGTTATATTTAATAACTCCTTCAAAACTTTTTTAGCACATAAAAGCACGTATACACAGACATGCCCATAGACATTTGTACATGTACATATATAATTCGAAAGGAATTTTAAACAATTTATATTACATTACTTTTATAATCTTATTATTTAAATTCTTTTCAGCTATCTATATAAGTGTACAAACTACAATTTAAATATATAAATATATAAGTATATAAGCTATAATTTAAAAAATCACAAATATTATATTTAAAAATATATTCAGTACTCTTCATCTTTTCAAAGAAACTTCGAATACTTATATATTTAGTTATGTTATTAATATAACAATGTAGACATATTTAAATAAATATTATGTTACTTTCTAGAACAACAGTCTAGGTTCTCTTTTAAATTCAGGTAGAATTATAGGTGTCAATAAAGCAACTGCTCCATTGACAAAAAAATCCCGTCATCCAGATAAAGTTAACGTTCACAGTGGTGTTGATTACTATAGAAATTTTATTATAGATATTATATGTAATAATTTTATATGGTCTTGAAACTTAAATTTTAGAATGAATAATTGTATATATTCTAACAGAAATAATGTTTAGAAAAGAAGTATATTAAACAATTATAAAATAATTGTTTATAAATACAATAATAATTTATAAAAACAATTAAAATTAATTTTTATGTTAAATAAAATATATATAATCAGTTAATAAAATGACCCTACTTATTTATAATTACGCTTGATTTAAAAAACTAGTACAATGGAGAAATTTAATTATTAAATTTATTTTGAACGTGAATTATCAAATTTGTAGTAACTCAATTGTTTCACGTGTACTTCTTAAAATGGTCATATAATAAAATGCAAACCGAAAGCATCAATAGTAAAAAATATCATATAATTCGTTTTTATTTTAAGTACATTATTCTTTAACAGAAAAGTGTTCTCATAAGAAGTCATTTAAAGAATATATCCGACCAATAAAATTTAAATTGCATTAATATTTTTCATATAAATATTTCTATATATCAATTAATAGTGTTTCTCTATTTTTACTTATTTGCACTATATATTTTCAGTTTGATTTTTTAATTACAAAAAAAGAGTTATTAAGGTTTTGTTAAACTTCATTAAAATTTTATGTAATTAATATTTTTTCAACCCAGTTAAGAATCAGAAATAATACCCAATTTGAATGCTTTTTCATATAAGTTCTTCAAACTTCAGAGGCATTCATTAGCTAGTCAGTATATAAATACCAAATTTTATTAAAATTAAAATCTTTTGAATAAAATAACATAAACTAATTTGTATATAATATAAAAGTAAAAAAAATCAATAAACTAGTTTTTAAATATTCCGTAAATGAAGACACACAACACACATACACACAATGACGAAAGAGTTTTAAAAACATTGATAAAATTGTACAGTCGAAAACATAAAAATAGATAAAATTATGTAAATCTAATTAAACATTTACATTCAATAGAACAAAGCATTCATTACGTAAACTTGTGCTTATTAGAAATGTATAATAGACTTAAAAAAACATTTAACAGTACTAATAATGGATACTTAATTTAATTGAAGTAAAATTTAATGTATGTAATTTTGTTACCTTTATTAATTATAGGTCAAGATATCTAAAAGTTATTATTCTTAGAAATTAATTTTTAATACATAATGTATATAAACTTATTTAATCAGAAAAATTAACTTAAAAACTAATAAATATGATTCCTCTAAAGAATCATACTGTATTTATTGTCATTTTTAAATTTATCTAAATAAACTACTTTAGGCTTATATATTATTGAATACATTTATGAAAAGATAAAGTAGATATGACATGAAAATAGTCCCAATGTCCAAAATTATGCTATAAACAAGTCTTCATAAATTACTAAAATATTATTTTAATTAATAACATTAATTAATAATATTAATTAATAATATTAATAATATTAATAATATTAATTCATAATTACTAAAATATCATACTAATATTTACTAATATTTATATAATACAACCAAACTAAATAAAGAAATATCATTTGAAGTCTAGTACAGAAAAACCATTTTTTGGTTTTTAAAATAAATAGGAATAAGTTATTAACGCTAAATAAAAATTGCTTAATAGAAAACTTAATCTATACTAGATTAAAAATAAACTAACATATATATTATTGAAAAAATAAATAAATAATAAAAATTGAATAAAAATGATAAAATAAAAAATATAAACTAAAATGTACGAATGTATATTTTAAAAAATTAAAATAATAAAATAGTAATTAATAAATAAAATAATTGAATAATAATTAATAAATTTAATTAATACATAATAAAATAAAATATAATCTAGAATTTATTAAGCACTCACTGTCAATATTCAGACTCATATACTTACTAAGGTAGTAGCGATATTAACCTTCTTTTAGATTTCTCAGTATCACGTTTAGCCTTATCTTAAAAAACTCGATCCAAAGTGTCTGCACCCAAAACTAATTGACATCATTATTGGAATAAATTTATATGGATCAATTATCAAGCCTAACTTGATCAGGCACTCGCTTTAGTTTCTAATTGCTCACTTATTAATCTTTGTATAGAGAGTACTAAGCTAAAGCAAATTTTAAGAGTTACTGAAAATTAATCATCCGGCTATAATCATTTTGATTGCTAATAAATTAGACAAGATATTTAAAATATTGTCGACTCAAAAAGAAATAAGAAAACCATATTTCAAAGAGTATGAAAAACGTTTAACGACCCCTTATTCACGAGACTTATGTAGGTGCTGTATGTTATACCTCCTCTTAAGTTTTCAAATGTCTTAGGTAATTTTAGGTAATTCATACCAAATTTCCACAAAACTAAAGGGAGTTTCCAAAAATACTAAATATGCATTGCAATACACTCAGTTAAATCAAAAGTATCAACAACTCAACCATAACAAAATAATGTAATATTATTTAAAAATTATTTAATATCAGCATTTTTTCTTTTTACATTGGACTTAATTCTAATTGCTCAATAACTAAATTAAGAGTCGTTTTTAACAGGTACATCTCAAGTTCTTCAGCATATTCAATAAAATATCTCAAACATACAGGTACAAATATCATATCCGATAAGCAACTCAATCGAGTAGTCGATAGGCAACTCAATAATCATAGGCAACTCAAAAGACAGATAATTCTTTTCGCTATTATAACATATAGGAAAACTCTGCACAATTTTTAGCGATACAAACATTTTTACAACTTGCAAAAAATAAAGGCTCAAGGTATCCATTGATGGTTTGATGTATAACTGATGAAACTGCTCATGAGTCAACTCATTTCAGCTATGTGATTAGTCTTCCACTTGATAAATAGCGCTCAACCAATAAAGGCCAACAATCTCAGTTACGATTTGAAATGATAATAATTGGAATCTTATCTTAGAAGTAACCTTAACGACTCATTCTACTTCTTAACAGAATCAGTAGCTTACAATGAAAAATTATTAAAGCACCTCGTACTCTTAAAAGCTGTAGAAATATTTGATTCAAATGGTTTCGTCTTCCCAGTAGTGACTTGAACGAAAATACTAATAAGATTTTTGGTTACATCAATTTAATTGGGATGACTACTATACTCTCAAAGTGATAATTCATCCACTAATTATTACAATAATATTAGATACTTAAACAATAGCATACTCAGTACTTGCATTGACTGCAGACTATTTCGAAGTGTCAGCATCTCAACAATAAGATAAAAGTAGACTCATTATTTTTTATCATTGATGATCAATTTCTGTCATGTAAGAGTCTCATCGTTGCTAAAGAAGAACGGTATTACCTGAGTAATTATTCTTGAAGAAGTAATTACACTTCTCGCAAAACCAAACGCCAAATTTGCTTCTCTGCCTATCCGTTATGCAAATTTATCTCATTTATCATTAATAAATTGTAGAAAAATTCTAAAGAGCGATTTTATTTTTAAATCGGATTTCATCAACGACAACAAATGATGCCAATATATATATATTTTATTTAAAATAAATTTTATGAGCTCCAAAAAACTTTACAAAATTTTAAATTACGGCTGGAAAGTGCTTGAATGACTATTTAATAGAACTGCCGATTTAAGAAAATTTAGACGTATATTTAAATATTTCTATAATTTTATAAAGCCTTGCAAATTCTTTTCTTCAAAGATAATTGTAATAATGATTAATAACGGTACATAGAAAAAATATATTAGTATGTATATTAAAGGTATATATATATATATATTTAAAGCCTACAAATATAGTAGTAATAGAATTCACGAAGAATTCAATTAAATCATGGTGATGATTTTGAAATTATTTAAAAATTCTAGTATATGCATAAATAAAATACATGTAATTAAAAGATATATAAAAAATATAAGATATTGTGATTTAAGTTTGATAGAAATATTATTTATATGGAATTCAAATATAATTGTTTATTTGTAAATTTAAAAATTCAAATATATTTAGACGTACAGTATTTTCAAGAAATTTGGAACGAGTCATGCAATTTTTTTTATTTTAATAATCTGGTTTTTTTATTATTGAAAAGGAAAAACTTGCATTTTAAAAATAATTATTAGAAGTACATGCATATAGAAGAATTAAACATATATCGACTACTTAAAATAAAACATGAATAATATTAATTATATAGATTATTATTTACTATAACATATTAATTTGAAAATTGTTTTTCACAAGAGAAGTGTATCTAATGTCTAGACATAATAATTATTTAAGATAAACAAAGGGAAAATTATAATAATGAATAAATACTTACAGAAAGTTATTTACTTCATTTTTAAAATTTTGATATAGTTTTTAAATTACAAAAATAGTAAATGACATAACCATCTTATTAAATGTATTGCTAATGAATTACTTATAGTAAATTATTATAATATAATAATATATAATTTATTATTATTTCTACAACATACAATATCTCAACTGAGTTATTGAAGTTGATACGTAATAAGAAACAATTAGGAATAGTTAAACAGAATATTTAAGAATATTTCAGTACTGTTAATAGGTACTATATTCATAATATTTATATTGATACAAATAATATAAACCAAAATTTAGTCAATAACTTATAACTAGTCAATAATCTCGTAGATTTTAATGAAATGAATCTTTTGAAACATAATGAATAAATAAATCATAACTAATTCAATTTAATATTATAATCATATGTTCTGTTATGTATCAATGTAAGTACGTATCATCATATGTATCAATCATAAGCTACTATATTTTATTAGCACTTGAAAGGAACTTCTTTTAAGCTCACGGAAGTATTTCATCACGTACGAATAATTAATTTAATTAATCTTGCCAGGATTAGTTTTGTGATAAATTTTATACATAATATATTTATAAGTAATATACAACACTTATATTTTGACTTATATGGACCTTATATTTTGTTTACAATATAGGTGTTCAAAGTAGAGAGGGTTATATGTGCCAACATAAATATATGTATATAATTTCTTTTATATATATCATGCATGACGTAAATATCATTATGTCTGGTACCATAAAAGAAAGTATCCCTTTCTACAGAGAGGCCGAAGTTTTAAATGTGCTATGCATTATAATAATATGCTCTAGTTCGTGCACGCAAGAAAATTCCAACTATCCTTAATAACGATAGTGTCATAAATAGTTTTTACAAATTCTAGTTGGCGAGGACTAAACAAGGTATTTGAATAATAATATTTCAATTAATATATAATTCATCAGTTATAATTATCTTCATTTCTAAAGCTAAATCATCATATTTATTTTAAATTTTAAACATTACTTATTTATATGACTTGAACATAAATTGAAGCGTTTTTAATAAGACACTCGTTATATAGATTAAATTATACGATCTGGAAGTCTTTTATTAAAAATACATTCCTGTGAAACTGGTAGATGGTAGCAACTATTATTCAGTATATTCTCAAGGAATGATATTAATTTATTTATCAATGAAAAATGAAATTTACACCGTTTTTTAAGTAAATAATTACTACTATCTGTAGATAATCTTTGATTATGTTTAATACTCCATACATAATAATGTTCAACTCCGTTAATATTTTTTCTTTCATTGCGTAATAATCCTACGTAGGGTATCATGATTTGTTCGTTTATTCAATTTCTAGGATAATTAGTATACTATCTGCCATGATACATTAGCTTACTTTAAAATATAGAAAATTTTCATTTTATCGTTAAATGTTTATGTTTTTATTGAAATCCATGTTATAATAAATAATTTAAAACTTTTACTCGGTAGCTCTAATATAGACCATTATAATATAAAAATCAAACTTCGTATAATTAGAAATATCTACGATAAAAATCCTCGATACCCCCAAACATCAAATTATAATCAATATTAAGCTGAAGTGACATCGTCAAACATAATATTATAGATACAAAAATAAATTATATATGTGCTATATAAATTGAAGATAGATTTTTTCTCACGCCAAAATAAGAAAAATGAGTTTTAAAAGTTTTATTCAAATGGTACATTAACTGGTATTAATTGGACATTGTTACTTACCAAAATAGACTTATATGGACTTAGTTGGTGTATATATGCATTAAAAACAAAATTATAATTTCTTTTTTTCTCTCTTCCTTATTGCTCTTCCTCTATTTCTCACACTCTTTGCTTATTCCTTCATTCTTTTATCATTATTAATTACATATTTAATAGGTAACGTCAATCAGATACATAAATAAGATTTTTTTTTTATTATACAAACATAATGTGTCGACAATAAAAATTTTAATATATTTACTTTATATACTTTTAACCATTTTTATGGTTAAGTTATAACAAATGTAAGATTAAAATTGTAGTTAAAAATTTATTTTCAATTGTTCTAAAGATGCAACAGAAACGTATTTAAAGTACTTGCTAACAGGTGTTAATAACTCTAGTAATATATAAAATGCTACTTTTAATGTTTGATAAATAATGTTTTAATGTTGGATAAATAATGTTTTAATGTTTGATAAATAATGTTTTAATGTTTGATAAATAATGTTTTAATGTTTGATAAATAATGTTTTAATGTTTGATAAATAATGTTTTAATGTTTGATAAATAATGTTTTAATGTTTTTAATATTTTCATAATTTTTACATGTTCAACGTGCAATGCAAAATTTATGTATTTCTTGGTGTATGTATAATATTTTGTAAATATAAAAATATGAAATAAATCAGTGAATAGTGTGATTTTAGTCCAATGATTTTTGTATTTAAACAAATTTTATCTATTAGATAATCCATATAAGTTCGCCAAAACTTTGGTTGATTGTTATGTTCAACGAGCAGAAGTAGGAGAATTTCCATTAATAGTATCTATTATATATATGGATCCCGAATATACCAAACCTAAAAATGATCATATTTGTACTAGAGCACTCATCACAAATAGCCATATTTTAACTGCTCTCCGTTGTTTCGAAAATAGATTATATATGAAACTGCAATCGTTATTGGATCAACTAATTTATTAAATGATAAATTTGCTATATTTCCTGATATAAGTTTTGATGAGTTGGGTGAATATATTAGTTTTAAAGGTAAATTAATTCTTAAAGTTTTATAAAGCTTTGTATAAAAAATGCTTCTATCAAATGAATCATAAGAAAATTATATTATAAAGTTAATAATTTTAGAATTAAATTTAAAATTCTTTTAACTGGTTCAGAAGTAAATACCTAAATTAATTTAGATGATTTTTGGCACCTAATAACTTTAAAATTATATGGATATGATGCAGTTCTAGCAGATTGGGGTAAATTACTAAGTAACGTAATTCTTAAAGTTATAATTATTTTTCTCTTAAATAATTTGTTCTAACTTTTTTATATTAATAAATTATATTCATCTTAATATTAGCAAAGAATTTATAAATTATACTACTTTTTAGAGTGATAGTGGTGGCCTGCTTATATCTATGAACATGATTGTATGTTTTAGTAAAGCAACATTTATACTATTATCGGATCAACCTATCCATCTGCAAAAAGTTAATATCCATACTGGTATTATTTCTATAGACATTTTATATTAGATGTTAATTTTGCTTAGCATTGAATCGTGAATTTTATAAAGAAAAACCATGTGTATTTCAGTCAAATTATAATACAGAATAAAATTTCATATTTATTTTCATTTCTTAATAATGAAGTCTATAATAATAGTAATATTATTTAAAGTTATCCAATTACTATAAAATGAATTACCCTTTAAAATATATTAATGAACATATAATACATAATGTTTATTAAGGAATAATTACTGCAAAGATTCTGTAGTTTCAAAATATCACATATATTTTAAATATAAATATGTAAAATATAAAATTTAGGTTAAACATCTATTCCATTTAGTAGACTCAAAATTATCTTAAAACTATACCACCTCACACATGTTTTATTACAAAAATTGATAAACTCGAAATTTAGAGTTTGTTTAAAATTTTATCTTTATACTTAATTTGTTAAGTGTACTTAACAAATCTACTTCATTACTTTCACAACATAGAAAGATTAAAATTTTCGAATTATATAATTAAACGAAATTAATTTTATCATATTTATTTATTAATATTACTTTATCAATTAAATAGTTTCGCATCAAATGCATGCAAATTTTATACAAACTTAAAAATGTTAATAATGATACAAGTGTTAATTCAATGTTAGTTTATTAATATTTCCACTATTGATACTTTAGATAAATAATATGAACTAGACATGGAATATAACAGTGCAATCTACCTATGATATGATAGATAACAATGTTTAATAATTTATTAAAATAATTAAAATTTATGTATCAAATTTAAAGTATCATTGATGTAGAAAAAATAAATGTTGTATAATGTATTATTAATTTTTTTTAAATTAAATATTATATTTAAAATTAATTATTAATTAATTTTTTTTAAAAAATTAATAATAAATATATTTTTCTATTTAAATGATTAGCGTTTTTATTATTATTAATGATCTTTTTTTAATTACAAACTCAAATTAAAGTTAAATAATTATTTATAATATTACTATATTCTCGTAATCTATTATATTAATCTATTATATTATTTGTAAAAACTAAATTGTTTACATTTACAAAGTAGATAAATAATATACATAAATATGTCATTAAATATTATTATTATTATTTATAAAATCAGCTTTTATCTTTTAAAGAGAAATTAATCGATATACGGATTAGTCCATGGTAATAAATGACAGCTCAATTAACTCGAACTTCAACGAATTTGATAAAGATATTTAATAGAATAATCGATGTTAAACATTTTTGCACTTCGGTTCAGAATTAAAAGTTTAAGTTTTATTTCTGATTTTGAATCACTTTTTTTATTTAATGGTATTTAAAAAATTTGCTTTTTTTCTTACTTCAAGTTTATGTTAACAAGAAAGCTAAACTGAATTTTATAAACAATTAGTGATCATAATGAAAAATGATTTCGTATCATAAAATGAGAACTGAAATGTTTCCAAATTCAAAATTTAAAGAATCAAGAGACAAAATAATGTTATCCCGATGAAAGTAACTAATGAATATAACATGCATAAAGGGACAGTAGCTATTGAACCTGTAGTACTATATGTGATATCTAAAATCAATATTTATCATATAAAATGGAAGCAACGTTTCTAATGTTTTAAGGAAATATTCTTTTAGATAGAAAATAAACCAAAATAGTATCAATAGAAAAATTGCAATGATATTGAGAATATTGGAAAATTATAGATTACTGAATTTATTAATAAAAATAGACTCTAATTTTTATTAGAAATAAGATAATCATTAATAATTCACATAAAATGTGCAAGAATTTTTGTACTTAATAACAATCAAAGAGTAGTCATACAAAATTTAGTTCACAGAGTATTACTAGTAGTATTAATGTATATAAACAATGCCCAACTCACATAAAATTTGATAAAAATAATTTTAACGTTGTCAATTAGCAAACATAAATCTCACTTTATTTGCCAATGACAGTTGTTTAAAGATCTCATTATAATTACACTAATTTTAAATGATATTTTAATAACAATAAAAGATTATAAAAGAAAATAAATAAAATAATAAAATATGACTCGAACTCATCAATCCTTATATTAATTATCAAGATTTAAATAACTGTAAGAAGAAAAGTGAATTTATGCGCCCAATGACGCATACGTTTACTATTCTAAATAAAATAATAAACGTTTAATATTTAACCAAAAATTATATACAAAGCCATACTGATAGTTAAGTAAAGAAAACTAAAATATAAAGTGACGAGGTGCTTAAAATATTGTATTGAAAAGGATCATTTTATATCTATCAAATGTGCCTGTAACTTCTACTAATACGAAATTTGTAAGTAGTGTTAAAAAGTAGAGAAGGTTAGTATGTTTAAAATTACAAGCCTTTTCCTAAGTAATTTTGTTGTGTTACTCAATACAATCATTTTAAGTTCTCATTACAGTATTAATTAATAATCAATAATTACTGCTATTCATACATTTATAAACAAAATACATATTTCTTTACAGTGGTGCTAATTTTAATTGATAGACACTAAGAATTGAATGAAACAATAAGTTAACAAAGATGTTGTTACATTTCATAAAATAGGATGAATTAAAGCTCTTGTAATTAAAAAACAAAATATTATTGAAAATCACGTTATAGCAGAGTTTATTTAGCTCTACAAATTTACGATTTTGTTTCAGTAGCAGAAAATATTACAATAAACAATTAAATAAATACTAAGAAATGTAAAATATTTTTAAAAATATGCAGTTAAAAGAAACAATAAAGTTTTAATGATTAAGCAGACTATAGATATTATTCAGAAAAATTCTGAAAATCTCAAAATCAAATCATGATAATCCAATAAATAATATTAATAGTAGTAAAAATTAATATGATTTTGTAAAATATAGTAAACATTTAAATAAGTAACTATATCAATATAAAAATAACTCAATAACAGGACATATATAACATAGATATGTTGAATCCAAAAAATATTATAAAATTTAATACGTAGGATATAGGATATAATATTAAATTAGTATATAAAATATAAATAGTAAACTTGGATAAATAATGATAATTACATGTAAACAATAGATATTATTATAATAATATTTAATTACAAATCATAATTACAGATTATTTTTAATTTTAACAAAATATAATAGTGAAATACAATCATTCTGAAGTAATAAATTAAATTGCATAATTGTCTTTTCGTGTATTATAAATTTAATAATTTTTATAAAATTTTCAATTAATTTTACAGTTTGAACAGCATAATGCAGCAATAATATAAATAAATAAGAAATGGAACTGCTTGACTGAAGTAGACTTTCATAGTTAAATTTTTTTAGTATAATTTTATTCTTTTGATAATTTTAAAATGCTCTTCAAAAATTATATTTATGTTTGTCAATGTATAATATTTTGTAAGTAAAAATATTTTTTGAATTTACATTAAATAATATATTCATTCTATTTCAATTATTATACAAATATTATATTTTAGGTACTCAATGTATTTTTGAAAATGCGAAAGCCATGATTGGAGTAAATGTCCGAAAAGCAAACATAAATGAATTCCCTTTTGTTGTGTCTATTATGCGTACTAATCTGTGGAATCCTGTATCAGAAATGAATCATATATGTACAGGATCACTTATTTCATTAAGAGACATTTTAACTTTCGAATACTGTTTAGAAAATGAAAGGAATGGTATTCATATAGTCGCTGAATCAGTTGATTTAAGGGTTGGTGTAAAGTATTATATTTTCTGGTGGATCACATATAATGAGTGGACTAGGAAACAAAAAACGTTTATTGAATATCAAGAAAATGACATAGCAATTACCAGGGTAAGTTAAAATTTAAAATAATATTCATTATGTTCAAACTAAATGGATGGATATTTTATAAAAAATCGCTAATCTATTAAAATCAAAAAATTATAATCTATTCTAATAAATTGTTGTATAATAATAAATTAGAAAAGAAATTAATTATATTGAAACAACTTTGAATATAAAATTTACTTTAAAAATAATTAATATTTACTAATATTAAAATGCTAAATTAACTTAAAAATACTAATTAAAATTATTTTAGTTACAAAAATCCGTTTCTAATCAAATTACTCCAGGGATAATTTCAAGTGCATCAAGTGCCGATTTTGTCGGAATGGACGTTGTGATGGTAGGATGGGGTGTATCTAATAATGGTTTAATTTCAAATACCATGGAGGCCGTTAATGTAACAGTTGAAACGACCACTCAGTGTATCAATAAAATCGAACAAATCATTAAAAGAAATGTTGTATTTAATTCAAGATTATTATGTACATTTGCAAATCCTTATGGATTAATACAAACTGTAAGTATTTTTTAATATTAATCTGATATATGCTGATATACTATAAAGTATTTTCTTAATGCTAAAAGAATAAATATATGCATTAATTATTGATTATAGGCATGTTATTTGAAATATTGCAAATTAAAATTAGAAGTTTCGTATTTTTCCTACAGATCAATTAACCTATGAATGAAACTAAAAATTACTTTTTTAATAGTACGAAAAACTTAAAAAAATTAAATTTTATTATCTTTCCGAAAACTATAAACATATAACTAACCCCATCAGTTCGAACTTTATGTAAATAAGAAAAATAATTATTTATGACAAATAAATATATTTAACATATAAAAAATTTTATTTTAATGAGAAAATAACATGGAAATAGGATTAAATAACTACAAATAAATTAATGTTTAGAAATGAATGAATTACAATATCATAAATTATTATGATATTGTATATTTTAATAGATTAATTTTAAAAAATTAAGTTTCTCATACAAAATTAATATCAAATTCTTATAAGCCTATAGACGTCATATATAAAAATAATACTTTTGGCAAAATCAAACTTATATTCCTTTGTTTTTTATAAAGTTGCTTAAATACTTATGATTAAAAGCATTGTTAAATAAGTTTCAAAAATGATTTTAAAAAATGTAGAAAAAGATATTTGTTATCATCTATAACAACCATATTCATAAATGTTTGTTGTTTAAATCTCTAAAGATAACTATTACGAAGATATTACCTTAGCATAGTTTGAATAGATTTAAGATAAATCTTCTATTTATATTATTTATAAATTTGTAATAATTTCAATAATAATTTCAAATTAAAAATAAAATTAGCTCAGAAAAAATTAATTAGCACATGAGTACTTCTTTTTATAATTATTAAAATATGTTTAATTTGGATTTAAATATTAGATCCTACAATTGGTTTTATTTTTTTAGGGTGATCGTGGAGGTCCGCTTATATATAGGGGAACAATTATAGCTGTTAATAGATCAGTAAGTCCAATTACCACAGGAAACGATTATTCAAAAAAAGTAAACCTTCATTTGAGTATTGAATACTATAGAGCATTTATTACAGATGTAAAAACTACTTATAGATAAGGTAATGAATTATAATAAAAGAAAATACGTTTATTAAATAAAAACTAGAACGTATAATAAATAAATAAATTTGTTTTATTTATCTACTTCTAGAATTAAGTCTTTAAATATCTTGGTTACATATATATAACTTTAGATATTGAGCACATGAAATTAATATGTTTAAATTACGAAATACTTTTAGATGCCTTTGTAATTAGTCCATGAATATGTATAACTTCACATTATAGAACTTTATTTATAGTAAGTTCTATAAATTAATGGTTGTAATGTTAGAATAATCTGCTAGATATTAATATGATTCGTTTAAATTACTTTAAATTCAAATGTTTAAACAATTGTAAAAGTTAAAATATAATACAAAAGCGGTGAAGAATGAAATTTATTGTTTATAGAGCATATATTTTATAGTATTTAACTTTAAATTAGCAAATAAGATACTTAAATTCATTAATATTAAATCTATTAAAAATAAGTAAAGTTAAGTTTTTTTAATTGAAATATCACAAATAATCTGAACTTCTAAGATTTTTACTGAAACCTATATTATTATAAAAGAAAATAGCGTATATATATTTACTTTATCATTTATCAGCGATTTTCGTTAAAAATTTTCATTCATTTAAAAAAAATGTGCATAATACAATTTTTAAAACTGACAATTTTATTAAATTTATATAATGAAAAAAAGTAACTAAATATTTTTTGAAACATTTCAGAAATTTATTAATCTTTAATTTTCAATAATAATATTTAATATTCGTTAAAAATTTTTAAAAACCAATTTCCAAATATACGTAAGTAAGCTATTCGACTCTAGAATACTTAACACCCATAATTGGTCAATCGATACTCAAAACGCGCTAATTCCACATTAACAGTCGCAACATAAAAATAATCCATGATTTAAATAAGTAATTAATATTAGGGTTAATAAGTATTCATCTATATAAGAAGTAACTAATGATTTTTCTTTCTCTTCATAATTCTTAGAATAATTTAAAAGTCGTACATTTTATTCGTTTCTAACTCTATCCCTTAGATTAGTGCAATATTCGAATTAGATCAGAATAATACATAATAATATATGTATAATATATTATAATGATTTTTCTTTAATTTTTCATCGAAAAGATTTGCTTATAATTTATTTTATTAAATTTCAAATTTTCGTATAAAAGTAAAAAGATAGTATTTCTAAGGTAAATAAAAGGAATTATACATATTACTATTTGTGATGTCAGAACATATCAATCATGATTACTGGTCATAGGAAAGATATGATATTTGCGAATACATAAGCCAAAATTAAATGCAGTACAACCCAAAATTAATGATAGTAGGAGAAAAAAAAGTTGAACTAAAATTAAAAGCTGCAGTTAACGTTGATTAAGATGCAGTCCATATTTAAAATTATTAAATGTAATACGTGACCATTAAAAGTACATTCCACGAATAAATTATTATAGTTAAAATTTTGGTTTAACTTTAGTTTCTAAATTTATATTATGATTTAAAATACATTAACAATATACTTGGTTCTTTAAATTGCCAAACAAAAATACTTTAAGTGTTTTGTTTATAAAATTAATATATTAGTATTTAATATCAATAATTGAAATTAAATATTTCTTACATTGCTTTATTTATAATAAAGCAATTATATTTTATTTTATAAATATAATATTTATAAATATAATTTTATTTAATTTTATATACTAATATAATAACAAGTTTATATGAATTTTTATTTCCACAAAATTATTTTTGTTATTCAATATATACGTTTACTGTAATCTAATGTTAAAATTTTTAATAAACGCTTTAAAAATATTAAAATTGTATAAAAAAACCTTTTACAACATTTATTCAAACTGCAAATGACAGCATAATGTAATATTATGCAATTAAAATAATCTTATATTTTTGTTCATAATAATTTCACTATACATCCAAATTTTACATAAAATTTAATTGACTTATAGTTTTATATTATATTTTTAAAAAAACTCAATTTTAAGAATCTTAAAATTTTATATATTATGAAATATAAGTTGACAAAGAATTTGTTCCCTATCTTCTAAAATATCAAATTGAAGCAATTTTTGGAATAATGCTTTTGTGCTTACCAGTAAATATGAATAAATATAAAATTATAGTATTACGTTTCTAAACAAACAAATACATATTAAAAATATTTATAATTTATAACGATTAAAATCTAATAAAATTATGTAGAACACATTTTACAACTGTGTTCTAATTTATAAAATTTATATAATCTAAATCTTGCATTATTAAAAAATAGAGTAAAAAATATATACCTAGGTTGCCTAGGGCTATAAAATATTAACGATTATTTATTCTTTTCTTAAAATTTAATACATTTCAGTTTATAAAAGAACATATGAATATTTTTATCAAAAAAATATCATATTTATATATATATATTATTCAAATATAACTTATCTTTTAATGACCTGCAATAAAGTTTATGATGTAAAAAGTGCAAAACATTATTTTTCTAATTGAAAACAAAGTTGAATTACTAGGAAATTAATACAGTATTATTGTATCGTCTTACATTTTTAACATAATGCTCAAATTTTATACTTTTCTGAATATATATCTAATAAGTTGTAAGTTATTATAAAATTATTTCAATCTTTTTGAAAAGTAAAAACTTTCAACAAGAAAGTACATGTAATTAATAGTTAATTTCATGCTATATAAGTAATGAATAGGCTAAAATTTACTCATTATTATACAAGTGTCTTAAATATGTACCTTTTATTTTATATCCAAGTTAGTTATAAATATATATATATATAAGTGAACAAAAATTATTCTCTTTTGTCTAAGCGCAAGACAGTTATATATATTCGTTTCATCTTTTTCTTTTTTTAAAAGAACGTTTGAAAATGAATGAGCGTTTGAAATGGATATATGCGTTCTTATAAAATATAGCTTAAAATACATCGAATGTTATATCTAATATACTATTGTTAAAATTAATTTTTTTCTTATTTCCAATCTTAACAACTTTTAAAAAGATAAAAAATGATTATTTAAGCAAAGACAAAGAATATAATATTCTACGTGATACATGGAAATAATTTATTTACTTTTAACATACTCATTAACATTTTGAACATAAAATAAGTTATGAAATTTTACCACAAATTATGAAACTTTCATAAACGCTTCTTGGCATTGCTTAAAAAATAACCAAAGAGTATTAAATCATAAATGAATATATAATTCGAGGTTACGTCATTGCATTATATCTTACAATGAGAAAGAGTGCATATAAAAAAATAAAAACTCAATTTAATATAAATTTGTAAGTGAATTATCTTACTCTTTTATCTCGTCTTTACTTCAAATAATTTCGACAATAATTTATAATATTTGAAAATTTTATATAATTAAATAAAAGTATTTGTAAAAAAACAATTATATTTACAAAAGCACTATTCGTTAAAATTTCATCGTAATTGTATAGTAAAGCTTATTCGTATTTTTCTAGATTTAATAATAAAATACTACTCAAATAAAATAAAAGAATAAAATAAAATAACACTATGATAAAATGGTAACCCTCTTATGAGATAGAACATAGATGATTTACCATTAAAAAAACTAAATAAAATTAACTAAAAAAAAAAACTAAAAATGTTGATCCTAATTATATTATGTTAAAAAATTTTTGGAAAAAACAAATTTAATATGAAAAAATAAAATTATTATTTATGGAATATATGACTATTGTACAAATTTTCTTATTAAATCTCCTATTAAATTGTTTAAGACTATTACTTTGGTAATATTGTCATTCTGTTCAAATAAAACTTGGATTATTTAGGTAATCAATACAACTATACGCACACAAAACCTATAATCGGAGAAAATGTTAGACAAGCAAGAGACAATGAATTTCCTTTTGTTGTATCTCTTATGCGAATTAATACGAACTTAAATTTACCTGAACAAAATCATATCTGTACAGGATCACTTATTTCAAAGAAAGATGTTTTAACTGCTGAGCATTGTTTAGAAAATGAACAACAATTTGGTTTGGTAATATTACTTGGATCAATAAACTTAAGGCTATGTACGAGATACTATATTTTCTGGTGGAAAACATTTAATAATTGGAGCGAAATTAGACATTATGTTCTTGAATTCCTTATAAATGATATTGCTATTATAAGGGTAAATTGTATTCTGCAAGTATTTTTATATTTTTTGAGGGGAAACATATATTACATTAAAATAAAATAATTCTTCAAAATAATGTGAATTTACTTTAGCACAAGTTAATTTTAACGTATTCTAGTTAATTTCACAGGTGCCTGATACAATTGCTCCAGGAGTAATTACAAATTTGTCAGATTCCATGTTTTACGGATTAGAATCTGAGATAGCAGGATGGGGTGTGACGAATACTGGTGTCAATCCTAAAATTTTGCGAACGGCTAATTTGATCGTCCTCTCGAACGATGAATGTGAAAAAATTATTTTCGGACTCGTCGGAGAAGTTCATCATATTGATAAAAGATTCTTCTGTTCTCGTACACATCCATATGTACAAATACATAAAGTTAGTATAGATTTTCTTTTTATAATTAGAAATCACTTTAAAATTATACATTTTATTGTAATGTTCTACTTTTGGTAATAAACATGCTTACATATAAAAATTAAAAAAAAATTGTTTATTATTATGTAAATAATAAGCATTAATTCCATCTTTCAGAAAATAATAATAAATAGAACATTATAAATATTGATTTAAAGTAATGCAAGGAAATAATGAGTTTTTTCGTAATATTAGCTATGTAATCATGTATAAAAGATTTCAATCAGTAAATTTTTGAATTTTTCTATTACTTATGCCTTTGAGAAACTATACTTATAACGTACACTAAATTTTTCTTGATACTATTACATTTAGGGTGACAGTGGTGGTCCAATTATACATATGGGAAAAATCATAGGCATCAATAAATCAATAATACCTTTTCCGCATATAGAATTTCATCCAGAAAAAGTAAATATCCACATTGGTATGGAATTTTATAGATCATTTATATTCGATGTAAAAAGAAATTTTTAAATATTTTATTCATTCTAACAATTAATAATTATATTTATTTACATATAATAGCAATTCATAATATTAACATTTCAAATTAATTAGATCCTGGCGAATGAATTTCACATAAATACATTAAATTAGTTTCTTTATTATAATAAAAATAACATATTATAACAAATACAATGAAAATTATTTTGCTTACTTATTAATATCTTTCTTGTAACTTCGAAAAATATTAAATATATAGAATGTCAACTATTATGCATTTTTAAACAAAAATCTAGATAAACTGCAGTGTAAAAATAACATTTTTGCTCTATAATACACTATCAGTTCATAATATTTCTTATTATAAGTTCTTAAACGAAATAATACATATATAACTATACTTAACTAAAAATTATATGTTTCTATAATTGGATAAAATTATATTGTAATGAAAATCCATCAATTTTATGGAATCTAATAAATAAAATATACTTTCTTTATTGCAATGAAATATATACTATTTAAAACAGTAAATACTTTAATAGTAAATATTAGAGGTTCAAATGTATAATAAAAATTAAATAATAATGGTAGTTGTAAACATTTTTAATGTAGAAAATTTTAATAAAATAATATTCGCTGTTAACTGTTTACATTGAATCTTTCTATTACGTATAATTATATTATAAAGAAATCAATATATCTTTTTTAAACACTGTGCTTCAAAGAAGTTTCAAGTTTTTAAAGTTACTCTATTAGTGAAGATTATGTTACAGTATACCACTGTAGGAGAATGTATTCGAACACAATTAATGTAAAATAATTTTTTTAAATACATTATAAAAAGTTAGAACATATACCTATTGCATTAAAGTTTATTTGTATAACAAGTTTATAAATTATTTATATAAATTTTTAAATATTAATAATTTTCAATATTTTTCAAAAATTATTTTTGTCATTATTCGATTGATCGACACCGTTCACGCAATGATTTATATACTGTTCTATTGACGATAACCATTTTGATATTTAGAAAGATTTTCCAAAAAATAACCAATATTAGAAATGTGTAACTTCGAAAAATGATTCTTTTCGACTTTTAGGGTAATATGTTCCACTGGAGAAATCGACTAAAATTAGGGTTAATCGGGAAGTCGGATGGATAATGAATGAGTGTGATCGACGCTCGTAATATGACCGAATAAACCCTCATCTATCAAGAACCTATCAACGACCGACAAACGCCGCTAGAAAGGTGGTTCTTGATTAATACTTTTTTCGTTAAGGGAGTGTGCCGTAGTCCTTCCGCTTGCAAGATATCACCGCTTTTACACGTAATATATACGCATAAGAGCGCATATAAAGACCGGACTAATGGTCTTTCTTTCGGGCCCTTTATTATCTTCTGGTCCGCTCCAGATATGCGTATTTAAATAAATAGATTTTACGAGTTCCATCCCAAGTTGAAGACCTCGAGTTAATTTTTATTTTATGGATTTCTCTCGCTACTACAGCTACACGCACATTTGTATTCTTTATTGCACGGGTGGTCAATGCATCCATTGTACGTTTTTGTGGTTCAGTTACCATTTAATGATTAGATTTGAATTTTGTCCAGTCTTAAGATTTTGAAAAAATCATTGTTTGAGTTATAAGTTTCACAGCTCATTATAATTAATTTTATGTTTAATTTTCTCATAACTATAAAATTATTATCGTATTGTACGTTCACAATAATTTAGAAAGAAAATTATCAAAACAAGTTAAGCAGATGATTAATGTTACATTAAAAAATTTGTTTCAGAACATAAATGAAAATAATTTTATAAAAATATTCTTATAGAGAATTGAACTATATTGTAATTTATATATGTGTATGCATTTATATAATAAAATATATATGTGTATTTATATATATTTGAATATTGGACGCGAAATCTTTACTAAACTTCCTTTTAACTGTAGTTATTTATTTTAAAATGAAATGAAAATTAAAAGTTAATGATTGAATGGCAAATTTATTAAAATTCTTAGTATTATCTTAATTAAAAATTAATTTTAAATAATTAATCAATTTAATTTGAAAGAAAAATAAGTAATTAAAAAATGAAAAAAATTACGAAAGATATGAACGTGATAATTCTAAATACTAGTTTTTATTAAATTCATTAGGTACATATTTTTTAAATGATATCCTTATCGTTTACTAAAAATAATATGGAATCATTATTTACAAACAAACAAAAATAAAAATTTTGTATAATTAAAGAAAAAAAATTAACATTATTGTATCAATTATATTAGACTGATAATTAAATATAAATTTGCCATTTGAGAGATTTAAAAAGTAAAAGCATATTTTCCATAAAATCTAGGCGTATCTAATATACAGCCCTGATATTTTGACAAGAAACGACCGGATATATTTACAGACATATTAAATCATTCCAACCCTTCACACATATTACACAGCTACCGATTCTTAATGACATTTTCACTTCGATTTTTGTTCTTTTTTTAATCACGGAAACAGTCCAATTGACGGACTCAGTGTCAAAAATTAAATAACGAAGTTAACGTGACCTTCTCTAAAGCAAATACAGTTGAGGTTTTGCTTCGGCTAACCTTAAAGGGTTTAACCAAGCGTTCACGCCTTCCACACGTGATCAACATATTTTCACCACGTTATGTTTTACGTTTATTGGAATTTCCAATATCATATAAACAACTCTTAATTTTCATATAATTATATTTATATTCAGGGAAAAGATTTTTTTATATAATCGATGTCATTACTGTTTGCAAATCATTTTTTAATAAAAAGTAATTGATTTTTTATGGAATTAACTTTCTACAACTTACTCTTTAATTTACTGATTTTTACATGATATATTTATTAATCTGTAAGTTATGAAATTTCTTAAAGTAATTTTTATATTTTTATGAATTAAATTTTTATTTTTTTGCAAGTTTTTATTTTTATAGTTATTTAATTTTAAGTTTTAGGCACAATACAATTTTATTACCAAATAAAATTCAATTTAAGTGAGTAAATAAATATTTAAATTTAATATTATAATTAGTATAAATATGAAGCAAAATATAATTCATAGTTTGAAGCAACAGAAATAACTGTGTGTACATAATACAGATATTACGAAATATAAAAGGCTCATGCATTTGAACAACCGCTCCATTAGCGAATTTAATGCCGCCCTCAGACAAAATCTGGTATTACAGTTTCTCTGTATTCATATACTGATCAAAGGAAGAGTGATCCTACTCATTCTCGTAAGATATAAAAATTCTCATGATATTTTCCAAAGAAGCAGCAACTAAAAGGAGAGTTTTCCACGAAGACTATAGTGAATTCTCGAGTGATCATCCGCATGAGCGCTTGCAAACGGACACGTCTATTTCTTCTCTTACTTCTACTTGCGGGAAATATCGTCTTCTGCTCACTTAGCATGAGGAAAAATGGAGGGAAAAAGCTGAAAAAACTGAAAGAAATCTGGCCTGCGGGCGAAAGGATTGCACTGTTTGGCTCCGTTGGACCATGTGAACGATTTGTTACGTACACACACGGGTCTTTTTAGATTAAAATCTCCTTTCGAACGATGAGATCTCTCTAAATTCTCTGGCTTGAAAATTGATCTATTTTCAATGATAGCTGATCTAGATGTGTGTGTGTGTATGTGTGTGTGTGTATGTGTATGTGTGTTGATTTTTTTAAAGCACTTTGAGTATCGAATGTATTGGCTTAAAATGGGCTTTGAATCGATAAGAATCCTAATTCTTAATCCTTTTTCGTTGATGCGAGCAAAATATGTATAATGATATACTAAAATTTTCGAAAATGTCTATTCCATGTGAATACTTATATATCCATAATATTATTATGTTTGAAACTCAAGGCGAACTTAATAAATACGTTAGATTTTTTCGATAATACGTCAGAATTTTTTCTTACCTGCAATGTTACAAATAAAATAATTGCCGAGATAATCTAAATCAAAGAAACAACTACAATTATCTTGGGCAATTTAAAATAAAAATTTTTTTAGTTATTACTAAGTAAAATATTGTAATAAATTACAAATACAAAAAATGAAAATATATGATTATAAAGTAATGTTATTGTGTCTTTATTTAATTTTGTATATATTTACTGAAATTTTATATAGTATAAATAATGTTTAGTTGTATAATTATTTAAAACATTATTTATAATTATAATAACCCAAGCTTATGCTAATATAATAATCGTAGATATAAATATATTTTACGATTTGCAAAAAGAAATTTTATTGTGTTTTTCATTTCAAAATAGACAATAGTAAAAAAATGCTAGAAAATGTAATATTAAGACTTTTTAACTGAATAAAACTTGCTTTACAAGTAAATAAATAAGTAAGTTTTCCCTTCATCTGTTCCTTGAGGCAATAAATAATATTTATAAACTAAGTGTATGGTTAAGTTGATTACAATATAAGTGTTCTATGAATTGGTAGATGATCATTACGGATTCTCATTGTTTATTAAATTTTCTAATCTCTTAGAGTATTATCTAGCCTATATAAAAAAAGAAAAAGGGACTCACACAAACTAACTCACGTAGTATCTACGCACATAATAACTACACCACATAGTACTCGCCATCCGCAAAAGGCTTTGGCATTCGGTCGCACTTACAATCGTTGCAGCTCGTGTCTCTCTAATCTAATTAACATTGAAAGCCGAGCTCCCCATTATTCAACATTAATTAAAACATTTCCCTTAGCGCAGGGCTTTTACTTTGCCTGATGCGATCGAAAAAAGTGCAGCTGTATTCCGACTACAGATAGGTCGCTTTTTCGTACAGATGCCCTTTGCAATGCAGACAAAGTTCTTTTCTCCTTTGCCTGGCACGTGCCACTACGTAGTTCCATACCGAAAATAATAATTAACCGATCTGTGAAGGAAGAGAAAAATCTCAAATATATACATACACTATTTGGATGGCTTATCGACAAAACGTTGACTCGAGTCCGACGTAATCAATCCACTTCCTTAAAGTGGTCAAATCCTTTTATTTTGTTCCTACGATTTGTAGGAATATATAGCTGAATATACTATCACTTTCTACATAGTATATAAACTCTAATAATTTGTTGTGACAATATTTTTGGCGGTAAAATCGAGAATTTCTCATTAAGAATTTATTGTAAAAAATAAATTAGTAAAAGAAATTGTATATTAAATAAATTATTAATAAATAAATATTTTATTTAATACAAAGGAATCATTCAAAAAACATAATTACAGTGTATATCTATTTTGCTTACCATAATGTATTCTCAAGATCTCTATTATTAGAACTAAATTTACGCAATTGTTTTCTATTTCTATCTTCTATAAATACGATTTATCCATTTATAAAAACAAACATTTCTTATTTGATAATAACGATGTTATCTTGTATAACTAGATGAGGTACCTAATATTCCTTAAATATTAAGAATAAATCAGGTGTTCATTAAAAATTTTAAAAAACAAAATTAACTGTTCAATATAATTCATTATATTCATGAAATTAAAAAAAATCAAGTATATAAAATAATTAAAAAAACATGTTTACAGCTTATAAATTTGTTTTAACTTCCCATTCAATTGATTTGTAATTTTGCTAAAACACAGTTTAATAATAGCATATAATTGACAAAATGTAATCAAGCACTCACAATATTCTTCTAATTTATGTGTATCTTAAAAGATGTCAAATGACAATGTGCATGCATAGCTCGTAAATAAACGTAAATTATTTTTACGATCGGTTGTAACGAGCGAAGGCGGCTCACGAATATATATACTTCTCGTTAATAAAATACGACAACTGAGCAATACGAGAGGAAGCAGAGTGAACGAGCGAAAAAAAAAAGATACCGATCGACACGTGGAGAACGAAGTAGAAAAACAAAGATGTCCGATAGAAGTATGACAAGAAAATGTTCCGGCTCTACAAGGACGAATTTGGTAGTAGGCAAACAATTTTAAGGAAACCAGTTCAGTTCATGCGAACCTTTTACTTTTTTCGAGATTGCAAACTGACTTGATTAACGTTCGATTTTCATTACGAAATATTGGTTCAAAATCCAACGAAAGATCGAACTTTTTTCTGTTCACTAATATTGTCGTAAAGACTTGAAACGATTTCATGTAATAAATATTATCCAATCAAGAAATCGATGTTTAAATATTATATAATCTTGTAAGTACAACAAATACAGACAGTAGAATATCATACAAGTAAAAAAAGAAATAAAAATATAGTTTAATATATTTAAGCATTATTTTTAAGAATACGAAACATAATTCATGTTTACTCATTTGAATAGAATTTAAGATATACGCTTAAAATCTGTAAAAAAAATAACTCATTTCGTATTACAGATGTCGATGATTCGTAAAAGTTTCACCCACTTTAAATTCAAGACCAAACAGTTAGATATAAAATTAAAAGTTACTATCAAGGGATGAATCTCGTGTCGTGAAATATTGCTCCTTTTTCCATGAAAAGAGTTTTTCTAAAAGTACATCTGAGAAGAGATTAGAATAATAAATGGGCAGGTGGACTGACGCCAACGCACATCCAGCTGCGAGAAAATCATCCCCCGATAATTATCCTTTCTCTAGCATTCCAATTGAATGAGAGCTTCTTCGCTTTTCACTGAAATGCCATGTCTTCACTAATATAACATACACCCTGAAAATATGTAAAAAATTCGTAAAAAAAGAATATTATCGATATTCTTTCGTTTTTAAGAGCATCGGCTTTTCTGTACTATTCTTATTTTTGTAAACGTTTAAAATTTTACTAATTATTAACAATATTTTTTAATTCTTTACTAAATTTTTATTTATAATAAAGTAACAATTGGCGGATAGAAAAGAGGAGGTAATATAGAGATATCGGCTTAATATATCAACAATTTATTTAATTAAAAAATTAAATGAATTCAAAACTTGAAACAATTATTTATGTACAAATTTATTTATTTATGTATCTACTCAAAAAAATTTCAAACATAGTTTAATAATATTACTATTAAATACTTTTCCAACGGACATTTTTCGTTTTGATAAAATTATATTGCTTTAAAGTTAATGATGATTGACAACAAAAAATATATTTATTTAAAGAATTAGATATTTATTGTTATAAATCCGTTTTCCAAGCTGAATATATATGATAATAAAATATTTTTATATTATTCAGAAAACATTGAACAGCACTTAAAATTTTTAATTTTAAATATAAAATTAAAATATAATTAAATATTTTTATGTTTCAAGAACAACTTTTGAAATTATGCACACAAGTTATAGTATTAAAATATAAATTATATTTTATATTTGATGATTGATCTGATTCGTGCTTAAATGCTAATCAAATAATTTGAACTAATTTTGTGTACAAATTTACCTACGGTTTTCTAATTGTAGTCTTTTATGATATAAATTTCATGAATATTTATGCTATTGTGAAAATAACAAGACTTGAAATTACTCGAATACATGAAAGTCGTAATTTTTATGCCCTTTAATAAAAATATCTCGATAAAATATTGAAATTGGACATCGGATTTGTCTCGGAATCTACATTCGATGATTCAAGTGTTTCTAAAATCACAGCTCAATGTTATGGAAGAAACGAGCAATTGCCGACTTACCTCAGTGCTCTCCATTACGTAATACCGTGTATTAATATATTTTACAGAAACGAGCGTGGTTTGAAAGAGAAATCCAAGAAATCTGTAAAATCCCGAGTTCGTGACGAACGACTCGTTCGACTTGCTTAACCCTGGCGTCTCTCATGCCTTTAGTCTTTACTGAAAATTGATAATAGGCGCGCCGCTTTTAAGTCTATACCGGGGACAGTCGAGTGACACACACGAGATCCTTGTAAAATAGAAGGGTAATCGAACTACCAAGGAAATAATATTCTGAAAATACGTATACACTTTGGAAGGGCTCAAGGCGCGAGCGCTTTTAAGGAAAAATAAAATAAACGTATACAGAACTCTTTCTAGATTTAATATGAGATGAGGTTATTTATTTACTCCGAGTTTATGATTCTATTTGTAGGCTCAATCGCATCTAATTATCTATTATTTTTGGTTACACTTACCGATTCTAATTTTGGCGAGAAGGATACATAAAATAAAAAGGAAACAAGTAGTGTGGTTGAAAACGAAAATACACAAACCTCGAAACTGCGATAGAATATTGATTTAAGTAACTTTATCGAATAATTATTCAGCATAATATTGAGTTATAAATATAATAATAAAACATAACCTAACTCTTAAAAAACTAATTAAGGAAAATAATTCATTCATTGCACACAAGATATTGTATGAATGATTAGATTTTTTTTATAATTATCAAAAAATTTAAGAAAATTAAAGTCTGGATAGGACTGTCTTTAAAATTATACAATTTTAAATTTTACTAAATTAATTTCAAAGTAAATATTTTTTCTTATTAAAAAATATTTTAAATTTTGTTGCATATTAGTGAGCCCTAAATGAACATTAAACTTACATTTAAAACAAAAAGTTTAAAATACTATGTGGAGAAAAAAACTTTCATAAATAATTATAAGTTTATAATTTTCAAAAAATCTTCCATTATTTATATATACTAGCAAAAGTTGATTTTATGTTAGTTTACTTGAACAATAAATATTTTAGAAAATGTATGCTTTAAAAATATTTTAAACTGTAAATAATTTAAATTTTCTTTTTTAATCGTTTTAATGAATATAATTAATGAAAATTAAAATATTAATTATTTTTAAATACATTTTTTATCAAAAAGTTATCATAAAATAATATAATAATATTGTTTAAATAACAACTAATCTTTGTCAATAAATTAAACTGTGCTATCGTTTCATATTCTACTGTAGATCATTCAAAAGCCTCATGAAATTAACTTCTATTTAAAGTTCCAATTGAAGAAAGTTCTACAAATTAAGTATTTATACTATAATAAGTATGTAAAGTGTATAATTTTATAATTAATCAGTATATTAATATTAATTTATCAAAAATGTTTTGAAAAGTCTGAATGTATTTACATATAGGCTAAAGCATGAAATAAATATTTATCCAAAGTATTTTCTATGAGGGGGCAAAAAATGCTGTTATTCAATCGTTTTATGACAGAGATTATGTTCTCCATAGTTCATACACGATTTTCTCCTATATGTGGTCCATATCTTTTTCCTTATCCGCTAAAATATTTTCGTTCGTCCGATAGCCCAAGAATGTCTCGCAATATCAATTTTTCTCTTCTCTATTAATGAGTAAATACTGTAAGCGAAATATTCCATCTGAATGATTTTTCAATAACTCCTTCATTATATTTTAATTATATTTTTATAAACTAAAAAGAATATAAAAATTTATAAAAATATTTCTTCAATTTAACTTAAGAACAACAATAAGTTTTCCGAGAGTTAATGCAGTTCTCCATTATTAGTACTTCTAGATTTCTAAATAACTAACAATAAGAGAACCATCATAATGACAAGTTTCTACCAACAATTGTAGACATTTAGATCGTTTTACAAGATTATTTATAAGATTATTAACTATTTTAAATATTTTAACTATTTTTACTATTTTAATCCCACTTAGCGTAATAATTCGTTCTTTTAAAATGATGAAAATCTTTTGTAAAGGTTGACTTTTGTTACTTATATATAAAAAAAAGGTATACTGCAATAATAAATTTAATCTTTTAAATAAGTATAAAAAAAAATATCAGTATTTACAACAATTTTATGTAATATAATGTACTCATATCAAATAGAAAAGATTATAAATGTATGGAAGTATGAACGCTATTTTATCTTAAAGTTTTAAAAGTACCACAAATATAATTTTTAACTAGAGAATTAAATTTGTTAATAAAATCTTTTATATTTTTATCGTAAAATATTGTTTATTTAATAATATTTTTTTATTTTCGAAAAGAGGATATTTATATATCATATATTGTATAAAAGATATATACAAATCAAAAAAATTTTGATTTGAAAAGAGGATACATTCATTCCAGGTATGAAGATATTGCAATTCTTAACCACAGTTTTCTATGTAAATATAAACTCTGATTAAAAAAGTATTTTGCTATAACTTAACGAAAAAGAGACAAAGGTATTACAAACAATTCTTAAAACGCAACCAGTTACGAGCGACCTCTTACAAACCAGTTCCATAAAACTGGACGTCAATCATATAATCTAGGATCATTTCAAAGTTGGCATTTAGAAACGTATTAAAGTGCCTTCAATAAAGAATGTCGATCTGTCTATTTCTCCAACTCCATAAACTCCTACACGCGTCTCGCTTCTATATATAGGGTTTCGAGTATTGAGAAGGGGAAGAAATTTGTAGTAAAAAGAGCACTATTTAAACCAAAGTCAAAACGTTTCAAGAAGGGATGGAAAAGTGTGGAATTAAGTGAAGGATTGGGTGCATTTATATACTCTCTCTCTCTCTCTCTCTTTCTTTCTTTCGCCCATGTATTCTCTCGCGGCTTTATAGATATTTTTCTTCCAAAATGCTTCTGGTTGTAGCTGAGATGCACCGGGCCATCATAACTCAGAGCTAGTATCTTTGGATGTCTTATGTTTCTTTATATATTCGTATATTTATGTATTCGTATAGAATTCTTTACTGTACAGTCTCAATAAAAAATTATACTAAAAACGACTTCCTTTTTTTTAAAATTTCGTGAAAATTATTGGATTAACAATAATTCACAGCTTTCCTCTTGTACATTAAACTTTATTTTTGAACCTATTCTTAATTATATATTTAATATTTTAGTTTTATAAACCGAGTATTAAATATATATTCTTATCATTAATGATGAAGAGGTAAATTCAAAATTAATAATAAATTAATTAATAAGATTTTTTCCATAATTATTCACATATATTATAAAACTGCATATGCCGAAGTAATGTATACTTTGAATTTGATAAATTGAAATTCTGTAAAAAAATTTTATGACGAATGTTTGAAACGCTATAATTATGACTTATTCATTTTCATTGTATATAATTAAAGATATCAATTTATATATTACTATTAATTATCGTTTTCAAATATTAATTTCTAAAATACAAAAAATGCTTTATTTTAATCAATGTTTCTAATATATCACATGCAATAATTTATATATATTTAGAAAATATGTATATAAAACTATTAAATAAAATTTTTCACGAAAATGAATCTAATATAATAATATAATTTACTTCGTAATATATTTTTTCACATAAACAATTATAAGAGGTAATTTTCACATGTTTATACATTAAATGAAAACTGGTTCTATTTTTAAAACCTCAAAATTATAAATTATTTAAATTTTGCAGATGATTACATGAGATAATCACTTTCATTATCTGTGAGTTAATCCTCATTAACGTAAGAGTTAAAATGTTTATCAGCTTTTATAAATAAAAAATAAGTAATTCTTTATAAAATATTTGAAAATTTAGTCGTATTTACGTTTAAAATCACTAAATTGAAGAAAACTATACAATTCATTCTAAAGTGTTAATTTAATAAGTTAATTTAATTTAATCTAAATAAATTTTCATTTTTTTAAAATAAATTTTTAATCTTTCTAAATTAATATGCGTAACTCATTCTGAGCGTATTACTACCTATAAATAAAAGATACTACTAAATTTAATATGAATCTACAAACATTTGAAATTGATAAACGAATTATTGTACTTTTTATGGAAGTAGTCGCGTAAAGTAGTGTGGTTGATCATGACTGTACTAGTCACGATACAGTCATTCTTGTTGAAAGTAGAATTTCTAAAAGAAAAGAACTGAGCAGCAAGAAAGAAACCGACTACAAGAGAAAAGACTATTACAAAACAGAAGAGTTTTACGGGCGGGACACAGTCCGAGCTTGACTTCTGGCGCTGACCAAGTAAAAGGGCTAAGAAATTTATGGATCGTAGCTGATGCGGACCGGGCCTATTACGAGCATGAGCTTTTCTTTTTCCTGGCTTTTAGAGAGAATGGCAGGAAGGAAGATGAACAGGAACAGAGCGGTCGCGGTAATAATTGATCGCAGCTCTGCGCGAACAAATGTTTCTCAACTTAAAATCCTCCTTTTATGAGACAAAGTTCAAACAGCACGCAGAATCCTTGTGATTCTTATCGAAGAGATGGATCATATTTATCTCTCATTTTACCTGGTCGCAGACATATAAGAGAGATATTTTTTTATTGCAGAAAACCGTTTCTCTCTTTGTATATTATAAATTCTACTAGCTTAAGATGGAAGATTTCTGAGCTTAAAGTTTGAGAGAAAGTTTGTTATATCACTATAATAATTATTATAAATGAACTATATACAAGAAATTTTATGAAAATAAAAAATTATATTAATTTTTTTAAAACATATAGTTACGAAAGCAGTTTAGAGATTGAGCAAAATCTCTATTGATATTTTATTCATCAAATAAGAAAATTGTTTACTTGACAGATATAGTGAGACCACCAGTATTTAAGGAAATTGATTTACATTGAAAGCAATTATTCAGAGTAATGTATAAAATAATGTAATAAATAATTAATATGTAATTTATAAATTTAATGTACAAGATACAATTATATTATTTTTTAAACTTAAGTTTTAATAATAATTTAACATCTACATTTATTGTGTTAATTAACTAAGATCTATATTAATGTCCTCATAAATTTCCAAAAGCAGTTCTTTTCTATCAAATAATTAAAATTTACATATTTATTACTTATAAATTTATTTACTTATTTATTACTTATAAATTTATTTACTTATTTATTACTTATAAATTTATTTACTTATTTATTACTTATAAATTTATTTACTTATTTATTTACTTGATAATTTATTTTTAAAAAGAATAAATGTAGTATAAAGAAATATAATAATGTAATTTCATGAAATTTGCATAATTTAAAACATTTTTAAATTGCATGTAAAAAGTAAGGCGCAATGTCCATTCTAAAACTAAAAACGAAAGAAAAGAATATAAATCAGCTTACTATTTTATTCTTTTAATTTAATAGACATTTTATTCTAAACCAGAGCATTATTTATATGACATCTGTCAATCATATGTAATTTTAAGTATAATTTAATCTTACATCTACTATACAAATATCCTTTCCAAACGTAAATAAAATTCTTTAAACCAAACACGGGCGGAGTTCGAGCAAAAGGGAAATAAATTTCACGGAAACGATTCGTTCGTATATATAGTCTAATTCACATCGAAGCATCGCGAGATTCCTTAATCCTTTGCTTTCCCAGCGACTGAATTCCAAGACGACAGAAAAACGTCATGTAGAGAGACGAAACCCTTTAGAGCGTAAATCTCCTTTTTACCTGATGAGACTTATATGACGTAATCGTGTCGTCAGTAGCGCGAAAATACTCTAACACCCCTTTGATCCACAACAGACTGCAGAAGAAAATCAAAGACGCAATGTATAGCTGCATAGATAGTTTCGTACAGAAGTATGCAGGAAATAGAATGATACAATAAAAAGTTTATTTATTTAGATTAAAGATTCAAAATAAAATTAAATCGTAATTCGAAGCTCTTATGATTATAGAGAAAATTAACTTTATCAAAGTAACAATTTCTTCGAGAATGAATTAATCTTAAGTGAATATTTTTTTGTTATAAGTATGCTTCGGTTACATAAGAAAAACATTCTTTTATAATAAAGAAAATGACGTTCCTTCATAAAAATTCTTTGCTCTTAAATTTAAAATATTTTTTAAAATCTATACTAACAAGGAAGAATAATCCTGTTGTTATAAAGACACTTTCTAAATGAAAAAGGAGTACTTTTCATATCTTAATTAAAATATATTTAATAGTATATTCTGTTTTTCTATTTTTCTCTTTCATTAGTACGATATTGTATGAAGAAAATGTAATCGATTCGTGTTTGAAAAATTGCAAGGTGCTTTAAAATTATTATTCTCAATAATATCTGATTATAAATGGTTTAGGCATTAATTTAATTTAACAATGATAAAAAGCATATATAAAAAAAATTGCGATAAGAAAGCAGGATAACCTTTACGTCGATAAGTTATGTTTCTATAATTATAATTTTTACAATATTAGAAAAATAAAATTTTTTTATAATATTTATAAAACTAATTTACAAAATAATATTGAATATTTATTTTAAACAAATTTATGAAATAAAAAAATTATAGTTTTATTCATAATTTTTTAACAACATCCATTATTATATATCACAATTTAATTATTCATAACGTCTTATTTTCTTGTAGGAAACAATTTTTTGTCTTTTAAATACATAATATTTCATATATAATAATTAATATTTAAAGAATATAGAAAATAAAGAAAACAATACCGCGAACGACTATTTTCCAAAGTTTTTATACATATCTTGTAAACATATCAACACAAAGTTTTTTTCAATATTCGCGTTTACAATAAAATTTCGTATGAACCATAAATATTAAACATTCTATACCTCATTGGCAAAAATACTACAAACACCGACTATATACCATATGAAGATACTACCATACTGTTGAATATCTTCGTAAATATACTCGGACACGTCATGTCAAGAAAAGGTGGAATGAGAAAGTAAAGAAAATAAATGAAGCTCATGTAGAGAATAATCCGACCGTTACTGTCGGTGGTTTCAGTGTCCACTCGGGAATGACGCGGGTGCGTAGGCGGATTAAAGGGCGAAATACGCGGGCCGCCTACTGGGCGAAAAATCCCGATCACGTTTCACGAGCTACCACCTCTCAATAAAGCTGCTGGGATCACGGCGGTACTCCATTAGCGCCTGTTCTCTCATCAAAGAAAACTTTGTCGCTCTGATGACTATGTGTATACTTTCTGGCATGGTCGAGCCATTATTACACGCTCAGTGTACAACATTTCTTTCCTCCTATGCTTCATCTTCTTCTATGTTTTCTATTAAGTTTTCGCTTTTCTGGAAAATAAAATGTTATAGTTGCATTACACGACAAAAAAACGTTTTAGTCAGTTTTAATGAATTTTATCGGAAGTTTCGGTAAAAAAATTAAAGTCATGTTTTTAATGAAATTTTTATGTTCAAGTTCAAGAATTTCTTTGAACTTGAAAAAGTTTTCGAACTGCTATATGAGATTCAAATAAATGCAATAGGTTAGTGATAATATCAAAACGATTTTTCAAGAGAACTATAATGTTTATTATTTAGCATATATATTATTTATAATTCAATTAATCGATGTTTTAAATCAAGATAAAAGTGTTTATTTCAAAGTAAACTGCTGTTTTACGCTGAAAACTGGCAGCATCACTATATACACGCTGGATATACGTCAGATTAATCAGCAAATTACGTTACAATTAATATCAAACATATACGCCATAAAAATATTTGACACTTCAAATTGTATTAATGTATTTGAATTAAAAGAAAACAGAAAAAATATTTGTTTTATTTGTAGTAATGGCTATTTTAAAATGATAAAATCATGAAAATTAATTTTCAACGCTATATTTTCACGTTACTGACATTATATAAAAAATTTTACATAGCCTAATCAACGCATATTTATTATTCACTGAACCAAAGTTTTATCTACTTGTAAAAAATAAAAAAGAACTCGAATATTGAGCATTAAATCCCTAAACGTATATTATTTTGTGATATTATAATATTTAGTACAATAATATATAAAATACATAAAATACATGCATAATATTAATTATAAGGAATTAATTGAAGAACTATAAGAGATAGATTTTTTACTTTCATAAAATTAATCAAATTTACATGAATTTTACTGTATTTTCTTATAAAAATCATTTTCTTTTAAAACTGTTCAAGATAAACTTCTGCATTCAATGTTTAACTTTCATTCAGCAAACATCAGATGGAAACTAAATGTTCTTTCGGTTAGGTCACAAAGAACCTATACAAAACTGTAGTAAGAGAGGAAAATGAGAAAAAACTGACAATTATTGAGTCAAAAAGATTCAAAGTTCGTTTGAGAAAAAAAAACGAGAAGAAAGAGCCCCTTCTAAATTCTTGGAGTTCTCGCTTTTCAGTAATTGCAAAGTGCAAAGCACAGTGTACCATCCGGTAGCACTGCACGCATAAGATTCAAAAAGTGCCGTACCTCGAAAACGGGACGCGCGACTGATTTATTGACCGATGGCGACAGTCAAAATGTCATCCGACTTTCGTTGCGTCGAATTCACAACCCTTAACCTAACTCGACCACCGAGAAAGTACTGTGAAAAGATCGTCCAAATAAAAGAGAGAGAGAGAGAGAGAAGGACAGGCAAGATAAGGCGACGGAAAAGAAGAGGCGCACTGTCTTAATGTACTGATTTTACTACATTTTCCTTCTTTTTTGATATTCTCTTTTCTTTCTTTTCTTCTGCAGCTGGTTCAGTACTAAAGTATTTCTTTCGCTTATTGAAACTATTATCCTACCGTGTTCTACTGATGTTATCCAATTACTAAACACTATTTCAAGTTTGTAGTATTAAGCTTCAATGTTTGCCTTCAATTACGGTGTATCAGATAAATAGTATATCAGATAAATATATATCGATAAAATTAAAAATTTTCGAATATGTGATATAAATGGTGAATAATGTATAATATTAAGAGTATTATAATAAGCATTGTGACGAATGTAACTTAATATTTATTGCATTTACTTAAATGCATATTGAAAGAAAAACGTTAAAAAAATTAGTGGTATATATTTTTTTAGTTGTTACCTACCGTAAGGATATAAGAATTTTAGAAATCTATGTTAGAAACTACAAAACCAGCAATGTAGCTTGACCACTACCTGTATAATAAATTGAACGGTCGCAATTTATTCGCAAAGTCAAATCGGCACGAGAAAAATGCCGAATGTAAGATACTGTTAACATAACTCGTGTAACAGACCTATAAAGTTTTCCTCTCAAAAAGAGAAAAGAGCAAATCGAGAAAACTTCTTCGCATCTTCCTAGAAACTTGTGCCATACTTCGATAACTACGTAACATTAGATGGTAAGAGAAAGAAAGAAAGATGGGAGGGAACAGTCCGAAGAAAGAGAGATTGCAGGAAAATAAAAGAAAAACCGTGCGTCTCCTCAGAAGATATTGTATCGTCCTTGTCCTCCACCTACAGTAACGCGCAAGCCTGCAACGTCCTGCTGTCCTGTCTTCATGTACGGACCGCACCGCGAGTAATGACGAATTTCGGATCCTCAGCCATTGTCCATCGATTCTCGATGTAACCAGAGCATACGACACATTTTTCGGTGGAAAGGAAGCCATCACTCTTTCGGCTTGTATCCCTTTTGCGCTCACTACACGCAAAAGAAGCTCATGCCGACGCCCTTTCTATTCCTCTTACTCTCTTTCATTCTCGCATTCCTTCTTTCCTTTTCTCGTTCTGCATCCTCCTTTAAGATGCTGCAGCTGGATGAAAAAATTCAGTTTCCGTCTCTTTCTCCGTTGACTGATTCATTCTTGTTCGTTTAACACCTCGCGTAACATGAGGGTAGTTTAACTTTACTCGATATTGACCTTATTGTAAAGATCTTGCTCAAAAGCGAGCCATTTAAACATTCGTAAGAATAAATAAACTATAATATATTATTTATCTCTAACTTATAACGGTATGATTTAGAAATCGAGAATATCTATGATTAGTCTATCAGAGTTCAGCTTTGTATATTATGATAAATATTTGGTGATAAAAAAAAATAAAATTTTAATTAAAAAATTAAAATAAAATTTGAGAAGAAAGAACCTCTAAAATTTGTGTTTTTTATACTTCCTGAATGAAATATAATTTAAGTGCAGTTATCTAATTTTCAAATCCTATAAAAGAACTTTAAACTAATCTGATTTATTAGTATTACATAAATTCAGTCAAAGTTTTTAAAGAATATATAAACAATGAAATTATTATAAAATAATCTTATATATTAAAATATATATTAAAATAATAATAACATTTTCTTTAACTTTTTAGAAATAATATGAAAAACTATCATAAACAAATATTTATACAATCAACTAATATTCATATTGAAATATCTAAAAAGTATGATAGTTTCAATATTTTTTAATAATTCGAATTCCAATTCAACTACATTATTGTCAAATTCAGAACAAATTAAACATACTGATATGTAATAAACTTTTACTTTTATAATTCGAATTTCGATAAAAAGTTTATAAATTTATAAAATATTTTCTAGGGGAATCGTTAATGAAGGTTTAAATTTATAATTACTTAATTAAAAATTCTTATAAATAATGCGTGTTTCTAATTTTTATTTTATATTATTTATAAATTAAAATTGTTCTAAAAATCTTTAAATGAATCTTTAAACTTAATAATTTATAGTTGTTTAATTTTTGTTGACAAATGCAAAATGTTTCTTTAAAAAATACTATTGCTTTATGAAACGTGGTAATAGGTATTATTATTCTTTTATTATATGAAAATATAATAATAATAAACGTCTTTGGTGATTGTATCTCACAAACAAATGATATTGTAGAGATTTTAAAAGTTGAGTTATTTTCGTATTTGTAATATATTATTATTTTACTTATTGAAAATTAGAATATCATTATAAATTTGTTTTCATACAGAGATGTAGCCCATTTTAACTAGAATTTTAGACGTTTTCTTTTGATAGTGATATTTAATTTTAAGATTAATCCAAATCTTTATACAAACTCAATGGAAATATTTAAATAAATTATGAAAATATGAATTAAATATTTTACAAAATATTACACAAATAAACTTTTTACTTAAATATTAAATGAAATAGTTGTTGCGGTTACAATAATTTTGAATTTTGTATTGATAATTAAGTACTTCTTTAAATCATTTATTAGTTAACAAAGAAAAAAGTTAAGAATGATGAGAATGACCGTTAATAAAAAAAAGTCTTATAACGACAAGCTTAATAGATATGTCGAGGACTGAAAACAAAGAGAAACGCGTTTCGTAATTGCCAGAAATAACCATTGCCTCTGTATAATATAAGTAATGTAAGCTGAAATTGTGGTCACAGCTAATGTTTCGCGCAGATTCTCCAATGCCAATCGTGCCACGGTTCCTAACATCGTTAACCGCTCGCACGAGGCGCAAGCGCGATAACGTTTAAGCAGCGAGTGTGCTATTGCTCACCACATTTCAGACACACCTGCCGCTCACTAAATCGCCCGATGCCGATCGAAGATCTAGAGGGTAATTCCCGCAGTCACGTGGCGCCGCGGACCCAGGAAAAATCGCTATGACATGTACCTACGCGAGAGCGACTGCACTGTGGGGGCTTAAAATCAAGCGACTGATGGGAATCTGCGCACCTTATCCAGACTGAAATGTGTGGTACTCCGACGTAAATTACACCGACGCAGCCAAATTTAATAGCGGACTTACCTTTGAGCACCGTTCATCTTCCGCCTTTTCCATTCTACCCACGTCAGACTTTGGCTTAGTGCCTCAGCCAGAGATCGCTTTTTGATCCAGCTCACACTTTCCAGGGGGACTACCCCTTTTCTCAGCTTTCACTAGGGTGCATGCATGAATGCACCACAGTCCTCCACCTTTTATTGCGTTTTAGAGTTCATTTTTCAGCTTCTTAATTCTATTGTTATTAAGAATTTGTTTCGTCGATAGCGCTCCAATGATATTTTTTCTTTTTCTTAATTACATATTTGCTTACTAAAGTTTGTCTCGACTTTGAATACAAAATTTTTTAATGTTCACGAAAAAACAGTAATTAATATTTAAAAAATTATAATAATGAAGTCTTTAACATTATGATTTTAATAACATTTTAGTAACATGATTTTTATGAATACATAATAATTTTTTTAATATTGTTTTATATTTAATAAAAGATTTTCCATTAATTTTAAAATATCTTATTACTTACATATTTCAATAATACTTTTAAATATTATTTTCTCAGTATAAAATGTCACATTTAACGATTTCTAATTTTTTCAATTTAATTATCTTAAATTAAGTATAATAAATGTAATTTATGATATTTTCATACAAGTACGAGTTTAAAAAATGGTTATTTCTGCAATGAAATTTACATAATTAAAATTTTTAATCTGATAAGAGTGCAATAGTACAATTTATTATTAATCAAGCCGATCTAGCTATCGATTAAAATATTTGTATTAAAAGTAATAATATCTGTATACAAATAATATTTATATTAAAAGTATATTTACACTACGTATTGAACTGTAGTATTCAATTCGTATACACACAAAAACGTATATATTTTTTAATGATGTGAGAGTTATTTCATGATATTTTTTAATAATCCATTACTTTAATAATAATAAATTTACAAACTTTTAATTTTAATTAAAAATTAATGTTTTAGAAAAATATTTATTCTTAATTTTCCTCGTGTTTATATATGGTATGTAATTTGTTTATATCTCTATACGTGCGAAGAAGTGTACGGATTTGTGTGTGCATAAAGGTTTTATCATAACATTTTGGTTAACATTAAGGTTTTAACATTTTAACATTTAATGAATAATCATAAAAAATTCTATATTTTCAACAGTTTTCATTTATACTTTAATAGATGATATTAAATCATTATAATAATTATCAATAATAAAACTGCTTTTATTTTACTAATTTAGCCATAGCATTAAGACTTCAATGATATTTATGTAACATTAACAATAATTATTAAGTTTTATAAGTGAATTAAAAAATCAATAATATTGTATGGAATAAAAATATTATAATGAGTATTATTTTAATAATTAAGAAATTTACTTATGGTTTCATTGGCGTATCTTTTAGTAGAAACAATGAAATAAATGGTATGATTATTTAATTAGCAAGCTATAATAATTTACAGAAATTAAATTACATCTATTGCTGTTCTTGTCCAATTTTTTAAAACTTTGCTTAATATTTATAAATGTCTATATATTCATTTTCATTGAATCTATTTCACATCTTATAAAATATTATCAAATATGAATTTGTTTCTTTATTATATCTTATTTTGTAAGTTGAACAAATATTAATGGTCTCATTTTAACATAAAAATATTAAAATAGAGATTTAAATATACCCTGTAAGATTTTATACTTTATAAAAGTAATTTAAAAAAGTATGTTCTTAAATATTTTGAGATAAATATACATGTTACATTAAAAATAAAAAAAAAATTTAATTTTAAAGTGAAATACGGTTAATCTATTAAAGACACACTGATAATATAAATTTTCTTATTTATAACAATCAATACTTATTGTAAATATATTCTGTATCATTTCAATTATCTATTTATTATAAATGAATTATCAGGAATAAAAATAATTACGTCCCATTTTAATTTAAACATTTTACATTCAAAGAATGTTTACTCGGTATGATAGGTAATATAATTTCAAGAAAAACATTCTTTAATCGAATAACGACAGTTGTGTCGAAAAAGAATTTCTTCCAAGTAAAATGATAGTTTTTTTTCAAAGCTAGATGACTTAACGAAAAAAAATTTCTCTTGTAACGCAAAGAGATAATTTCATCTGAAAAGAGTTTCCTTTCCTTAGAAGAACCATTTCCCTTGATGCAGGAGAATAGTATCAAACAATTATCAAGCGGCCCGAGATAAATGCAATTTATTCCAGGACTCTGCTCTGCTTTTCGTCTGGATGGATGTGTCAATTGTCGCACCCATGGCCTCATCACAGTTAAGTGAAAATTTCGCATCCACGATCATGGCCCAGACTCTCTTACACCGGAAACAAATTTTCCGGCGGATCGCGCCTAAAAAAATAAAAAAATAAGGTCCGATTGCTGCCAATGCATAATAACAATGCAGTACATAAAGAAGGAAAAAGAAATCGAATGAAGACGGATAAAAGCTGATGGAGACGACCCAAGGAAATCGAGAGACCGCAACAATGCGCAGAAACTGCCGCGCGTGAGCGCACGAGATCTTTATATTTATTTCGGCTGTCAGACGCGCATCACAAGTGCACCTTTTTTCTCGCGCACAAACTTTCGCGCCTATGTCTCTCAATATTACTCTATTTTCCCCATTGATATGACTTTAAATACTATTTACTATTTTTATTTCTTACTTTTACTCTCCTTTTTATGTTAAATCGACTCTGTACTCTAAGTTCAAGTCTTGCTCTGAAAATTAAACTTTCATGATAAACTGCCAGTGCGCGCTTCCTTTCGAATATTTTTCTGGTTTATTTTTTGCCACTTCTAAAGTGTAATCTTAAAAGCAAGCTTTGGAAAAGTCTAAAAATTGGGTTTAAAATTTCTTGTGAAATGTCGTGAAATATCATATTTTGAAATCGGAAATGAATATGCGATTTTAAAATAATAAAAAGTAAATAATCTAAATACGAAAATAATAACAAATAATTAAACAAAATATGAAATTAATAAAAAATAAATAAACTAAATAAGAAAATAACGCATTTATCTAGTATGTTATTCGTCGCCGTAAAGAAGTAGACTATAAGCTTCCTGCATTCATTTGCGGTAAGTACCTATAACGAATTTTCATTATAAGTCGCTTGTCGAATTGAATTTTGTATACGAAATCGAAAAAAGACCGAGAACTTGGCTCATGACCTTGAACAGTAAATCCCGATTACAAAGTTATCGGATGGGCGCGTGAGGTTTGGTTTCTCCCCCGTGACACGGGAAATGGACCACGTTAAAAGACGAACGTCTATGTGCGCATGAAAAGGGAAAGAGGCGCGCGAGCGCATGATTCGAGGATCATGAATTTTAAAATCAGGCAGGGCGACGCGTCGTGCTCGCCGTATAAAGCATAACGCTTATTATAAAAGAAGGAGTCGATCGTCGGCTGTATCACGACGAATCCATGACGCGTGAAAATTCGAGGGCTAACCGTACCTCCAGACGTCGCAGCTGCGAGTTTCTTCGCTACCTATGCCGTGCGCATCACAACGTCCTCGAGACGATTGGATGGTAACTCGAGTTTGACCGAGTTCTTGGAGGGTGATATGGCCAAAGATTAAAAAGAGAAGGGGAAGGGTATAGTCGGACAATACCGAATAACTGATGTATTTAGCTTCCGTATGTAGTTTAATCGAAAATGAAAATGGACTTGTTGTCGTTCCCTTAGTTGTACCTTTCTTCATGTCAAACTTCTAAACGGAGTATAAAAGATTTCTACGTATTATGAATTATCTAACAAAATCTGGACCATTAACTTACAGTGATCATTAAAATGGCACTGAATCTTATGAATTTCGTAAAGAAATTTATTATAAAGGATTATTATATTATTATATTATAAAGTATTACTTCGATTGGTTATCGAGAAGACATTCTTAATTTATATATATGTAGTAATAAATACTAAATAGTAGAACAACAGGTTTGTTGAATTTATACTATGTATTTAGTTATGATATTTAGTTTTAGAAATTATTGAAATAATTTTTTTTTTAATTAGTATGAAAAAATTATTATTAATCAAAGTACCATTATAAACAGGCATAATCGAATTCAACTTTGTAAAAGTGAGTTTAAAAAGACGAAACTGTGTGGAATGATCTTCCAATACTCATCAAATTTTTTAATAAATTTAAACTTATTATTAAAAGTTCTTACATTATAGATTATTTCATAATTATTAAACGTTGATTTTTATTCATTAGTGATTAGTTAGTTGAATACTTTTAATAAAACAATGTATTATTAGTTGTTCTTATAATTAAATAACAATTAAGAAATAATTAAATATTTTGAAGGACAACTGAAAGTGAATACTATCATTGATAATTATAAATTTAATAATTATAAAATTATAAATTTCAATTTTACAATTCATTTAACTATACATAATATTTTGTTCTCGAAGGCTTTAACTTATATTTCCATATTGATAACTCTAAAAATCTGAAATATCATAGAAAATTACAGTAATGTTAAATAATAATTACTTTCAGTTATTATGAGTACTTTTGGGTTATTTTTTCTGTAAGTATGTATATAAATGCCTAAGTTAACAAAATTTGTAACTAAGATAATAACAATTTTGTTAATAAAAATATGTTTTTAATTATCACAATACTTACGTCTTTCAGATTTTAACATCTCAGAAAAATAAAAGCAAATCCTTTTACGTCATTTAGAAAGATATTCAATGAATCTCCTAAAATTAAATATTATCGTTTATTATCATACTTCATTGAAAAAATCTGTATTAATTTACCATTAGCAATTTTTGATACATTATTTCTAAATTATCCACTACATTTAGTAAGATTACTGCTTGAATGAAATCCCGCTCAAAAAGAAGAAAATCCAAAAGATCGCACACGCGATCGTACTTATTCTCAAATACGTATTAATGTTCAGATCAGGGTCCCAAGAATAGCACCGCAAGACGATACATAAGTGCCAAAGTCTCTTCTCTGCATCCTTGAAACTCGTCCTCTCGTGAATGTGATGAATGGAAACGAGAGAAAGAAACCGCGCACTGATCAAGAGTAGACCGTCATTGTCAGTACAGACTCTTCCGATGATCGAAGAAAAGCGCGACGTAACGCGTGCGCATATAAGGAAAATCCCCCTCCGCCTTTTGAAGAAAAACCAAAGAAAATACGCACAGCTTGTGTCCATTTGGGTATAGAAAGAGGAAGAAACAGAGCAGCAGAGAAGAAATCGCACCGGTTTTTCCAGGTCATTCCGTGCACCTTGAGTTGATCGAAACATCGAGTCAGGTATATATATAGAGAAATTCGAAAGCATTGATATATGTATGCATAAGGTGGCAAGGGGGATTATCATAAGATGCGAGAAGCAGAGAGAAATAAAAACGATAGGGGAAAATAAGAGACAAGGAGCAGAATGTGCCACGTCATTTGTATTGACGCAAATATGTGGGAGGATATCGGTATGACGTATATACCTATATTGATGTGCGTGCATTGGATGTCCATATTGTTCGTTCTTTCGCCCCATTGGCACACTCGCAACAACTGACATGCATATCCACAAACGTGAGCCCATACATGTGAGGTCGACTCTTTTCTAGAAAGACAGACCGGAAAATGTGCGTAGTAGTGATGTATTGGGACTTTTATGTACGTTCCTTCCAGGAATAGCAACCTTTAGCCTTTTACGCAACAGTCGGCACTATATTCTTTTTAATGCCCCTTGGCTACTAGCTCAAGATTCTAAGCAACCCCGGACGTCGAAAGAAGGTCCTTGGCGCGACATCTCGACGAGGACCTTTGATGCTGTTGAGGGTGGATGAGAAGATGGGCTGCCTGTAAGGAGAATCGGACATACGCGCTAATCGACTTTATCTTTCGTACCGTTTTTCTCTTTTTATTCAAAATATTGGTGTCGGCATGAAAAAAATACTCATTTCAAGAGATAAACATTCAGCATTTGTTCAAAGAAAAAAGTTTAAATATTAATAATAATTTGCGCGATTACCTAAGTAATGTTAAACGTTATTCTTCATTGCAAACTTGTTGCACAAATGCGTGAATTTATTACTTTTTAAAAATAATGATCAAAGAAACTTTATAATAAACTGTTATATAAACTGAATTATATTAATAGTAAATCATAGTACTGTCAAGGTTTTTTTTTGACTCTTTATATTTGATCAATTATTGTAACTCAAATTTCAAACTACATGAAGTTCAATTTCTTTTGTATCAACAACGTTAATAATATATAAAAATGTAGAATATTAAGAAGAAACATTATTCTTATTTATAAAAATCATGATTTATAATTTTATTCATAAATTGAATACTATTTAATTACTTGAGACCATTTTTAATAAAATGCTGATATATATAAATATTTTTTAAGCAACTGATACACAAATAAAAATAGTTATTTTATTAAAAATATTTTACTATCGCTATCAATTGTATAATTGTATTGGATAAAGAAAAATTGTAAATACATGAATGTATATTAACCAATGTAAGCACATTATATCACCTTACAATATTATTTTATTAACTTGTTTATTTGCATGTTAGTGGAATGTTAAAAAATATCAAGAGATAAGCTACATGAGAATCTACCGTTCATATTTCATACAGACCTTCCAGTTCGAAGCTTTTCGAACTGGAGTGGAACTTGGATTCTTTACATAATTGTAAAAATCAAATATGTAACGCCGAAAAAGAAAAAAAGTAAGAAGGTTAAGGCCAAAGATCGGTAACGAGAAAAGAATTCAAAAAATTCTAGATGAGTCGAATTGAATCGAGAGCAACGAATGTGGTGGGTGTGGACTACAAGGATCACCTCGCAAATTCTCACTATAATTTGTGAGTAATTGTTGCGCAGTAGAATAAAAAAGTATAAGGAAAGAGTGGGAGAGAGTAGGAGTAAAGCCACCCTCCCAGTTGTACCTGATTCCTTAGATATTTGTCTCTGTCTCTCTTTTCACCATGTGTAAATATATATTTCTTAATTCTACGGGGCTGTATTCTATTGCAATGTGAGGTCCGATCTCTTTCCCGTACGCGTGCGTGTGTGTATGTGTACGTATATTTCTTTCTTGTTCTTTCTTTCCTCGGTTATGGCGATTAATCTTCGATTATAACACCCGGCTTGACAGCACACTCGCAACACTTTTACGACTCCTACGGCCTCGCCTTCCTCTTTTAGTTTCTTTATCTTTTTCTCTCTTCTTCTCCGTATACAGTGTAAATATTCTCTCGTTTGCTGTTAATGGAAAGTGCGGTGACTGTAGCTGCAAATTCGAGGAAATGTAAGAAGTCAAAATGATAAATTTTTACGAGGAAAAAAATACGATAAATCCTAGTGAATTTCTTCTTATGAAACAACCCTTGTTTCCTCATTGACGAAATACAAACTTAGCTCAATTGATTTAATTAAAATTCATAAAAGTATTATAAAAATGAGAAATACTTGAAATTTGTTATTTAAAGTCAAAATCATGAAACATAATTCGGTGAAAACTATATTGTAAAAATATATGTTCGTACATATTTTTAAAAAGTATATTGTTATTTACATAGTTTATAGTATCGGGTAATATAAAAATTTGTTAATTTTAAAAGTCTTTAGACGAATGTTATTCATTAATACATACAGGTTTACGTAAAATTATTTACCTTACAAATTTATCCATTACCGATATAATTCATTTAAGCGATATTCATACAAAATTTTTTTTTATAAATAAAATATTAATACATTAATGCTTTAATAACTTTTAAGTATTTGCATTCTTAATATTAGAAATTTATTTTCTTTTTCTAAGTAATAAATAAATAAATTTGAAGAATGTTTAAAGATTATTCGTAGGATTATGTATTGAAACTATAACTATTGAAACTATATTGAAAATAATAACAAAAAAGAATAAAATTCCTCTTATTTCTATTTATTTATGCATGTTTCAAAACAATTTTCACTGATGTATAAAATTTTCAATTACCATCAGAATTTTTTTAATTTTGGTGACATTGTACAAAATTTTTCTGGATTTAAAACTTGCTAAAATGTTATCGATTCAATGGATTTATCATTTAAGCATAAATATTTAATTTCAACTTAAATAAAATATTTCATACTTATTCATCGGTAATTTATTTCCATGCTATGTATAAAAAATAATGCATTTAACCTCTTGTTATTAGGAAAATTAAACTAACTGTAGAAATATCGGTAAGGAACGAATGGAGATCGCAATCGTTTTTAGAAAACGCAACTTGTTTTCTCTCGGGATCGGGTGCGCATGATATAATAAAACTCGGTCAAGGAGAATTGAACACGCGGCAACAACCGTAAAAAGGAAGGACGTTATAACAGGGTGATTTCCTTGAAAACGGAAGACTCTTACAGTACCAGCTTCATGCACGACGGTAAGTTGGTTAAATATGTGAAACTACACACATCCGAAGGTACCAATGAGAGAAAAAGAAAGAATGAGCTTGAGTAAAGTGAAGGGGAGAGGGTAAAAGGAACGGAAAGAATCAGGTAAGTACGAGGATTTTTCATTTATTTTCTTTTTTTTTTCTTCTCCTTTTCAAGCATCACATAATACTAAACACCGAGTGAACTGATTTAAAATTTACGTAGGAGATTAGTTTCGTATTTATATTTGAATTTCTCCGTACGAGTGAACATAATTTAAATGTCATACGCATTAATTACATTATAATAATATATAAGTAAGGTGAGAAAATACTATCATATTATAATGAATGTATATTTATCTGAATTACAGAAAATATAACTGATAATATTATGATTGTTTCAAATCGATAAATAATATTTAACCTAGTAAAATTCTGTTAATAAAAATAATTGAATTTATTTGTAATTTGGTAAGTAATTGTTTATTTTGAAATAAATTTTAAATGAACATTTAATGCTCATTTATGATGATCTTGTAATATTTAAAATTTATTTAGAATATTATTAATCTAAATAAAAATCTGGTATTAGTAATAGTACCTTTTGACATTGTCTGGTTATGTACTTATGCTTTTTTCGTAAAATATATTATTAAAAACTCATTAATTTTTTAAGCCGATATCATTTAAATAACGGTCTATTCAAATTTCTATTTTATACATGTATAATTTTCTTAAATTAACTGTACATAATTCAACAATTCAAACTCGTTGAGAAAAGCAAAGAAACTTTAATTTAAAAAAGATGTAGTAATTAATTGACATTTGTTATTTGATTATATTATGAACCGTTTTCCTAATTGTAAAATTACATATTCATTGCAATTTGTGAAATCAGCATTTGTCCAAGATATCGCTTTTATTGGAAAACACATTTTCTCGCAAACTATAAATACGGTCATTGTGAAAATTCTTTCTTACTGGATTTACAGTTTCGAATAAGCGGTGGCTTGCATCTTTAATAAGACAAAACAAGTGTTTGAATTCGACCAAAGGAAAAGCGATTTACACTCACTCGGTTGCCCAATCAAAATGTTGTTGGCCGCTCCTAGAGCAAAAAGAGCCGAAATGCGTGAACAGATGATACGTCAAAAAATCGTGAGCGACTCAACAAGTGACAGAGCGCACGCCGAGACCCACACGTGTCTCGGTCGACGACGTCCAGTCCTCCCCGCGTGGTCTCCCGCTATGTTATCGTTTCCGCATGTTCGGTCGCTTCCTCCCATCGTAAGAGCGCGCGCGACCAGATCCCATTTCGCCGCCTTTCCTCCGTCCCTCAGTCGTTTCATGCTCCTCGGGGAAAGTCCTTTTTCCTCCCTTTCTTCCTTTTCTTTTTTTCTTCAGCTCCCATTCTCTACGCCTCGCAAAGAAAAGTAGAAGAACGCGGAGTCTCGCGTTACGATGCTCTGCTGGCACAGGAAAATTAGCCCCAGCTCGGGTTTCCCAACACATCCGGGTGCGCATTTACAAGGATTGAAAAATGCTGAGTGACGTAACATCCTACACAATTTTTACTCGTTTTTACGTAGATTTAGAGAATCCGTTACGTGTTCGAATGAAACATGAACACGTTTTTTCTTTGATAAACTTCTTTTATTGCATAAACGATAATATTTAATAATTATAAAATAAACAGATTCTTTGTCTAAATATATTATTGAATGCTACTTTTATTGTAAAAAATTAAATGTGTAGACTCTTTTCTTAAGAAACAAAATACATTCTACAATTTTAAAAAATTTACACGTACAATTACAAGTTTAAAAAATTATCACCGATTAATAAATATTCTTATGCTTTTGTTATGACATACAAAAGAATTATAAAATAAATTACTCGTTTTCTTCATAAGATCTTTTTTATCTGTTCGAAATATTTCTGGAAGTATTCTTCCATTAAACTTAACCCCTAATATAAGCAGGTTATAATCATTTTTCTAAGAAAGTCTTTATCGCAAGACGATTAGCTATAAAATATTTGTTAATTGATGACATACGTGATTTTTGCAGCTCTTTTCGTATTCCTGCCAATTGACTGTAAGTAAACAATCAAGTTGTAATCTTTTATACCATCTTTTTTCTAACTGTAAATAATGTCAGTCTATTCTGAAAAGGCAATTACATTACAATCGTGATTTATTTATGTATTGATGTTAACGTACGATAAAAACATCTCATTATTACGTTATGTACGCAATTCTTACATTCGAAAATCCTAAATAACAATCGCCTTTGCGTTGACAATCTAATACAAGTACCCGAAAATGTTACGTTGTCAATTAAACCGACGTACCAGCGAAAAGTATCTTGGGACCACCGTGACTGCCGATGACCGTCACTTGATACTCGGCGGTGGTGTAGATCGTGCAGATGTGCTCCGTTGTTAAGTACGCGCGCCACGGTAGATAGATCCTTACGCCTGATATCTCGGCAATTTTTCCTGTGACCAGCGATGAGCCTGTACATCCAGGACTTTGACAAAAGCCCTCAGATATAGCCCGCTCAGTGAACAATGGCACATTGCGGAATTCCTATTATATGCGCTATGCGCGTCTTTCCTTCTTATTATTCTTCGTGCCTACTCCCTCTTCATCCCTCTCAATCGATCCCATAACCTTTATTCGGTGGGGATACGATACATTCCGCGCTACGAAAACGTGCGTACAACTCAACAGGGTAGTAGTGACTCGCTTCTGTGCTTCTTTTTTTCGCTCCTCTACTATGGCATTTATGGAAAACCCTTCGTCCAGTGCTTCTTTCTTTCCTTTACGTTCATACTAGTACCACTGGGCATTACCTGTCTCGCTTGTCTATTTGTTTCTCTCCCCCCCCCCTTCCTGCACACACGACCATAATCGGCCTTTTTTTCTGTATATGCCGGTCGCTGGGCTTTTCCGCGTATACCTGTTTACTTGTGAGAGGGTATTTGTGCTTATGTAAGCGATGCCCTGCTATAGTTTCACATGCATTGAAAAAGGTAGAAAATTTTCTCGACATTATTAGAAGAAATAAGATGTAAAATTATTTATATTTTAGAAAAAATAAGGAGAATGAAATAAATAATTACTACATCTAGGGCATTTTCTACTCATCATTTCATTTTTGAAAGTTACTTATTATGTATAAAAATAGATTTTAAAATCGCATTATAAATAATTTGGAGCATTATCTATTAAGAGTTCTCATTACAATACCATGTAAATGTAAACTGCAGACTTTTTTATTAATGAATGACGATTAAGAATTTTTTTTTTACTGCATTGAAAATTTATTAATTCTTAAAATACTAATTTACATTAAAATAGAAAACATATGTTGTAAATAAAAATTATATGTAAATTGTGATTATTTTTGTTTGATTTTGTATGTAAAATAATTAACGAAAAGAATCACTTCAAATACACATATTTATACCTCATAAATCGCAATTATAAATTGATTAACAAAATTATTAAATTTTCGTTCCTTGTACGTTTACATTTTCTAGATTATATAATTTTAAAGCTTTTATATGTCCTTATTATGTTTCACACGCAATTCAATACTTATTTTATAATCTTCGCAATCGGCGAAGATTAAATATATAAATTAATATATTAATATTAATATATTCACAGGACATGCACACACGCACATCGCACATGCACAATGCAACTATAAGAAGTTTATATTGCGGAACAACAAATAATGTACGAAAATAACTAGGCAAAAATTATATAAAATTTAAAAATATATGTTTTTGCCACAAATGGATACGTTATCGCTACTACCCAAAAAGCGACATTTTGCAAATAAAGGACAAACAATATTGTATCGGCCCAAGTTTCCTCTTTAGAAAAGAACAACATAAGTACGTATAAAGAGCGTTTCTTAACAAATATGGCCCGCCTGCACTATGTCCAAATAATGAATTTGAGAAAAAACATCTTAAAGAGAAAAAACAAGCGCATGGAAAGATTCAAAACATGTAAGAAACTGTGAAGAAAACACTACGAGATGGCAGCACCTACCGTGGGCATACGACTTCCGTGAAACGCATCGGTATTCTTTCGTTGAGCCTTCGTGCCTTATTAGTTACCTCCATCCCCGTATCACCCAACGACCGTCTTCAGTCACCATAAAGCCATTGAAAGAATTCTGCTCCAGTTTCGGTCAGAATTGCGCATGCGAGCCCAACTCCATCGAGGCTCTAATCGAACCGCGTGCAAGATTTACGAGGGGCTTCGGTCCTGGTCGCGTACCTGCGAGGACGGGCGCGCGCGCGCGTGCAGGTACACACTGAGGTACGAAGACCCAAAAGGAAGAGAGATAGGTAAGGATGCGCTCTAGAATTGCACAAACGTTGGGCATCGCTCTCTCATGTGCTATTGTAAATCACGCCTCCTCCAACTCAAGATTTACGGGAGGGATTTGGTTACATCTCTTTCACTCTCACTCACTCTCTCTCTCTCTCTCTCTCTCTCTCTCTCTCTCTCTCTCTCTCTCCTGTCTACTTTTATCAAGATCGCAACAACACAACGACTACCGAAGGAGTATGACCATATGGAGCGTTTGTTCGTATAGTCGTAAAGTGACCGAATATGTTACGGAATTTTTCAGGTGTACTTGGACATGTAAATAAAAAGATTAACTTAAATTGAAGTTTATATCTTCGATAGTACAATTTCAAGAGATTTCACATAATATTCATTTTTTAAATGTAAGTTTTTCGTATATATCGTTTGTTTTACTTTCTTTTTATTGAAATAAAAATACTCCCATGAAAGCCAAGAAAAATTAATTTTGTACCTATTTATGTGATGTATTTTTTATTTTTCCAATTAATACTGATTAATAGCGTTCTTTTCGTATTATAATATACTTCCAAGTAATACCTGTTATTTTCTTAAACAATGTATAAGCAGATAAATTAAAGCAGAACAATTAAAGAAATCTATCCTCTGAATAGAAGCTCTACATACAATTCTTACTTTTTATATTTTTAGTTATTTAGTTATTTTATTATTAGAATTTAAACTTCATTAAGCTAAAATAACTTTAATTTTTATTACACTGAAATATTCTTCTATTCTGAAAATATTCTTGCAAAACTAAAGTTTAAATTTACTTTTAGGAATGATTGAATGAACGCTAAATATTGTTAGCTATTTATGCGGATGCATATATATTCTCAATTGATCTTAAATTATTAAATTAAAAAAAAGAATACATATGTAAGTAAATAAGGATAAAATGCACCAAAAAAGCCAACTTTCATTCAAAATAAATACAAGTTCTAGAAGCTCCATTGACTTGCAAAAGAGGTATATAAAAGAAATCCATGGGTGTTAGAAAAATTTCAAATCCATTTGATCTTCTTAAATTCACTCATAAATAAACAATTATGCCTAATATCTGTGAGTATTTTACTTATTTTACTAGATAATTTACACAATGGATTTTACTCAGGTAGGTAAATACATAAACGTTTTTGTGCAGAAGTTCAGCGTTTAAATATGATAATCGTCATAAATGGATAATCCATGGATAATAATATAATTATTCTTATCAACGTTTTGCTAGTATTAACCGTCTCTTCACCGTCGTTCAAGCTCTTTCACGCTCATGTATTGCGATATTTCGCTACTAATTTCGGAAGCAGAATTGAATTTATAAAAATCACGCCGACTGCAGCTACAACGAAAATTGCATCGAAGCGTCTCCATACGATTTTCGCACACGATGTAGGCGTAATTATCGAGCTTAAAACAAACATCCTAAAAATCCGCATAATCTCTCCAGATGTCGAACCGGCCGAAAGATAACCTCGGATAAGGCTGCATGTACACAGCGTTTAACAAAAATCGTAGCGTTCGTGCAGGTATAAGACAAACGCATTCACCTCTTGGCACACGTAATGAAATTTTCCAAATGCACTTAGACATTAACCCGGAAAAGATACATGACGGGGATTTCACTGTTGGTTTTGAGAAAGAATATTTCATCCTTTTAAAGGCGTTTCAATATTTTCTTTTTAGGAAGATAATAATTCAGTTGTTTCTGATTTGCTGCGAAGACATTTGACTGAAATTTATGCAATCAACTTCGTCATAATGTAATAATATTATAACTGCATACGTAAATCAGTACTAATATAACTTTCTATGAAAGATAAGAACGATCTATGAAAGAAACGTAAAAGAAAATTTTTAAATAAAATAAAGCAGCTCTGTTATTAGTAACGATATTGTTAATAGTATACTTTTTTAAATGGATTTTCGAGTTAATATATAGAAATTTCATTTAATTTTATAACTACCACTTATAGTACAAACATCTCATAATTTAAATTTTCTCTCACGTTATCTATAATTGAATAATCAAAGATGATATTAATTTGACTTTTATTTTACAAACAATTTATAATATATTTCTTTATAGTTATTTATTATACATTATTATATGGTTTGTTTTTCATTAAATAGTAAAAAATTAAATATTATTTGTATATCATGTATATTATATAAAAGATTTTTACTACTTCAATTCTTAAAGTATTGGTTAATCTTATAAGATACCATACATGTAATCGATTATTAGGATAAAAAACAGGCACAGATTAATTTTGAACAATCTTTGTTAAGTGAAAGTCGAAACCTAGTCTTTTAAGTTTTAATAATTTCAAAATTACATAAGATTTAATAAAAAGTAGAAGTTTGCACAAAAAATAAATGGGAAAGTATAACAAGGAGAGTACTTTTATCATTCTTTCTTAGGCAATAGCTTTTGTGTAGTTTAGATAGAAAGTACTTTAACATACTTTTAAAATGATGAAATAAAAAATGGTATATTTCAATATCTATATTAAAAACCCAAAATCCTTAATTTTCATTTTGAAATAAAAAGTACAATATAAAAGTTACCAAAAATTTAGAATATTTATGAAACACTTATCTAAAGATGAAAAAAAGATATGAGAAATAGAGAAAAAGCAGCAATAAGATAAATGAATGGGAATTAAGATTATCAAATTTTACAATGAACAAAACCTAAAAATTTGCGTCATCAGACAATCTATAATTTCAAAATAATATATATCTGAAAACAAATAATAAAATACAACTAAATAAAAAAATATTTATTATTTTTATTTTTTCGTAATTTTGTGTTAAATAATACCTCATATATTTCATATTTACCTTAGATTTTCGTATTTCATACTATTATTTTATTGTAATTAAGAAATTTATGAAAGAGTACCCACGTGCTAATTTCTTCATTATATCTATTAAATCTATCTTTTATTCAGCTTAATTAAAATGTATACCATCAATTTTTATTCGAGCGTCAAAGGTTGACTAAATGGTTAATATGAAAAGAAATTTTAGAATAATTTTTAAAAAATTATAAAATCATTTTTTGATAATAAAATAAATAAAAATAAAAAAATCTGTGATCACCAATTAAAATTTTAATAGGCCAAATCTGCAGTTAATTGACCTTCAAATGTAAATTTTATATTTTTTCATGGTGTTTTTAACAAAAAGCTGATGTTTGTATCTTAATATTACAAACATACTTTCATAGATTATTTTAATTTATTTTTTCGATTATAATTCTTATAAGAATATTTATTCTTTGAAATTGAAATATGTTCTTAATTATAATCTAATACAAGGATATATTATATAAGATTTCATTAATAGAGAAATATACATTTAATAGTAAAAGAATCTTTAAGTCATTAAAACATGATATTAAAACATAATATAAATATTTTGTAATAAATAAAAGTAATAAAAATAAGTCAAGAATAACGAAAATTACATTTTCTTATTATACTTATAATTATAACTTAAATAAAAAAAAGTATCAGAAGAAAATTTGTATACAAAAACAAAATTCTAATTTAGAGAGACTGAAAAATTATAATAAAACTTATAGATGGTAGTCAGGCTGTATAAAATAGACTACGACAACACATTCGAGATGAATATAAAGGCAGACAGAGGGTTTACGCATTAAAGAAGGGTAGGGATGGCCCGTGCGCATCTTCAACCCTCTCGCATCACGTCCCGGGAAAATCAATACTTTTTATGTGAGAAGGAAGAGACGCAAACAACCTGTACGAACCTCGCTGTTAAAGGAGTGGCTTTTGGAAAGTGAGGAAACAGGGATGTACGGATTTAGTCGATGGGCGAAATTAACAAGCTTTATTGTTGATTCCTTCCCAGAGACTCGTCGGATAACTGAAAGATTATACATTTTCGGATTTAGAGATGATTATACTTAGATGCAGCATTTGATTACTTTATTTTATTCTCTAGTTCATTATCATATTTACATCATTATTACAAATTACACATTAACAAATACGTAAAATTTTTACATATTCATAAGGTACATCTAAAAATCATGGTTTACCTTAAAGTTACTCGATTATTTAGTTCATTTAAAATGTCCCTTCGTTACTTTAACTTAATAATTCAGAATTAATTTAAAGCCTTATTCATTTCTCAAATATTATTTCGAATAAATCTACGAATTCAGAGCGTAAAAAGATTTAGAAATTTTTTTTGAAATCAAAATAAATCAATTGTATATATTGAAATGTATATATCATGAAAAGTATTTTTAAAATAAGCTGAAAAAATTATTCAAATATAAGTTCATGCTTATTTAAACATTATTTAAAATTGAATACATTTTTATTCATTCAAAATATTTGAATTCGCAATATTTTCAACGTTATAATAAATTGTCTGTGATATATTGAAATGAATGTTCAACATAAGAAATATCTATTAGACTTTATACTCATCCAACCGATGTACTACCTTATCATTAAGCTCAATTATTTTTTGTTCAAATAATTCATCACATTTATTAAATACAACCATGCTTATTTCGAAAATTTACTGCGAAAGAAAAAAATAGTTGATTTTCTGGTAGGAGAGTAAAGTGCAGATTAATATAAAAAATCAGCCGTTAGAAAAATTAAAAGCGAAATAAGAAGACGAGAGAGATGGCGAACTCAGAGCCCAGATATATCGAGCGAGGAAGGACAATCGAAAGGAGCAGCGAGAAAATGAAAGAAAAGGGAAGAGCGTAACGGGGTTGTATAGTTAAAGTAGGGTGAGATCACCCTCTCGCTTAGCTTCCTCTCTCCGCGGTTCCACGTGCTGGCGTAATCAGGAATATAATTAAACTCTCAACTCCTCTTTTCTCCTGGGTGGCATCGAAGGGCGAAAAACGGGGCACGAGAAGATGCGAGAAATGGCGGTAAGGTGGTAAGGGAAGCGAATACTTCAGTCTTATTCGCGACTCGATATCTTGCTCCTTTCTTAGTTCACTATCGCATCTCTTAATTTTCTTTACTATTTTTTCTTACCTCTGGAATATGTACGAAAGAATTTATACAGCTAATTGGGAGATGTGTAACTTCTTTTATAAACATTTTCTTGCGTTGCATTTTTACTTCAAGCTTTAGCTAATAAATTTTCCATTATAATGAATCAATTGCACTTGAATTTGTCTTGAACTTGAAAGAACGTTTTAAAGTTTCTTTTAAGTTTCTTTTTCTTTTTTATACTTTACGATGGTAAGCAATTTATTACGATTAATTGTTTGAGAAACCACAAAAAAATTTTAACGAAAATTATTAAAAATTGTCAGGCCCCCGAGTTAATAAATCTTTGCAAATCGTAGAGTTGCATACATATACTGCATCGTAAGATAAACGCATATAAGACATACTTAAACTCCAGTATACAAATCAGTACGTCGAGATAATCTAGAAGCTTGAGATTCATAGCCTCAACTCGAAAATATATTCAGAATTCTGGAAGAGATCTAGGCGATGTTATCTGAGAAAACATCGGTCTTTTAAATTGCTCGCGAAAACTATCCCCACACAAGCCGATGGACACATGGATCAATCAGTACGGAAAAGGGTTTACCCTCGGTCATAACCCGAATTCGCGTATTTTTACAGGATCGCTTTGTCGCGTGGCTGTTGGTGCATAACTCGTGTACCTCTATCGCTGAACGGACCGCGTTTATTTATTCAATCGAGCGTGCGCACACTGATTTCCATTATACGTGGGCTTGGGCGTGGGAAATACAATAGCCGTGCTAGGAATATTGAAATTTTTGAAATTTAAAGATTTCCTTTCTTTTTTCTTCTTCCTCCTTCTATGTTGCGAAGAGAAAATAATGAATCAATACTTTGCGGATGATGTGATAGGTCGGTTGAAAAGCGCGAAAGCCCTTTTTGCCACCATGGACGGACGCTAATTAAATATTTAGAGTTTCGAATTGTATAGAAACCGTATGAAATTTGAATGTAATAATGGTTAAATGAATTATTAAAGATTATGTGGTGTTACTTACATTTTATACGGAGGAAAGTGTATTGAATAAACTCTCGATATTTCAGTATTGTTGAAAAAACAAGAGTTTATTACTAGTCAGCTTGTATATTTTTATTTGTTAATTTCCCTTTTTTACTATCTCTATAAAATGAACAGAGAAAAAGTATTTAATTATAATAATTGTATGAGAATCAGATACAAGTACAATTTTTCTATCTGAGTGAATTAATCTAGTTAAATCTCATTTATATGGAAGAATAATCATTATTGATGCACTCCAATATTTAAAATTTTCCTTGCAAAACAATGAATATAATGAGAATAAGAATTTCAATAAAATAGATTACGATCTTCTCTGCATTACACATAAGCGAATATTATTTATATAATAATAGGAACGTGTTTTAATGGAATTCATCTATGGTTATTAATGATAAGACGAACTTATCGGTCGATATTATGCTTAAGCTTTATTTTTTACGTAGCAATGATGCATAATGTGTTTCGACTTGTTTTAAGACTCGAAGGGGTCACTTCATTTTTTATCAAGTGCGGACGGCGATTTTTCTCTTACCCTGCTTACTCAGCACTGTATCTAGTGTTTTACGGATCTCATCTAATCCTTAAAGATTTTTCTCGTTTTTTTAACCTTAGCGCGCGTACTTTCCATTACTTTAAGATGTCCCCCATTTATTTAAGAAGGTTGTTTATTCGCTCGAGGCTTCAATTCGTTTTCGATGATCGAAGGATAACCTTTTAATATTTACTTCATGTAATTCTAATAATATTTCATTAATGATAAGCAGATTACGCAATGAGAGAAGCTACAAAATTTCTCTTGTGTATAAAAACGTTTCGATGTAAAATTTATCGTTTCAATTGGGTTTCAAAGTAGAATATAGCAGAACGTCATCAATATTATGTACAAACAAAAATTCATAGATTTAAAAAAATTTGATAAGGTTTCTTTTCTCTCTCTTTCTTTCTCTTTCTCTATTGTCTAAAAAAATAATAGTTTAGAAACGCCGACATCGAATGGTAAAGCTGGAACATCGTTATAGAATTATGAGATGGCGTTTTAATTTATACGACTTTCCAAGGTTAAATTACTAAGGAAAAGAAGGAACAATTAAGAAATAAATTCGAAAGATCCGATGAATTACCTACGATGTCCACACTGTAATATTATAAATACGAATTTTACCATGATATTTTTCTCAAGGGGCAGACACAGTGACCCTTGAAGAAGAGTTGTGTATCGTTGCCATGGCCACGATGAAGGGTTAACAGACTTTCAAATCCTTTGGTGGCGCCTCTCAAGAGAACAAGGGAAAGGGTTAATGAGATCGACCATTGAAGATGGATAATGATATCTCCCTTCTCTTCCCAACCACAAAATACTCTGTTCTACGTATGTGTATAATCTATGTACGTATTTGTACGGTTGCAGCATATCTTGTATATGGTATTATATTGTAAGATGGCAGGCCCATCTATTCTCAATGTTTGAGTAAATGGATTATATTTTACTTATGATACGATCGTATTTATTATTATTTTTCATTTAGACTTTTTAGATATCTTCAGTCAAATCTCATATGTTAAAACAGTTCTTGCAAATTATTTTGTCTATATCAATTGTATATGCAGCTCAAAAACATTAAAACACATGCAAAATTAGAATTTCCAGTAATTCACGTTTATTATTTTTCTTTTCGTAATCAACAAAATATGAGATATTACTAGTATCGTATGATACAGTATATACATATGTATTATAATATATACTATATTTTTTAGTTAATATTAATAAAAAGATAGTAGTGGAATGGAATGGACATTAAATAGTAGATGAAGTAAAAGTAGAAAAATTGTTGGATTACTTCTAAATTAATTATCTCTTTCAATTTACTAGTCATAAACACCACCATAATTTTCATAGCAATACAATTTGAAATTTTCTAAAAACAGACTGAATATCATCGACGCATAAAATATAATCCAAATAGCAAACGAAAATTATGGAAAGCAAGGTTTCGATGCATTTTGAGGAGTGAAATCTGTATCGACTGGGTTATAAGCACGTCAACCATCAAGTAAGGAGCTCAGAAAAATAAATGAATAGCATTTTGAAAGGGGCACAGTATCGAATAAGAGTACTGCGTTCCAACGAGAATGCACATGTAAACGCCAATCCCTCTCAAGTAGCACGAGATGAAGCGGGTATAGGTATACTAGAAGTTCCGACAGCACTCGCAAGGATCGCGATTCCGAGGGCCATGCGACAAAAAGATCGGCTCATGGGAGAATTATGTAAACCGTATCGACTCCCACGGCGTTTTCTCTTCAACTCGAACCTCTCTCCGTTTTTCGGGATGACTCGACCCGTTGCCTGTCACTCTCTCTCTCTCTCTCTCTCTTTTCTTTCGCTGGTTACGCGGATCTATGCATTGTACGCGGAAGGAAGGGTGCGGATCTTTCTGTGAATAGGGAAATGCATGGTACGAGTTACGTGGGAGTCTACGAATTTCGCATTCGAGCATTTTTTTTTTTTATTCTTCTTCTTCTCCGTGGAGGCATTCGGTCGACATCCGCATTATGCGCGGATGCAACACATATGACCATCGCAGCTTTTGAGAGAACACCCGGGAAAGGAACGTGTGAGAAATATTTACACCGGGCGTCTAGTCATTTCCTCCCTCAGGTGCATCGCGCGATTTCAAAGAATCGAATGTATAAGGGGCCTAATTTCATACGTCAAAGAAGGGGCGATTTTTTTTAACAATGTGATAGAAAATTGGCTATGGATTTGTATGAGAATACGCAAAAGTCTATTATTTTTATTAGAAAAAGTTATCAAGTCACTTATTATGATTATGAGTTATTGTGAAAGGTTTCTAACATATACAAAGTCTGTAACAAGTGAATTGATCATTACATTGTAATTGTATAAGTCTTAAAATTCGAATAATAAAAATACCTAAGTTTTTATAGAAACTACCATAAATTTATCAAAGATTATATTATATTTCTATAAGATGCTTTTATACATTGCAAGCGCGCACATTTATTATAAATTTGCGAAAATGTAAATACTATAATTAAACTGAACTATTCTTTTAAATATTCAAAAATCATTTTAAAAGTTTTAAATAAATTTTATGAAATATTCCCAAGACAGAATATTAAAAAAAATATATTTTATACAAAGAGCCACAAAATCGTAAGAAAAAGCTGCCAGAATCATCATAAACGCTGAATTAACCCTGACCCGTTCAATCCATTGGAACCTCCATCTTCTTTGAAATGTGTGAAAAAATTCTTTTTCGAAGTATCAACTCACATTCTGATATATATATATATATATATCGGAATGTTATTCATTTAAAGAGTTTCAAAGTTGAAATCTTTTATACACAAAATTTTATTCTAAATTGCGAAATACATTTATTTAGTTTTACTTTAAAACGATTATTGTAAATGTTATGAACATTAGTTATATTGTAATAGTACTTATTCTATTTGTTTAAGAAATTTAAATATCATAGAGTCATGTATTAAGAATAAATAGATTATTGTGTAAGATCTCCTTCTCAATATAGTATGAAAATTCGAAACAAATTTTTTCTCTCAGGTAAACTCTCAGGTTACGATTTGATCTACATCTGAAAAACGATTTTGCACCAATTTTTTTTCTCAAATAGATTTAGCAAATATTGTCTCTATTTGATTTTTCAACGCGTAAAAAAATTATTATACTATCGGTTTTTTTCATTTTTATCGTTCTTTCTTCTGGTTTTAATTTCCTACGTATCTTATTACGTGCAGGCGGTGTAGATTTGTGAAGAACAAAATTCAATTACTTTTCTTTATGCGCTTCACCGGGTAAATACGAAGACGAAGTCGATGTATTACTTTATAAAAAGCGCTTCCTCTTGCTTCACATCATTTACTAAACTAGCCCTTTAGTCTATTTGAATTAAGACATATTATCTTAGTAATCTATAATCAGCAATTAGTATATCAAGTATTATCAATGAAATTGATATTGAATTTTTTTTATTTGAACAAAGTAATGTATATTTTAAGGCTTTAAGATAAACAGATGCAAACATCTGTTTTATTATATTTATTTTAATTTTTTCGTGTCCACAATATGACAATAATTAATAAATTAACTGGTAAATGTTTGCGACGAAAAGAAACATGAAAATATTTATCATATTAGAACATCAATTTTAGAACTTTGCTAAAAATAAATAAGATCATCCCCATAAATATCGCATACATATAAATGTTTTACATCACTAAATTAATTTTTTAATTATACTTTAAACATTCAATACCTAATTTATAAACTGTTAATATCTATACTTTTTTAAATTGTTTGTAAATGCGGTAATTATAGACTTATTATTCGTGCATGCAATTGTATTCAATGCCATTAAATTACTCATTACATAAAAGAAAAATATTATATATATATACTATACTGAATTTAGTACAATATTGACACTGTAATATAATATAATAATATAATATAATGTAATATAATATAATATAATATACTACGTATACTGTCATTATTCTACATAATACTTAATGAAATTCAATTTATAAAAACGTAAAGTATAATTAAATTTTAGTATTATTAACCATAATAAATACTTGAATTATAAAAAGAATCTTTGATTGAAAAGAAAATGTGCAAACAAATGTACGATACTCTGTAATATATCAATGATAATTCGGTAAACGCGTATTTTTTCTTCTTATTTATATATTAATTCTTTGTTTTTTATTCCAAAAATACTTTTTTTCTCAAGATATCAACAAAATTTTAACGTTCTTATTTATTATAAATAAGAAAAGAAATAATGAAGTATTAATAAGCAAACAAAATTTTAGTTTAAAAATACGAAATCTTAATTTCTACTAAAAATCACACGAAAAGATCAATTAAATTATCGGTAAAGTAAAAAAAGTAATTGTCTAAGTAGTAAATGCTTTAAATGATTAACAAACTTTAAATGAAAACAATCAACGGAAATCATAAAATCATTCTTACAAAAACATGTTTTCATAACTCAAATTAAATTTTCCTGCTATTACATAGAGTACACTTCAGATTAATATACGACCGTTTGCCTCTTTAAAACTTAAGTAAAATCAGAATTTCTAAAAGTCGTAAAACAAAAACTTTTAAAACTTTGCAATTATTAGACCTTCTTCCCAATTACAAAAATTTAATCCATGAAAGAGCTAAACCCATTCTGTACCCGCTAGCATGACTCGCACATTCGAGCCTCAAAGAGAAAAGCTTTGAAAGAGGCACGGAAGAGCAAAACACATAAATGAAACTACTATACAATAATTCGTCTCCGGAATACACATGCGCGGGAGTGAAAATTATTCCCAGGCATGCGGTCTTCGCTAACAAGATCCATCGATCGTTACCCGGGCGGGGCAACCGTCCGTTTATCCAGGAGTCGTCGCGTCGACGCCTTCCACATATTCACAAAGCTCATTTCCTGTGTCCGGCATTTTCTGCGCATTACCAATTGTGTGACACAGAGCCGAAAGGGTTTTCCACGCGGTATAAGGCGTACAAAAGGGAAAAGCGGGCGGGAATGCGTCCGCATAGATTTTCGCGCTCGCGCTCTCCTCCGCCTCTTCCTTCCTGACACCTTTTTTTACAGGCGCGAAAGAATTTTTCTCTTTCGCTTTCTCTTTTGGAACTTTATGTACACGCTGTGTGTATATATAGGCTTCTGATCGATTGGTCTCGGGCGATTTTTGTCCTCGTCTTTTGAGTTCAGCTATTATTAAAGAGTCATTTGTTAAGGTAATTCAGACCTCAGTAAAAGAATTTATGGATTCAATGCCAGGATTTTCAATGGCTGCGCCTTTGTGCAAACTTTTCGATTTGAGTGGATTAAATTATAGAAGCGATTGGATTTAAATGTAAGCCATTGTTGCTGGTTACTAGAAAAATGAGCTCGTTAGGGCTGTACTTTGAATATCAGTGAAACGCAATCGCGTTTATTTATGAAAATATGAGAATTAATTTGATAAATGTAGTGATCAAATGTCAATTACGAAATATCCAAATAAAACAAACTCTTTTACAATTTTCATTTTAAAGCCTACTATTATTTTAAAATAAAATTTACGTATTTCTTTTCAACTTATTCTTCTTTAAAAGAATCTTTTTGTAAATGTTAAATGAATGTATAGAACACTATACTTTAAAAAATAAATGTAAGAAAAGTAAATTCTCAGAAACACTGCAATTGACTTGCAATTGACTTTCTCATTTTATGCTACTAAAGTAATTTGTAAAAAATAATTAACTACCTACCTACAAATTTATCTAATTTTGCATATTTCTTAAACTAGTTATAAATATATTCATATTTAGGAAACATATACTTGCATAATTTTGAATATATAAAATATTCAAATTTGTAATACTGAATATTTAATTATTATTAACTAAATTATTATTATTATTTAACTAAATTATTATTATTATTTAACTAAATTATTATTTAACTAACTTATTATTTACTAAATTAATTAATTAACTAAATTAATTAATTAACTAAATTAATTAAATTAACTCTTATAATATCAATTCTTTGTTTCAATGATATTGTAAAACTTCTTCGATATACTTATCAATATAATTTGTACTTATTACACATGAGAAAATAAATAAAAATATATTATTTATTTATTTATGGCGACGCGTTGAAAATACGAAATTTAAATCAAATTGAAATTTGCGAAAGAAAAGCGACATTTATACGTAAAACCAGTTATAAATAACTATCAGAAGAAAGTGAAAAGACTAATAAGCTGTTAAAATACAAGCCTCGAATCCTCAACGGCAACATCTATAAGTTTACCTTAATTCACCGTCGTCCTTATCAAATACGAGAAATCAAAAGGAGGTTCATTCAGCTCTCATTAAGCACACGTCTAAGTGACGAATTCAACCAAACAATTATGATGAGACCCTCAACGTTCACCGTTCCATCATTTCTCGAGTGTCATATTTTTATTAGTGCGCCTACACCACGAAAATTATACGCTTCTTATATTTTGACTTAGCAAAGGGGAGGAGTGGCGCGAAACATCCGTTTTCTTTCATCTTAGATCATCCGTTTTTTTGTTGGCAGCGCGTGTACTATTTGCGCGGAGTGACCAGTAGCCGCGATCAAACAGGAAGGGACTTTCCTTGGGAATAGGCACCGGAAATCGGTAGGATTTGTATATACGAAAATTTATTTTCCGATGGGCTTCCTCTCTATGGGCAAATAAGGAGGCGCTTGTCGAGTACAACATCGTTTCACGCAGTTAGTATTTGTTTTCGCTATTGAGAATTTAGGTTTCCCTTCTTTTTGTCTCTTTTTTTTCCATGAGCCTGGAGAAATTGAATTTTTTTAAGTGTGTCAATAGAATTATAGAAGTTTGGAAGACTATGGATCTCCTTAGTTATGATTTTTAGTTTTGTAATTCGAGTTTATTTATCTTTAGTAATCACTTATACAACGTTTACTTACAATGTAAAAAGTTGGAATCTTTTTTATACAAATAATTTTTATTCTTTCTGTTATTTAGTAGTAGATTATTTTAATTAATTAGAGAGATGTTAAGACTATGAGGGATAATTGATTAATATTAATACGTACTTTATAATGAGTCCATAAAATTGTTCTTTTTTAACAAGAATCGAAAGTCATTGCTTTAAAACAGAAAATTTAATGATATTTAAGAGAATGATATATTAAAATAATCAACAATGCTCTTATTAATATAATTAAATATCGATTTATCTAATTTAAGTCATTCAAAATATCTTATTTTATTTGAATTAATTATATAAAAGATATTTGTCAATCCTAAATAAAAATGGAAACTTTCTATTTCAATTATTTCTTTTATAATTTATAAGAAATATTACTTTTAAAAACTTTATCTAAGTCTTTTTCATGTTTTTACTGGAATTTAAAAAAATAAATATATTTAAAAACTTTAAATTTCAAAATAAATTAGCAAATACAAAACTTATATTACTTTACTTAGATATTCTTGTAAATAAATAATACCACTAACTTTTAATTCCATCTCAGTGTTGAATAATCCAACTTTTATAAATGATCTTAAATATATAGCCAAAAAAAAAGAACATATTAAATATATATATAACAGAATATATTAAATATATATATAACAGAATATATTAAATATATATAACAGAATATATTAAATATATATAACAGAATATATTAAATATATATATAACAGAATATATTAAAATAATTGCAAGACTACATATACCAAATGTTAATAATCTGTCGTGTTTTAAATAAAAAATTTCTTGAATTGTTTTAAAATTACGTTGGAAAAATTAAAAGTATATTTTTAAAATTCATGAAACCAATAAAAATAATAATATTCGTCAAATTTTGAATGGAATGTATTTATTATTCAAAATAAAAATTTTGCGCTTATTGACTAACCAAAATTGTATTTCAAATATTCACATATAATAAGAAAATAATGTTAGCTAATTTAGGTAATATTGAGCAAAAATAAAGATAAATTAAAATGATTAAAAATCAATCATTTCACTAGATTTCAGTTCCATTGTATGAGTATTTATGAAAATAGTTGTGAAGATAATTTTTCTATAACTGAAAAGTTCTTTTATTAATTTTAATAAATATATTTAATTCTGTCACGCATCGAAGAAAAATAATGTTGCTTAAAGTAGATAAGACGAACTATTCAATTATTTACTTTATTGAAATATTTGAGAATTAAAATCAGTAAATTAAAAAAATTATGTGTTTTGATGACTGTCACCATCGAAAAACATTTCTGTTGTCACAAGTTCCAGAAGCGAAAAACGTCCTTAGAAAAATATAACAGTCCAACCACATGATATAACGGATTAGAAGTCTACGTGAAAGCCCAAATAAATAAATCAATTTCCTTGCAATCGATCGATTGGCATCTCTTCCACCAAATCTCCCGCTCAGTTATCGTTAATCGCGGGGTCCAGCTCTCGGCAATAATTATGCGCGGCAAAAGTAACGGCCATCCCCCATGCGGGCACGCGACCCTCGGATGTAACAATGCGCTGGTCATAGGGCCCGCGCATATGTCGCCACCCGTTTACGACTCGAGAGCCACCGCCCCGAAAAAAGGACCTTCTTCCGGGGGTCGACTAGCGCTAGCAAGGAAATGAGGATTCTTTCTTTTTTCGACCTCTTACCTCATCGCACGAGAGAATCCGATGAATTTTAAGTGAGCCCGAGGCACGCTTTGTATGGCTTGTCCCTTTCGGACGATCGGACCCTCTGAACGGCCAAAGGCTGCGTAACGTACGCGAGTCGCTTAAATAAATAAATTGCCCGTCTCGGGCACGCATTGGTGTGCCTTGCTTGGATGATGCGCACGCGCAACGAAACTCTAAAGGGAATCTTTTTCGCGTGTCCTATTCGTGCTATTTTCCCGCATTCAGGGCAGGTAATTTATAGACGAACACGTATACAGCATGCGTCGAACGATTTTTTCCTAACGTAACTTTTTCGAATAAGATCCATTCCAAATAGGGTGAAAATTTTACTACTCGCTTCTGGAATGTTGGTTTGAACTATTTTCAAGGAGATCGTTCGATTTATTCGGTATAACTAACCGTCATTCTTTCCAGCCAAATTGTACTTCAACAAAGACAGGAATTCTTTAAGAACGAGTGATTACGTGTTGTTCTGTAATTAAAGGAAACCTTACTTCTAAAATATCTATATAACTTATGAATTAGAATATTATCTAAAAACTGTTTATTTTAGTAAACATGACCATTAAAATTTAATTCACTAATGATAAATAAATTTATAAAGATTGGTTTTTAATAAGCCTAAAGAATAAAATACATAATCTTTAAAAAATGTAATTATTTCATTTCACACTCATTTCAATTGTTGTTTCGAATAAATAGATGCATCATATATACTATAACGTGGAAGTTATTTTATTATCATATCTTGTATCTATTATATGTAGTTTCAAATTATAACGAATTAAAATTTTTGCTTTTCACTTCAACTTTGATGCCTAATAATTATAATTAATACAAATTATATTATGCATTAATTTTCGATTAGTTTATTCTTAGATTAAGATTAATATAAGAATATAATTTTTTTCAATCTGCTAAGCACATAAACAATAAACGATTTTAGTAAATATTTTTCTGTTTTTTTAAAAAGAGTAGTATAAACCTAATAAAAAACTTCTAGAAAGTTTTTAAAACTTCTAATTTGCATTTTATTAATATATGATTTACATATATGATTGCACAGTCTGGTAGAGTATTTTCATTAAATTTTATCGATTTAAAGTTATAAATTTAATTTGATTTAGATTTTATTAAAATTCTTTTTAAATAAGATATTGTTTTAATTTGTGTTATAGAAAATAATTAAATTCTAGCAATATTTAAAAATATGTACTTACGTTCAAACACAATTTCTTTCTAATGAAACAGTGTATCTACAGTGTTAAAAAGTAATCTAATATTAAGATCGTTCTACCCATGCAAACGCTCCTGAATCCACCAGTTAACGCAGTTTGAATTATCGATAAAATATAAAAAGGAATAACAAAGTCATTACTTGAAAAGGAAGGTAAGTAATCACAGTTTTCAGGTAAGTACTTAACATCTTTCTTCAGTCTTCTGACAAGTAATCTTCCGTGGGCTCCGATCGACAAGCGAGTTAACCCATCTAAAGAAAAAGGAGCTCGCCAAAGACGAGAGAATTAGGCAGGAAGGGCAGGAACGAAGAAAAGACGGTAGGATGGGATCCACTGGGATCCACTGTGCAGGGGACGAGCGCTCGGCATTAATTTCGTAGGATTAAGCCGTAACGCGGACGAGTCCATCCGTCTCTAGGCTGTCTTAACTCGCGAATTAGCAAGTCGCACGCGTGGATGCCCGTGCAATTATCAAGTCATCGGCAGTGGCGAGGAAAAAAACCTGTGCATCACGCAGGCCAATAAATCCGAAACGCAAGGATATCGGTAAGCTTCAATTAGAAGGCGGGCGCTCGCATGCACGCGATACTGAATTTACGATCTAAAAATATCCCGTACGTGGTTATACCGCGAGAAGGATTCTTCTAGAATTCTAGCTTTTGCTAAGTTGGAATAATCCTTGCTTTACTAACTCATTGAAATTACTACAGTCGTAGGCCGATTTTACTCAAATTAATAAAATGCTTGGGAATCGCTTTATAAGCGATAATCCGTGTGGCTTTGATTGAATATTGAATATTTGACAAGCTTATCTCAAACTATAGTTTTCAACCACCAAAATTATTTCACTCTCTCGAAATCAATCAATTAAGCTGAAACATTTTCCGTATTTTTAAATAAATTATTTTACTTTTCAGAGTCTGTTCCATTTAAAAATGTTACTATGTCATCGAACATAAAATCAGTTAGCTAAAGTATCTTTCATTTCTTTATTATAATAGGGAAAAAACTTAGACAAAAGTATGAATAAAAATTCATATTATAAAATTTCATATTTTTAAATTATTAAAGTTTAAAAATATCACTAGTTATTTTAACTACTTTTTAAATACGTTGGATATTAAATGGTTTTTTTATTTTGATGTTCCATTGAAACTTAATTAATAATTTTAAATATATGAATCAACGAATATAGAATGAATCATATGTGTATATATATATATACATATATACATATACACATATATACATATACACATATATACATATATACATATACACAATCATATACATACAATAATATTGGTCTTGATTGTTCAATAGTTTAACATTTATTACATAATGACTTTGAATTAATTTAAAACTATTCAATTTCGACTTTCAACACATGTAAACGAATTCATAAATTATGTAATAAAACAAATTATCAGTTAAAATTGCCAAGCAAGAATTTTTCTTTTTTGGTATTGAAAATTAATAAAATAATGGCAAAATAAACTCATAATAAATCGAAATTATATATATATATATATGTACTAAGTTTGAAAAAAGTACCTCGACTTTTTTAAATTAGAATAATCTGTTCAATTTACAAGAACAACAAAATAATTAAGAAGGCATCTACTCTTGTATTTCAAGTAAAATACAATTCCTTTAACAAGAAAACAAAAATATCATTTATCTACATAACACTCACCGGTCGTATTTGTAGTCTACCAGATTATTTCTTTTTTTCTGCGTATAAAAGCAGAAAATGAGCCATAAAGAATCAAGAAGCCATACCTCAAACCGTAATTTTCTACGGGTGCCACTCGATCAAGCTCACTTGTAGGTGGTACCTCGCGGATCCGCAAAACAAAGAACAAGTCCCTTAAAAAATAAATAGATCAGCCTGTTGCACGCGCGAGCAGCTTGACATGGAGAAATACAAGAACATATAAGGAGAAGGCGCACGCCTCCCGATATTTCCTCGCAGCCTCTAGTTTATGACTGGGAGGCGTCGCCTGATAACCGGAAGGACAGACCGATACGCATGCCAGCTTTGCTTTATAACCGCATTTACTTCAGTATGTCTAATACATTAATTATAATATTATAAGAAACGTTACGACCCTCCTTCTGATGTAACTCTTATTTTGCCTGTGAGAGATGCCGATATTTCGAAGTCAATTTTCTAAAGATTTTAAAATTTGTTCGAATGATATGAAAAAAGAAGAGTCAAAAAGAATTTTAACGAATTCGTTAGCGAAGTGTTTAGTACATAATTCTATTCAGAGTAAAATTTCACTTTTCAAACTTAAGAATGAAAATTTTATTAATCGTGGTATTCACTAATAACTCACATGTCTTGTATTTGAATAAAATTAAAATTTATTAGATTTCTAAGAACAGATTTAATCTGATTATAAATGTAATAACAATACAGAAAAAAGAAAATATTTGTTAATTTCGTCTAGAAGACTAAATTAGAAGACTAAAAAGTATTATCAAATCTATATTATTTCAATAGCATGGTCTTCTCAACGCAGTGAATAATAAATAAAAGTTATTATAAGAATAGATTATTTTATATGTTACAATATAATTTATTATACGTGATTTTAATTAAATTATAAAATTAATTTTACAGAAAACAAAGCATGTAAAAATATTTATGGAACACAAAAAATTTTTAGATACTTCTACAACACTACCATAAATAATTAAGTTCCTAATTTTCATGAACAAAATGAGTAGTGTGCATGAAATATTTAAAATAATGTCAAATTTAATTTATGTTCAAATATTAGTAATACTTGACATCAATCCATAATCATTTACTTCAACTCAAATAGATCCACTTTACCACTATACCAAATGACTTGCTCACACCCTTCCAAGTTTTTCCTGGGTAAAAAACAGAAGTAAGCCCAGCATCCTTCAACTGCGTGCAAGTCGCATTCTAACTTTTACGATAAAGCTTTACGACTCGTCGATGATTATCACAGATGGTCCGAACGATTGCTGTACGTGTAAGAAAAAATAAAATAAACGGCCACATGCGCGATTTTTAGTAATGCATCGTCAAAAAAGAGGTTTCCATCCCTGGAAAGCTTTTTCTTCTTTGACGTCTCGAAGTAAAAGTAGGAGAAAACATCAGAAAATAACTAGGAAGAATAAAAAAAGGTAAAGAGCGAGTTAATGGCATGATTTATTGGTTTGTACGCAAGTGTTGCTTTGTTAATTGATTTATGAATCCCTAAAGATTCTTAAAGAGTTCTTTGAAACACAAAATACTAAAATGTACACGTTATTTATTTTTGGAGGCTGCCTTTGGAATCTGTTAAACTTCATTATTTTTCACAGGAGCAAACCTTTGTACATCTATTAATATATTTAGAATTTTTCGTAAACAATAGTAATGAAAACGTTCCATTTATTTATAATTAACTTTTTGTTGAATATAAATTTATCATGCGGTAAGGAGTTGTAATTCCAACATACAAACATTATTATAAACGTTCAGTTATATACAAATTTTATTATTACAAAATATATTTATGAAAAAACCTCTTTGCTTTTTACAAATCCTTTATATTTATCTATAATCAAACAATCGGTTTTATTACAAAGCTTTCACTTTATGCATTTAATTACATTACATAAATTTAAACTCCAATAACAAAAGTTTTCCTTTACATTGCTCCGAATAGATTTTGCATCACTTGTCTGCACCAAATTTTTCAAACTGATATTTTATACAAATAATCGAAAGAGCTATGCTTTCCAAAAATTAAATAACTAACAAAGAAGTCCTCGTATAATCTATTGGACATCTCATTTTCATTGAAAAAACAAGGTAGAAAAAACTTTCCGAATCGATTGGTCTTCTCTCGCGCCCGCAGTCCAGGTAATGACTAGAAACGGTTCTCTCGCGCAGCGCCCAACCAGTTGGCTTTCACATATTTTTCCTTTCAAAAAAAAAGACCAAGGACAAGACTCGCAGACCGGCCAGCGGCTGTCCTGCACGAAATAAAAACACACAGAAAGTGAGAGAGAGAAGAGAGAAAAGGCATGAGAGTCGATCGCGAGTCCACGTGTCCGAAAAAAGGAGACGGAGAAAGAGCGATGAAGCGTGCGCCGTATTGTACAGCGCCGGTCTGACATCTGCTGTGTATGCGCGTATACTGAAAAAAAAGGATCATAAGGAGGTATAAAAATGAGAGGGAAACAAAAAAAATATAAAGAAAAAACGTAAAATCCGCGCGAGTGGGCCACGCGTCTCTAAGTTAGACTTAAGTTTTTCGATAAGCAGGCCCATTGTTACGCGGACAGTTTTTCTGGGACCATGCGCGCGTGCCAACCGTCGGTCATCTTCTCATATGTAGTTTTTCTATGTTGGACGTCTTCTCTTTACTCAGATGGATGCTGCTTTTTTCAGAGCCGCCGCGGCGACGGTCGATAAATCAGACTCTTTGTGTGAATACCTGTATTTAAGCGTTTATCGTAGTTTTAATTTTGTAGTACAAATGGGTAGCCATATTTCTTTCGATGAAAAGTAGCAGCAAAAGTAGAGTCTTAATAATAGAAACGTAAATATTCGAGATTTATATCTTATTTTTGTAAACTTTGAAAGGCTTAAAGTATCATCTATTGTTAATTATTAAAAATGTTCTATATGTTAACAAGTTTTTAAACTCAAACAAGTAATTAAAAGAAATTTCTATAATTATTATTAAAAATCGAATTAGTCTCCTTTTAGATATTATTATTTTTTCAAAAATATACGATATTTATAGCAAGAACTTTTTATATTTTTACAAACATCCCAATCTCATTAACCGTCTTGCACAGTTTATACATAAGAAATATTTAACTTCCTTTTCAATATTTTAATATAATTTTTTCATAAAATGAATAAAAAAATATATAGAAAATTTGCTAAAACAGATTCACTTGCATACACTTCTATACACAAGTAATAAAATATTAAGAAATTATTAATATTTTATTTATACATAAATCTTTGAAAAAGTTTTCAATTGGTATTTAAATATATGCAGAAGTTATGTATAAGTGTAATATAATTGATATGTTCAGAGATGCACATGTATAATCTCAAGTTTTATAATACAAAACTTCTGACTGTTTTTCTAAAATTGGTTTAAATTAGTTTTCTTTTTGAATCGTCGTACTTTTCACGACGAATATTTAAAAATAACTATAAATTTTGCGTACTAAATTTTCCAATACTACGGTGAGTATTACATTATTTGCAATTGAATTCTTTATCACTTAATCGAAGTGAAACAAAAAAAATTATTGCACGAAGGCGCTTAAGATGTTAACGAACTGAATGTAAGCCATATACCCCTACCTGCATTCTGGCATACAGCCATTTTATGGGCAGGGCAAAGTCAAGTGCTCAGGTTTTTCAAAAAAAGGGTTTAGCGCGTATGTACAGGAGGTAGGCGCGGCGATGAGAAGTATCGACGAGAAATGGTGCCTGAATCAAGGAAAGGGTATAAATCTTTAGCCAATCCATCAAAAGAACGGAAAATTTTACCCTTCCGCAATTCGAGCCTTGAGGTACACCAATCAGAATCGAGTTCCAGCTCTCCCCTAACCCTTTTCAACGTACGCATAATACAACACTGGCGCAGACGATCAAAGGTAAGTACCAGCCCTCGACTTATATTCCCTCGCCATTATTACGTGAATCGATGAGATTCGTTTATTATAACATAAATTTATTATAACCTAATATTCGCTTAGCTTATCGCCCACATTCGGCTTGCGATATTGGATAGCATTTATGGCGATGTAGCTCGCAAGTGCAAAATATACTATTAAAGAGTGATGAAGCTTTCTTGATATTTATTAAGCGATTTTTACTTTATTTTTGTTTATTTATCAATCATGACAAATATTAATAATCGTTCTAATATGTGAAGGATAAAAATAAAATAGAAATAATAATGTTTTTCTAATGTAGAAAAAAATACTACTATTTCACGGACGTTTATTCATTTAATTAATTATATTTCGTTATTTATATTATCAAAATTTTAAAGGCTTTAAGATTAGAAAATTTTGTAATGAAGTAAGCAGTACCCGAACATGCGATACTAAATATATCTGCCATTTTTATTCCTGTATCACATACAATTATTAATACCTAATACATACTTGTTTCACACTTAGAACTGTATTTTTAAATTCAAGAATTTAAAATGATTACTATACCTATTTTACATTTTATTTATTTAAACAATCTTTACTCGACACATTAAAATGACATCAATATAGAATACTACTAAAACAGAATCGTAGATAACAATATTCGTGCAAGTGCTAGAAATTAATGACAAAAGATTTTAAATTAATTTGAAATCTTGAAAAGGAAGATAAAAATTTGATATATTACAAAAAAGGTTCCGCGAGGACGTTAATTACATCTACAAAGGATAATTGCATTTTTCTCGTACAAACGAGCAATCGATCCACAAGCCATACAAGATGCATTTGTCGTAAGACACACCCCTTAACAGTTCAAACACGTACGTACATCATCAAGAGTTGACACTACGACACCTTCGCGGAACATCCTCATATTCCAGCCCTCTGGATCACTTTCTACTTAAAATGTACTTTTTAATAGTGCCCGCGACAAAAGAAGCAACTCCGTCGAAATCACCGGCTTTTACCGCCAGCCTTCGTCATGCGTAACACGAGCGCACGGAGCAAGAATAAGGGGATGAAGCGAATCGAATGATTTATAATTCAAGAGCACCGCAATTTGCTACCGCGAACCGCTCTTAGAACTCGCCGGCGGGCGTTTGCGGCATAAAAAATTTATAAATCGGACGAGCTTCCCGATGAGCAAAGTTTTAACGCGACTTTTGCACAACATTACAAATCGTCTCTTCGCTTTTCCCGTATTTACATCCTTCCTCTCGCTTTGTCTCTTCTCTCTCTCTCTCTCTCTCTCTCTCTGCTTTACTTTTCCTTTAGATTTTCTTATTCATACTGTTTAATGTATAATATTCAGTATACGTTTACTTATAAACTATTGTTCTAAATACTTTATTAAACGCATAATATTTGTTACAAAAATCAGTTTTCGCTATAGTTTTACAACATTAGCAGCTACTTTTTGACCTTCTTTTATTAAAAAGAAAAATCTTCATTTCAACATCAAGCAACTTTAGTAATTAATAAAACTATAATTTTTATTTATAATAGAGATAATGAAAGGAAATATTTTGTGAAACTGTAAGAACCGAGTTTTGTAATTCTATTTAATTTTTCATTAAAAATTAAATATATAAACATCTTGTGTTATGATTTATAATATAATGTTTAATAAATATTACAATCAAAAAAGCTGTTAATAATAAGTACCTTATAGTATTAGTACTGTCATATTTCATTTAGAAAATCGTATGTGGTTGTTAATTGTAGGTACTTATACTATCCAAGAACTAATTACTTCTTCAATTTCCTATGTACACTAGCATTTTACTTTGTATTAGCTAGAAACAATCATTAAATTTAAAGTGAGAAAATAAGAAAAGCAATGAGAAGGAAAAAGATCCAATCTTTTCGTGTAATCTTGCAACTAAAATCATTTGATTATAAAATCTTAGTCATGAAATAAACAAATTATTTCTTTTATTATCAACGCTGTCCTTAAATAACTTTGACGAAATTCGTACTTAAATTCTTAAACATATTTTAACACTACGATCCACTCTTTCGTTCTTTATGACCTTTGACACCGGCCTCACCCTAACAGTTATCTGCTTACTTCAGCCAGCGCGTCGGTTCTCTCGATTCGGAACGAAAGTTTCACGTTCTGGAGTAACGAGGGAATGCATATTTGATGTCTTGGGCGTAATTGCACTGTGATCCTACTCTATGGTGTTCTGGAAAAAAGAAATAATGCGTGGCACAACGCTGAGATGAAAATTGAGGGAATAAAAAAGTGATGGATTAAAAAATTGAGACCGTGCGTGTCGACCGCTGCTTTACCGACGGTACTATTAATAATTAATTTCGATAAGGCACGAAAAGGGGATAATTCGCACAAAATACATATTTATCAGAAAACAACAGGGTATATTGTACTAGTTTTTTTTTATAATTATGTAAAGTTTAAATACATGTTCGTGAAAATAGATGCATGTGTCCAAACAGAGAGAAAGATTGAAAATGGCAATGAGCAAATTAGAAGTGCCCAAATCACAAATAATAATTTACCACTAATGAAAAAGTACCCTTTGAAAATATGAGTTTTAATACTAGAAAATGAATATAAATGCGTGACTGAAAATGAGTAAGAGAAATATTTCTAAAGTACCGTTGTCGGAAAATATATCCAATTATATAATAGACTATATATGCTCATATTAATTCCATTTATCTTGTACTTATAAGACTACGAATTATTTTCTAACGAATTTAATAATCAAGCAAATAATTAGGTGAATATAGAAAATTCCATTTAATTGCGATTTAAAAATTAATATTTCTAACTTCTAGGTTTGGTACTAAAATAAGCTATCAACATAGAAAACATTTATTTTTGAAGAACTAGATTAACTGATTTGAAAGCAGCAATCAGTAATTTTATAAGATTCTTTTTAAAATAGGTTTTTTATTACTTAATTATTTTATTACTACTTAAAATTTTTCAAGTAATGCCTGTATTATATATAAAATTTTACTCAAAAAAATTATATAACTGAAATTGTTGATCAGTGATAATAGAATAATTTTATAGAAGAAGTAATAGATTCTTTATTCATATTTAGACAGACAGAATTATGATAAATATTATACTAAAATTGATCATACTTCCTTTTCTTATTAACGTGTTACAGAAGATTTGTCTACATTCATTGACATAATCACAGAGAGATTTATTTTTTTCAAAATTAAATTTACTAAAAAATATCAAATATTATTTTAGTCTTAGTTATATATTCTAAACTATTAATTAAGAAATAATTTTTCTATCGATAAAATCTAACGTATCCTCTTATTATTGAATAAATTAGTTCACAGGAAAACTAGAAAATGTAACAGCTGAATGAAAATAAACTTTAAATCTTACTAGCTTTTGATACAAATAATGACACTTTGTAATAAGTATTTTAATAATAACAGCAGCATATAAAAATTTAAAAAGAAAATGAAATTATGCATAAAGATGACTAGAGCATTATTTGGCGTAAGAACTCATTTCGATGAAATAATTCTTCAAAAAACTTTGTATAATATGTCGGTCGACGTCCTGACTTGCAAGATAACGAGAATAAGTAGCAGACGTCAACTGAAGTTAAAAATTAAAAGGAAAGAGTATGCATTATCGTGAAAGTCAGAAGAAAAGGTAGTACACCAGGATAAGTTAGCTAATCACAGTGACAAGGACAGCGTAAAAGAAAAAAAAGCGCTGACTCGTGTGCTAGTTGGGTTGGGGGTGTGGATCAGAGCGGTAAAATTGCGAACGACTAAAAAGGTTTTTTCCCCCTTCTTTGCGCTTCTTTTTTCAGCCTCTTGAATAATTGACGCTACCCGCGGGCGTGGCTTTAAACTTAAAAACGCTCGGCTGCAGCTTCGGCATAATTCAAGGGTTGGAAGCCTTATCTTAGCCAAGATGGGTCTCGGGATCTTCAACTTTAGCAATTGAAAATTGCTGCCCTATAAATTTTACATAATTCCGCGACAACGAAAGTCCTATGTTGAATCGTTCCAATATTACACTATATGCGTATTATTTTCATTTTCATCTTTCTGACGATTTCATGACAGTCCAACACTTTATCTGTTCTCAATGTTTCATTAACAAATGAAAACTTAAGAGTTAAAAATTATATGTACATTTTACAAATATAGATTGATTAAGATTTTTAATTGTCCTTGGTTTTTATTCTAATAAGTATTTCTTCTGCTTTCTTACAAGGGAAACAAAATTATAATCGAACAATGTAAGTAATAAACGATTGTAAAAATTAAATATGGATATTAAAGTTTTATTCATAGAGTAATCGGAATAAAGAAATTTTTCCGTATGTAAAGCGTGAAATAGCTTTATAAAATAACATTATTCATATACAGTTAGTAAAAGTTTAATAAAAAAAAGATTTTTTTTTTAATATAAATAATAGCTAAGTTCTTTTTAATCAATACTTATATTAGTAAAGTTGGATTGCAAGTTTCTATCGATTTGATCTCAAGTATTACATAAATTCTTACACTTTAAAAATATACATTTAGTCTAATTCGTACCTGTTGTACGCATATTCTTAACATAATTTTCAAATAAATATTTTATTTTGTAAATGGTTTCTTATATATACTTATTCAGCTTTAGCACGTATTTTTGAATAAATTATATTTATAACAAAGTACAAAAGATAAGGTATCTATTTAATAAAACAATAAAAAATCTACCAATAAAAGTGAACCTACGTAATTTTGTCACATAAATATATGAAAAGGAAAAGAAAAATATCAACCAACACATAGTAAAAGATGTAAAGAAAATAAGCGAGGGAAAAGGGGCAGAAAAAGGCGAAAGTGACGGATCTCGACTCACCCTTCATCGTTCCGCCATAATTTCCAGGAGAATGATAAGTTGACATCTCTTCGGACCCTCGGACTAGACGCGACGCGTTAGGAACCAGAATAGTGATGCAGGGGATATATGGTGTACCAAAGAACGTCTGATTGAGAGAGGAAAGTAAGATAAGAAAAAAAGAGACGAAACGAAAGTACGACGTAATAGAGCAAGAGAAAATGCGCGTTGAGGCAGCTTAGAGACATATATCTAAGGTGAAGGAAGGAAAAATGAAAAATGATCGTAGTGAAAATACTCAAAGATAATTACTTTTTGTGATGCATCGCGAGTAGGTTATACACGTATGTGTAAATTTTCATCTTGATCCAATGCAGTCTTAGATATAAAACTATTAAAGATAATAAAAGGCTTCAAAGATAACTTTTTAGATTTCTCTTGCTCCACGAAAGATATATTTCTCAAATGAAATTCTCGATACATAAATGAATCCATCCTCATTTTAACAAAAAAGAAACTTAAGTTATATAAAATATAATAAAATAAAATATCTTACCTTTATTAGTTATTGATAATGCAGCTTTCTTAACAACATAAGGGTACAAAACAAAATAATAAAAAAACATGTTTTAGCGATTAAAAAACCAATGAAAACTCCATGAATACATTTGGGATATATAAAATCATGTTCTATAAAAGCTTGCACCTTGAATTGCACTACGACCATCGTCCATACAATTACATCTTCTCGCAAATAAACCCGTACGCTGTTATAAACGATCAAGCATAGAGAAAGGGGAAAATGCTGCCTCGGTACGTAAACCACGACGCGTCCACGGGGTTAAAGGATGTGGGTATCAGTGGTGGTGGTGGTCGGGGCAACCCTCTCCATGGATCCACGAGGCCTCGCATTTAGCACGCTCTCTGCTATAATGCTGACCGATACGCTATTGGCTAAACGTGCACCCTCTTTAGATCAATAAATTGCGCGCGTAAGTCATGGTGCTATAATCTGCAGAGCGTAAACTCCTCCTGCGTGCATCGGACGCGTCGTCAGGGGTAACTGGAGAAAAATGGCAGACGCGAAAATAAACTTTCTTTTTCTACTTGTTTCATCGTGCTTAATTAACGGAGGGAACCCTGGTCTTAACTTATTTTTGCTCTCTTTCTCTTTGGATGCGCGTTTAATGATTTCTCGGGTTACTACGTCACCTCGAAGTAGACAATCACTTTTCTTGAGAAAAGCAACGAAACAGTAACTGAGATATTTTTGACCAAATAATCTTTCATTTTCGTTGAGTTCGTGTTGCCCGTTTTGCGACAACCTTTTGACGATTTAACTTTCTCATCTAGCTTTAGCATCAATTATTTTCTCGTATTTACTTAGTAAAAAGTTGTTGGTTTTACTTAATAGTGTATTGCAACAATGGGAATGCATATCGCCAGTTTTGTTCAAAGATTAAAAGACTCTAATTGAATTGAACAGTAATGATATAAATCTAAATTAATTAAAAATAAATACAATTTATTAGAGCTTTTAAGATACGTTCAATTTAATTCTATAAATTTAATAATCTAATAATCAGAGTATTCATTATCAAAGTCTTACAAGTTAATCTATCTGCATAAAATTATGATAAAGCTTAATTGAAATACTTAACCTAAAAGAAAAACCATTCCGTCCTAAAGCAATTTACAAATATCTTATATTTATGTTATATTTAATATAATATTTACGTTTATATCAGTTAATAAAATTCAGTAAAATAACTAATTCCATAAAATACTAATAAATATATAAAATCGCGTATTTATAGGACTATTTCTTATTAGCACTAACACGAGAGTCAAAGTTCATCTAATTAACGTCCCTCATAAAGCCTTTCTTACTCATATTGCACTCCATAACTACTTTGCGCATAAATATCTACGCATTTTTCCCACAGTAAGAACCACAAGAAGATCGTCTTTGACTCTTAAAATCGATAACCGCCATCATGGACAAAAAGAAAAAAAGAAAAAGCAAAGATGTAACAGTAGTACTAAAGCAAAGGAAACAAAAAAAATAGGGAAGACCAAGTGGAATGCATACCTAACTGCAAGAGAGAGGAAACCTTCGGGAAACTAGTGAAAAATTTTCAAAGAACAGGCAAGCACCGGTATCCCTTTCAACCCTCCTCCCCTCTTCTAACCAACAACGAAAATGTGTTGCGTTGCGTTGTCGTCCACGCAATTTTTTGGATCCACGCCGTTTTTTTCCTCTGCCAGCCCCATTTTTACCGACGAAAAAAGATGAAGAAGAGGGAGAAGGGCCCATCAGAGGTCCAACAATGCTCGATCGTTATGCGTATTCAAAATGAGCGGCCAGAAGGGACGTACCTGACGTCGCTGGTCCTTTGTCCGATTTCGGCCGTTTCCCGGAAAAATATATCCGGTCGATCGGTATATACACGTAACGCTGGTAAGGGGCGAGGGACCAATTCATGCAAAAGTAGATCTTGATTTTTTCGGGCAGGAGTTGCATACTTTTGTCTGAAAAAGCATAGGCGCTCACTCGTATGCTTTGAAGAATTTTTATTCGACTGCGGATGCGAATAATGTACATATATAGAGATCGCGGTATACATTAGCAGGTAATCATTTAGGGGATATGAAACGTGAAAATTGCATTAAAAATTTGTATAATGACGAACTTCGAATGCGAACATAGTTTAAAAATATAACTCCATTTATTATCTAAATAGCTATTTAAAGACCAGATGTATGGAATTTATAAAATATGTCATCTTTTTATAAATATTTGACATTAGTTATAGTATCATAACTAATAATCAATTTAAAATAATAAAACTGAAATATTAACTTCGAATAATTGTGTGTTATAATCTTAAACTTTACGATTTAATATTAAATATTAAATTATATATATATATAAGTCAAAATTTTCTGCTAAAATGGAACTAACAATAACAAAAGTTATGAAAAATATGAAAATCTATAATCTGTGATCTATTAAAATATGGTATATTCTAACATTTACTTTATAACCCTATTTAAACAGTAATAAAAACTATTTAATATTATAACATCGATTATATTTCAACAATTTTTCACATATTTTATAAATATACATAAGAGCAACTCTTAATCAAACCTTCTTAAATACATTTTTTTATACTTTAAAAAAATACTTTGTCTATTGTGAATTTGTACGAAATGGCTAATGCACTTTTTGAAATGATCATGTTTAGATTTACACAAATAATTAAAATGATTTATGGGTATTTAAAAGTTTAAATAAGCATTAAGCGATGATTTTGCCAGAAATTAAGTACGTATATATATTACAGATATAAATATGTCTATACAAAGCAAAATTTTTATTTCATTGTCTTATAAACATTCTTTTTCAAAAAATAATCATAAAATTTAATTCTAAGTACATTGTCAAAATTAAGTTCGAAATAATCGAAAATATAATCATAAAAAATTATGTTAGGAGCTTACATAATTTTTAATGAAAATAAAACAGACAATTTTATTCGTTATTCCTTCACTTTTAATAAAATACCAAAATTTATATCTTAAATACAGGGAACAACATTTTCAATAGAATGGAATACAGTCCTAGGATCTCCCCAATAAAATATAATTATACTATCGAAAAGAAGACTTAAAATCGAATTGTATTATATGATACGTTTGTAGGATACCATTACGTAATTAAATCTAAGACTTCGACGGAAATGATGAGCGAAGTTGGGATGTCTAATAAAATATCGTCCTCGTGGTTTAAGAATCGAATGATACAGCGTGTCAAATTCATCCTTTGGATTCCGATTACACAGTTCCAAGACTTTCGAATCATTCCTTCTGTACGATATGGAACTTTGTCTTATAGACACCTTATAAGTCGCCTCTAAAGGTAAAACATACAACTTAATCGTGTATATAAAGAACATCCAGAACTCGGGCTTCTATGCGACTCTCTTTCTTTCTCTCTCTAATTTTCCATTTAAATTCGATTAAACATGGGGTGAGAAGCATCCGCAGCATGTACCTGCGAACGTACCAACGAAAAAACAAACAACTCTCGGAAAAGCCAACACTTAAGATATAGCGTTTGCGCAGGTGAAACAAGATAAAAGTAAGCACAGTGACGCCCTTTTGAGGGCGATGATAGTCGAAAGCGTGTTTTTGAACGTAAAAATAAGAAAACTGCTTTTTCTCTTTTTTGTTCTCTTTTATTAAAATAAAATTGTTATTCTAGATTTTCTACTTAAACTTCATTATGTTCACTACGTAATAAATTTTTATAATTTTTTAAAATCTAATTACAATGAAAAGAATAAAAATATTTTTATAATTTCATGTAAAGATCATTAAATATTAAGATAAATGTAAAAAGAACTCTTCATTAAAAACGAAGTTTATAATTATACTATATTTGAATAGGAAATTGAATTAGGAAATTGAAAATTTTTAAAATGTATTAAAAATTACTAAAGCAATAAAAATTTACAATCAAAATTAATAGAATCTAATTACAACAAATATGTTTTATAAGCGATTATAAATTATAAGTATTAAGTAGTATGCATCGCTAACTTTTAAGAAAAATTTATTTCTTTTTCCTTGCTTAAAATATAAATTAAACTTTGATCCAACTTTAATAAAAGTAGTATACTTTTTTGGACATAAATGCATAAGTTTGAAATACGAAGATGTAAAGTTTATATGCCTCAGGTTGAAGAACTTTTAATTAAAAAGTTCAAAATGAAAAAACTTACTTAATATATATTGGTATTTTATTTTACTTATTGAAAATATTAAAATTCATAATGGTATTAATTACTTCATTATTATTATAATGTTTATCAAAATTTTTTTATTTTATATGTCTAGTTATCTTAATTTACTTTGGTTAGACTAATTTTTTTATTTATTTGGATTAATATCAAGTAGCAGTAATATATTTCTTCTGATTAAAAATTATATATGTCAATTTTCTATCAGATAATTCTAATACAATCTTGTATAGAAAAGCCTATCAAGACATACAAAAAATCAATTGCCCATTACACATGATCAACATAATACATAAACACGGAATGCGATCTGTATCTCCAGATTAAATGATCGATCCATTCACGGATAAATATGGGAACGTGAATAGCGTATAAAGGGTGATACGATTTTTTTCTAAAATATCGCACGTAATATATTCTTACATGCGCATATAGATAAATACGATAGTTGTCATTATCCCTTCGTCAACTTTACTTCATTAAATAGCAAAAGTTTTGCAATTTTGATACAGTCGTATTAATGTAACTTCTTTTTCCTCTTTTTCTCAAATTATATCGTATATTTTTTGTTAGCAACGTTTGTTAGATACATTGCGCGAGTATGAAGAAAAACTAGATAATGCTTAACAAAGTTGGTGAGACTCTTTTTCTTTATTCGCTGTATGTATCCGTTCAAAGTCCTGGTGAATTGTATATTAATAAATATATGCTTTTACTTTTTTTAACTCTGGAAAAGCTAAAATTTTCATCAACTATCGAAAATTTTGCCGTGTGTAAGCTCTTAACGCTACGGTCTAAGAATATTTTTTGCTTGTAGTTCTTCTTCAACGGATAATGTCAATAAAAATTTTGTTTTCATTGAAAATATAAGAAAATTTTTTTTTATTTTTTAATTTACTTTTACAATGATGTTTGATGATTTTGTATACATTGAACGACTAATTGTTTATGTAAACAATTATAATCATTAAAACATGAAGGCCAACTTTGACAATACTTTCCATGCTGTTATAGAAATGTGTACGTCTTAATTACTATTTTCTTATTATTATTACTTCTTTTAGTATCACTAAATACAAAAGTTTTCAATATATAATATTAAATAGCTGAGATTTTAGTAGTACTTTTATCATTTTATTTATTTAAATGATATTATAGTTAAACATTTTATCATATTTTTAAACCAAGCAATTTAAATAAGTATGATAAAAATTGTTTAAAATTAAAAACATATAATAAATTACCTTATAATATACTCTCTTCATTTTTAATAAACTTCAAGGTATTTTGCCTATTTAGAAATTATTTTATAATGAACTATAAATAGAAAATAATATCTCTTTTTCCTTGCATTATATTTACAAATTGTTTTTACCAATTTAGAAACAATTGCCAAGTATAACAATAAAACACTAGAGAAATACTCAAACTCAGATCTAATAATTTTTTCTATAACAAAGTAGTAGCAAATATTACAACAAGATATCTTAGTCGTTGAAATTAAATCTTGGAGTATACATAAATAATAAATTCCATGATGATTCTCGAGAACAGTGACGTTTAAAATCTGGTGAGAGTTAGGAAATAACTTGTAGTTCCCCTACACCTTTTATTGCTTTGTATTACTACGCTTTTGCTGGTCTCCTGCTGATGTTTCAAGAAGAAGTGCGGGAAAAAACAAACGAAAATGCAAAAGAAGTAACAGTTCGGAAGCGACTCGCGGAGCTTTGAGATTAAAATGATATTACCGGCGCCTCTGCTGATCGCCTTGTACCAGGAAAGTAATTAAAATTCCTCTCCTCTCCTGAATTTCTCGTGATAACATTGTATAAATTAAACAGCTTGAGAGAAAAAAGGAAGGCAAAAGAATCTTACAACCCCTGTGTCTCATTTTGCGTCGACGGGACGAAGAAAGAGAGTGAGATTTCTTGTAAATATAAGGAGAGAAAGTTGCGGCGAGGAACGCGAACGTAAAGGACGTAAAAGAAGTGGAAAATAGGAAGCTTTTTAGACGGAGGATGAGCATGATCGAAATTTTTAATAGAAGGACAACAGACGCGCAATTAACGTACCTTTTTCTCTCAGTCAGCGGTATATTGAATTTTCCAAGTTTTACATTTTAGAAGAGTGAGAGTTAACTCGCGAGAGAATTTAGTAGAACTTTTTTTAGCCCGTTGCTCAAAATGTACGAGCAGATGACTAAAAATTCAATTGACGTAATTCTATTAGACCGGGAAATTCTTTTATCAGTAATAATGCCAGTTAGTAAAATTAGTACACGGGGTACATGTAATTAAAATACAACAATTTTCATTACTTATTAAATGAATCACTTGCATTTTTTAAAGTATTTCATTTAAATTCTTATAAATTTCTCGTCTTATACTGAAATAAAAATTTGTATTTAGGTTACTTTATAAATTTAACTTTTTATGCTATTTAATCTTGTGACGAATTATCTGTATTTACGTCAAAGTACTTATACGTTGATATATTAATACAAAATCAAATATTTGAATCGCACAAACATGCACAGTAAAGAAATATTAAATCGAAAATAATTTAAAGAAAATTTAAGCTTATCGTTTGCCACAAACATGTTAAGAGCCTCCTTTGATGTTATAATTTTCAGCGATGTTACAGCGGCACCATAAATTCCAAATTCATTGAAAATAAAATTCAGCACAATCCATTAGAATCCTTGGCGTATCCATCATAAAATTATCCTACAGAAAATCCGACCACGTCAGTAGTAGAAAAGGCAATCCATGGAGATTGATAAATTTTTTTGTCCGCGCGCGTACAATGTGCATCCGGGACCGTGCGCGCACATGTACATAATCGACAGCGAGAGAGCCTGGACACAATGTGGAGAAAAGCGAAGGGAGAGAGAGAGACAGAAAAGAAAAAAAGGAGAGGAAAGAAGGAGTCCGAATAAATTTTACAAAAGGGGCTGCGGGAAGAGAAGCGCAGGGCGATGCATTGCGCGCGACTTCATCTCCCGCTCATGGAAATCGAATCCTTACCTGCATATCCGCGGGCCAGGTGCGGAGGTCCAACGTTTCTCCGCAAGTCCATATTATGCATACATTGTACCCCATCTGCGTGCGCGATCATGTCGTTTGGGAAAGGGGAGGCTTAATCGGTCACGGACGAGTCGCGCATGTGAGCAAAATAGGTCCAGTCGGTCAGTCGCAATAATGGGTTTCGTCCCTTTTTCCTTACTTCTCCGATCATTTGCCTTTCGATTCCCAGGATCAGGTAAACTTGGCGCTCGCGTATATATATGAGCACGGAGTTCGATGAGGTCAAGGATTTCCGCAGCTGCCACGTCATCCGTTGGATTTCGATCAGTTCGGGATTGCGCACGTGAGATGTAACGCGCCGAGGAATATTTTTCAGCTTCCCTTTTTATGTGCTACTTAAGAATATTCAATGTCGATAAGTAATCGGAGGGCAAGATATTGAAATTCTGCTGCATTGGAAAATCGACGGGAATGTAACGCGATATATCGAGTAGGTAAATGTACAATCTACAAAATCTAATTGAATAAATAATTTGTTATTATTTTAGCTAATTCTTTTCGTCTACAACTTATTTATCAAAATTATTTGTTGACGTATATTTTCTTTTGTTAATTCTAATCTGAAACTAATTCTAATTTCGATATTTCTTCAATACGAACATTGTAATATTGATAATATAAAAAAAGAATATTTGCGCAATATCAATGACACATATTCTTAGATAAATTCTAGCCAGAATATTGCTTTCTAATTAAGTACATATGTAATGTATAACTTATTTAATAAAATGCGTAATAACCTTCTGAAACGTAACGTGAATACAAATAATTTAATATAAAATATTATATTAAATATTTATAAGAATTAAAACAATCTACCTATACGTATACACTTTGTCTTATTTACGAATTGCCATTTCAGTGAACCTGTTATAAAATGTTAATTTTAATTTGCGTTTATGTATTTAATTGCGCACACACATGAAGCATTTATAAACCTATTTATAAATGCATTCTTTAAATTGATCAATATTTGCTGTTGAAAATGTATCTGTATATTTCGATTTCAACATATAATAAAACACTTGAATTGATTAATAACATTTTATCAAAGAACTTAACAAATCCTCTTATATTAACTTATAGCTAGTTAAACTTTTGCACCAGTTATGTAATATTAAACTTTTAATTGAATAAAATTCAAATTACGCAACGTTATTTGAATTCAGATAAAATTAAAATATATTTTTATTGTTATTTGAGTTTGAAGTAAATGATTCATTGTAGTTACTTTCGCATTTTTATTAAAAAATTAAAGATCCAAGTTTATCTTATATATCTCTTATTTCTTTTACTCATAAGATTTTATTTTTTAAAATGTAGACTAATATTTAAAAAATAAACGTAATTGAATAATTAAAAATGTACATGCATAGCTTTGTTTAATAGGCATAGTATTATTCAAAGATTTGAAAAATAATTTTTTCTCTTTTTTGTAACAAATAAAGAATAATTGACTTTTAGTCGCAAGTTGTCCAAATATTGACCAGATAAATATACATTAACGAAATAAGAGTTCCTAATACCGAACAAATACGTTCAATTAGTTGCTAGATCTTTCAAAGACAAAGAATGTCAAATAAAGCATGCTTTACCGTTGAAAATAAGACGCAACCATTTAGATGTATACACGAGCTTGTCTTTTTCGAATATAGAAACTCGACATATATTTATGAACGCTCGCAAGACACGCGCTCGCGTAACGAATGCTTGTTTTTTATTCCTCTACGCATTTATAATTTTTTCCCGATTTCAGTTCGTTTTCTTCCCCTCTTATACATTTTTCCTTGTATACTATGACGTTTTTCCACTTTTCACCCGCGCTTGACGAAGAGCTGAGCAAATAAGAGTGACGCAAAAAAGGAAGACATGATGGCCTCAGTTAAAAATATGTAAAGGGGCATGAACGTGAGCCCCTTATTTCGCACCTCCCCTTTTCTACTTTTTTTGTGTGTACGTGAGCACAGTTTCAAAAAGCCCGCGACTCTCCCTTTCTCTGAAAGCGCTTTTTTCCGTTTGAGCAAGGCACGGAAAACTTATCGAAACAATGCAAGAGCATGACGCGTGTCTGGCAGCTGTTAACAAGTTTTTTCATCAAAGACCTCTGACTCTTTCTTGGCAGGACCTATAATGGGCCGTTTTTAGAGAATGAGATTTAAGCGATAAATTAATTAGCTTACCGTTTTCATACACATATGTTACTATGAATATTGTTTTCATAAAATTTTAAAGATTTCGTACTATGATAAAATAATTTATTTTTAAAAAGAATAACATTTTCGTAAACAAATTTTTTTTATATATTATTATTCTTGTAACCTAAATTAACCTATATAGTGCGTTAGATATAAATTAAATTATTAGATTAATTAAAAAATATTTATTTATAAGATGAAATCTTATAATGAAATATAATTAAATCCGTGCTTTTATTAATAAGAAACAGTAAAATAGATACTCTACAAGTAGGTATTTGGTTTACATACAGTATGGAAAATGTGTAATAAATTTGTAAAGTGATTGTTTTGAAAAGTAAAATCATTTTAAATAATTGTAGAATTTATTTTGATTATTTTATATTATTTAATTATTATTAGATCTATAATATGATTCAATCTTATTTCTCCAAATACATAATTATTTTTAAAGTTTTGTGTAACCAATTTTTAACTCATTCTGAAAAGTTTCCCCATACTTTAAAAGTATTACAGCATATTCAAAACACTTCAGGAAAAAAGAGTGGACTGAAATAAATAAAACTACCTTTATAATTACATAAAATTTAAAATATTATTTTATAATTTAATTTTATAATAATTACAAGAAAAACAAAAAATAAATTTTTTTAAAAACATCTTATGAGAAAAATTCTTTATTATGTTGAGAAAAATGTTGACATTCTTGTTTTGAAATATTGTATATATTTTACTATTAACATTTTTTACAATCTTTGTAATTTCGTACGTCTTTATAACGCATATCAATATCTGGATAATTTCAATTACTTATAAAGTTTTTAGAATTTTTGTAATTTTTAATAATATGACAACGTGATAAAAAAAGAAGGACAATTTGTAATACTTCTTTTTAAAAAATAGTGAGGCTTCTGTAACTTTGTTATATATCTTTCAAGTAAAACTATTTTGTCAAATAATAAATGTAAACAAATTCTATATCTTATTATGAATAAACAAAATTGTACACAATTTTCATTTATTAACAGTATGCATAGTTTAAATTTTTTATTTGTTAAGAACAAAAGTATTAGACATTTGAAAATGTTCAGTTTAAGCCTTAAGCACACTTCATGAAATGGTAAGTCCAAGCCGTAGTTTCGTTTCCAGCTAAAGAGATAAAAGCGTAATCGATCGAAAGTGCAACCGCACCACGTAACGCCAGCTCGGCAAATATCAAAAGCGCTTAGTAGCTAATGCAATAATTCGCAAATAGGACTGATCCTTCTGGGATCCGACGACGCAGTCGCTTCAACTCGTTAAAACGTTTCCTCCCGCATCCCAAATCGATCATATCTCTCTGCCTACTCGCTTTCTCTCTCTCTCTCAAAATCGCACTTTTCACTCCAGTAGCGTCGCTGTGTGAGTGAACATGGCATTAGGTAGCATTTGCGCGTGCCTTAATGAGCCTTTGAAAGGAGCATATTAGGTGTGCAAGTCCTTTCTTTACTGGCTACTAGAGCATAGACACCGAGATTTTTGCGACCGTGAAAACAAAAGGAAGAAGATCCCGAATCTCTAGGAAAGTGGACAAACTGTTGCGTAGAAACACTGCTTAGAAAATGCGTTTATCCTCTTGCTTTATAGCGAAGTGATCGTATTTTTTCTATTATTGTACGTGTACGAAGCACACAACTTGGCCCTTTATACTACCGCTTTACAGATTTCCTCGAAATTTTTATTTTCTTTGTAAGTGCCGGAATAATAGTCGACAACATGGTAGTTGATTTAACATTAAAAAAATGTTGGAAAAACATAACTGAACGAAAAATCGAAGTTTTCTCAAGTGTTTTTATAACAAAAAAGAATTAAGGTCAGCTGTAAATACAACAAAGTAATTGAAATCTAGACATAGCTATACCTACAATATAAAACCTGCAACAAAGCGGTTCTAGTACGTATCAAAGATTATTGAAAATATTACAATGTGTAATTATTAATTTAAGGAGAAAGATAGTGTAAAAAATATACGAAACAAGTAAAAAATTAATTTTCCTAAATACAGAAACTCTTATATTACTTGTTCGATAAACATATTGTCCTTTTCATTTGCAATAATTACTGTGTTACATATTTATAAAATTTAAAAGAAAAAATATATTTTAAATTAATATTTCATTTATAACAGTATAGCTGTCATTAACTTTGAATTTTAAATTTATAGTTTTGTTTTTGTAGGTTCATTTATAGTTCTGTATCAACTAGATAGCAATTTTTATAAAAATTTATTGTTTTACTGAAGATTGCAACCAAACTTTTATTATGAAATAATACAATATAGTTAAGTGTTCTTTTTCTCGTTTACGTGTTTTTCAAATCATAAGAAACATCCATATTTATTCATTAAAATAATTTCTCAATCTACATGTCATAATAACTCGATTTTAAAGTTAAAAATGCATATTATTTTTAAAATTTAATAATTTTTCTTTCTTCTCTTAGTTTCAGTCAACAAGATCTTTACAAAAAATGTAAAAGACAAATAAGTTTATAATTATGGCTGTTGTTGATTTAATGGATTACCTAGGCTTTTAAATAAATTTTAAAGAATATAACTTTTGACGTAATTAGGCTTTGGATTACAGCGTGAAACTTTTATACTGCGTAAGCCGCAATAAAAGTTTTTTATATGATAATATTTTACAATAAAATTTCTCGACGAACGTATAGATTGATACTGAAAATAGCAACAGTAAAATAGAGCGCCGAAATATTTCAAATTAATTTGAGAATTGATTGATAAGTTGGCGCACGTGAACAGTACAGATCTACAAAATGGTCCCATTAAAGACAAGTCGAAGCTTCTGAAGAAAAGCGTCGTTCACTTCCCGGCAAAAATACTGGCCTTGGTGGTTGTGCAGGAAATACTGGAAAATCTGTCGGCGGTCCGCCGAGATCTTACGAAATATCGGGCCAAAGTATCGCGAGGAGATCAATGGCCGAAATGTCACCGCGCCTTTCTTAAAGAAATCCTTGTTTGGGAAACACGATGGATTGGCGTACTTTGAGCCCGGCAGCGACTACCGATCGCGCGCCTATCCATTGTTCTTCCATTATCGCCGTTCAGCCAGGCGTACGCGACCCTTAATCCTTTAATCTGGTCTTGCTTGGGAAATGGAGCTGTTTATGCGCAAATAGATCGCTAGAAGCTCATTGTTACACTGCGGACATGCGAGAAGGAATATCTTATATACGCACGCTCACTTACCTGTTTTCCTCTACATTTCTGTTATCCACCTTCTTTTCCTCATTCTTCCCAGCCCCTGATGCCCTCTATTCTCTTTTCTCTTTTCTTTTCGGCTAGATCTTCTCGCTCCATTTGTTTCTTCTTCCGCCGAATCTATTGTCTTTGGGCACGTTGCGGTGTGATACCATAGATAGAATGTGATTCTTTTATTGTGCATAGCGCTTACAATGTGCTTCTTTTCTAAGATAGAGCGGTTGTTAATAATTTCCTAGTAGTTCTTCCGTAAGATTGACTTTGAGTATTGAGTCTTTCGAGTTGAGATAAATTGCTTTGAAAGACAAGCTTTAAAACTGTACACCAACTACCGTATATTGAACATTTATTACGATTAAATTCACTATATCGTTACAATTTTCTTTAATAATTATACAATGAATATTAAAGGTCATTTATCGAATAGTCAGTCTTCCATAAAAAATCTTTTTGATTAAGTTTAAATATTCCTTAAATAAACATATTGTTATTAGAATTTCTTATTGACTCTTCAGTTGTTATAAAATCTTTTATAGCATAGTAAAGATATCATTTACTATAATTATAATATAAAAGAATATGCTTCTAATGTAAAATTGTTTACATTAGAAGAATTAATTAATTTTAAACACATTTTAAAAAATACTAAAGAATACTGTATTTGAATTAAACTGAGTAGAGGAAAATTATCTGTCCTTATAAACAAGTTAAGAAATATTGAATCAACTTATAAAATAAAATACACTACCTATAAACCGTGGCGCATTACCCTTTTCATGTATACGGAATGAGTTCGAATAAAAATAACAAAATGGCTCGTCATTTGCGATCGAATACACGTTATAAAGCGCAATGATATGAAGTGGAGAATGGCGACCTACATGACGTCGTAGGATGCTAAACTTGTGCACAGGTAAATCGAGACGCCATTTACTTGTCACAGGTCAATTTTCACATTTGATACTCGCCTGACTTTGTCATTCAAGCCATTCAATTGATCGCGACAACTATTGGCAGACGTGACTGAAGATAGTTTTGCACCTTTTTCATTTCGACTATTCTAGTCATATCATGACTTCTCTGAGCAGCACCTGTCTATAAAGAATATAGATATTGTAATGAACACGCAATTCAAGTTTATAAAGTACTTTAAATAAATTATTATATAGTCATTTGAGCGCAAAGTTTTTTCTGAAAGTTTAAATTTATTTTTCGTTAAAAGAATTATTTATAGTATTGTAATGTTATATTATTAATAATAAAATGATAATAATAATAATATATTTATTATTGTATTCAAATAAACAGTACTGGTATACCGTTATAAATATTATTTAATTTAGGATACTGTACCGTTTAAAAACAGGGTCCAAGTCATGTTAGTACATATATTTTGCGCAATAATAATAACAATAATAATAATAGTACACTGTTAAATGAGATAGCTTCATTTCCTAAAAATTTTTTTCACATAAAAATAATTATCTGTTTTACTATAATATAATTTTTTTAAAATTCCTTGACTTATAATATTTTATTCTCTTTATTTAATTACAGTACTTATCGTCATTTATATTAATAATAAATATTATAAAGGTGGATAAAAGAAATAGAATTATTAGTCATTATTTTTTATTTATTTAAACGTCTCTAAAAACTATAAAATAAACAAAGAATCAATTTTATGTTTATTATATTTTATTTTATTTCTAAATAAATGAAACGATATAATTTTAATAGGATATATGTTGTTCACATTTTACTGGAATTATATGGAACTTAATATTGTCATAGAGTAAGTCATATACTATTCAATAAATGCGAGTATAATAAATATAATAATGATCCAAAATTTTTATGACTTGTACGATTATAAATATCTTTACATCTAATATAAAATGCATATATAATATCCTTGTGTTCTGATTCTTCTTACATTTCAAATAATAAATCAATTAAATTACACTAAAATATAATACTTTTAAAGTTAATATGCAGTAAAGTATATTTGTTTCATTCATATTATTATTTTTATTATTTTATTTAACAGAATCCAATTATATTTAGAAATTTATTCTGTATTATATGTTACCTTAATAAAAAATATTATATGGAATCTTTCAAAATGAGTTGCAATATAAAAGATACAGAAATACTGTCATGGTAGAAAAATTATTTCTAAATTTTATATCAATTCTAATAATATACAGTAAATAACATGAAGTATGATAAAACTACTAATTAAAAAATGACATTTTGTATTAAACCATTAATCATATGAAAGTTTACTCCAAGTAATTTTTTTAATTTTTGGCAATGGTTCCTTCATTGAAGAACCGAAATATATAGCAGTATAAAAGTGAAAAGTAAAGTGGCTAAGAAAAAATTAAGAAAAGGAAGTGGCAAGGTAAGAAAAGATAAAAAGAAAAACATTTGTCGGTTTACTGTTTCCGCGAGTTCTCAAAACGTTATAATATAAAACGAAGAGATCCAAATGAAGATGAAAACTTCAAATATGTTTTATCTATTGTACTGAACAATCTTTATGAGCCAGTATATAAAAGAAATTTTCGTGATTTTATACCGAACTCAAACATTATTTTTTCATATCTTGTAGATAAAAGTTAAAAGTAAATTATTTTTCACTGTTTTATTTTATAAAAAACCATTTTTAAAGGAGAAATAGTATTGATATTAATAAATATTAATATAATTAATATTTAAATATAATTACATTATAAAATATTATTCTCATATAAAGTATTTACATTTACAAGCATTTCATCTTTATAATTTGGTAATTAGCTTTGATTGAATAAGCACTTCAATTTATATATCAACGTATACATAAATAATAAAAATGTCTATCTCATTCAATGAATGAATTCATCTTTAAATAAATGAAAACTGAAATTTAATTCTAGCAAATACTAACTGTTAAAATTAGAGTTGTTAAAATATTAAATTAATTATTCGTTATAACAATTATTAAGTTATAGATGAGTAATTTTTTTCCTTTTATAAATTGAAATATTTTATTGATTAAAATTCGTTATTTATATATATATATATATATATATATATATATAGCATTTTTTTAATAATTACGTAATATTATTTTAAATAATTACGATTTTATTTTAATGACTTAAAAATATTTTTTTATGTACTAAAACAGCTTCTAGAAAGTTAATATTTTTAAAGTATTTCTAACTGTTGAAACATTTAAAAAAATATAAGTTTGTTTTTAAGTAAAGCAAACGTAATAGTAATATAATTGGATAATTATATTATCATCTAAATAACCAAATATCGCCGCACATAATTTTACAATAGCAATACTTGGAATTTTAAGAAAAAATATATCTTCGTTCATTGCATTTGTTGGTGTTCAGAAAACTAAATTTTAGTCCTAGAATTATAGAGTAACTGAAATATTTACATCAAAAAGTTGTAGAATTACTATAGATAGTTGAGCACATCCATTGCGAATTTTACAATGTCTCGACAACGGATTTCTATATTTTTCTGATTATTGAGATTACAAGAAGAAAGGCAATGTAAAAAAATAAGAGGAAAAGAAAGAAGATAGCCTTTCGTGTTGACACTATATAATGAGAAAATAAGCCAGTTTCCATTGGCGGTAGCGAATTGACACTGATCACATTTGACAGCGTGATTTCTATACTAATGAAATAAGAAGATTCAATATTTTTTTAGTTCGAAATTATCTGTGAATGATGAGTAATGGTGTTGCGATCGCAGCTCTATAAAGTCCATCAATTCAAAATTTTTTTTAAATATAATATCTTAAAAGAAAAGATCTTCTGTTGATATACGTAAATTTTATTAATACTTATAATTTAATAAAAGCAATAAATAATATAAAAAAATGCATTTTTTTTTCTTTTCAAGATAAATCTTATCTGTATCAATTATTTATATTACAAATGAGATATATTAGTATTTATTTCATTCCGTTGTAGTAGATCATATATTATTTTACTATTTTTAAAGAATAAATAAAATAATAGACTATAAATATAATAGAATAATAGTCCCAAAACGTAATAAACTATATATAATAGAATAAATAAAATATGAGTATAAATAAGATGAATCAAAAGAAAATTATAAAATATTATTATATTGTATTTTTTATTCACAAAGTTTCGAAAGAATACATTAATTATATACTAAAAATACCAGTTAAAAAGAAAATTCATTACATAGTTTCTTGAATTATATTTTAATTATATTTATCATTTAAATTATGTTCATTCAATTATATTTAACATTTAAAAATGAGTCAAAATAATTTTTAATTACATAAAAGTATTTTACAATAAATATATATTTAATTAAGTTTATACAGTTGATACTTGATATAATATTATTATAAGTTATTGTAAAGGAAGGTGGAACTGATATGAAAATTATAAATAAAACCAAAGAAAAAAATACTAAAATAATAAAAAATTCATTCGGTATAATATTTTATGAATTTAATTTTTTAAATATTATTTTAATTAAAATCAATAAATTTAAAGACTATTTGGATAAACAATTTTTTTAAACAGTTATTCATAAATATTTAAAATATAAAATATTTAACCAAATTAAAAAACAAAAGTTAAAGGATATTTTATCGTATTAACAAATTTTAATAAAAGAAAAATACAATTGAACTGTAAATAAAATAAACACGAAATTTGACCAAATTTAGAATTTTTTTTACTTAATTAATTATCGAGCCTGACTTAAAATATACCATAAACAATGTTGTTAACTCAATGTACAGTAGCGATTAATGATTTTTCTAACACGTTACTAATAGAATTTCCTATAAAATGAAGATAATGAGTTAGTTTCGCTTAGATAAATATTCCGAAAACTTGAAAACACGCATTTAAAACTTAAAATTTCGGAATATCGCATACATTCTAACAATATAATTTCAATATAAATGTAAAATACGGAGCTTATATTTGATTATGCAGATTTCGATTTTGAGAGTCTTCCTAAAAGAGATAAAAAAGCGTAAGAAAAGAAGGAAATACACTTCAATGAGCATCTCCTGTAGTTCACTTCAGGATTTGCTGATGCGCCATGCGGGAGCGGATGTCCGGTATATACTAACACGTGCATAGTGTCGCGCTTCTGTAAGAGGCTGGACAGAGAGTAAGGGAGAATGCTTAGGGAGAACCGGGAATATGAGTGACGACGACAACTGCGCCGTGCAGATCAAGGGAAAGAGTGTGAGAATGCGGAGGGAAAGTCGAATAATGCCAACAAACGTCCGCTGTTGAATAATAAAAAATGTGTTTCGGAAGAATATAAGAACTGAAGTGGCTACACACATTCATAACTCTTGTGTAATGTACCTTACGGTAATCCTTTTTTATTTAAAAAAGGATTTGAAAATAGAATTTAAAATTCATGAGTGTTAAATATCAAATTAATTAATGTGAAATATTTAAAATTGAAATGTTAAGGCTACTTTATTAATATTAATTTTACAAAGTATTTAATGTATTGAATTATAATATTAATTTAAATTAACCTACAAAAACGTTTATATCACACTTAATGGAAAAATATTTTACTAAATAAAAAAATTTAATTTAATTCTAATACAAATATTTTTAAACATACGATCATTAGTATTATGAATTTTTAAAAACATTTTAAATTATAGTAAAATTAGAAGAAAACTGATTCAGGTATGAAAAATGAAAATGCACTTAAATTATTAAAAAATACATTTAAAAAGCTGTAAATATAAGCTACAAATTTTTCAATATGTAAGAGAAATCAATAAAAATGAAAATAAGCAATATTAATTCAGAAGAAGAAGGTGAAAAAACGAGAGCTAGGAAATTAAGTTTACTAAGTGTAAAAGGGATAGAGATATACGCAGGAAAACATAAGAAATGAAAGCAGAAGGAAAACACGTATCGGCTACTTTCACAAATCCAAGATCAACAGATTTCGAGAGAGGCATGAAGTGTCCATACACACACACACACACACACACACACACGTTACCCAGCAAAAAAACTAGCAGTGGAAAAAGAAAATAAAGAAAATTGGAGAAACGAAAAAAGGGAGAGAAAAACAGCAATCATCCACTTACGAGCCTTTCTCATGTATCCCTTCACGTGCTATTCCTCTTGGACACACATGCGCAATACTTCCTGAGGAAAGAGCGAGTTCTTCCTGCGGCAAAGTTCCTACGTAAGGGAAAAGAAAACACGTAAGAGCTTGCCCAAATCTAAAAATGGAACGTTTGCTTCTTCAGATTTTGAGCATATATTTTAGTAAATTTTTTCTATGAATATTATTTTCTCGATCAAGTGATGAGAATAGGAATTCAAATGAAATATTGAACAACTTTAGTTTTATAAACGTATAGTGAATTGCAAAAAAGTATTTTACAAGTATTTACTTTTTCACCTATAAACACAGTTTTTCGCATTTACACTTTAAATACGAGATATTAATTTCAATATTATTTATTAGCTATTTGGTTTTTAATAAATTAATATTAATTAAATTCTCTTTTTATATATACACTCGTATGAAACATAATAACATTTCTATTTTGACAGAATTGATTTTCTATAAGTATTTAATATAGATTTTTCTTCAATTTTTTAACTAAGAAAATTTATTTATTGCAAACAAATTACAACATAAATGTCAAGCAAATATTCTACATTAACTATTTTTTAAATTTAATTTTGCCAGAAAATAAAATTCTTTAAAATATCCAATTTGCCGAATCTCTTTGAAGTTCAAAGTGTGGCGCTCGTCTAGCTTTGAATTCTCCTAAGGTAAATGTACAATGAGGGAAAAAGTCGATTCGACACAAGGAAAGTAAAGTATCCAACAATGACAAAGAATAAGAAAGAAAAAATCGACGATTGAAAAGCTTGAAGTGAAAAGCTGTATGGAAGTTATATGTGAATCTATAAATATGTCTAGTATAAACTAATTGTTATGGGTGTAGGATTTTATTAATTTCATATTAATAACTGTATTAAATAAATTGATGAGAAATTGAATAAATTATAAATGCTCAAAATTTTATATATCCAATGTCTTATATTTAAATTAAATGTCAGCGAATACTCATGATGATTGTTTTAAACCTTAAATTAGTTAGTGCAAAAAAAATTAATGTTCATAATAACATAATTTTAGAATAAACTTACATGAAAATAAAATTTTTTTTTTGTATACAATTCATTTAATGATTAACTAATGAAGAATTTCGAGATAAATAAAAAATATTTAATGTTGCAAAACTTACATTTTTACAACTTTTTAGAAAAATAAGAACTTAAACGGTTACTAATATAGGTAAGGATTCAAAAAAATGTACTATTACTAATTTATTCATTACTATTATATTCAATATTTATGAATAAAGATAAGATCTAAACTTTTTCCCTATTACGAACTTAACAGCTTAAGAACAATTTTTCGTTGAACTGATTGAATTCACTTCATTTAAAGAATATTTAATAATGGTATTTTATAAATACGCCTTTTTTATAGATTTTCTGTTTGACTTATTAAAAACTTAAACGTATTTTAAAAATTCTACTTATTAGAATTATTGTGTGATCGAAGTTTTTCTTTAATCATATTATCTTAAAAATTATTCCAGTATTTAATTCTAGACCATGTGTAGAATTAAATGATGACCTAATTAGTATGTCAAAGTTAAGATAATTTATTTAGATGTTTTCTACTAAAATTATTATTCATAAATCTTCTTCAAGTTTCAGTACGCATTATAAGAGAGTCTTTTGAACTGTTTATTACGACAATAAATAACATTTTAACAAGTACAGCGAGGAAACCAAGTAATAACTTAAAAAATGTCGTATAATTAATGTAATGTAAAATAATGAGATTACACTTACAACAAAAAATACAAATATAAGAAGGAAATAATATGCAGCGCACTAAAGAAGAGGAATAGCGGAAAATATTTTACTAACAACACTCGGAATAATCCAAAATCTAATCTTACTAACCAAATATTCCAGGTTAAAAAAAGGTAAGCATTTGTCGTTATAGTTTCACCGTTGTTTATTTGGACAGTGGTGCGTTTGCTTACATTACGGTGATTTTGTTTGCTTGCGAGGCAAAATACTAAACAGAAATTTTGGAATAAAAGGATCCGCTGGCGATGTCTGGTTAGGCGCGTTTTTCGACCAGAGAGAAAAAGAAAGCGCGAGCTTGTGCCTCGTGTGCAACTGAACGTAAAAGAGCCGCGGCGAGAAGGAAAATGAGATTAAGGGAAAAGTCCCGGTGTGCCGCAAGCCTTTTTGGGTCACGAGTCCTTTGATTTCCTTGAGCAACGCAAGAGCCGCGTGCAGTTTGCAAACATCAGCCTTTGTACATCGTCGAAAGAGAGCAGGAGGCTTAAATACAAGGAAAGAAGCTTTGTGTGAGAGAACATTCAAAGGATGATGCGCCCAGTTTTTGCGCGATCCTTGTAATGCGATGCGGTGAAGAGTGCGTGTCTTAAGTTTTAGCGAGAGACAGAGAAACGTACCCGAGATTTTCTTTTGCGATTTCTCTTTGGGAAATAAATGCTATCAGTACGGAAAATTTAGAGAAACAGTACTCGGGCAGAGGTGGTCAAAACTGGTACGCTTGCGAAATATAATTTAATACGTAATTTAGGACAATATAAAAATTTACGCAATTATACGTAATTCTACATTAATAATCTTTATTTGATTTTCCTTCAATTTTTCAAGATTTTTATTTCAAAGTCACCGATTAACTCTGAACTGAAAAAGAGGTTGAAATTTTACTTTAATTATATACTTTTATAATAATAAAACTAATAAATTAATCTATTTCAGTTAATGCTTTTGTCAAACACCAATATTAATATTTGCACAAATATTCATTTTATGCAGGACGCAAGCAAATAATATATTAAATAAATATCTCAAACAAATTTTTGAACTTTAGGAGTTAAGAGCCGTATTACGTCATGGCGAATGAAGTTCTTTTTAATAATAATCAATTTTTATTTATAACAAAAATATTTCATATGTTAGATACATTCAAAAATATCTTAAATATTATTTTCTAGTTACTTATTACTAGAATAAAATTCTAAATTTATACAAAATAACAATTTTGATTCATAATAAGAAATTGGAAATGATTTTATAAATTTTCTCAAATAATATTTAAACTAAAAAGAATATACTATATAAATTATATTAATTATATTATATATTAATATAATTATTATAATATTATACCAATATTATAATTATTATAATAATTATATTAATTCAAATAATTAAAAAAATTGGTCTCATAATTTAAAGATGAAAATACGTTTAAATAATAAATTTAAATATAACAAGTAACAAAAGAAAATCATATTGATTGTATAGTTTAATTAATTATATTATTAATTTAAAATGTATATGCTATTCGTTACAAAAAGTATCAGAAAAAAATATTGAAAATTCTTTAAAACTCAAAATATAAACGTAATATTGTACGTGCTGTATTCTACATTCTACATATACTAATATTGTACAAGATATAAACATAATATCCTTCGATTATGAATGCATCGTTTAATCTTTATAAAATATTTTTATATTGAGATTACCTGATTTGAACTAATCGATATGATTTCAAATTTTCTCTATTTTTAACTTCTAAGCCATTAACAATGTCTTGTAATAATAATAGATAAATAATAAAAAAATTAATAATTTCTATATTAACATTGCACTCGAATTACTGTCAAGATAAGATTCGCTCTGATATATCTTTGATGATAGTTCGAATTAATACACTAGTATATTTTTAAAAGCATAGTATATTGAAATATAAAAATAGTAGTTTTGTATTAAGTAGTAATTATTGCAATACTTGAGAAGAAAAAATAATATATGTGAGAATGTGTATGATTTGTTTATTATAAAAAGCTTTGATGTGCTTGAGAAGACCTAGAGGCAATTAAAGTAGCTGCGATCAAAATCTTTACGATAGAACTATAAAATAAAGTATATATTCTACAGTGTACAAGAGATAAGCTTTAAATTTAACAAAATTTAATTTCTTGCATAATAAGAACAAAGAAAATAATTTAATTGATTATCAGTTAAGAATGATTATACTTATATCTTGAAAGCGAAGCTTAAGTTTAGAAATAATAATTAGTAAAATATACATTTCATTTAATGTTTATTTACATTCTTAAGCAATGAAAAAAGTTTCATTAAACTTTATTATAATAACAGAATGTCAATAATATCAGTAAATAAATTGTAAAATTACTTTTTTGCACCTTTTTAATCAATTAATAATATTGACGTCATAATTTCAAATAATACTCGAGTACAAGACAATGTTTTACGATAAATATAATTAGAAATATTTTTATAAACATCTTATAACATCCAGTATATATTATTTATAAAAATCAATTTCTATATGATTATTTATTTTATCCGATGGAAATAGTTCTCTAGCAGTGGACATGATGCTCTTATTAACTCCTATAAGTTTACCACTAGGCAATTACAAGGAACCGCCACTGTCACACTAGAAATGAGCAAAATTAAATAATTAAGTGTATAGTTTTTTAAATACGTTTTCATAAAAACTTTAATTATTTATAAGTAATATCATAATAAATCCTTTACTTTTCGTATTTAGATTCGAAATTTTCTTGAAATACACTAGAATATATTTTAATAAATGTTAACAAATTAGTGATTTTATTTTTCTAAACAGAAGTTTCTTTAAGCTTTGAATATCAACAAAAAATTTCGTTTTTAAATAGACATTACCAAATAATGCATAATGTAAAATAATTTAAAATTCAAAACATATAAATTAAATTATATTTTCTTTGTCTCTGACGAACGTGAGCATTAAGAAGTAACAAGTTATTGTTATTTGTCGATGTAAATAAAGAATATCGGATAGAAAGAAAAATGAAGCAAATAAAAAATACAAGAAAATAATTTCTGCAATTGTAAATACTTTTAAGTTAAAAATAAAAGTTGTAATGCGTATTAGACGCACCCTTTGTTTTGGTGCGTTGTTTTGGAAATTTATGCATCGAGTTCGTGCAAATAGGCCTCTACTGGTACGGATAAGACCGCTTCTCAAATGCTTGTTCTTACATTTACCCCAGCAGAGAAAGAGAGAGAGGGGAATAACATACGACCCCGGGAAAATATCCAAGGCAATGCGTCAGATTTTCAGTCCGATTGCTTGCGAATGGTTTGCCAGACGCTGCACGTCGATTGGGCCTGGTGGCTGTGGAGGGGTACAGCACTCTAGGATTAGTGTGGCATTGCTTTAGGCTAGAGCTGAAATAAAGGAACATAGGAGCTCACGTGGCAGTCGTGGCAAGAGTACCAAGCAAACGGATATTTAGAGTGGTACGAACCACCACCTTCAGCGACTCTCTCTCTCTCTCTCATTTAGCACGACACCGGGATTACTTGAAGGTGTGCAGAACTATCGTTGGCCCTTGTTAATCGAAGAGGAATTGGCTTATTCTTCTTTTTCCTTTTCACTGAGTTATCCTGTCCAACTTCAACTGCCCTTATCAGGGTGATCTAACGTAATCTGGACGTAACTATTCGAAATCGTAGACGATTTCCTTTTTTAACAAGGAACACTATTTAATTTGTGCTTGAATACTATTTCATGTAAATCAGAGCAGAAAGACACAAGATTAATACAAAATTATTCTGTTCTTGTGAAAACGTTTCGGTGACCTTTTAGTCGTAAAGAACAAAAGAGGTCAACAATACTAATTCCATTATACATAACTTGATTTAGAGGCGTCTTTTTAGCATAAAAATATGTGTATAAAGTTTGAGAGAAGGTCGAAAATTTGAAGATATACAAATAACTTGTTTTTAAATAATTAAATTAAGCTCTCATTTATTTCACATAAATCTATTCGTTTATCGAAAAGAAACAAAAGAAATTTACCAAATACTAAAAATATCTTAGTCGACATTATTCTAAGAATTTCAAAACAAATACTTTTATATTATTATTGTGGTAGAAATAAATTGCAATCCTAATGCAATTTTTTTTATAAAAAATTAAGTTTTCTAAGTTGTCAAATACATATTTAAAATTCGTAATTTATTTACCTATTATATAATATTCTTTTGTACTAAATAACTCATATCTTATATAATCACCTGATGTATATAGATGTATGTTCTCGTTTAAAAACTTTAGGAAATTAGGGTTGACTAAAACTGAAAATTCATTTTCAGTTCAGTTTTTATCAAAAAATTATTAAAATATTAACTTTTAACTACATCACGGGCTGTACGGTGCCGTTGCAAGAATTTTTTTTTTAATACGAACAGAATATGTATATGTATAAGTACATCGCATACAGCGAGTGTGTACAATGTAAGTACGACACACAGCAAATGTGTATAGGGTGAGAGTGTCTAATTAAAATAGTGTAGATATGAGAGAGAGCGCACGTCGTATACACCTGTATGCGTGAAAGAGAGAGGCCGTGTATATCATATACGTCGATGCGAGAGAGAATGAGACCGCATGCCCGAAAACGGGTGAGAGGAGAGTCGAATTATTGGATATTCCTCTTTATGAGGATATACGCATTTCTTTTCAACTCGTGTAGCCTGCACGGGAACGCGCAGTTTTCCCGTGCAACACTCACAGACATAGCCGACACACGCTCCCATATGAGCGCTAAAAATTTGCGCATGTTCTTGGAGAGCCTATCCGCTCCTGCAGTTCATTCCTCGACGTTTAGTTTTCGCTGCACCGAGTCAGCCTCGAGGTGACGGTTTTCACAGTACGTCGTTCATCCTTCGGTCACAATTTTTGCCGCACTGTTTCCGATTTCTGCAACAATTTTCACTGCACCAAGTCAGCTTGATAAACCCCTCTTTATAAAACCGTTATAAAACGGTTTCTTTTTGAGACCGTTCATCTCGTAACCTTGTTATTTTCAGTACGTGGCGTCCGAACAAGAACACATCGTGTACCGTAAAACCGATTATTTTCGTTACAACTATACTACTTCCACTTATACGATTTATTTTTTAAAAAATTGAAATTTACTAAGTTAAAAAAGAAAATTTTTTGCTTTCTTTATTAAAAAAATTGCTTATACTTTCACAAATTAAATTATAAATATTAGCACTTGTATAATTTTTGCAACTACGCTAACTTGCCTTGACATTGTTGCTAAAGCAAACTATGTGCACCTGTCGGCAGCACATGATATGGACATAGCGCCAACGGACTAAGCAGAGAAATATGAACTCGCTGTAATGTGACGCAAGTGAGAGAGGTGAGAGAGGATAGAGTTAGTGAGAGAGGTCAAACGATCTCGAAGCCCTAATGAACGCGCATGAGAGCAAGTGAGAGAGCAGAAGCGCGAGAAGTAGAGCAAGCATGCACGATGAAGTCAAACTCAACCTATATAAAGAGTTACAAAGAGCTTGTCTCACCGTCTGCCGATTCAGCTCTTAGCCGGTGATGCTCACCGCCACCATCATCCACTTACTGGACTAGACGCCTCCCAATCCGTGGCAATACTTGATTTGACGTATTGTCATCCTTTCCTCTCGTACGTTATTTGACCTACGAGATCCTCTCTTCGTTTACGTTATTTAGCGTACAATCGTTTTTCCTTCCCCGATTAGTATGTTATTTGATATACTGCCTTTCCTTCTCTACTATACGTTATTTGTTACCTTTAAAGCGACCCATGCAAAATACTAAAAAAGAAGGCAAAAAAGGTTTTCTCATCCTTTCGTATTTTTCCAAGAGAAATCCCTATCGCGAAATACCAGGTTTTTATTACATGACGCTCGAACAAGGACCACACATAACGTTTACCGCGAACGTGAGTTATTTCTTTATATTTTTATATATTCAGTTACATTTATTGCATTTATTATTATGTCACGGACTTATAATATAACTTTAAACAATTTTAAAAACATTTATAAATTTAAAATAAATTTAATAAAGTAAAAGTGACATGTACTATAAAGAAATTATATTGAATAAGGAAATACTTACCATGTTTAAAATTATATATAGACTTGTACCGCTGCATAAAAATCTTTCATGCAAACTAGTTTCCCTTTTTTTAAATTCGTAGATTCTTCTTTTGCATTCTTCTTTTGTTAAAATTTTTAAAGTACCAGTTTTCAAAAACCTAGGAATTTATCGTCTTCCACCTTTCTCTAATCTGCAACTATAACGTCGAATCCGTACAACATATTATTTGGCAAAGGCGAAAGAATGGCTACAGTAATTTCATTACGTACATTTTTAGTTAACTAAAGGAATTTAATGTTTTAAGGTACTAGTTTTAGTGATTTTGTTTTCCAAAACAGGTAAAAACTAAAGGGAAAATCTTTATAATACAACTTACATATAATATAATGTTTATGTAATATACAGAACTATAGATAAAACTTCTATATTTTTAATACCATAAAATATTTTTCTTAGACTATCATACCTTTATAATAGCTATATCATTTCTTTCGTACTAAGGTGTTATTTTTTCAGCCCATTGATCATACGTTATCATATTAAAGACGTAGAACCTATTAGCAAACTGTATATCGATTAAACCGATAGCCACTTCAAGTTTATCGACTGATACTTTAAGAACACCGTTAGCAACAGTTAATACATTTTTCTTTGAAATGAGTATTTCAATGATAAGTTTCCGGCTCAGGATTTGAATTATTTATTATATTAATATATACAGCAGACGGAAAGTCTTCTTCTTCTCTAGCTTGTCTCACGCTTTGTCCAACCTTTGCTTTTGTATCGGCTAACTGGTTCTGATTGATTAATAAATAACGTTTTCATTTGAATAAAAGTATAACTTAACAAAATTTATTCTAAGAATCTGTATTAAAACTCACGAAATACGTATTGAGTGAGAATGAAAGACATTCGAACGACATGCAGTAAACAGAGAGGGAAAAAATGAAAACATATTTATGAATGTAGCTTAGCAGAGATAAAGATAAGAAATATTATTATTTCTTTTAATTTATTTATATTTTATTTGTAACATTATAATGTTGAAGCTCGAAAACTTCATTTATTAATATATTAAATAATCGTATCGAATTAGTTCAAAAATATCTGATATACATTACCAAATAATTGTTGTTTAGTATTAGTGTTTTTTTATCTTTAATATGTTTAAGTATAATGAAGTTCTGGTGTAAAAAAGAAAATTTGAAATAGGAGTAATTCTTAATTATATAAATTTTTGAAACGGCTTACGAAGAGTAAAATAAATTCATTATGAATATATTTCATAAATTAAATGAAATTAGTTTCCATCGCAATCTTAATTTTTAATGTTTAAAAATGAAAATCACTTAATATTAAATCTACTCTAAACCAATTAATTAGTGTTAATGCATATACATTAGTCTTCTATAAACGCAATATAAGAACGATATATAAGAACAATGGTTATATTTATATCATCTTAGTCTACCACTAATGAAAAATCTAGTCAATACAAGAAATAGTTTCTCTAGTTTAAAGTTGTGAGACTAGAGACCTTGAGTATTTTCGGAAGAAGAGGGAGGGGTGATACAAATTCACATCATGTGATTTATGGCAATTACCAGAGAGATTGTTAGTCTCAACTAAAGTAGACCTTTAAAATAAAAACAGCCTATCTTTAAAGATTTAATTAGGAACGACTTATAGACCTTAACTCAGACTCGAATAAAGCTTGTCTGATGATTGAAAATTTAAAAATAACAGCGCTTCTGACGAGTTACGGCGGCGGTTAACTATCACAACGACGGTTTTCCAAACAGAATTTATCAAGAATTTTTGGCGGCGATTTATTTTACAAAGTCTTAGTGAATTACGGCATTGGATTAGTCCAACGCTCCGAATTACAGCGGTCGATAACTCTACAGGCGAGTTACAATGTCGGAGAACTCTACAACCAAGTTACGGCGGGGAGAGACAAGCCACGATGCTGTATCTTCGAAGTGTGTCGAATGACTACACCATAAGTTCTTCCTGGTGCGTCGAATATCTTACATCAGAAGCCACGAACTGAATGACTACACCAAGGGACCACTCACCGAATGGCTGCATCTCACTAAAGTTCACAGCGCGCTAAATGGCTGCACAAGGAGTCACGCGCCGAATAATTGCACGATTGTAAAAGACAAGTCCTCTGCTTCGAGAAACCTTCGACTCCTGAACTCTCTCTCATACGCGTTACCCTCGACATTCTCTCTCGCACATGCACGCTTACATTCACTTTTCTGGCGATTCTCGTATACGCACGCATATACTCACTGTTCCTGCGACCCCGATATTCGGCCCACGTTTGGGGCCGCGAGAAAAGACTCTTTATTCTTCCAGTCAGGGGTAAGGGTCCACTTTTTCCTCTTCCCATCTCTTGATCGCGGTGCTGCTTGACACTCCCGGTGGATTTATTCTTTGCAAGTGAGATTCGATATACATAAATATTTATAACGTATACAATACGATAATTACCTCAAGAAGCCAATCATCTCTCGCTCCTTTATTTATAACACGTTTCCCCCATTCTTTCATGCCGTCTTTCGACAATCAAGCTTCTAATACTTACTATACGCAGTCTATACTGCGTACATTACTTGACTATAAACAGTCAGGGGATATTTGGTCCCAGTGATCGACTACTATGAACTTTCAAATGTTTTGTACTTTTTTAATTATGTTTTTATCGTGTTATCATCGTCGACTATGAACGAGCCTCTTGACTTAAGTGTTCGTCAGATATGAACAACCAAAGTTTTTATACTTTCTCGACTAATTGCTGTCTATGAAAAATCAAGGGTCTCTTGACTCCAGCACTCTTATTTTTCTTTTTATATAAACAATTATGATTCTCACATATCTAATGACTCTTGATCTAACCGTGTCTCATCAAACCAACTTTAATCACATATATCTCAACGGCTTCCCACTGTAACATGTTACACCTTCATTGTGTAAATCATATTTTTGTATTTAGGAGACCACTGAATTCATACCAATTTTATAATCAATTTTCAAGGGCTTCTCTTTTGATAACCTGCTGTATCTTATTCATATAAAATATACTATTATATTTTGCAAATATTTCTTGGATTCCAAGAAATCATGTTTTCTTCTTACTACTTTATATTCTTTGCATAATTTTTAAGCATTTTCTTCTTGTTATATTATAACTCAATATACCATCTCCTATATATCAAATTTAATAGAATAGTTTTAATTTATTAAATCGCTGAATACTCTTTCAATCAATTTTTAATCATATCAAAGCAGCAGGATAGATGTTGAGTAAGCACACAAATAAATGTTTATTTTGTCTGTAAAATTCTCTAATATCGTTATCAAATATAATATATTATGCATTATATTTAAATATTTTTATTATATTAAAGATAAAAATGTACAGTGCTGCTAGTCTTTTATGGTTTATATTATATTATATTGATATTCTGCAAGCATTCACGTGTTCAATAAGAACACAACCCGTGTAGCAGAAAGAAACAAAAACACAAAAATAAAAAATCTGAAGGAAAACAATTATAAGTTTAATTATTAAAAAGGAGAACGAAATAATTTATTGCTGCTATCACGAATTAACTTCAGGTTAATCTCTGATATGGAAAAGAGGAGTACTATCGGAACTTGCGCACAAACTAGAAGTGCAGCAAGTGCTAACGGTATTTGTGGATATCAAAAATCACAGAGACAATACGTTATACGTAATACTGCAACGCTACATGTGTGCAAGTGACATGGAGGTTAGTGATCTTTTGGCCACTGCGAAACAGATGATGACGAAAATGCATACACGACATCTATACGATTATGAATGGAGTCGAGATTGGTGACATCGAGTCGCGAAACGTGGTGTACACAAACACCGAATGTGATGCCGGTTACATTTGGACCAACCAGGCAGAGAGAATGTGATAGGCCGAATTAGCTTATACGAGTATTTCAGGAATGCCACCGCAATTCGTATTGCGCATTTCCCGACAGTGAATGCATGTTTTCCGTTTGCAATCATTTAGTAGACATAATAATATTAATCACACTCGGGATACTAAAATGTTGAAGACAAAAAAAGAAATAACCTCACTGGACGTAGATACAACAAGCAAAATGAATAAAAATGGTCCACCTTCAGCATCCGATAATATTATCTAAGACTATTGCGAAATCTCATCGAGTATGGTACGTTTTAAATAAGTATTGTTATTAAATAACAGAATCATATAAAAGGATATTTTACAGTAGCCATAGAAACGTTTAAGTTATTTGTAAAATCATTTAAAATTGTTTTATCAAATATTCAAATCTGTTTTTATGTCAATTATTTTATTAATAGATCTTAAATCTATACATTTGGGATATATCTATACAAACATATATATTTCAATTTATTTCATTTATATTTTAAATCTATACTTCTATAATTGGTCGGATTTTAAAGATATAAAATAGTCCTAACTGTTATAATGTATAATACAACCAAGAACTTTATATACATTACCTTATAAAAATTTATTCAAGAATAAATCTATACTTTATAATTTATATAATACTAATATGTTATTATATTAAAAGTATTAGAATTTTCATTACAAACATTTTTTTAATTCATCACATTTTTATACAAGAAACTAGTTTTAGATATTTCAAATAATATAGCTTCTGTACAAACCTTTCATTTATTCACATTCATAACATCATGTTGTTAAAACTAAGGAATATTAAAATAATTCTTTATTTAAAATCCATAATACATACAAATGTACATAACTTTTAAATAACAAAAAATGTATGCAGATTTTAGTACTCATTCAATATTTGAAAAGAAATTTGTAATAAATAATAATAATAAATAATAAATAATAATTATTATTAATAAATAATTATTAATAAATAATAATAAATAATAAATAATAATAATTATTAATAAATAATTATTAATAAATAATAATAAATAAATAAATAATAAAAATCCTATGAAATTGAGGATCAATGACTGTTATTATAAATTCTCAATAGTAACTAATAGTCGTACGTACATTGAGCTTTCGTTGATAGAGCGGTTCATTCGGAAATAGTATAGTTGATTTATTAACTACTATAATCATACCCATATGCAGTAACGGACCTCTACTATTACCCCAAAAATCGAATACATATCTAAATTTATATTCATAAAAAAAAATCAAAGATATATATTACTTCTTATACTTCATCTTTCAACATTTTGTTTGATAGAGAAGAACAAGTATATCTCAAAAACTTCTTCCAAATGAAATGGAACATAATTTATGAAAATTCGTCTAAGATATTCTTTTTCATCTTTAGTTACACGATTGATTCGAAATTATTTACTAGTTATTTAGGAATGAAAATTTTCTTACATAATGCGACTTAACTAATTGAATGTAAATCATTAATACAAATTTTATAATATACATTAATATTTTATTCTTATGTACGACTCAATAATTTTCTTAAATATGAATAAACATACAAACTAAATTGTTTTTATTCCGAGAATCATATATAATAAAAAAAGAGTAAAACAATATAAAGTAATACATATTTATAAGAACAGAACGTCAAACATTATAAAGCAATTTATACTTTGTATTATGCTAATGAATTAAATATATTTGTAAAGAAAATCCGGTTCTTCTAATTAGAATTTCTCGAGAAGAAATGAGAGATTTTAAAACGTCCTCTTGTCTTCTTCTTTGGTATTTTGCACGGGTTAAGAAACAATGCCTCCTTGCGCCAACCGGCTATTGTCCGTACTCAACATTCTTTCCCTAGATGCGGGGACAGTTGTAAGCGATGGTAGGGTAGAAAGAAGTATTAAAAAGACTTTATTACGATAATGTATAAACTATTTAAAAGTATGAAAGAGTAGGTAAAACATAAATACTTACCAATGAATTACTCCATGAGGATTGGCACGAGTACAAAGATGTCTACTATGTATTTTTATTCTTTGTCCATGACGCCTTTCCAAAGTCAATCTGCACGCTTTCATGCGCATAACTATCAGTTCAACCATTCGCATCCTTACAGGTGTTAAATTCTGTTCGTTTCGACCCCATGATGCTATTACAACCTCTTTACCATAAACATCCTTAATAGGCACTTAAGAAAGAACTCCTAAATCAATATTTTCACATACAAGTTGAGTTAACTAAAAGAATTTTTGTGATTTATTATTTTTATTATTCTTTATTATTTAGCAAAATTAATTCAATGTTAAGCATCGTTCAACTATTTATCAATTTTATTAATAACGAAATTAAAGTATTAATGTAAGAATTTAAACAAGGCATTTTTGTATAAAAGAAATCAATTCTCCTCTGTAAAATTTTTATAAAAATCCTAATAAAGTTTACCCGTATATTAGTAATATCATTCGTTCGAAATTCAGGAATTACTTCAAAAATTGCAGCCCATTCATTGTATGTTATCCACCATGATATATTATATCCAATACCATTCCTTAAATCAACTGTTCCAACGATTACTTTAACATGCTGCAATATTTCATCCTCAAAACAATGTGCAGCAGTTAAAACATCCTGTTTTGTAACGAGTGATCCTGTACAGAGATGATAATTTGTTGGATTTTGATCTTGAACATTAGTTCGTCTATGAGCTACGATAAACGGAAATTCACCAACTTCTACGTCTCTAACATTGGCTCCGAACATGGGTTTTCCAAATACAATATTATATCGATGACCTAAGTGATAAAATCTTTATGTTAATAAAATTCTAATGTTTAAAAGTCATTTTCGTAACTATTTCATATTTTATTAGTAAACATATGATACAAAGAGTTTTAACTTACAATATATTATATATTACATAAGAAAAAAAAAATTTTTCGGTTGCATACTAAAAAAGTAAATGAAAATGTTAACATAAAACATATTTTATTAATATACATGTTAAAATGGTATTCATATATATATATATTGTATTGATGGTAAAGGATCTCGAAATCCCGGCTGGGGGTATCCTTTTTTTTCTTATGTTAGTTCTCCCTTTGTTGAATCGCCTTGAGAAGGATGATTTGTTGTTTGTTATTAAGTTTTAATTTTAAATAGAATGAGTTTGTTCCTAGCGTTTGTCCTCATAAGGACGGTTTGTATGCAGAAGAGACGCAGCGTTACGGGGGAGAGGGGTGGCAAAAAAAGATTACAATCTATTTTCTCTGTACGGCCAGTCAGCCACGTCTTGCCCTCTGATTCCCATCCAATTGACTACCTTTGGGTCTCTACGGTGCCCCCTTATATTTTTGATTCTCAAGCACCACCGCTCCAATCCTTCACTTCATTCAATCCCACACTTCCCTTGAGTACGCGCCGCACCACCGCACGGAAAAACTATTTTTCCACCGATTCTTACCAAGCCACGCCACTCAACGCTTCCACTGCGGCAACAACGTCCTAATTACCATGATCCCATCATCGCGGGAAATCCCGTGTCATTTTCCCCGGCGCACATCACTCCGGTACACTTGCACTGGGTGATTCACCATGAGTTACCCTTTCTGGTCCGGACCCACACGGCGCAGTCATTGCGAGTCATCATAAAATTTGGCGCGCGTCAGTATTATCGGAATAAATTTTTAAATAATGATAGAAAAGAAAATTTTGTGTAAATTTTGAAAGAATATGGTAATATATCTTAATAATCATTTAAAGTAAGAAATAAATATGAGGATATATTGAAATCACTTATGGATATATACCATTACCTTTTATATAAAATCTGCAATATAAAGAAAAATAATTAATATATTTTATTCTTAATAAGAAATATTTAATATTCAATCACTTAACTGTTAATAATTTTTTTCTATAACTTTGTTAAAACTTTTATCTTAATAAGATTGTTCTGTTATGGAGAAAAAAAAGTTTTACCAAATATTATATGGTTCTGCTACTTATCGAAATTTGAATAATCTTAACTCTAATTTATTGACTAATTTTCTAATGTTAGTAAAAGCATTGTGTCGGTACGATAATAATAATTATACTAAATAACTGGATTTGATGAGCTACGGTGGTTCTGGCTCCATGTTAATGTTATCAATATCTTTAACATCATTTTCATCCTTTTGTTGATGACTAACTGCTTTGAGTACAATTTGTCGACTGGATGATTGAAAGAAAATTGGACTATTAATATACTATCGTGAATTATAAATTATACTCATTATAGATTTATTATTTTATATTATTTAACCGTTACGATTTCTCTACAAAAAGTAACGTCATGATCAACTATATGTAATTCAATATCATGGCAATGATTGGAAAGTGAACGATATTTGATGGTAATTCAGTGATCTTATAACCTGGTGATACAAAAGTAAAAATCATGAAATGTATGCACTTGATGTTTATATTTATAAGTTCACGTATTATTTTACACTTAACTCGTAAAGCGTTCTCCTTAAGAATTGACACCGGTAAATGAGAACAATGTATAACGTTTTTCGAAAAACGTTAAGTAAATCACAGCAGTGAACGTAGTGAATCTTATGGTTGAAGAGCAATTTCACGACTACATTGCACCATACTACTTAAAGTATTATTAATCTATTTCAAAGAATAGGATGTATTTTTAAATAATAATATATTTTATAGTTATTTATCTATATCTTTAATTTCATAACTACCAGTTGGTAGAGTAAATACTTTATCACCTAAATAAAATTTATTGTTGCCTTGATTAACAGTTGGTAAAGAGTTAAGTGTTAAAAGTTTCGCTAAACATAGTCCGTAATTGCTATTTGCAAGTTCAATAGGAGGAAAGTAATTCCCTAACGAATTTCTTAATAATTATTTCAAGTATAGATAAAGTAGACTTAATGTAAGTGTTTCATTCATGATTTCATAGTAAATAATAAAACAGTAATCGTTATGCATTACTGTTTAATACATTATTATACAATTTAAAAATATATAATTTTAATGCATTAAAATAAAAATTAATTTTTTCACAAAAGAATTTTAAACTTAAGTATCCGAAATTATAACTATTAAAATCTTCATAATGTTCATAATTATACATAATTTCAGAAATTCCAAGACATTTAATTAATTTCTGAAGCAATTTAAAAGGCTTGAGATTACCGAAAATATTGATATTTATAGCTTTGTCACCATATTTGTAATATATGATTACATGTTATGTATGTATTTAATGTTATATATATGATTTATATTTCAGGTTCGCTTGAGTCATCAAAATTAATGGTAACTGATTCTTATATAATAATTCTAATATAATAATATTAATACTAATATAATTTTAAAACTGGTTATATTTCAATATAACATTTTCTATTATTCTCTATACTATACTCTATAATATTCTCTACTTTACACAGATAAAAAATAATATGTACGACGGATGGGAAGAATATATTTTTGTACTTTTTTAAAAATTGGTTGTCGAGAAAAATTTTAGTAAAACTTGATGAGTCAGAGGGTGGTCATCCACTTCGTAATGACATCTGTAAAAAGCTATATATCAACTTGTAGGTTAGGCTACATTTGAAGTGATGAACGCTATTAGGTAAATTGATTACCCAATTAAGAAAAAGAAATGTCAATACAAAAAAACCAGATTCAATTTAGAAATATATAATAAATATATCTCATTACAAAAATAATTAATACCAGCTTTTGAATACTTTTATAAAGAAAAACAACGTTGTCGACAACATTTTTATACGTAAATCTAAATCTAGATATTACATCAGTTTTAAAATATGTAATTGTGTCAAATTATAAAATTATTTCTGAGAATTAAATAACGTACATGCGCAATAAGTTAATAAGACTTGGATAATTATGGATATGTTTAAAAAAAGACAACTCTAAAACTAATGTTTTGCGTGTGTTTTATCGGAAAGTCCGTCTTTCATGGACAAATGTCTATTATCTTATTAGCATAAAAAGTGAATAAAAAATATTCTTTTTTATCTAAACGTAAAACAGCTACATATATTCGTATTTTTTAACAAAACATTGAAAATGAACGGTGGTGGAAAGCAAATAAATCCACTCTTCCAGAACATAGATTATACCTAATTTTTCTGACACAACTACATAAAACTATGTCATACATCAAACAAATCAGGAATTTTATAGACGATAAGAAATGTAAGAAAACTTTTATTAATAACAGCTACAGAGCATAAGAATTGCAATTGTTAATTTTTCTCAATATACCTTTACTAAGCTAAGCTAAGTAAAAGGAAAATATATTCTCGGTACTTCCAGAAAAAAGTAAAAAAGGAGAAACTTCAAAGTCAAAGATCCAAAATAAGTGAAAGTTATAGTAAATTAGAGGAGTCGAGTCGTTGAAAAAAGTAACAAAGTTTAAACTGATTCTCTGTTACGCCTGAAGTTTGCAAAGTTCACCAATAGATCAGTCTGTACCATAGCAATTACTGATGTTTATCTACTCAGCTGAAGGTTCGCGGCACAAGACAAAGATTGCTGTTTCATAAAAATTATACAGGAATTTTACTATCTAATCAACATAAATATATAAAGATTTTATTATATGTTCTTTATTTGAAAAATCTATCTAATAATAATGCAATATAAGTTTGTTGATTTATAATTCTGTTAAATATAGAATTATTTCTGTATTATGCAGGCTTTCTTATATCCAGCGAAATTCAGGATCTATAACTGAATCAATAAAATGTCTGTAGTAACTAATAGTCGTATGTACATTGAGCTTTCGTGGATTGAGTGGTTCGTTTGGAAATGGTATAGTCGATTTATTAACAGCAATAATCAGCCCCAAGTACAGCAGCGGACCTCCACTATCACCCTAAAAATAGAATACATATCTGTATTTATATTCATAAAAAAAATCGAATGTGTAGATTACTTGTTATATTTCTTTGATAATAGAAATTTTATACCTGAAAAACTTTATCCAAATGAAATAAAACCTAATTTACGAATATACGTCTAAGATATTATTTTTCCTCTTCAATTACACGTTTGATTTGAAATAATTTACTCACTATTCAGAAATGAAAATTTTTTCACATAATTCAATTTGATCAATTAAATGTAAGCTATTAATATATTTTTTGAAGTACACTAATGTTTTATTCTTATGTACGTCTCAACTTTTCTTGAATTATATCACAAATTAATGAACATAGACATTAAATTCTTTTTATTACAAGAATAACATATAATACGAAGGAATAAAACTAAATGAAATAATACATGTTTATTAGAATAGAACATTAAACATTATAATATGCTGACAATACTTCGATAAAAGCACTCACAAATAATTATCTCTTTTTATTTTAATGTCTTGTTACTCCCAAGGTAAATTTCTGACTGCTTGATTTCTTTTTTCCTTCTTCATACTCGCTTATCTTTGCTCTTATATTTTTTCTCTTCCTCTTTTTGTTTCCTTTCGTTTATTTCGCGAGAGGAATTTCATGTTCAAAGGGGAAGTTTGGTCACCTGACGTCTCTCACTAGAAATTCCCTTTCTTCCTATTATTTCCTTCTCCTCGCATGCAGTCGGATCCACCGCCCTCTTTCTTTCATTCATTTAGCTTGACCTTTACGTTTTTTCCTTTGTCGATATTTCCACACTCTCTTCCCCCCTTTTTGTTTGAAAATTTCGTGTTCTTAAACGAAATATTTTTTTTTTATGTAGTTTTCTTTGTTTTCTTATTCATTATTCCTAAAAGATCTTGCTCCGCACAAGCCGTTATTTTTTTAAGAATAAACTAGACTGGAGCTAACAAGTTTCGGCTCACATCAATTTCTCTTCAAGCAAACGCCCGTCTTCAAAAAGAAAAATCTCCCCGTTATCGGCCTTCAACTCTTGGTTTAGCCGTAGCCCATTTCTCTGATCGACGCGACATACACTATATTTATATAACTATGCACTCTCGTTCTGTGAATCCTTTACTCGATCCTTTAGTTTCCGTGTGCTTAGATGGGTAATAATGATATCCCCGTTCACTTTTAGGTACTCTGGTGGCAGCATAATATTTGCGTCGTTTTGATCCTCAATATATATTTTCCCTGAAGGAAACAGCATCAGGAAGCTCGTTCTTCGTACCAAGCACATGTTCTACCTTAAACCAGAAATGTCTTAACTGCTCACCGCGTCAGCTTTCCGCTTTCTTCTTGCATTTTATCCAACTAAGTATGAGTGGCGTTATTCGTCCGGAGAACAAAATTATCGTCTTCGAGGAATAGTCGATACTTATTAATTGCCCACATCACCGCGCGGCTCTCCTGCTTCGTTAGAGTTATATTATTGTTCCGTCTTACAAAAATTTGCGGAGGCAGAGAAAACTACTCGCCTCTCGTGACGGTTACCGAGTTGAAATAAAACCGCTTCCATCTCAGTATTGCAGATGTCTGTCGTGCTCAATCGTTCGAAAACCAGCGCAAGGTGATAAGGTGCTCCGTTCAGTTTTTCGAATAGATGCAAATATCATCCATGTAATTTATGCAGCACGTTTGTATTAATCCCATTAATATTTCCTGGCTGATTAGCTGCAAGCAGGTGCGCCCAGCTCCTTCAAGACTGAACGGCGTCACTTTAAAAATGTATTGTCTTACATTTAGCATCATGAAAGCGGTATACCTTCTGGCCTTTTCGGTCAAAGTAATCTGCCTGTATCCGCTTATCAAATCTAGCAACTTAAACACGGTCGTCTCTCCGAAGTCTTTTAAAACTTCGTAGATCACAGGTAAAGGCTAGTCGAAAACCTTGATAATGCCGAAACTCTATGTAAAATCGGTAACTGACATGACGCATGATTGCGACATGACGCAACGGCAATATGACGATCGGTGATGCGTAAGACGACGAAGCGGCCTCGATGTCACTTGCAAGCATCTCCCGCACTTGATCTTGAATTACCCTTCTTAACAGTGGAGTACCTATGTAAAGCCAACCGAAAAGATTTTTCATCCTTCAAGATGATGTCGTGTTGGATAAACTTCGTCTGGCGGAACGGGCCAGCATCGTTGAATATGTTTCCGTGTCACTCAATCAATTGTCGAAATTCTTCCTGGTGCTGTTGCGAAAATCCATGCTGGATTCGTTTCCACAGATGCTTTCGATCCTCCGGTGATCCTCGTCGGAGTAAACTTCCAAGAAAAACCCTTTTCCTTGTGGCAGTTTCAATCTACAGGCAATCGAACTGATGGTCATGAAGGACGTTATTCTCTCGAAGTCATCTTCGTACGAGTATAGCATTAAAACAGAAATCCGCGGTAAGCAAGAAATATGTCACGCTGGACAACTTGCCCACCGAAACTAGCCAAACGATTCCTCCTTGAAGTGCGATGGTAGCCGCACTTCCAACCAAAAATGCAAGTTTTTCTCGTAATTCCCCAATCTGCATTTCTTTCCCCTTTATCCTCGAATTCAGGAAATTATCATTGACCCCTGAATCCACCAATACTATAATCTTCTGAGTATTAACAAGAATACTTAGAGCCGTTGCTGGAGTTCTCGGCAAATTTGTAGCGAAAATGAATTGCTCTCTTCGGTGTTTGTTGTTTGGCGGGCTGAAACACGCGGTGCCTGACCTCGAAGTTCCACTAACCTCGCTGCTGTTGTACTGTCCACCTTCGCATGATTCGCCAGCGAAATTAATTCACCTACATTCCTCAGGTCGGCTCCAAGCAGGTATATTCTGATCGTCGGAGTGATGGTTTGCACGAGAATACCGATAATTACAGCAGGTATGTCTCCCAGCAGTAACCGTCGTACTAAAAGATACCGTTTCTCAGAAAAGGTTCTACTGCTTCGTTTTCACGCTGATTCAAACCGTATAATCGGGCTGATAACTCATTCAATAGTCACGGGTTTGAATATAGTTCCCGCAACAACATTGAATATTCTTCTCAGGGAGTTGGAAAATTTCCGCTACTAAGACCACTATCTTACGGCTTCTTCCCGCAGACCGTTGACCACTGTCGGTGTTCGCAGGCGAACGTTGACTGCTGTTTTCACGAAGAAGATTTAGCAGTCAGTAATGAACTATTCTGGATCTCGTACTTCTCACCATAGAATTTTGGAACGGAAGGAACAGACGCACTCATATCTGTGCGAAAGAGCTTTGCTAGTTGGTCCAATAGGTTATACTCGCTGGATTCGCAAGTTAACTCATTTGTCATGAAGCCTTTGCCCATCGGAAACGGTATTGTCGTTGGCACGCATGATGCTCGAAGCAGCGTCGGTGTGGACGAAACATCAATTTGAAGCAACGCTAACGCCGATAGGCTTAATTAATTAATATTGCTTGCAACGGTGTCGACCTCGGCGCGTTCAATCTAGGGAAGTCGCGTCGACACCGGTGCATCAGCCGATAGAAGTGGTGTTAGCAACAGCGTGTCGGCTGAGGGAAACGGAGTCGACATCAACGCGTCAGCTGATGGAAGCGAAGTCGGGATAAATGAGTCTGCTGATTGAAGTGATGTCGGTATCGGTACATCGGCTAACAGAACCGGCGTCACTGACGGCATTGTTGGAGCCTGGAATAGTGACGATATAGGAGCGTTAGCCAATGGAAGTGATATCGTCGTTGATGGAAATTGGGCGCCATCAAGTTTCTTGCTAAACTCGAAAATGCTAAGGTGCTTTTGGCATTCTGATTTCGCGAACTGGTATCGCAATATTGTGATTCTCGCCGGCGATGTTCATTTCATTGCTCTGCCAGTTCTTATTGGTGCGTCGGTCCTGTATCTTCTAGATACTATCGGCCCCACGTCCTTTGAGTGCCAGTTGATAAAAACACTCTCAAGTATCTCTTTTTATTTTAATGTCTTGTCATTACCACAGTAAATTTCTGATTGCTAGATTTTTGTCTTTCTTCTTCATACGCGTGTATCTCTGCTATTCTTTTTTTTAGTTTGTTTCTAGCCAGAAATTACACGTTCAAAGGCAAAGATTAGTCACGTCTCACCTAACTAGAAATTCACCTTCTTATACTTATTTCCTTCTCCTCTTTCTTCCTTTTATTTGTCTTGAACTTTCAACTCTCTCACCCCCCTATTTGTTTACAAATTTCATGTGCTTCAACGAAATATTTTATTTTATGTAGTTTTCTATGCTTTTATATCCATTATCTCTAAAAGATCTTGCTCCGCACGAGACGTTATTTTGTTCAAAAATAAACTGTGTTGGAGCTAACAAGCTTCGACTAATGTAAACTTTGTATTGAGCTTAATGAATCAAATGTTTTTTAAAAAAAATTTACTAAAAATTCGATACAATTTATTCCGTTGACAAGTATATAAAAATATTGTATATAAGTTTTTATATACAATATTTTTATAAATATTGTATACAAGTTATTGTATATAAGGTATTGTATATTGTATATAGTGTATATAAGTATATAAATTTGCATTTATTTCACATTATGATAAAAGTAATAATGTGAATAATCATTTGAAAATATTGTAATCTATTTTTCTATAAAAGTTTAATTTCCACTTATTTTTCCTCTTTTAAATTTAGATATTTTCTATAGATTCTAGGAAGAAAATAGAATCTTTTAATAGAACATATTTGATAAAGTATAATCTAATGAAGAATATTAATTATGAGGTAGAGCATGGATACTTACCCAATAGATTACTGCATGAGGAATAGCACGTGTGCAAATATGTCTGCTATGAATTTTTATTTTTCGTCCATGAAGTCTTTTCACTATAGATTGGCATACACCGATTCCTATAGCTGTTACTTCAACAGTTCGCATCCTTACAGGTGTTATATTCTGTTCATTTCGACCCCATGCAGCTATTATAACCTCTTTACCATAAACATCCTTAATAGGCACTTGAGAAAGAACTCCTAAATCAATATTTTCACATACAAGTTGAGTTAACTAAAAGAATTTTTGTGATTTATTATTTTTATTATTCTTCATTATTAAGCAAAATTAATTCAATATTAAGCATCGTTCAACTATTTATCAATTTTATTAAGAACGAAATTAAAGTATTAATGTAAGAATTTAAACAAGGCATTTTTGTATAAAAGAAATCAATTCTTCTCTGTAAAATTTTTATAAAAATCCTAATAAAGTTTACCCGTATATTAGCAATATCATTCGCTCGAAATTCAGGAATTACTTCAAAAGCTGCAGCCCATTCATTATATGTTATCCACCATGATATATTATATCCAATACCATTACTTAAATCAACTGTTCCAACAATTACTTTAACATGCTGCAATATTTCATCCTCAAAACAATGTGCAGCAGTTAAAACATCCTGTTTTGTAACGAGTGATCCTGTACAGAGATGATAATTTGTTGGATTTTGATCTTGAACATTAATTCGTCTAAGAGCTACGATAAACGGAAATTCACCAACTTCTACGTCTCTAACATTGGCTCCGAACATGGGTTTTCCAAATACAATATTATATCGATGACCTAAGTGATAAAACCTTTATGTTAATAAAATTCTAATGTTTAAAAGTCATTTTCGTAACTATTTCATATTTTATTAGTAAATATATGATACAAAGAGTTTTAACTTACAATATATTATATATTGCATAAGAAAGAATAAATTTTTCGGTTGCATACTAAAAAAGAAATGAAAATGTTTACATAAAATATGTTTTATTAATATACGTGTAAAAAATTGTATTTGTATATACATAAATTGTCATTTTGTAACAAATTCTTTAATATGAAAAGGAAAATTAGATGTAAATTTTAATGCAAATATACTAATATTTATTAATAATCATTTAAAATAGCAATAAATACAAAATTATATGTCCAACACTTTTATTTTCTATATATGTGTATTTATATAATTTCTTTTATTGAAAGCATTAATTAATATATATCGTTATATTTTGTGATGACAAGTTCTACACTTCCTCCCTGATCGTTTTCGCCTCTTCAGTTGTTCCAAAACTTAAGGCCTAACTACGACCTCCATGGCACCTTCTTACGCTGCTTCCCGTACCCGCTATTATTGCATAGATGGCTCACTGACTAGGATACGTTTGAACGGAGAGGTAGATATTATTAGTGTCAGGTTAATATTAAAAAACAGAATTCAAAATAATTTGGAAATATTAACTAAGCTCTTTATTGGCATGTCGACGCTTCTTTGAACGACGCTAGAAGTACTTAATATATAAAAATATGACTAACTTAAATCGTGATAAATTATACTAACATAATATATGATTCACATATTATACGTAAATTATACATACATTATACAAAAACACTTATTAATGCTAATAATCCCAATTCCTCGTAGCCTACGCTTCCGTTTCCCGAGATTGGTGGATACGGGAATTGTATCACTCAAGGAAAGAGTACGCGAATCACGGCTTTCCGTGGACTGGGATAGATACAGCGAGTTGCTAGTATCTTAGGAGTGAGTGTGCAAATCACGTCACTTCCTCATGATCAGGTTGGACGCATAAAACCATTAACGCCCTAGGATAAGAGCACGCAAATCACGTCGATTTAAATAAATAATATTATATTTTATTCTTAATAAAAAATATTTAATTTTCACATCACTTAATTGTTAATAACTTTTTTCTACAACTTCTTTAGTAATTTTATCTTAATAAAATTGTTCTGTAGTGGAGCAAAACAAACGAAAATATTTTACCAAATAGTATATAGTTCTGCGACATGTCGAAATTCAACAACCTTAACTCTAATTTGTTAATCAAATTTTCAATGTTAATAAAAGCGTTGTCTCGCTACGATAATAATAATAATGCTAAATAACTTGTCGGTGAAATTATAAATAAAGCAAGCTGATACAGTAACACAAAGCTGTTATCATATTTTACACTATCAAAATCCATAGATTTATCCTAAGCAGAATAATGAAACCTCAAGGATAAAGAAAATATACTTTAGCAATTATTATTACTACCATTACTTGCTAAAAAATAATGTTTTGAAAATCATTGATTGTGAAAGCTCAGCGTAAAACTAAACTAATGTAAGATACTGAATAAAATAATTAAAATAATATGATTTAATAACGAACAATTTTATTCTACAATCTGTAATAATAATATAGTCTAAAATAAATCTATATTGAAATAGCTTCTTTATAAAAATTATTTTATTCCATAAATATTAATAATGCTATGCATTTTTCAATATGTAAAACATGTATATATGCTGCATGTTTCGGACATGATACAATATGTATTATGTTTAATTTTTTTATTATTTATAACATAAAATTGAATCGTATCGCTAATATATTATTATGATATATTGTGTTCGTATATGTTTAATATAGATAGAATACAGTTTCTACGTAAAAATTACGTATATAGAACATACAATACTTCTGAAGTTTAAATCATTATTAACATACTATAAATTATAGGACAATAAAATACATGTCTAATTTTACCCTTATAATCCTTGTATACTTTGCAAACTCTTACAAATAATGGTTAACTTTTTTTTTAACTATACAATTATGTGCAATAAATATTTAAAATTATACTGTGTATATCATGTCATAATATTGAAATAGAACATTTTTTATATCTTAATAATAACAATTTTACGAGTAATATTATAGCATCATATTTTAAACTTATTATTTTTATTACTAAAACACGTATACGTGTTACAATATCTACAATGAATAATTGAAAATTGTGTTAACTAATTTATTCTGACAGATAGAGATAACACACGCTTAATAGAATTGCTTACATTAGAATATAGTTTTTTTGTTCAGATTGTACCAACGAGTATATTTAAAACAAATTTATTAACGCAATCTGAAAAATTTAGAACAAAATTGATGAGTTATCGAACAACAAATTTTTGACTTACAAAATTTGAAAATTGATATTTAAAGGATACGATTATCACTAATCAAAGAATAAAAAACATTAAATGTACCATCATGGTCAGGTTTAAACCAGCAATACTTAATTCAAGCTTAATGTCATCAAATTTATTTAAAATATACACGGTTGCCGAAAATAGAGTTGTCAAGCGCTGAGCCATAAAGAAGTATATACGCGCGTCGAAGTTACTCATCAGGCGAAATAAAAGAGAAAGAGAGAGAGAGAAAGGCAGATACGGCGGGAAAAGACCCGAAGTATTCTAACCGAGTGTCATACCTCGAAAATGTATTAAATGTCCAACTTCTATTCACGGCCACTTATGATTGGCCCCGTCGAACTTTTCGTCAATTGGATCTTGTGGGAATGGAGGAGAGCATACATCCTTGGTTTGAGCAATGTAGCTTTGAGCATAAGAATAAAAAAGGCTGCATGGGAGCCATAGAGTCAGTTGAAGAATGGGAAGCAGAGGTGATACTACAAAAACGACAAGTACGATGATTTGCAAAATTGAAGTTTCTCAGAACAGCAGAGATTATAAAAAGAGATTTTTATGTGAATTTTATGTGACATTTTAAACTGAGTAGACATAATAAATGATGCTTCGAAAAGAATTGACGCGCGCTGGTATCGATACGACTCACATTGACCGTGCCGTGCGTATCCGGACCGAAGAGGGTGACTCATGGTGAGTCACTCAATACAAGTGAAGCGAAGCGATTCGTACCGTGGAAGGGGGCCCAGTATTTCCCGTTAGGACGTCGCCGCGGTGATTGGAGCGGCGTTGCTGCGGCGGAAAGCATCCCTTCTGCGATTGGCACGGTGTCGCTTAGGGCCGGTGTAGCAGTAAACGCTCCCGCGTTGACCAAGCGGCGTCGCTTGGGGTTAATTGGCGGGAAATCGTTTTCCCGTGCGTTGGCACGACGTGTAACCAAGGAAAGAGTGGGAAAGAAATGCCATGCAATGATTAAAACGTAAGAAGGCGCCGCGGAGATCCGGGGGCAGTCGTGTGGGCATCGAAGAAGGAGTAGGACGTGGCTGGCTGGCCGTAGATAGAGCGAATTCTCTCCCTAACACAAACTGTCCTTAAAAGGACGGTTGTTGATTTTTTAAAAATGTTCATCGCAATTTTATTTTTCTGATTTTTATACTGTGTTCATTTAAAATTGTTTGTACTTAAAAGGACGGTTTGTGTTCGTTCTTTTAAGAACGAATAGTAGGAAACAAAAAAACTATCCATTGAACAAAAAAGAGGAAAACTTTAAAGATAAAGAATGAAAATATAAAAAAGTTAGAGTGAATTCAAGGAGACGAATCGTGAAAAAAGCAACAAAGTTTAAGTTGTTCTCTGTTACGCCAGTTATTATCAAACTTATTATCAAACGTATTTATTCTGACATATAGAGCTAACGCACGCGTAATAGCTTGCTTACATTAGAATATAATTTTTTTGTTCAAATTGTACGATCGAGTATATTTAAAACAATCTGCACTGTCAAATAATTATAAATATCGTAAATTTTGAAGAAATTGACTAACTTAAAAAAATCTAATAATTTGATTTAAATACAAACTTTCTGCGATTTTTTTAGTCGTCTCTAATATGCATGATAAAAGATAATTATTATAAAATTATCATATGGTTAAATGTCTTATGTCTAAAAATACCCTTTTGAAGATAAATAAAATTGATATAAATGGAATATTGACTCACTTTACATATGTAGATTTCAACTATATTTTAAAGGGTTTTATGTAGATTCTGCTTCACATTTTACCATGTAAAAACTGAACCAGAACCCTCATAATATCCTGTAAGGCTGAATGAGAACCCACATAGCTTATCAACTTTAATATTTTTCTGTAAAATATTCAAATATGATTTTCTCAGTGTCTAAAGAATTGTAAACAAATTTTGCAAAATATTAATATATTCCTATATTAAAAAGTACAAGAATTTTTTACAAAAATTTGTTAATACATCACATTTTTATAAAAAAATCTAGGTTTCAAATATTTAAACTAATATGGTTTCTGTGCAAACCTTTCATAATATCAAATGGTTCAGATTAAGGTACATTGCATCAATTCTTAGCTTGATATTAGATATTATTAAATATATATATATATATACAAATTTATTATACGTTCATTATTTAAAAAATCTTTCTATTAATAATTTAGTATAAGTGTAATAATTTGTAATTCTGTTAAATTTAGAATTTTTTCTGTATTCCGAAGGCTTATTCAAATCCCGGGAAATTCAGGATCAATGACTGCTACAATAAATTCTCTGTAATAACTAATACATGTGTGAATATTTAGCTTTCGTGGATTAAACGGTTCATACGGAAATGGCATAGTTGATTTATTAACGGCTATAATCATACCCATATGCAGCAACGGACATCCACTATCGCCCTAAAAATGGAATACATATCTAAATTTATATTCATCAAGAAAATCAAAGATATACATTACTTGTTATAATTCATTCTTTGATAATAAAAATTGTATAACTAAAAAACTTCTTATAAATGCAATAAAGCCTAATTTACGAATATACGTTTAAGATATGATCTTTAATTACACGTTTCATTTGAAATCATTTACTCACTATTCAGAAATGAAAATTTTTTCACATCATTCAATTTGATCAATTAAATGTAATCCATTAATACATTTTTTGAAGTATACTAATGTTTTATTCTTATGTACGTCTCAACTTTTCTTGAATTATATCACATATGAATAAAAATACAAATTAAATTTTTTTTTCAATAATAATGTATAATTCAATGGAATAAAACTAAATGATGTAATACATATTTATTAGAATAGATCAATCAACATTATAATATTCATATAATATTTAGTATTGAGCTTAATGAATAAAATGTTTTTCAAAAAGAATTTTCAATGTATTTATTAAAAACGTTAATATTAATTACTAATATTATATTCATAATGATATTTTCAAAATCTAATACGCTTGGAATTTTTTCAGTATTCGAATTTACTAAATTTTCGATACATTTTAATCCGTAGACAAGTATATAAAAATATGTACATAAATAATGATATTAATTATATAATTTAATTACAATCATTTGCATTTATTGCACATTATGATAAAAGTAATAATGGGAATAATCATTTGAAAATATTGTCATCTATTTTTCTATAAAAGTTTATTTTCCACTTATTTTTCCTCTTTTAAATTTAGATATTTTCTATAGATTCTAGGAAGAAGATAGTATCTTTTAATAGAACATATTTGATGAAGTATAATCTAATGAAGAATATTAATTATGAGGTAGAGCATGCATACTTACCCAATAGATTAGTGCATGAGGAATAGCACGTGTGCAAATATGTCTGCTATGAATTTTTATTTTTCGTCCATGAAGTCTTTTCACTATAGATTGGCATACACCGATTCCTATAGCTGTTAGTTCAACAGTTCGCATCCTTACAGGTATTATATTCTGTTCGTTTCGACCCCATGCAGCTATTATAACCTCTTTACCATAAACATCCTTAATAGGCACTTGAGAAAGAACTCCTAAATCAATATTTTCACGTACAAGTTGAGTTAACTAAAAGAATTTTTATGTTTTATTATTAGTATTATTCTTTACTGTTGTATCGTTGTTAATAAAAGTGAAAATGTATTGCTTTTATAATTTCCAACAATTAATATTTTTATCAGAAATAAATTATTTGCGTAGTAAATAATTTACCCGTATATTTGCAATATCATTCACTCGAAATAAAAGCCTTTGTCTTGACTGTGTCGCCCATTCATTGTATGTTATCCACCACAATATACTATATCCAGTATCATTCGATAAATTAACCGATCCGATAATAACTTGAACATATTGCAATTTTTCATCCTCCAAACAATGTGCGGCAGTTATAATATCCTGTTTTGTAATGAGTGATCCTGTACAGATATGATCTTCTGTCGGATTTGAATACTCAACATTAGTTCATCTTAGAGAAACAATATACGGAAATTCACCATCTTTTGCATCTCTAACATTGGCTCCGAACATAGGTTTTCCAAATACAATATCATATTGATTACCTAAGGAATAGAATTTTTAAATTGTTAAAAGTTTAATATTTAAAAACAACTTTTTGTATTTTTCATATTTTACTTACAATATATTATATATTGAATCAGGACGAATAAATTTATAGTTAGCATGCTAAAAATAGATAAATATAGACATAAAATGCGTTTTTTAATATACGTGATATATTTTTACATTGTAACAAACTCTAAAATAAGCATATAAAGGAAAATTTAATACCATTGATAGAAGAAAATAAAAAAAATTACAAGATTGTATTACTTCAAGTAAATATTTAAAAATATATACATTATTTCGACATTACACAGGTTATGATGCGACTAACTATCTGGGTGCTAAACGATACAGATGTAGATTTCTTTGTTCAACAATTTAAAAGTTATATAAATGCACGACAATTCATGACCGGAAAACTCTTACGTTTAAGAAAATAAATTTGCTGTGAAATCAACCAGAATAATTTTTATGTAAATATAAATATGAAACCAGAGAGAAGGCAATTGTATTTTGCTTTTCCTCTACCGATCATTTATTTAATACTGCACGTTTTATATTTTTATATAATATATATATATATATATTTATTATACTAAAGTAAAAAAGCATTTACTCATTTCAAATAAATACACACCCTCCTAATTCAACAAGTACATAAAGTAACTTATCTTTTTTTAAAATTAAAAAAGTAATATTGTATATTTTACGAGATAACATCGTTCGAATATTCAAGGATCACGAACTCTCATTTTAAAATGGTATCTATAAATTGACGAAAGTGTACAGCAAATTTAAAAAAATGAATTCTGACTCAATATTTAAATATTTGTATTAGGTGTACTAGAACAAAAAATAGCGAAAGACCGTCTCAATGAACTTTTGCACTGAAGATTATATAAATAAAATTCATTAGAGTATCCAGATATGTCGACAACTGAAGACTGAGGATATTATTATGACAGTGCATTTCATTTAATCATAGATGACAATTATTCAACTCCTAAAAGGGTTAAAAGAGATTTGAATCAGGAAAGAATCGAGACCAATTGATGAAAAAAAAAGAGAAATAGCGAGAAAGTAAGTTTTTAGTTTCTTCTATCCATTGTATTTTCCATATTTAACCTTCTATATCGATAAATGCGATGTCAAAAAACACTAAAAAGTATAAATTCTCACTCCTTACATTTTTTTTAATTGTAAAGAAAAATACGTCGACGGATCAAAAATTCAAACGCATTTAAATAATTTTCAAAATTTATTAACGCAATCTGAAAAATTTAGAACAAAATTGATGAGTTATCGAACAACAAATTTTTGACTTACAAAATTTGAAAATTGATATTTAAAGGATACGATTATCACTAATCAAAGAATAAAAAACATTAAATGTACCATCATGGTCAGGTTTAAACCAGCAATACTTAATTCAAGCTTAATGTCATCAAATTTATTTAAAATATACACGGTTGCCGAAAATAGAGTTGTCAAGCGCTGAGCCATAAAGAAGTATATACGCGCGTCGAAGTTACTCATCAGGCGAAATAAAAGAGAAAGAGAGAGAGAGAAAGGCAGATACGGCGGGAAAAGACCCGAAGTATTCTAACCGAGTGTCATACCTCGAAAATGTATTAAATGTCCAACTTCTATTCACGGCCACTTATGATTGGCCCCGTCGAACTTTTCGTCAATTGGATCTTGTGGGAATGGAGGAGAGCATACATCCTTGGTTTGAGCAATGTAGCTTTGAGCATAAGAATAAAAAAGGCTGCATGGGAGCCATAGAGTCAGTTGAAGAATGGGAAGCAGAGGTGATACTACAAAAACGACAAGTACGATGATTTGCAAAATTGAAGTTTCTCAGAACAGCAGAGATTATAAAAAGAGATTTTTATGTGAATTTTATGTGACATTTTAAACTGAGTAGACATAATAAATGATGCTTCGAAAAGAATTGACGCGCGCTGGTATCGATACGACTCACATTGACCGTGCCGTGCGTATCCGGACCGAAGAGGGTGACTCATGGTGAGTCACTCAATACAAGTGAAGCGAAGCGATTCGTACCGTGGAAGGGGGCCCAGTATTTCCCGTTAGGACGTCGCCGCGGTGATTGGAGCGGCGTTGCTGCGGCGGAAAGCATCCCTTCTGCGATTGGCACGGTGTCGCTTAGGGCCGGTGTAGCTGTAAACGCTCCCGCGTTGACCAAGCGGCGTCGCTTGGGGTTAATTGGCGGGAAATCGTTTTCCCGTGCGTTGGCACGACGTGTAACCAAGGAAAGAGTGGGAAAGAAATGCCATGCAATGATTAAAACGTAAGAAGGCGCCGCGGAGATCCGGGGGCAGTCGTGTGGGCATCGAAGAAGGAGTAGGACGTGGCTGGCTGGCCGTAGATAGAGCGAATTCTCTCCCTAACACAAACTGTCCTTAAAAGGACGGTTGTTGATTTTTTAAAAATGTTCATCGCAATTTTATTTTTCTGATTTTTATACTGTGTTCATTTAAAATTGTTTGTACTTAAAAGGACGGTTTGTGTTCGTTCTTTTAAGAACGAATAGTAGGAAACAAAAAAACTATCCATTGAACAAAAAAGAGGAAAACTTTAAAGATAAAGAATGAAAATATAAAAAAGTTAGAGTGAATTCAAGGAGACGAATCGTGAAAAAAGCAACAAAGTTTAAGTTGTTCTCTGTTACGCCAGTTATTATCAAAGTTTACAATTAGAATATCTTTCTTTTCAGTGGCAATTTGCAATTACTTATCGTAAGCTGAAGCATCGCACACGAGACGAACATTATCATATAATCAGAAATCATATAAAAGTAATCACCAATATATTAAGTACCATATGACCACGATGTTAAACTCATTTTAGTTTATAACAGTTACTACTAACCAAATAGATCATTTTTACGACGAACTCGAAAAATTCGCTTGTGCAAGTGCGTATGTTGAAAAACTTTATTCCAGAACTTCTAACTCTACCACATGATTTGACAGAATCATCAGAAACAGAATGAGTTTGAGCTAAAATATCTGCATAGATGCTGAATTGAATACCATTCCTAATCATAAAATTTGTATTCTGTACTAAGTGATTATTTAAATCTTATATGTGCATAGGATACATTTAGGCCTTTTTGTCGGTTGCAAAGTGTAGTTTCGAAGTCTACAAATAGACTTAATGACACTATTTTTCTTTGAATAATTAATTTTCGATTATTTTGGAGATCTTCGTTTTCAGTTTTAAAGCAAAACGTTTGAAATTTTTCTACAATTAGTTTTTGATATTTCTTGTTTTGTTGCATGCGCAACTTTTTAAACCTAAAGTTCATTCTTGAGTCAATAAATGTCTTATAATAATAAATCTTCTATCTGCACTTTCTCTTTACAGCACATCTTAAGAATGCTTATAATTTCTGCTTGTAATCTGATTTTTTTTTCATACTCTGCTTCTCCTTTTAAATGCCTTGTTAAATATTTTCATTTTTCAATATCTCTTAGATCTTTTTGTCTGCCAATCATAGATATAAAGATGTCATGGAAAGATATCTAGTCTTGTTATTGTCCGTTAAATTTTCAGAATGTAAATTTAAAATTCATATCTTTAAATTTTCTAAATAATTATTGTACATGATTATGATAAGAATTTAGATCAATTTTGTTATTTCACCCAAATACTTATCTTAAATTTTGAAATGCTTACATGCTTTATTGGTAAAATTTTCATCTCGTCTTTTCATTTCATCCTGAATGCCGCGAAATACGGCGTCGAAAGATTTAAATATATCTATTAATAATTAAAGTTGTAACGAAAATCTTTTAACTTATATGCGTCTATGAATTTTTTATAATGCGTAATTTATACTTGATAAAAACACGTTTTTATATTGATGCCTTAAATATAAACTGTTTAGCACAGAAATTTAAAGAATAAATATTTAAGTTACACTATTATGATACTTTTCTTTAATAGGCTTAACTTGCAATTTGTGTAAATGCGATGATTAAACTTTTGCGAAAACCTCATATATTTTCGGAGCGTCGATTATCAAAACTTATCTTCTTCTTCTAAGTTGATATATGGCGTAATAACTAATTTTTCAATTTTAACAATATAGTTTTTTAAGATCTAAGATTCTATTTTTTCTTATTTCAACGAGTACTGCTTTGTATTTTGAGTTCAAGAAAAATATATAGATTTTATTAATATTTGTAATATCATTTGTAATAAAAATTCTACAATTTTTCAAATATGATACTATATGCATTATATTTAAATATCTTTATTATAATAAAGATAAGTACTACTAGTGCACTAATATTAATCATATTATTTTATTTTTGTATATTTGTTAATAAATATAAAATGCAGTTTATACATAAAAGAACATACAAAAAACATTAAAATTACCGTTATTATAATCATTTACAACGTACATAAATTTATAGCACAATTAAAATGTCCCTTATAATCCTTGTAAAACTCTAACACATGTTGGATAACTTTCGGTTTAACTTTATAATTATGTACAAATAATACTAGGAATAATATTTTGGAACTTTATTGCACAATATTGAAATGAAACATTTTTTCTCTTAATAAACATTTTATGAACCAGTAAACTATTTATATGATTTCTCTAAGTTTAGTCACAAACTCGGGTATTATATGATCATTATGTTCAAACTGGTCCATGTTCATTTAAGGAATGATAAATCTTTTTATTTTTCTCCTTCTCGTATTATAGATCGCGCGACTACTATTTCTTACATATATAAACTTTAACAGTTACGATTACATTTATTTCGCCGAATATTATTTCATTACATTTTTACTTATACCAAAACAGTCGACTAGACGTCGGAGAAGCACACAATAAACCTTTATTTTCGCTGTAACAATTAGTAAAAAGTAAAATGGATGATAAACAGGTTTAAATATTACAAGGTTCTGGACCTAGATAGAATGGGCCCGGACCTTTACATAAGGAAGTAGAAAAAGTATGTATATTAATAACCAAGCTGTACGGAATGAACCTTTTATAGAATACATACCCAAGTATTACAGATCAGCTAATATTTTATTATTTTCCAATTTTTTAAATAAAATGAATTTAGGCGTATCAACTAGAGCTAGTTTATATTCAAAATGATGGAAGAATTAGATTGATATGTTACACCTGTTATATTAGCAAGTGTAAACATTTTTATCGACATTGTTCTATTAGACGTAATTGCCTTTATCCAAAAAAATAGTCAATAATGGAGTGATGCTCTGCAGATTTACACAATACTTTATTTAAATTATAATATCCGATATTTTATTTTAAGAACTATGATGGCTAAGTGGGTACTACCAGCTAATAATACATAAATATGAATAGGCATACTGAATTCCAGAAGAATAGAATCCATATGGAGCTTAATCAAGCGAAAGACATATTATAAAAGCTTAAAATGCAAAATAATTATATATATTAAGTCTCAGAAAAAAGCAATTCTCATAATATTAAATACATATGAGAATCCTTTGTCAACGTTTTTAACAAATATGAGAACTATTATTAAGTAACGAATAAAAATATATGTTTATTCAGAAAGATCATGAGCACTTTACTTACAGTTAGGATACACTCTCTGAATGCTCTAAAGTGAAAGAACAATATATATTATTTGATCAAATTGTCTATTAAAAATTCCTTTCATCTAATCAAGTAAAGCAATTTCGAAATGACTTAACAAATAAAGAAGAAAGGACTCAGCATTTTAACAGATAAAAAGATAATATACTAAACTGCTTAATCATTCAAGTATACAAACTTATGACTATTTTCTTATGATTTGTTTAATATCAATCATCTCTAAATAATTATTTTCTAGAAAATATAACATTTCTATGTTATTAAACTTTATTTAATAATATAGTTCTATTTTTTTAAACAAACCTTCATTAATTTTATATAAGATTTTTTATTATAAAATAATTTTTATTGAAGTATACATCTAGTTCTTCTATTACTTTTCTACTATGTTTTAAAAATTTCCATAAAAAAGTTTATTTAAAATTAATTTGATTCTGTAATTTCTAATTAATCTTTAACTTTTTAAATAATAACCTATTTCTACACCTTACCTTTATACAACAGGCTACATGTTCTAGGATTTTTTAGAGTTTGCCATAATAACACAAATATTTAGATTTCAGATAATATACAAATATTTAACCCAATAATTCCAAGTTATGGAATTCTCATGTTAAACTTTTTAATATTATTAAAATACACATTGAAAATTATACTTAAAATATAGTTTCTACTAAATTTATGAAGTACATGTAACATTTTGAATAAAATCTCTGTAGGCATCAATTCCTAAATGAAGATTTACTTTCACTGGATTAAAATTATCTTCTGGCAATGGACATGTTGCTTTATTAATTCCTATAAGTTCACCAGTGAACAAAAACAAAGGGCCACCACTGTCACCCTAAAAGAGAAAAAAATTAATTATTTGAATGTATAATATTTAGATATATTTTCCTGAAAATTCTATTAGATATAAGAAAAATGATAATAGGTGTAAATCCTTCATTTGATATATATTAAATTAAAGATTTTTTTCGAATTTAATGGATTCATTGAAAATTTTTTAAACTTATAATATTATTATAATATTAGTTATAAAATTTATTAGTGTATTTGTATTATCAGATAGCTGACAATGAAAAATCTAATGTTATTAGTTCTAAAACTAAAAAATAATTCAATAAAATATACGTTAAATTTCTTTTTCACTGATGCAAGTGAGCATAAAAATGCACACCTTATTACTTATCAATAGAATTATGAAAAATTTATTCAGAAAATCCAAGCAAGCTTATAATATGATATTAAAAAAAATTTCTATATGTTGGATAACTTCTTGATTCAATAATAAAATATAATGCTTAATAATATTTTAGTGACGTTTTATATACAATCTGAAAATGTTTATTTACAGAAATATTAATTAAAAGCATTATTAATTAAAAGTTTTGATGGTGCATATATAATTAGAATTATAAATATCTTGTACTAATATAGACTTTATGCACTTATCCTACACCTAGTTGTAATAATTTTAATTCCTTCAATTAAGACTTTAATCAAATATTAATATTTACAAATATTATTTATTGAACTTATTTTGAAACTAAAAAATAACAAAAATTTTAAATAAGTGCTTCAATTAAATATCTTAAATACTGTAAGAAAATATTGAATTTTTGTTTGTTATTTATTTATGAAATAAGGAATGTTTTTCATATTGCATAAAAATTTATGTGAATAAAGAAACACTTACTGATCGTAAAAATACAGGTGGATCTGCACTAGTACACAAAAATTTTTCAGGAATCTTGGTATTCTCTTTTATGATACTTTCAATTCTATTTTTGCAGTCTAATTTTGCCAAGATTTTCAAAGTGGCAGTTCTCATGTATCTATGAACGATATTTCTTTCTGTTCTGCCCCATCCTACAATTATGACGTCTAATCCATACAACATATTATTTGACAAAGGCGAAAGAATAGCTGGAATGATTTCATCCGATACATTTTCAGTTAACTAAAAGAATTTTTAGATAATGTATTATATTGATTTTTAATTTTTATCTTTATTTATTATTTTGTATATTTTTAAATATACAAATTTGAAATTTAGTTTGGATATTTTTTTGTTTGAAAATTTTTGTTTTTACAATGACAACCTTAACAAACACAAAAAACTTAATTTAAAAAAATTTAAATAACAATTTAAATAATTATAAAAAAACAATTTATAAAAAAAAGTTTTAAGGTTATTAATTTTAGTATTCCCAAAAGAATTATAAACTTTGAAGTAAAACTTTTCTGTTGTAAAATACTAAAAATACTCTTTAGAATATTTTACCTCTGCAATAATTATATCATTGCTTTTATACTGAGGTTTTATATTTAATTTTGAAGACCAACTATTGTATGAGATCATACGCGAGACATTAAACTTTGTACCAGATCGTATGTCAATCGATCCGACAATTACTTCAATTACTGTCACTCGGATGAATTCCAAATAATGTGCAGTACTTAAGACGTGTTTTTTTGAAATCAATGTTCCTGTACATCCGTGATCTGTTTCCGGTTCAGGATTTTGAGGATTAATTAGCTTAAAAGATACAACCGATGAAAATTCTCTTTCTTCTACTTGTCTTGCATTTTGTCCGTAAATTGGGTTTGCGTTTGCAAACACATTTTCTTTGTCTAAAAAAAAACAACTTTATTTTAAAATACTCATAGACTTATCAAGATATTCATTTTAATCTACTCATTTTATGTATTATAAAAAAATTAAACAATTTGATTACTTACAAAATATATATTGAATAAGTAAGAAAAATATTTCAAACCGCATACTGTAAACATAATGAAATATTAAAAAATATTTATGAATATACTATTTGTATATAGATAATTAGATAAAATAGATACAAAATTCTCTTATTGATACAAACGCTAAAAATTGTTGTAACAAACACATGAAACTTTTCATGTTATTTATAGTTTTTAATGGCAAATATTAACGTACAAAAATTATTTTAATTCAAATTGCACACACAAACACACATACACATAAATATAAAAAAAATTAGTAAAACTTATTATTTCGTAAAGTATCTTTTTATTTTTTATTAACATTTTTTTTCTAAAGTGCATTAATAAAATTTTATAAATAAAAAAGAATTATATTTCACTATTATATGTATAATATTAAATATATATATATATATATAAAAGTATTTGCGCCTTAAGTTAATTAATCTAAAAAGTTTAATTTATAACATTAGCTAATAATTCTTAATTAAAATTATAAAGTAATTCAAGTTTACAATAATTAATATAAATATCTTATTCATATTTATAATTTTAAATATTTATTATACTTACCGCATAACTTTAAGTTAATAAATTAATAAAAAATATCGATAATTGAATTATATAATAGGTTTATTATGATATTTAAAAAATTACTATGTTTAATAGTTTAATGATATATAATATGTATAATCAATATATATTGACTGAATATTATCATCTTGCTATAATTTCATAATATTTATGAACATATTTTAATTGCATTTGTTAATATAATTAATATATTTTCCAAATGCCAACAATACTTATTATTTATATTTGACAATCTATAATATATTCTGAAATTATCTTATATCATACAAGCAATTCAGATTAAAAAATTGAAGGTAAATCATTAATAAATGTTACAACAATAGAAACTTACGTAGAACTTAAAATATCTTTACTAAGATTGTAAGAAACTAAAATTATTTATAAGTAAATTCGTTGATCATTAATAACACCTTCTATTGCTTGAAATTCAAATCTAAAATAACTCATGTAACTACAAATATTTTTTAATTTGTTAAAGTAAATTTTAGAAAAAATTGTGTATTCTGGGAATGTTTGATTAAAATTATAAGTAAAAAATGCACATTATATAACTTTGTCTATGTTTCACGTATTTGAGTTGTATTAAATTTTTATCACGTATAGATAATTTTTGAATACAAATCGAATATTTTACAAATATTATTTTAATTGTTATAAAAGTTTTTATATATACATATGTATTATATAATACATACATATTATACATATACATATGTATCTTACATAAGACTTTATATTCGTGATGCAATTTTGAATTTTTAATTACATAGAAATTAATAAATGACTTATTATAAAACTTTATTATTAAAAAAAGTAGAAATATATTCGGTTATTTTGAATTATAATTGCTTTAGAATAATATAACGGGTATTTATATATATAATGTTTTTCCAATATTTTAATGTTTTCTCTCTGTTTATTTTGCTTCTTTTACTGTTGTCACGATTAATTTATAACCTTATTTATTTCTGTACAATTTATATATTTTAAATTTTATTTTTAATTATATTTTTAATATATGAACTGATTAATAAGTTCAAAATCTAGAGAGTGTTTTTAAAAAATCTTATAGTTCTAAATACACAGTAATTATATTTATATTTTCGCCGAAATGTAGAGCCACTGAAAATAAAAATAACTTTTCTTTTTCTCTAATATTCATAAAATTGTGCAAAACATTTGTTTTTTAATTTTTGTATACGAGTTTTTTTATATTGGTAAAAATTTCAAGTAGATGATTGAATTCTCATTAATTAATCGTCCATACATTCATTATTGTACGTTCTTGGGTAATAAGAAGTAAATGACGTATAAATCATTACAATAAAGACTACTAAACTTTATATTAAAATACTATTAAAAAAAAAATTAATATGCTAATACACTTATTCAAATACAAAATTATCATATAATAATACTAATTTATAAGAATATTAATTTCAATAAAAATTAAAATAAAATATGTAAACAAAATGTTTAAACATACTGTAATAAAAAAAGTATCTATACATAATAATATCAAAATAATGTATGCGTTATAAGTATGTTTAATAAATTTATGCAAATTCTATCATATATAATTTATAATGTATTTAAAATATATGTAATAATAACTTTTAAATACGCAAACAAAATTATCAATATAACAATTAAATAATAATTAGACATACGTGACGATATTCACAAAGGATTTATGGTACTCTGAATATATTCTAATAGATATACGTAGAGAGAAGTAGATCAGATATTATTTTATTATCCACTATCATATCTAGGTAATATAGTTTAAATAATGAGGCCATGTAACCATAACATTTGATTCTATTTTAAAAATAAATATTAATTATGAAGTTAATTTATTTAAATAATATTGATATATGAAACTATGAAATCATAATTAAAAACAGAACTAAGACATTATTTTTAGTTTCGTCTAATGAATAAACATTAAATATTATCAGAAAAAATTCGTTCTTATCAAAATTATTCAACAAAACAATTTTATTTGTGGATATTGTCAAATAAGCATTATAAATATGTATTTTATTCTTTAAGTATAATTTTTAAACTCAACTAAGTAATACAAATCTCTTTGCTACACTGTTAAATTTTGAGTTAAATGTATAAAATTGTTATACTTATTTTATAAAGTAATGAACATAATAAAAACTATTCCTGTGCAAAACTTCTTAGGCATTAGCTATTGTGTATTTTATTCATATTTTATGTCTATATGAAAAAAATTAGAGAATTTTGAAAAATGAAACTGATTCAAATAAATTACGTCAGATATAAAATAAATAAGCTTTAGTTCGGAAACAATAAATAACTTTTATGGTACTTAAGAAATATTCAAAAGTATGTCAAACTCAATTCTTTTGTTTTCAACGAGTGTTCTAAGTAAATACTAGTGCATATCGGTCTTGAAATAATTCACAATGATATTAAATTAAAAATAAAAATAAAATAAATAATAATAATAATAATAATAACTTTTAAGTTATTAAAGCACTAAATATATCAATGGATATAATATAACCATAAAATCTCATGAATTTCTACTATTATAACTGGTAAATACTTAATAATTTATCTAATCGGTTAAATATTAATTTTTCAATTTTTTACAATATTGTAGATAATTATAAATTTAAAAAGATACTCACAATAAAAAGGATACTATCCTTCTTATAAAAATAATTCTTTTTTATAAAAAAATTTAAAATTATTTATAAAATTGTGAATATTTATTATATTATACGAACTTCATTTGTATATTTATCATCTCCAATATAACTTTTCATTTTAATTTTTCTGATATTTACAATAAAATATCTGTACTGATCGATTCCAATACGAATATTTACTTTTTCCGGATGAAAATTACTTTCTGCATATGGACTCTTTCCTTTGGTAAATCTTTTAAGCTCGCTATAAAACAATAAGGGTTAACTACTATCAATTTACAATATTAGGACCTTATAAGAAAGAATATTATTGTCATTTGAAAATAATTTCAAACAAAATAATTTTATGTACTTTTATACTAATGAATATAGAATGCTGAGACCAACAAATTTTCAAAATATTTATAAAAAAAATTTCAAATAAAAAATGTTATATTCGAAATCCATTCAATATGCTACAAGAATCTGTATCTTTTACGAATACGTTTAATAAATACTTTTTCATGTTAGTATTAAATATATTTCTGTTAATCTTATCTACTGGTTACGCGATTTTAGAATTATAATGATACTAATTTTTATTAAAATACGTAAAAGAAATAGACGTATAATATTTCTACTTATTATTCTACGTATTCTTTTCATTTTTTATATGCGTTCAATTTATCTTTTATAATTAATTATCGAATTGCCCTTCCTGTAGTTCATAGTACCAACGATTAAATTTGCTGATTCTAGTTTGTTAGTTGGTCAACTTTATGTGACATTACACGCTTCCCGGTTGGTAACCGGGCTTTAGCAATAGTATTGTACGCATCATTGTAAGTTCTTATGTTGTAACTACTAATGTAACAAGTGGCGCATTTTGGTATGTTTATTAGGTAATGGCAGCGTGAAGAATCCGAAAGGCTAACATACGCGACACTACTTAATTAAATATAATAAATTTTAAAATATTATCTTATTTATTTTTAAATATAATTGGTGATTTAAATTTCTGTGCATTTTTAACGAAAATTGTAATACGCAGAAGAATTTTCATTTAATATTATCATTTTATAAATTAACATTTTACTATAACAAGCAAACATTTTTTTCTTACTATCCTCAAAAAAGCTTGTAGTTAAGAAAAGTAACCACTGAAATTGAACAGAAAATTTTTTTCAATATTTTTCTTTTTTTAATTTCATTTTTAAATGAAATTAAATGACGGTGGTAACTTTTGAAAAAGTTTTTGCTTTAACTATTAATTACAAACAAGCCAAAAATGTAATAATAATTAATTTAATAAAACTTTAATCTAAAGTAACATTAAAAATTTGAGTATGTTAATTCTTTAATATAATCCAAAAGTATTTAATGAAATTTACACTATAAATTAGTTATTAAGTTAAAAATTATAGTCAAACTATTATCTAATATTTAAATTCAAAACTAATAATTTTCTCTTGAAGATTTCTCTTCATTTGCACTTGTTAGCACTCACATTATGTATTTAAGCAAATGATACTGCGTCAGAACAAAAAAACTGATTATGAATAGTAGTAGTCCACTTTTTAATCTCTCAAATCTATTTTTACATTCTGCTTTAGTTAAAATTTTTAAAATAACAATTTGTAAATATCTAGAAAAATGTTCAGCGTTTGTTCTGACCCATCATATTATAATGACACTACATCCATACAAAAAATTGTAGCATGAGTGATAGAATAACTAAAATAATCAGATAACTAAAATAATTTTATTTCTATTATTAAGATGATTTTAATTTTCAAAATTATAGATAAATTAAATGTATATAAAGGTTGGTTTACCTTATTTTACCGTACCAATGTTATTGGATCAGATTAATATATAGATAATGGTAAAGAAAAATTATATAATTGTATAAAAAGAATATATTTTCTTTGCTTTCAAATTAATAAAAAATACACATAAATAATAGCAATGTTATTTACTAAAAACTCAATATATATTTGTTTATATTTAGTTTATTTCATAATTTGTTTATATTTCGTAAGTTATTAATTTTTCATAAAACTTTCTGTGATTGCTGAAATCAATGGACCCTATAAGTATTTCAAGTCGTTCTACTGAAACATGATCAAACCATAACAATACTTAAAAAAAAAATTTTTTTTTAAATACCAGTATATATAAAATCTTTTTTTCGTTCGGCCTTTAAATCATTAAAAAACTATAGGTATAACAAAGGTAAATTTATCTGGATTTTTTTGTCTAAATCGGAAAGAATAACTTAACGTAATATTATTCTTAATATTTAATTGCATTCTATTTTAAAGAATAATAAAACGCTTGCGATTGCTTACAAAATATGCATAGAATAGAAAGAAGAGAAATTCAAAGCCGCATACATAAATATAAAAAGAAAAAATGTAAATTAAATAAATTAAATAGTCATAGAATTATTTTAATTATAAATTACATAATTTAAAATATTTTCTGAAGAAAATAGATTATCATAATCATTGCCAACCTAATACTACTAAGAAGAATTTTAAAAAATTTATTTATTTCTTTTATTAAATATATATGAATTCTTTTTCGTATAATAATCTATAATAATAAGTACTTTCATTTCACACAGTTTCTTAAGACAATGATTATTTCAAATCTTCCATCAAATATAGATTATTAAACTTCTTTTCCAAAACATTAAAGTGTATATTTCATTACAATTACATAAAGGACCGAATATGTGAACATTGTAAACTATTATGTAATAATACCATTAATCTTATATATGAAATTAGTAATATTGATATTAATAAAATGATGAAAAATGATCATAATGAATTCGATACATTAGACTATCCTGAGAATAACCAGTTTAAAATACCAAGAGAAAATAATAAAATCATTAGTCTTATAAAAGATATAAAATTTTATGATGAAATGGCTATAGCCAATAACAAATAGAAGTTATCTATTGTATACTTAGACGAGAATAATATTACATTTTCTATCGGGTAAATAATTGTATTTATCACGTTTCATACGAATTATAAGAAAAAATCATACATATGATTTAAAATATTTTTGCAAATTAATGTTTAAAAATTTTTCTTAAAAAATAAACATCTGAACATTGAGCTTTTAGCAATTTTTTTCATAGAAGCCACCAGCTATGGGTTTATCTCTATAATCCTGTCGATGATACTTTGTGGTGTTTATTGCTACTACTCGAGTCATTGGAAACATTTCAGTTGTATATCCTTTACCAAATAAGAACTTAACCTTATTGATTCGTATTTTATCATAATCTTAAACTCGGGTGTTTTTTTTACTTATTTATTTTTTTATCACATGTTTTTAGTATTTGAGCTTCATTAATAGATGTAATTCAAATTAGATGTATGCTTTGTATTGTTGTAAGAATTAATTAAATTCACTAAAATATGTAGTCATTAATAATTATCTAAATAAAGCTAAACTGTATCCACATTTTATTCTTCTTTCTATTAAAGCGTTTGCACATAGATACTTTTATGTTTCTAAGCATAGAGTAGTGAATAATTTTTTATTGTTTTATTAGGTTCTAAATACCTTTGTTGCAAAACTTTTTGCTTCAGTTTGTCTGCAAATTCTTTGGTGCACATCCTTTGCGTAAAATAGACGTAAAATATACTGCTAATGTAACTTTTTCATCTAGTTTCATTTTAATTGATATCGTCTGTACATACTTAGAAAATACATCAATAATTATAAGCATTTATTTATATACTTTATTTTCTTTAGTGTAAGATAATATTACGACGAGATCTGCTTGCCATGTTTCATTGAAACCTCGCATCTCAAATTTTCAACAACAATAGCAGCTATTTTCTCATGAAATCGCTTATTATTTTATTCAATTTTGGTTCATACTAATTTATTACAATTGAATATTTTTTCTTCAACTTGTTAACTAATAGTGGCTAATTTTCTGCAAGTTCTCTTCTATTAACAGTAAATTTTCATCAAATTCTAGATTATTATCTCGTATACTTTCTAATACTTTTAAATTATAGTTTGAAAACTTACTTTTAATCTTATATAATAGAACTATCAATGTACTCACTTTTATGTAAAGTATGCAGCTGAAACTAAATACATTCACTGCATCAGCTTCTTTGTTGCGTACTAAAATATTTTTAAATCGTTTTTTTTTTAGAAACGTTTCAAAGGCTCATGTGCTTATGATCGGTGGTTTCCTAGTACGTCAGTCGCGGTTCTCTAAGTAAAGCCTGTATACCGATGCTGTAAGTACGCCCGTGCGCTTCGCTTGGCGGTTTCTTGGTGCGGCGGCAATGTCGGCGGGTGGATCCGATGCGGCATGAATCTTTCGATGTGCAACGAACCCAGCGCGACGGGAGCCGTTGTCGAAGAATGGACTCGGTGCGGCAAAAACGGTCACCGATGAGCAGACGAGGTGCGAAAACCGTCACCCCGGATTAGAACTAGCGCAGCGAAAACTATCACTAAGAAGAGGATAAGGAGCGGAGCTTGGCGCAATGAAAATTGAATGCCGAAAGGAGGACTGCAGGAAGGGATAGGCTCAGTAGAGGAGAGAATTGATTGGTAGCCATCGACTTGTAACGTGCGCTCCCTTTTATTCTCTTAGCGAGAGGGCTCACGTATAACTTCTAGTGCTCATCTGAGAGCGGGGGATGCGTATACACGTAATTGTTGCGCGACTTGTGACAAAAACTGCGCTTACCCGCGCAGGCTTCGCAAGACGAGGCAGGAATGCATATACTCGTGCGTTTCGAAGCAGAATAGCATGTATACTCACGAAAAAAAAAGAATTTTAGTCAAGGCCTCACGTCCCATACGTAGCAGTCCGAGGCGCATGAAGTGCAAGGAAGTTGAACTAAGATCTGCACCATGAGGAATAGCTGATAATTTGATTCCCCTCCCTAAGCGATCACGCTCACTCTCTCTCTCTCTCTCTCTCTCTCTCTCTCGCACGTACACCAATGTATGCTGTGAGCAATGCTCTCGTATTTGCACTAGTGTGTACGCTGCGCGAGATCTTTGACGCTCACACAAGAGAGTATGACGTACACATATACACATTCGCACATTTGCTGTGTGCGATACTCTCACACTAATACGCTCGTGCACTTGCTATATGTGTCACACATAGCTCTACACACATTACCACACCCACTGTGTGCAATGCAATTGCGTTACACGCACTTATGCAGCCCGTCATACATTGTATGTGTTATATTTATAGAAAAACAATCAAAATTCTTTCTATACCTACTAATACAATAAAACGATATTTATAATAATTCCAACATTTTACGCGTAGATTTTAAAACTGCGTAAAATTTGACATAGATAAACAGAATTTGCATTCTTATGTGTACATAGAAAATATAAATAGAAACACTTATGTATTTAAGCTTATATATCAGTTGTAATTGAAACTTCAGTTCTTAATGATTATACATACCTATTGATTTAAATATTCTTGGATATCAATATTGTAGACCTGGCACTAAATCAATTAAATAACTTAAGTATCGTAACTCAGAAATAATTTTCCTTTATGCAGCATGCAAAGAACATAATATATCTTACATAAAATATCCTACTAACAAATATTTGTTATTAAGATATTGTTATCAACCTATGCTATAACTAATACCATCAATCTTAATGTATAGAATTGAAAAGAAAACCCTAAAAAAACAAAAAACATGTAAGGTCTTATGCAAAAAAAAATCGCTATTAGTAGGTTATTATGAAGTAAGCTATAATCCGTATTGAACCCTTTATATTGAACAAGAACACAAAATCTTATCTACTTTTCCTAACTAAATATATAACTCTTTTGCAGGTTCTGAGAAAGGTATTATCTCTTTGCAATTCTTCTCAAATTTAAACTGTTATGTATGCTTTACATCTTATTGGGTGATAGCAATATAGACCAATTATGAATAAAATAAAAATCTATTAAAACTTTTAATTAAAATTAAAAAATTTATACTTTTTTGCTGAAAATAATATATTAAATATACATAACATAAATTTAAATAAATTTACACTGTTTGTAGGACTCCTACACTTGATGTAGCAATTTATTTGTTGAAATTATGATTTATTTTCTATATATGTAAAGATATACAGTATTATAAATTCTATTTGAAGCTTTATTCAAACATTATTCATAATATCTGAAATAAAACATTCAAAATACGAAAGTCCAAGATGCATGTTCACTTTTTCTGGGTGAAGGTTTTCATCTGAAAATGGTGATGCTCCTATATTAAGAGCTATAAGGGCACCATTATAAAACAACGGACCACCACTGTCTCCCTAAAAAATATTATGTATATGTAAACTTATACATCTAAACATATCTATGAAAATATACTTATACTCTATAATATCCTCTTTTTTGATAAACTGGTACATGAATATATTTAACTTCAAAAATTATAAATAAATAGATTTCATTATTATCAGGTTGAAGAATGAACTTGGTACACGTAAACGAGTTTGATACATGTAAGAAATTAATACAGTGATTTAGCACTAGTTGACTACATCTTACATTGATCTGCGTAAGCGACATGAATAGCGCTTAATTAGCATATACACAATTTTACTGACGAGTATAATGGACCGATTTTATATATCTAATAGAATTTTCAGAAGTCTAGAATAACAACAAAAGTATGCTGTAACGTTTTCGAATATTTTCCTTTATCCTACTAACATTAAACATATAAAGCATAATTTATTACTTAATTTATGAACATTTTATATTTTTGAAGTGGCGTTTTTGTTCAAAAAGCATCCCCTTCGTGTTCTATGATAGAACTAAGAAACTATTTTATTTTCATTTTGCCCTATCTTTGTATTTATAATGAGTGGTCTCTTTTGATCTATTAGTGAGAATGTATAAAAAATACTACAAAATTAATAATTTTTTAAAAATATATGTGTATATATAATTTTATAATATATACAAATTTAATAGATTGATCTTTCCACTAGAAGAAACTAATGAATTGATAAGAAGCGAATTTACATATTTTCTTGCTCTATATATATATATTAAATTCTCTATTACAAAACTTACGTAATCTTGTATAGATTTAATATGATTGTACAGATGATCCGAGTATTTTCCCTATCCTAACTTAGGGACATTCAAACCTTGGTGGTCAAGCAATATCTCCACTTACATCTTTACCTCTTCGTACATATTTTAAGAAACTATGTTAACAGAACATATACATATAATAATCGTAAAATTTAAGAAAGAATTGTAACTGAAGAACACGCATGTAAGATAACTAAGAAGATGAGGAAGTGTAAGACATAGAGATATATATACGTAATAAATAGAATACGTTTTACAGAAGTATATTCAAAAGCATGAGTCTGCAGATGATTTATTTATTTTTTTATTCGATGCCTAACATGTAACGATTTGTTGCATAATATGCACACATGGCAGTAAGAAGCACTTTACTGATAAATCATTGACATGAAATACAAACGAAAATAAAACACTGAGAGAAGATTTTTTTACAAAGTGCATTCTATCTCTAGTATCTTTAATCATAAATCCGCATCATCAAGAAAGGTATATAATCAAAGACAAATCTCTTCGCATACGAATCAGAATTTGATGCTCCCCTCCGCTGACGCCAGGCCCAATCTGCATCAAGCACCGACGGATTAATCACGGACTATAGTGAACAAGATCGACAGCACCGCTCCAGTAGAAAAACCCGGAACTTTTTTCATCTGTCTGCTACTCTTCTTTATCCCTCTCTCTTTCTCCTCTTAAAAATAAGCCTATAAGGACAATTTCTTCCGTATGGATCTAATTTTGAACATTTTTTAGTTTGTATGAGCTCGGCATGGACATCGACGATGCGCCCCAGCAGACGTCAATGATACGCATCGAATAAAATATTCTCTAGTTTCGAAAAAATTAAATAATGGTAAAATACATTCATATTATATGCATTTTAAATTTTTTAAAATAATGTCTATATATGATCAAATATAAAATTTATTAGTTAAGCAAAATTACTTCTAAAATATCTTGATAATGTTTCTTCCTTCTTAAGTTCTAAATGAGTACATTATATTAGTATCATTATTTTGTTAAGTATAGAGTCAATCTAAAATTTTCTTAATTCTAATAATCTTCATATAAATAAATCAATACTTACTTTACGTAAAATTACAGGAGGATTTACTGATGAGCATAAAAGCCTACTGTCATAGATAATTCTTTTGTGTACCAATTTTTCAATTCGTCTTATACATTCATGTTCTGGTAAGACTCTTAAGACCGCAGTATCCATGTATCTAGTTTTACCATTCATTGTCCTACCATATCCTGCTGCGATTACATCTAATCCGTATAAATTAGTATTTTCAATAAAATATGGATGTACTGGTAAAATCATATCAGATAACGTTTCATTTAACTAAAAAATGTCTTATGTTAAGCTCATTTTATTTTGAAAATCGTAGAGAAAAAGTAAATATAAATAACAGTTTTTATATATTTATTATATTGTGAATGTTACGTCATATAACAAGTTTTCTTTTAATAACTTAAAACAACGTATTTTTATAAGGTTGTACTTCTTTGTATTAAATTTGTATTGTACCAAAATAAATAATATCGAAAAGTTACCAGTAAAAAAGCAACGTCATTATCCTGATTCTCAAGATATATTTGCTTCTCATTAGCCCACATATTATAAGTTATTAACCGTCGAATTCGAAATTTTCTACTTCTTCTGATATCAATTGTTCCGGCAGCCACTTCAAGTCTTTCAATTGGTATTCTAATAATAGCATGAGCAACAGTTAAAACCTTATTGTTTGAAACGATAACTCCAGTACATCCATGATCATTCTCCTGTCTAGTATTAGAGTCATTAATAAGTTTTATAGATACGACAGATATAAATTCTCCTTCTGTTGCCCGTCTTACATTGTTTCCAACCATCGTTTTTGTACTTATTAAATTATACTGGTTGCCTAATAAATAACATTGTTATTTTACTAAGAACATAATTCATAAATATGATTTTAATCAATTAATAGATATTGTTGATTATTGTAAAATCTTTTTTTTATTACTTACAAAGTATACTTTGAACAAGAAAAAGACATGTTTGATATCGCATAATGATATTTGTAACTGCAGTAATAATTTCAATTTTCTAGTAAATCAAAATAAAATTATATATAAACACAATTTTATAGAAAAACTGTTTTTAAGTATTTTTTAATAACCATTACTATTTCATAACGATTTTTTTGTAATGAATTATGAATCATATTTTAAGTATATTTTTTCTTATTATTTTTACTTTTTAATAGTTTTTATCACGATTTATTGTTAATGCTCTTTCTTTATTTTTTGTTCCGTTATCTTCTATATTCATTTTTTAATTTTAAATAATTTTAAGGCATAAACAGATTGATACGAAGATAGTTTCTTAAAATATTGTATTAATTAATTAAAATTAAATAACTAACATAAAGAATATTCTAGGAAAAACGAAATAAATATCTAAGAAATTTTTTAACCTTTTTTTGTACAGAGAAAATCAAATAGTTTTTTTAAATCGTTGGTAGACGCAATTTTTTAAAAACGTTCACGTTCATTTTACCTTTATATTTAAAAACCATCTTTCTGTTAATTTAATTCCTTCTAATACTATCGTAATATATTTTGTCTAAAGCATTGCAATTTTTTTTTTAGTATGTAAACTCTAATTATGCTAAATAATTAAAAGGAACTTGTTTTTATCATAGGATTCAACTTATTAATTTACTTTAAAGGACAGTACTAAATGGTTGAAAACTAAATAAACAAATATTATCCTACGCTTCTATTTTTAAATTTTGAATAAAAGTAAAAATCTTTGATCTCAAACATATTCAGTTCAAAAAGTAATAGTAAAAAACATAAAGGTAATCTTTGCAAATCTCTGCTTTGAGATTTGCCAATTTAGTGTTCAAACTTGTAACAGTTCTTTTCATTTTCCGGTAATTCGTTTTCATCTCCAGCAGCTCTTGTTGGCGAGTAAGCTCGAGGCCTGGTGAGACCCCGTAGCGCCTTCTTATCCACTTCTTTTACCTATTTTGTAGCCGGGTTAGTTCGTCATCCAGGGTTCATTTAGGGCGGAAAGAGAGTGGTTTGCAGAATGTTGCAAACGTCGCTCTCGAGGTGGTTAAGATGATGCAGTGTACCACTTCCGCCCGGGATGAGAGAGCGCGAACCGCGTTACTTCCGGAAAATTAAGGTGGCGCAGTAACTGCTACTGCCCTGGAAGAGTAAGCGCGAATTGCGTCACTCTCAGACTGGTAAAGATGGTGTAGCGATCCACATCCGTCAAGAAAAGAGAACGCGAATTGCGTTACTCTCAGATTGATGGAAATGACGTAAACGATTCGCATCCACCCAGGTTGAAATAACGAAAGCCGCATTACTCTCGAATCGGTGAGGATGACGTATTAATTCGCATGCGTCAGGAAGAGAGAGCGTGAATCGCATCAATCTCAGATCGGTAAGGAATTTACCTGCTTTAACTTCGGTGCTACTTCAGTATTATATCGTTGCGTACTCTGTCATACTTCTTGTATAGTCTCTCATTCACCTCCCTTTCATTCTGCTATCTCGTTTTTTTGTATTACGGAAAAGGCTATCCCTCCTTCGCTTTTCCCCTCGCCGCCTAGCGGGAGAGATTAGTTCCTCCTCTTTACAATAGGCGGCGTGTTTTTGTCAGTGAGTGAGCTACACGGTAAGGCAGGCGCTCGATTCTGCTTTGGCGCGAAGCTACGTTCCCCTCCTTCGCATTTAAACACTCACTAACTCATTTCATGCTACGCGCCCTCATGTTGTCTTCCAAAATGGTGTCGCCCATATCGTACTTGTACCGCGGTTTCGGATAATTTTTTGTTTTCCCAGCTTTTCTTGTGCGAAAGGGGGATTTTTCATCGCAAACTAATATTTGCAAATTAAACTTTGGCCATCCCACTAAAGTATTAACGAGAAGTATATAGTCTGTAAATGCCTTTTACATCGAGGTAAAGATATCCCGATACTCTAAAGCTTAAGAACTTGGTAAGGACAGGCATCGAAATAGACGATGTCCGTCAACTTATCTTCTGCTACGTACTATATATAACCCCTTTGATTCTAAATCTGTACAGATGATAACCTATCCGCCAACACTCTAGAACTATCTTAGCACCAGTCTGAAGTTACTTTTATTAAATATTTTTCCTGCTATTTTCCATTTTTACGGTCGGGGACCTTTCTCATTTGTTCAAATTGTTATTAGCTCTGTCTTCTTAATCACAAGACTATTTATTCAAACAATAATAGTATCCGTATTGTATTTCTATGAAGCATCAGTTTAATACTTCACGGGATAGATCTCATTTTCTATTCAAATCTAATAGCATGAGTGTCTATTTTACATAAAATCTTTTTGAGGCTTTTCTACTTTCACATTTTCACTCCCTTATGTTATACTAGAAACCGTCTGTAAACCATACTATTCTAAACTTGATGAACTCATAAGTTTTATTTAGCCACTACTTTTTGTTTATTTTATCATTTTTGTTCAAAAAATGCTTTTTGAAAATATTGTTGCTTTTTCCAGAAATTGAAAATGCCACTTTTGTAAAATTTTAACAAAGGAGTCTATACTTGCTGACTTGCTCTTAGTATATTGGTATTTTTCTAACGTATACACTTCAGTATATTTTTCTGGTTATAGCATTCCTGTTAAAACCTTCATGTTTGTCACCAAAGTGATTTTTAACTCTTGTTAAATTTCTAAAAGCTAAGCTCTGCACTATGTTGAATGTATTAATGTTGGCCCTGAGTTTACATTTATAAATAAAAATCAGAACACTATAAGTAATCTTAAATTAGATGATTGTTTCGAAATCAATTTCTTTTTTTGTGATTCTGAATTTCGTACGTACACAGAACATATTTGTAACACACTATTTCAAGTTAATTTACTTCCTCATTTTAATTTTAATACTTCTAGATATTTAGCTATGCTGACCATTTCACGGATTCAATTTCGAAGTCGGACCTTACAACTATTTTTACCTAGGATTTGGTCCTAAGTGTGACTTACTTTATTAGCATTACCTAAAAGCACTAACATAAGACTCATATAATTAATTTGTTAATTCGCATATTTCGTCTAGCACACTCAAATCATTCTTTTTTAATAGTTCGAGGATGTCATTCTTCCTATGTATGAATAAATATGTCTAGATTTTTGAGTGTTATTAATAGATTGTCAAAGATCTATCACCGGATCTGTTCACACGGATAACTTTTTTCACTTGTTCTGCTTTATTCCATGTAATCTCGATGTACCTAATACTCAGTATATTTAAAATTCATTTATTCAGTGCGTTCAATATCAAATACTCTGATATCACTTGGAATATGGTTTCCTGAATAATGTGATTAAATACACTTCCTACATTCAGAAGTGTAGTATGCACTAGCCCTTTTTTATTCATTTTTAAATATAACCAACTGCCCCTGCTAATGGTATGTTTATCAAATTTTATATTTCTTTTCAACAACCATTTGTCAAATAAATTCCTAATACACGTTTCGACCATATTTTTCATCACCATAAGTAAGAAATATGTGAAACCGATTGATCTAAAATATTTTGATCGGCAGTGTTTTATTTTTCCTGATTTAAGAACATAAAATAATTTCTAACTTAAGAACCCATCTTAAAGAGCTTTTTCTGGTTGATATTGGGTAGGTTTTATAATTTTTTCAAACATCTCATTCATAAAACCTGTCAGTATATCAGAATTGTGGTATTAAAATACATTTTGTATGTAGCTCCTAAAATAAAAATTGAAAAGTATTATAATTAAATAGGTTCTTTTTTACAACTTTGTAATTTGTAATGTGTAATTTGTAATTTGTAATACAAGTTGTAATTTGACATGGATATCTCATTTAAAATTATTTGGTTTTAGATTTTCATCTACTCTCTTGTAAATAATTAAATATCAGTAACCTTCTCTCTACTAATACTTTTAAAGATATTACAATTACTTAAAATATTCAGATTAATTGAGGATATGGCTACTATCACCTAGAGTTGGTGTTGATACTGTTAACTCACGACATGTATATAGACATCATAATATAATACTAATATTCCATCACTTAGTTCCGTTGTTTTTAATTATTTCCATCACCTGCTATGCAGAATAATCCCTAATAGACAGTTCACTACTGATATAAGTTTTGTTGATGTACCAACATCGTCTTTGTATGAGTTATTTAAAATAAAAAATATCCATCTAAATTAGTCTCATCAATATTCTGCTTAATTCAATATTTATGATGTGTGATTGTTATTCAAGAATATTTTTTGATAAATAACTTTATAAATTAATATAATTTAATTATTACAATCAAAATGATAGATTATATACACGTATCTAATATAGAATAAAAATATATTAAAATAAGATTGAATTCTAAAAAAATTTAACATAAAGGTATAATTGAGGATAGAGAATAATTTTCTTTTTATAATAATATCTTTACGTTTTATTTAAATAAAAGCAATAATTTACAGATCTTATATTATTATATGAAATCATTATATTAAACTTATAATAGCATTTATAATAAAATTTAAATTATAATTATTGAATTTATGATTTTTTATTGTATTTAAATTTCACATAGGTATTGAAAATATGACTATAAATTTAGTTTAGAAATTACTTATGACTTCTACAATATAAGGTTTATAGTAATAAATTCCCATATGAATATTTAATTTCTCGGAATGCAAATTGTCTTCTTGAAACGGACTTGATGCTTTCTTAATAGCTATAAGCTCACTATTGTATACCAAAATCACCCTAAAAAAGTATTGTTTTGTTGATATAAATTAAAACCTATATAGTAAAGGTATGAATTTAATCATAATGTACGTATAGGATTAGTTTAAAAATACGTATTTTTACAATATATTTTACTTCTTATTAATAATATTAATAAAGTTAATAATTAAAAATAGAAATTAATAGTAATTATCATGGCTTTTGCATTTATTAAATCGAACTATTTGCATAATAAACAACATTGTTATTTTACTAAGAACATAGGTCATAAAAATGGCCTTAATCAAATAATTTTATAGATAATATTTGAGATTGTGAAGTCTTATTTTATTAGTTACAAAATATATTTTGAACAAAGGTTAAATATATTTCCAGTCGTATACAAATATACAATATACAGTATACAATATACAAAAAAAATATTAGTTAATCATTACTTATGATTTTATTTTTATAAATTGAAGGATTATAAAGTACCAGCAAACTATTATAAAATTAAAAATAGTTGAAACTTACTTTGCTTAATTTCTTGTATAACTTTAATATTGATACAAACAAAATTATTTAAACTCTGCAAATATAACATTTAGTACATTACTTTATTAGATAAAATGTTCAGATTATTCATAATTAATTTCATCTATTGACAAGATCGTTCTTTTTTTCGAAATTTTTGAATTTATAAATTGAACTCAAGTATAATATGTCCTTATACATGTTGCTAAATAAAATAAAGCTTCTTTATGTTGAAAAGTAAAACAAAAATTATACTAACATTTTTAATTACTTGAATTAAAGAACCATACATTTTTTATATATTAAACTTATTTTGCTACTTCTTAAATACAAATAATCTTCAAATATATTTTTAAAAATAATTTTTAAATCTTACACAATTTCTTGTCCTATTTACTGTTACAATAGACATTATTTCCTTTCTATTAAATCAACAATATAAAATATATCAATATTAAATAATTCTATGAAATTATAATTATAATACAATATATCACGAATTTATGTTTAAATTAAATTATTAATAAACTATTACTTATATCAAATGATAATTCGAAACTTTTACTATCTTATGACGTTCAATTTCTAATTTAATGTTTTAAATTAATTTTATCTGCTTCTTTCTTTATACATTTTAACTCATTTGCTAAATATTGTCATATTTTATTATTTCATGTGGTAATTGTTTTTTATTCAATATGTGTATTTTTTTATTCGGACTAATGCCCGAACATATTGAAGTGAATTAAATCAATTACAATATTTTACCTCTTCGATTAAATTTATATTATAAATTTAAAAATAAATTCTGTAAAGAACAAAATAATAACTAAAAAACGTATTTAAAATACGTTTCATCAATATTTCATTAAATATTATAAAATTTACTGATTGCAGACAAAATTGGATATCGATTTTTTATAGATGACACTCTTAGCTAAATACAAAGATAATTGTTAATATTTTGTTACTAAAAATATCTGATTTTTATCAGCTAATTATGGATCACAAACAAAAATTTAAAATCGATCATCAAAAAAGTAAGTTAAAACAATAAGCAAAATATTATAGGAATATATTTAAGAAAAATTTACTTTAGATGTTGTAATCAAAACATCAGTAAAAAATACGTACCTCAGAGATATGACGAAAACGTCATATGAAATAATTTAAAGTATTTCTAAATGATAGTCTTTAAAACAGCACAAAAGGGATAAAAAGAATCAGATATATTTCAGATTCACTTATAAAAATAGGACCACTCCACCTAACAAAATAAACACTAATTTATATAATGATGTACAAACTAGACACCAACAACATACTTAAAATAGAAGACGGTCACGTAAAATTACCAATAAGTGAAAAATATAATCTAAAACATAAAAAAAAATAATTCTTTGTCTTATGGAACGAAAAGGACCCTTATTTCTGCATCTGGAGAAACTACACCGCTTCAAGCGCATCGAGCGAGGTCATGATTCTCCAATCATCGCTGTTATGTTCTTAGCATTGTCCACTCCTCGTTATGTTGGCCGGGTCAGTAAATGTGAGAATGATAAATAATAAAATGCTTATGCATCTCGTAGCATCTCACAAAATGTTTTCTACATCTAAATATAAATTCTTTCTTTTCTTATTTTTGTTTTTTTTATTTTCTTATTATTATCTATTACTTCTTACCCAAAAATCACATCAAAATAATTCTTTAAATTACTCTAATTTTTTATAATTTCTCTTGGCATCAGTAAAAAAATGCATTTTTCAATTAATAATAATAATAATAATAATAATAAACTATAATAGTCATAGCAAGAAGAAATTAAATATTGATTATCTACAGCCAGTTAAAAAAAAGTATCAAAGATTCAGATAAAGAAATAAAGAAAAAGATCAATAATTAGGCTCTCAATTTATTTTAAATATTTTTCAAATAATTAACAAAGGTTAAATAAAATCTAATTAATTTAATTGAGCATCATTTTAATATTACGAAAGTATATAGTTTCTATAAGTATTCTCTTGATTAATTATAAAAATATTTTCATAACGTATGCCAATTAAATAAAATAATGAATAATGAAAGATATAATAAATATATTTACTGATAATTTTCTAAAATGAATTAATTTATATTTAAGACTCTCAAATTTTAATGATTAAATATTGCTTTCGAAACTTAAATAGATTTTATTACATAATAAAAATTTAAATATTATTATTCATTTGTTTTGTAAATAAAACCTATGTATGACAAGTATAACATTTAATTTAGTTTATACTAAAATTAAAATAAGTTTTAACATATTGTAACTGATTAAATAAAACAAAATTAAATATAAATTCACAAAAATTTCCATTGTAATCTGCTTAACAATTATAAAGAGAGCCAAATACTGATAATTCAATAATTTAAACGAGGAATACTTTAAATATAGAATATAAAAGTTTACATTTATAATTATGATTCTTTCATACATTATTAGATGTGCCAATAGACATAATTAATAATTCTGAGAAAGATATTGCATTTGTTTATGCACGTTTTATATTTAAAAAATTGTGACATAAAAATTATATTATAAGTATTCTATTTTACTCATATTTATAGAACTAGTAATTTGCAATATTTAACCATTGTGAAAAAATAAAAAAATTTTAAATTCTTTGGATTTAAAGAAATATTATAAATACTTAAAAAATTCATATTTATACACAAAATATTTTTTTTTTCATACCAATTTATGTCAAATTATATTTAAGTAATATATACATAATTTTTAAACAATAATTTTATAGCATTAACAACTTCATTTTTTCTTTATTTTCAATTAATCCATGACTTATAATAATTATTATAATTAATCCATGACTTATAATAATTATTATAATTAATCCATGACTTATAATAATTATTATAATTAATCCATGACTTATAATAATTATTATAATTATTTTTACTATTATAATAAATTTAATTTATTAAAAATAATAATTTCTTATTATTATCGGTAATTATTACATTATATTTATTGTAAAGCAATGATTAATATTTCTTTCATTTGCTCTTAAATTGCCTTTCAAGTTGATATCTTTAATTTCTTTTATCTTATACGTAAATTTCAATATGCACAACAGTCAATAACCAAATAGAAAATTTCCTTCCTCCATTTCGAGCAAATCAGTTAGAGGTTCAGCTTTCTGTCGAGATTCGGCTTGAATGCTGTCTTTTTTACAACCCCGTTCTCGTACAATACATCCCTGCTGAATCTTAGAGCGAGACAACCGCAAGAGATCATGACATGATGACTTTATTGATCGTGACTTTTTTACGATTGCGTACAGAATTTTAGGATGTACACCATGGCGCGACAAAGTAAAAGCAATGAGCTTCTGCGGTACATCCTTTTCTTCTCTCCATTTCTGATTCTCTTTGTTCTTTTTTTACGACACGACGCCTCCTCTAAGCTCAAGGTAATGACGACACGGAGATTCGCACTTTTTGGAAGTTTTTTGTCCCGTTACTCTACATTTCGAAAATACTTTTAGTCAGATTGTAGGTCGCATTCTTCATTTTTATTATTTCATTCTTCGGAAGCTACGACTCATTATATTTAAGATTCTGTATTTTCATATTTTTTATACTTTTGTTATTTTTAAGTTGACGCCGTAAAATTTTGTAATGAAAAATTTACAAGCAGTTCTCACTTGGATTTGTCTGAGCTATACTTTTTACATCAATTAGCACTTATACTTTTAAAATTATTAAAATATCTAATTATTGTATTTTTTATTGTGCTAGTAAACTTTAATAAATTTTTAATCTGATACATAACACAGTAATACAAACATAATAGAATACATAATACAAATCTCACAATAAGAAAATTATAGAAACATCTTAGCTACTACCTTCTTAAAATTTAACTTAATTAGAATCGTCATTTTTAGTTACTGTCATTTTTAGTTAATGTCAATTATGCTTAAATTAAAGTAATTTTAAAGTAATAATTATAACGAAAAGGATTTAGTACAAAATGAATTCTACTGTAAGCCTAAAAACATCTTAATTAAATAAAAAATTAAAAAATATATTATTATATTCTGATAATTTTTTAAAAAATTGAATATTAAGAAACGAATATTATATTTATTTTTCAATTTCTTTATTTCTAATAACAATATTAGAAATAACGTAATTTCAATGAAAGTAATGTAATTTAAGTTTTGTAATAATTAAATTAAATTTCTATCTAAACAGAATGTATTTCCTGTGTTTTTTATATTATTTAAATATGGATGATTCATCTAATCTTTTTCTGAACTATCTAGATACAATTTCTAAGCTTCGCAAAAGCTTAAGAATACTGAACATAACGTTGTACGTAGAACATTCTCCAGAGAATGTAGAACATGAAAAAAGTCATCAGTCAGACGAGTGCCCCTGTAGAGATACAACGAATCGCATAATAGATCTCTGAAAACGCGTAAAAGCATCACCGGAATATTTCTCGACAATTACGTCCGAAATTCAAAAAACTCGCGCGCACGCGCCATTAAAAAAGGGAAAAGGAAAAAGAGAGGGGGAGAGGAGGCAGCAAAGGAAAGAAGAAGAATAAGAAAAAGGGATAAGTCAGCGATCGATAAATAAAGCTTAAGCGAATGAAAAATGAAAAAATGAAAGAGCAAGTTGTGCGCGCGCGCGTGTGATTACAAAAAGAAGCAGAGAAAAGGAGAGTTTGTTCGAAGCGTCAAAATTAGACATCTGCCCATCGTAGGAATTTCCTTGGACACTGACCAGTGCATTGCTTCGTACTGCTCGGTTGCGTTATGTACGGGTTTTCCTGAAATTCGGGTCAACAGGTCGCCTTTTCTATTCCCTCCCGCTCCTAATGATTTTCGATTTCCCGGTAAGTTAAGGGTATCCCCGCTGCCACCCCCTTGCACAGAGCGCGTACAGAAGGTCGTAAAAAGATCATACGACTTTTCTCAATGGCCTAGGGAGAGTTTTTTGTCGTCTTCGTCGTGATCTTGACCATTTTCTTCGGGTCAGTTGAACATAACTCGAATTTTATGGATTACGCGAACCAAAAAAAAGCAGAAAAAGAGGAAACGGTCCGCAAGAAGAATAATGAAGCGGTAAGAATTTAACAGCGCGTTAACGATTCGGCTCAGATCGATCAAGTCCTGCTCTTCGTTGAATTTTGATTATTTTGAGAATTGTAGAGAAATTTCAAGACCCGAATACTTGTGTAGATAATCTTAACTAATAAGTAGTTTATTAAGTAATGATCGATTACTAGCAAAATTGACGGTAACATTTATGTCTGAAATAAAAGTAAAAACTATAAAATAATATTACAAACAGGAGTAACTCGAGTTTAAATAAATTAAAAATTTACTCGAATAGTTGACCAAAATTCGTAATAGGAAAGACAACTTTTGCTGAACAGCCAGTAATTTTTAATAAAATCAAATCCGCTTATTCATCCCACGAAGATATACCTAGCCGTCGACATAATTGCAAGAGCAAAACGTCATTGGCGATGATCGAATACAAAGCAACGTAAATTCTTTCGATCGTTGGCGTGACGAAGAAGCGTTAGTCTTCCTCATTAGCATCTGCCGCAGGGCGCGTCTCAATTCGCGAAGCGCGAAAAATCGTGAAGATCACTCACTCGGCCGATTAGTCGCGTGAAAATCAAGGTGAAAGCGCTCGTCGCCCAGACGAAAATTAATGGTCTCACCCAAAAGAGACTCACTCTCTCCCACGGATGCCGGTGACAATGCGATGGCTAATTGATGGTGCGAGGCTCGACCTCAAGCCTTTTGCACCCGGGCGGTATATCCATAAGGGAGGATATGGCCACAATGAGTGGACGGGCGCCGATGTTTGCGCTGTGTGTGGCAGTCGGTTATTGTGGACGAGCCTTTTCCATGTGCCACACAGGAACATATGTCGAGCCACTAGAAATCGTGGTGCCAAGTCGTGAATGGATCCGTGGTCTAACAATGATGACTGCGCGGTTCTTTCAGAGAATTTTCGCCAGCAGCTTACGCGGAATCGTTTTTCGGTGACGGACGCTTCAATGATTTGTCAGTCACGTAAATTGGTTGTTTTCTTGTACAAATAATTAAGTCGATTTAGTGAAACTTTCTATTTTTCAAGAGATCTTATGAAAGAATGTACATTCTATACATAACTTGCCATTTCTTTTATAAAATCAAACATGCTCAGTAGCCGTTTTGAATGGAAAACTACGCTTCTACAAGTAAACACACATATATACTAAAATTTCAAAAAGCAACAAAGGTTTTTAATATTGAAAATCAAATAAATAAATTCGGAATGCAGTTCGAAATATTATCACATAATAAATTAGTAGTAATAAGCGCAGATTTACACAATTTTTATAATAATAAATTAAAATAGAGTTATATTCCTAATTATACGCAACTCTATGCCTTCAAATAGACTCCCAATCAAAAACATTGTAAGTTTTGAAAGGTCTTATCGAAAGAGCCGATGAAAAGTATCAAAGTATCAAACCGCATCGATTGGAATCAGTCAATTTCAGATCTTCTTTAACGCGTAAAGTTCGCCGTCACATTGCGAGAGTCTCGTAAAAATTTACAAGGATGGATTTGCCACGCAAAATCACCTCCGATGAGCATGCGAAATCGAGGAAAGAGTTGGCACTCTGCTTCGACACTTGGACACAATGCCGTAGGAAGCGATTGAGACGAGAAGGTCCTCCAAAGGTGATCGAGACCACAGTAAGCGACGTTATTCGACACGCCCATAGCCATTATGCTACATTCGATTGCGCTCAACCCTTTTAGCAGTAGAGGTGCGTCGGTCGACGTGTCTTTGCACTTTGTACACAAAGACAAATAGATGAAGATGCACGTCAGAGGATTCAGCAATTCGCCGAAGATCAGTCGTGCGCATAATGTTGATATTTTTTGTAATAATGAAAAATACTAACTGAATTGAGAACTTAAAAAATAATCTCATAATCGTCGGTCGTACGTGATTTATTTTGAAGTTGAATAAACTTCTCATTTATGCGTATGCTTACATTTTATTTGTTCCAGTGGTGAAATTCTAATTCGTTCAAATTTTAATAATTTTTATCTTTAAAAATAAAATATATTTTTAAGACAAGTTTCAAGACGTTAAGATCATTATATTTATTATTACATCACAGAAATTTCTTTTTACTTACAATTTATTGTAATTCCATTTAATTGAAATTTCTTGAGGTAAAAATTTTAATCCATTAAAAAATAAATGAAAAGTGCTAGCTGAATACCTTAAAATTATAATAGAATCTTAAATTTTTAAAGAAACTTTTAAAGAAATAAGTATAAATAATATATTTATATACTAAACATAAAAATTATTAAAAAATTCAATCTCAAAAATTTATTAAACTATTGAAATTCAGAAATGTAGTTCTCAGCATTTTATATTAAATATTTACTTACAAAATTGCAACAACGTTGCTTTCATAAAAAAGAAAAATAATAAAATAACGTAACAGCATAATCATACAAAAATATAGTTTACGAATGTGATAAACTAAATTATAGAATGTATAAGAGAAAAGAGAACTTTAAAAAATGTCAATATCTTGTCTCTTAATCTATCGCAATTTCATTGGTAACAGAAACCCTTTAAAAACATCTTAACACCCTTTCACTGCTTTCCACGATTATTACGTTTCTCCATTTGAAATAACTTCTCCGTATCTCTAGTTCGTTTTATTCGTTTCCGCGCACTCTGCGAAAATAAAAGAAGAACACATTAGTAGGAAAAAAACGAACCGTTGAGACGTCCACCTCGCATTTCGCTTCTTAATTTTTATTCCTCCTAAAAAGGACGCCCCGAGAGTTCCTTGAGTACAAAAGGGTGGCTTACGTAATTATGTGCATGCAAGAGAGAGAGAGAGAAAGAGAGAGAGAGATAACCATGGGAAACAACAACAACAATATAGAAGGATTCGCGAGGAAACGAAGCTCCATCATATTTCACTTTGCAATCGAAAAAAAAAGCGAAGGAAGCTGAAAAGAACCCTTCGGTCGAAAATATCAAAGGCTCGCTCTGGGAGTAGGGAAATTGAAAGTCTTTGTTCAAATAAAAAGTATCGGGCTATCCGTCGAAGGGAAGCAACTCTCTTTTTGTCTCTCTCTCTCTCTCTCTCTCTCTCTCTCTCTCTCTCTCATTCACGCACTTTTTTATATGGACTTTCATCGACGAAGCGCGCATGGAACGTATTTATGATGTAAGTTCGGGAAGTATGCGAAAATAATTTTCTCAGTGCAATACATTTCAAGTAACTCTTTAAAATTTCACAGAAAATATTAAAAAGCGCTGAAAATAAAAATTGATTAGGGTTAAAATTAAATTTTACTTTCGTGTATGTATTATTGTATAAGTAAATAAATATTTACAGCCTCATGTATGCACTTTCATTCTGAGAGTTAATTTTCACGAAGTTTGCATCCAGTTTATAAGCAAACACAACACTATATATGAACGGGAAATTTAAAAATCGAGATCAAAATCACCAAACCAATATCCAAAAATTTACAAGAAAAGAAAAGAAAAGACATACAAGACAAAAAATCGATCTTTACGGAAAATTACAGACATTTACATTGTAGATAAGAAAGGGCGTTTGCAACTCTGATAAGATAATATTCTGGGATTACATATTTATAACGATATATTTATAAACACATCACTCGCACTAGAAATTTTTCTTACCCTCTCACCTGTTGCGAAAAAAGACACCTTATGCTCATAACACTTGGTGACGATTTAATCTCGTTAAAGGTATCCGTGTATCACTGAATGCGTTCACAGCAATATCCTATTGTGACAACATAGTAATCCTTTATACAATTCGTCCTTCACCTGAAAAGGGTTTCTCTCCTCGCAAGATCGACCGGAAGGGATTACCCCGGAAAAACGAGAACTTGAGGAGATCAGGTGGGAGCGACTATTAGAATTACCGCCGTCAATTAGACAGGATTTGTGATACTAGAGTCGCGCCACTTCTTACATTTTTCAACAGCTTACTATCAGTTTGTTTGGTATGCTAGATTCTATGAACGATCACAATGGAGCAACTTGAAATACACACGTGCTGAAGTGGATGTCTATTTTTAATATTCGAAAAGGGAAACAATATTTAATTCGTATGATTTTGTTTTAATGTGCTATTTTCATTATTTTTCATTGAAAATAAAATAACTATTAATGCTTTACTTCGATATCATGATAAATTAAAAACTTTCAAGAGTAAGAGTTGTTTCTACCATAATAATTTCCTCGTCCGATTTAAAAAGAATTAATCGATTTATACAACCCAAGTTACATTTTAGTCTTATTATGAATTAATGCGTATGTATGATCTATTAAAAGTTAAACCTAAGAAAAAATTTTTTGTCCTAAAATTAATCAGAATTAACAAGAAAAAAGTTTTTTAAATTATTTAAATTATAAATATAAAAGTATAAAATTCAAAAGTATAAATATTCAAAACAATAGAATTTCATATGATATCCTAAAATATTATAAAACTATTTTATTAAGAAATATACATAACACAGCAAAATAACATATGAAGTTTATTTTTTAATATATTATTAATGTGAAGAAATAAGCTGTCTATAGTAAAACAACATTTTTATAATAAATATATACCTCCTATATTAAATACCACACTACACAATTCTTTAAGACAGAAAATTTAATTTAAAAATCATTATAATTTATATTTTTAATATAACATCAAAATTTATGCAATAACCACTAAAACATTTTAGTAGGTGAATTAAAAATTCGACTTCAAATAAGCAACAATTCAAAATTGAAAGATATAAAATCACAATGAATATAAATAAAAGATATAAAATAACAATGAATATAAATAAAATATATAAAATAACAAAGTATAAAGACTTATAAAATACAACTATTAGAAGTAATATTTGTGTTAAAAAAATAATCTAAGTATTGTAAGCTTAACGATTCAATGACTTTTTTAAATATAATACAATATGTTTAAAATTCAAATAACTTATTACAGTTTATAACTTAAACAAAATTTATCTCAATGAAGAATGTTTCTAAATATTAATAAAACATGTAAATTAAAAATTTAATATCGGCAATAATATATTTTATAGTAAGAAAATCCTACTCAACAATATATTATACAAAATTTCAAAATAATTTTTATTTATCGCACAGGTTAACAAAATTTGACACCATATATATATATATATACATTATTTAAGCATTAATAAAATATTTATCATTATTACATTTATTATACCTTTTCAACAAAACTTTGACAATTACAAAATGATAAGTTAAGTAATTTCACTTAAAAACAGAATTTTGTTACTCATTAGTTACTAAAACAATTCTATCTTAGTAAACCTTCGTATCTTTATATCATTGTTCATTACATATTTTAGATATCAAAATTTCAAAGGAAATTTCTTAAATACTAACTAATTGTATAATATAATATATTATAATTGTATAATATAATTATTTCAAAGTAACAATATATTTCTATTTCCTGAATCATATATCAAATTATTTTGTAATAAATGAAATAATATTATATAAACTAATTTTCTTTCAATGAGTTAAATATAAAATCAAACGAAGTTGTTGATTTATTAATGAAAATATCTAAAATGAACATAAAAGAATATTAAAAATACAAAAATTAACTATTTATTTTAACGTATTTATTTTAACAACAAATTACAGTTAAAAATTTATAAGAACATTTGCTTGTTATTACATTAATTTGATTTAATTAATTGAATGTTTAAATTTATTAAATTTTTTACGAAAAAACGATTACGAGTTTTATTTTGTCACTTGTAATATTTTCTTAACAACTATTCTTAGCAATAAAAAATATCCAAAATATAAAATGAAATTTTGTTAGTAATTAAATGTACCTTTAAATTAAAAAACTTGTTTCACTAATAAAATTCAGTACATTTTTAAATATATTATTTATAATTTTCTAATTTATACATTTATGAGAAATCATTAATATTATGTATGGTTATTTATATTAGTGAAACTTTTAATAACAATATAATTTTCTATGAAATGCAATGGAATATAAACAACGATCCAGTAAGGGCATCTTTATGGATAATACTGAAGCTGTACAAAGAATAATTTTCTCAAGTGAACTAAATCTGAGAATCCTTAAGACTGGAAACCTATTATCTAAAATTGAATAATATAATTGTATAAATAACTAATAATAATTTGCACTTTTGTTTCACAAACAAAAATTATAATCTCTTCCTTAAGGTTGCATGAAATTTCATATAATAGAAGAAAATCGTTTCATTTTTCTTTCAAAAAATATATATTAACTAGATATTTTAATAAAAGAAATTTATAAGGCAGATTTTTAATACGAAAGTAGTGATTATTTCATAAATTTATTTATTCGTTAATTCATAAAAACTTGTGTCAAAAGTATTATTAATATCTTAATTACTTATAAATAACCAAAAAAGCTTACTAATTTTTTATTTATTTATTTTCGCTATCTGCAACTAATGTTAAACTTACGTAATACTATTTCATTTAATTACATTTTTTATATTATTATTCTTCTAATTATTCTTTTGAATATTTGTATTGTAGAACTTGTTTAAATACTTTTACTTTCAATCTCTTATCCTCAAATATTTATTTTCAATATCTTATTCTCGATTTTTCAAATACTTATAAGTTACTAAAGTATTTTTAATAGTGGTAATGTATCTTCGACGTCGATATTGTTTTTCAAAAAATTATATAATTACAATTACATTATTCAAAACTGTAACAACTTAAGTACAAAATCTTTTAAATAGTTTTAATATTAAATTAATTTTGTTCGCTTGAAAAATATTTAATCAAGTTACAATTTGCTTTTTAGATTAATTCTCTTTTTAATTTATTATTCTATACAAATTTTTATTGCATTGAAATAATCCATTGAATATTCTAAATAATTAAAAAATAAATAAACTAAATAATCTTATGTACAATTTTATATATTTGATTTACATTAGACTAAAAATAATAAAATAAAATTAGTTAAAAAAAAATTTGTAAAATTAGTATATTTTTATTCATAAGTTGATTATAAAATAGAAAATTCTTTCTTATTTATTAAAAAATAAATTTCTTATTTATATTTAAAGCAATATCTTCTTATATTGGTTATTTATATATAATAAAATATTATTACATTTCATAAAATATTATTAAATTAAATCGTAGTTTATTAACTGAAACAAAAAAATGGTTTTTCTTTTCTTAAATTAGTTTTTAGACTTTTATTTAGTAAATCTTTTAAATTTCTGATTTTCACTTTTACTAAAATAACTTTTAATAAAAATTATTTTTTATTAAATCACACCTTTTTTGAAATAAAATGATAACTTTTTTACGAGTATATAAGATTTCTTTTCTAATATAAATATTATCGAAGGTGGAAGAAACCTCAACTATTTCTAAAATCAATTTTTTATATTAGTTTTATATTTTATTGTCAGTGAATCCAATTCAACTTCGTCCATATAATATTCTGATATAACAGCACTGTTCAATAATATCTTTAATTCATTAGTGAAATTTCATACATTCAATACTTCAAAATATATTTTTTCAATTAATGATACTCAATATGATACTCAATGAAACACGTATAGAAATTTTTTATCATGCATTTGAAATAAATTAGAATGTAACATTTAGATAAGATACATCATGAACGATATACTTTTCCATTAATTAGAAAGTATCTAAGAATATTTTACAAAGCTTTTAAAAATCTATTATTTAAAAATCTTGGCTTCTATTTATTAGGTATAATTAACTATCTCAATGCTGCAATACTTTGTATTCAGTAGATTTGAAAATTTTCTAGAATCATTGTAGTACCAAAAGATAAATCTTGATTCTAAAAAATATCAATGGAGATAAAATATTAATAATTTTATAAACTAAATAATAAGAATTACCAATTAAATTAATATTAATATTAAATGAATATTAAAATATTATATTATAAATCACATTAATTATAAATAATATAATAATATATAGATAAATAAATATATAAATAAATTATATAGAAAAATATAAAATTATAAAAAATTATCAATCAATATTAAAATTAATTTCTTTTAAATGTATTAATATAAAAATCTACAAGAATTAATTAATAATTAATGCATTAAATGTAAATTATTAAGTAAAAAGTATTTAAAAGTAATTTAAACACTATTTATAAAGAAGATAAAATCTTTATAAATTATAATTTGTATTTATGAGCATTAGATCATTTTATGTACTCTAATTTTGCAGTTTTTTATTTCAAATAATCATTTGGAATAAAAACGGTTGGAATAAAAAAAAATAAAAAAACCTAAAAATTTGGATTTATACTATTCAAAGTAAAACTATAATAACATAAATACTCAAAACAAAATAATTTAATTTACAAAAGACCGTGTTTTCGAAATATTCAAAATTTTCAATGTTCTAATTCTCGTATTATTAAAATTATATACTTCAAATATTTGAATCTTAGAAAGCAGAAAATGTAATTAATGGAACAAAATTAAATCAAATATTTTCTAAAAAAAGACAATATTGAGCAGCGATTTGATTATTACTATGTATTCATAATAAATTTAAACGAGTTTTTGCTACTGTGATATGTTATATTATTTGTAATAATTAAAAAAAAATAATGAGAACGAGTATTTAATAATAATTATAATAACAATATAATTTTATTTATTTATTAATATTATATTTATTCCTAAAATTTATTCCTATTAATATTATATTTTATAATACTTAGAAGCTACTTTTGTAAATGGTTTTACGAAAAATACCACAATACTTTTATTACTGTAGGATATGCTACATATATTCATAGAAAATAATAATCATCATCCGTACATAATTTAGTTCTAACTGCACATTTTCCTCTTTGAAAAATATAAAAAATTATTCTTTTCAAAACCATAAAAGTTCCATTTAATTATTGTTTTTAATATATAAAAACTCATCATTCAAATTAGAAATTTAATTAATAAGTAAAAGAAAAACTGAAAGCTGAATATGGTGCAGTAAGAAATATGTAATAAATTAAATTTTTTGAAAATTCAATAAAGTCATAAAGTTTGTTAATTTGCACTTTTAAAGTCTAAATTGAGAAATAACAAAAAATAAATTAATCACGATGAATAATAAAAGATAGTAATTTGTAAAGGACTATCGCTTTCTCTCAGCTATATTATATACTATTGTTCTCTTATAGATACTATGCTGATATTTTACAAGTTTTAATGTGAAACAAATTTGAGATTATTAACGAGAACGTATATATTAAATTATTTTAATAAATTTTTAATAAATTTTGATCGTAATATTTTAATTTTAAAGAGTATTAAAATTTAATTTATTAAATGATTAAAATAATTTAATAATAGAAGGCATGTACTAATTCTATATTTGTTCAATAAGAAATCACTTATAGCAATGAGATAATTATTCGAATTCAAACTTCTCAAAATGACTTTATATTCTCAAAATTTATAGCTTCAGTAGGAAGCATGAGCTTCTCTAGTAGCACTATAGAAATATGTTATTTAATTCAGTACTATAATATTCTATCAAGTAATTAATATATAAATTCATAAATAGTATTGATATAATAGTAATATAATAGTAAGGAACCTCCATTAAAGTTCTAAATATACATAATTTATACAGACAATTAAATTAAATTAAATTTATCAAGTATGAAAAATCAAAATAAAAAAGAAAAAAGATTAAAGGAAATTAAATGACTCATCTATTCGATTAAAACGTTCGTTTAATTGATTAATATTAAACAAATAATAATAATAATAATAATGGTTATAAAAATAATAATAAAATTATAAATTATATAAATGATTGACCATGTATTTATATGACATAAAAAATTATGTTACTAAGGGAAGAAAATACTAATAATATTCAAGTTTTTAAATAATAGAAATCCAAATTTTCTTTCTGGAAAAGGTATTAATTTACAAAAAAGGAAAAAAATTTTAATATTTTTGTTAAATGCAATATGAACAATTTTTTAATAAATATTTTATAAAAATTTCCAAAAAAATTTTATTTAAAATCTGTATGCATAGATTTTAATATTGAAAATCAACATGTATATTCAAAATAAAATTAATGCGTAAAAACGCAATAGAAAGCTTCATAATTATAAAATAATTATGAAAATATAAAATTCTTTCTTAACGTAAATTTAAAATATTCTTAAAAATAACTTTTTATTTATAAAAATTTTATGTCACAGATATTTGATAAAAACGAAATTCTCACGTTCGTAAAAACAATTTTAGTGCATCATGAGTCTAAATATGCATCAATCCACTTTAACAGTACCTTTATCAGTATTTATATGTGCGCGTTAAACAGGCCTCAAAATTATTATAAGAAGTCATGTCTAGTAAAAATAAAAATATAATTTAAACGAAATACAAAATTTTTGTTTGTTATTTTTGTTTGTTAGTCGTTCGTTTTATAAAAAATAAATATTTACATGAAGAGTTGTTATATGTTTAGCAATAAGATTAAAAATAAATAACATACATGCCTCAAGATTTATTATCTTAAGATTGCTATATAGTGAGAACTACTGATTGAAATTAAATTATCATACATAAAAATCATGAAAATAATTCATTATTTGTTAATTAAATATAAAGTTCTTATTAAAATAAAATTTTTCGCTTAAAGATTAAATCTTTCATCTTTCATAAGAAACGTTTAAAATTTCTCGAAATTTGAAGTAATAACTTATAAAATATTTTATTGGACATTTAAAAAAAGAAAATTAGAAAAAATGTAATTAAATAATCAAAGCACTCAAAAATCGTATATAATCAATCCTTCAACACCTAACAAATTTATATAATCAAATGATTAAAAAATTAAAAAATGATTTCAAGGTAATATAAATAATCCGAAAATCAATTTTATTAAAAATGATGACTAGACATGATCCCTTAAGAAAATATAATACGAAACATCATTTGGTCAAAACATCAGTACATTCTTCCCTTAAATTTAAGATATATTAATAATACATAATTTTAAAATTGAAAATATATGCTACGTTGCTTACAACTGAAGGATTTTGGTATCGTGATGTGGATACTTTTGGACTATATACTTTTAAAATAAATTAAAAATTACAGAGAAATATCGCTTTTTTGGACTCGTGATTGCAGCCTTAATATTAGAATATCAATTCTATTGCTATCATAGCAGTGAAAAATTCATTAATAAAATCTATATACACTTGTTAACAATATTGTAAAAAAATCAAAGGATTTCGAATAAATTACTTAAATTCAATCTTATAAAATGCATCTTCCTTCATCCAATACGTAAGATTGTTTCGCAGCAAACATTTTTTTCTTTATTTGTTTATAATCATGATTATAAAAGTTCACTAAGCATTAAAGTAGCTCGCATTTTTTCAATGGGTATAAATATGACAAAACTCGTGCATAAAAATCGAAAACAGCGCGGTTTAAAATATTTTTTCTTTTTCTAGTTCGTGTTAATATTCGTTGACTGTTGCATTCAGTTTTTGAGCATATCGATGATTGACAAAAAAACTCTTCAGGACGATCATCATCATCATCTTCAACGTTTCACCACAGCCTTTTTATAAAAAAACCGGACATCGTTTCCTCCCAATCATTTCTTCACTTATCGAATACCGCCCAGCGGAAACCATTCAACTATTTCGTTCGTTAGATCAATCCGATTGAGTGGTAAACGAATGCCACCCAAAAATTCATTCTCTTGAAGAGTGTCATGATTCCAAATTGTTGCCTCTAATGTTCTATCTTTAATTACATCTAACGGCATTCGGTACTCCAACTATTAACAAACACAATACTAATATGTAATTGATTCAAGTTATGTTTAAATCAATATTTAAACACAACTTAAGACACGTTATTAAATAAATGCACAATAAGGATCTTAAGAAAATAATTTGATGAATATAAGGATGTTATGAAATTTAAAACAAAAATTAGACTTATGTTTATATATATACAGATATAAATATACTATAAATTATAAAATGTATAATAATTAAATATTAACTAATAAATTCAAATGAAAATTAGCCTATCACTATCAAATAAATTGTAAAAAATATGATGCCCAAATCACAATCAAAATAATCTACTAAACTTACATTTGTATAAAATATTACATCAATAAAATATATTTGAAAAATAAACAAACAATCCTCAATTTTTTATTTGATAAATTTAATTCTAATTTTCTCTATAAAAAAATTCATCATTTTTCAAATTAAAATGTTTGTTAAAGTTAATTTTTTAGAAAGAAGTTTTTTCCTAAGATCTACTTTATTATTTCAGACTATTATATGTTTTAAAATCCAGTTAATTACTTTAACTTTTTTATAATATTCAATAAAATTTTTTCATTTTTTTACTTTGTTTATTACTGAAAATTTGATTTATTATACGTATTAACCATATCATTTCTCGTGATTATCTTGAATTATTATTTACTGCTTAAATTTCATGAATTTTCATTATTCATTAATATAGCAAGAGGATGTGTGTAATATTTTTAAACGAATATCTTTTCAAACAACTACTTAAGAGAAATCTATTTGCAAAAGATACTTGTTAAAATAATAATTTTTCTCATAGTTAATCTGTAATTTTTTCTTTTTTAAAGTGTTCTTTTTGTAATCAATGAGTTTGCATTGAAAGAGTTTCTGCTAAAAGTAAAGAAAAAAAAAGTTAAATTAAAGTTTTATAATTGTATATACATATATATCTCTTTGAATATAAAACATTAATCTAATATTTTTGATAAAGTATATACTACTAAAATATAATAAGTTAATAAGTATTATAATCATAATTATAATAATAATTATAATAAGTATATTAAGTTAATAATAAGTAAGATAACAAAAGTATAATAAGTTAATTATAGTATTAAACAAATTTTTTTAATTTATACAATAAATAATCTATGTTTAAATTAATTTTTTTCTTCAATCATGTAATAGTTTTTACTATTAAATTGCGCAAAACACTGTATTATTACGTATACTACAATATGATTCACAAACCATTTCCATGAAAGACGGATGACAATTTTTTTTAACAACTTTGGTCTTTCGCTTTGTGACTTTTGTAGGATCAGGCTTTAGATAAACTTTTACATAAGTGTTAGGCTCTTGTACATTTGCAACTTTTGGTAATCCTCTTGCATGATAAACCATAACGCAAAGTGTTCCACGAGTGTAATGAAGTGACAACTTTACCTGACCACTTTGGACATTTTCTCGAATTTTTTTCTCGACCCACCAATTTCCAACTACAAGAAACAATTTATTTAAATTTTTACATTTTTTAAATTTTATAACATGATTTTATAACGTATTTACATATAATTATTTGATACTACGACCTTCAGATGTGAATAAAATTTTTAAATAAGTAGTCGCGAATAGATAATAGTGACTACGCGAAGATATAATGAAGCAATTGTGGTAAATTTAAATCATTTCGGAATTTAATGTTATTGGTGTAAAAAAGAAAAATTACACAATTTTATTAATAAGAAACAAATTGTTAAGTTTCATATTAAATAATACCGATGCGATCATATTTCTTTAAAGGTATTCAAACCATTAAAAAAATTTTAGTATATTACTATTTAATAAAATTGTAAATGTTAAATTTTTACATTTAATCGCACGAATTTTTTATAAATATACTTTAACAAACGGTAATAGATTAATCAAGTTTAAGAATTAGAAAAAAATTGGAGTGTAGCGTGGTTTAAAAGTTTGAATTTCTTAATTATTTTAAATAAATGAGTTAAATTTTCTTATAAACAAAATTAGTAATTTTTTATTTATAGCTTATACCGAAATAAATTCAAAAATATTCGAAAAATATTTATAAAATATTGTTAATTTAATAAAACAAATATTTAGTACCTTTAACTTTCCGAAGATGGATGTCAGCATTTTGTTGATCTCGCAAAAGTGGATGAAAAAAGGTATAAACAAGATCACTCTGCGAAATTTCAGGAGCCATTTTAAAAAGGCTCAAAAGGAACTTTTCGATATCAGCACGCCTCTTGTCAGCTACTTGCTTAATATTGGAACGTCCAACGCTCATTCCACTAGGTAAACTGTAAATAAATATAAATTTTCTAAAATTAATTAATCACTATTTTTAACAGTCATAGTTTTTTAATAAAAATTTTAAAAGAATTTTCAAAATACAATCATTTCTTCTAAAAATATGTTCGATAAGATACATTAATTATTTGATTACACAAAAAGAGATAAAAAAAATAACAGTGTATAAATTGCCAAAACAAAGTAGAGTGTAAAAATTCACAGAATAAACAAGACTTTAGCTATTAATGTAAAATTTAAACATATATAACTGAAAGAAATACTGATTAAGATAGATTTTTAATCAACAAAGAAAATGTTAAAAATAGATTTTTAACATGTGCAATGTCAAATTAAGAAAAAATTAAAAAACTGAATCATTAAAACTACTTTCTACATAATGAACTAATCATCCACTTTTTTCTAAAAAAATTATATTAGTTGCAAATTTTCTTTATATAGTTTGAAAATTATGATAATATATTTGTAAACAAAATAAGACTAGTTTTATAAATTCAGAACCCAACGTACATCAAATTTTTTCTGCTTAAAATAAATTCAATTTTAAATTAATTTTTTTTTAATCTTTTTTAAATTATTAGAATACTTATTTTAAAAAACTTGATATTGTAACCTTTGAAGGTATTTTTCAAAATTTATAGTTTCATTTAACAAAACCAAAAAAATATTTTTAAGAAATGAAGTTTCTTGCACTTTATATTTATATTAAAATATTAAAATATTAGATTTTATAATAACTTCTTATTGTAATCTTAACAATTTAATCTTGATTGAAACATACATCTTTGGCTAATATAATACAATTACTTAATTTTAGTTCCAATATTTCTCTAACATTATAAATTAATAAGATATATGTGTTTTTATATAATATATAGAATTACATTAATTGTATATTTTAATGATGTAGAAATATCATTTGAAAGGGCTATTTAAAAAGTCTACTAGTTTAAAATTAAATAAAAATTTTGTATGCATTGCGATGGGGAAAAAATCTATTTTCTGTACTTTGTTTATGTTTTCTATTGTAATAAAAAGCTAAGATAAAATTTATATAATATAAAAGTATAAAACTCATAAAATTTCTACTCATTTTCTAAAAAATGTTAAAAAGTACTTTACGTTTTATAGAAAATGCTCTTTATATAACATTTATTTATTTAAGAATAAAAAATATCTTAAACTTAATTTGCAAAATATATTTTAGTAAATAATGGGTATATCGAGCGGTAAAGAAAAGTTCGATGTCTACAAACATTCGAAGTTCACATCGCAGAGTTATGGCTTTTACAGAAGATTCAAGCATTTAAGTTATACGGACACAATAAAGAACAAACATGAAACAATATGTGAAAGTCAAGTTGATAACCATTCTATGACTTTAATAAAACAAAAGAATGAATCAAACGACACGAATCAAAAAATAGGATGAATATTGATAAATAAATGTTAACAATTTATGAGAAAACAAAGGGTATCTGATACTATTCTTCTGTACTCAAATTTATTATATAATCTCAGCCTATATAATTAGTTAATAATCTAAGTGAATACTATAAAAACATAGAGTTAACCAATATATTAGTGTTATTTAGAATAATAAGCAATCAGAATATATATGTTTTGCACAAAATATAATATATTCATTTTTAGTTGTTCCTATTTTATTCAATATTATTTGCTTGTTTCAAGAAGACAACACTTTTTAAAACGTAAGTTTTAAATTGAATAACTTGAACATTCAAAGATTTCTTACCTGGCAACTTTGGCAAGAGGAAAGTGTATGCATAATTTCTGATAGAATTCACAAAATTCCTTATATGATCTAAATAGGTAAGTTGGATCTGTCTGACCCTTCCTATGAATCTTTAAAATATACATGTAATACTTTTCTGGATCGTATCTCTTTTGATAACCATGAACTTGAACACTCGTTAATTGTCCCTCTTGCTGCATTCTACAAATAAATATTAATGTTATGATTTGAAAAAGTAAACTTGGAAAGTTCATTATAGAAGTTGTACGCTATAATTTAATGCTCGGTTGGCGCAAAAAATTATAATTAGAGGTATAAGAAGAATACTCATTATTGAATAATAAACTATCTTTAAAATATCTTTAAAAATATCCCCAACCAACTTCAAAACACTGGAGTAACTCACGTATAAGTGCGCGGAATGAAAGACAGCAGTTCGCCTTCGCTATGGTCGCCGCTGAACCTCAATTGCGCGAGATTGTGCAGGAAAAAGTTGAACTGCGTGAACCAGCTCTTGAGGGAACTCTCGATCATCCTGGCGAAGGTCGCAGCCGCCTCGGGATTCGTCTGGCCGGGCAGGAGCGCCCGTTGCACGTAGTTTACCGCGTCCATCGTCACACCCGGTATCCCCGAGGACGTCATCTGCGCAGTCGCATAATTGTTCATTCGCGCCCGGGATGTTGGTTTGAAACGAGGACTCGATTTATTTATCGGACGCGGTGCCATTGCGAGAATACCGTGTTTTGCTATACTTTTTCGAAATTTCGACAAATTTTCACGACATTCTTCCCAAATATTTCACACTTTCATCGCAAACGAAATTGTTTACTTCTATGCTAAATTTTACAAAAAACTTTTTAATTGATTTCTATGTTGAAATTTTTGGATGCTTGACTTTTTATCATTAATGAAAAAGTCACTTGTTTTGTTTTCTAAAAGTACCGTGTTAAACTTCCGTTATATTCAAACGCTAATATCTTATAATTATTCGATATATAATATAATATATATAATATTATAATTCGATTTTTGTGCAGCAACAATTATCACTTATATGAAAATGTATTTCATTTTACTTTAAATTTATGTTTACATTTAAAATATTAATACAATGTTTAAAATTTACTGTCTGTATTTAGCTACTCTCTTACTGCAAAAATATACGTTAAATAATAATGATTGTACGTCAAAAAACGAATCACATTCTAATAGCTTTTGAATCAATCACAAAATACTATTTAAATTTTTTCTTTTTAAATAAATAATAAAACATTATAAAGTTGAATAGTTACTATCATAAAACATTTTTATTACGCATTTGTAATGTGTTATTAAAATTAGTACCAAAAAGAACTTGCGAATTTATAATTTAAAAAACTATGGTATGGTTTGATTCAATACAATACTTAAGTTTAACATTAAAAACTTTGATCTACAATTTACAACTTCAAATGTCATTTAAATCTGAAAATCTTTTCTATCTTAAAATTACAATAAGAATGAAGATCTTATAGTTTTAAAATAAGTTTTTTACTTATCTCTACTTGATAACAATCACCAAATTTTATAAAACATATTTATTTAAAAAAAATTTGAACTGATAAAAATTAATTTTTTGAGATAAAGTTTTTATTTTATAATATTTATGTCACTCCAGTAAATCCATCAACTTATATACTGAACTATATATGGATTTCTTATTTAATATTTTCGCACAAACTATTCTAATATTTTAAAATATATTTTTTTGATTTTTTTAAGTTATGAAGAAAATATGTTATTATAGTTATTTGATTTTCAAATTTTTCTTTTGTGTTGCGCGATGTAACCTCGTAGGAGCTCGGAGGACAAATGATAATTTAACTGTGTAAAAACAACCGTTTAGTGATTATATTCCAGGCGCCGAGATAAAAAAATTACGATAAGTCTGTTCCCGCTTTCATGGTTGAACATTTTTATTGTTCATTTAAAGATTAAAATTAATCGATAATAGATTTTATAATATTTTATTAACGTTAATTATATTTAAAACTATTGTCTTGAAGTGCCTTGACAACAATTTTTATTGTATTATAATAATAGATTTTTTTAATATTTTAAGACAGAAAAACGTTTCTTGTGAATTTTTATTATTATAGAAGATATTTTATTATAAATTTAATGGTGAAATCATTAAAATAATATATTTTTATAAAATAATGTTCCTTATTATTATCTACATTTTATAATATTTAAAAAAATCTACAAATATTTAATAGAATTTTATTATCTTACCAAGCCAAAAAGATGAAGAATTAAGTTTCCATATTTTCTAACAATATTGAAGGCCTGGCAACATAATTCCACAAAATGATGAAATTTTGCAGAAGGTTTATCTCCTCCATTAATTACATATGCCATATCTGAAGTTAGTACAAATGGAGTTCGATCCCTAAACATATTAAATATATTTCATAATGAAATTTCACATGACGACGACGACGACGACGACGATGATGATGATTATGATGATGATGATGATGATGATGATGATGATGATGATGATGATGAGGAGGAGGAGGAGGAGGAGGAGGAGGAGGAGGAGGAGGAGGAGGAGGAGGAGGACTAGGAGGACTACGACGACGACGACGACGACGACGACAACAAAATAATATAATTCATTACTTTCTTCATTCTAAATTACTATCTAGTCTTTTCTTATATTGTTAGTTATTATCTATATCATCAATATAAGTTCTTATGATTCTTTATCTCCACATAACTAATATTCAATGCAATTAAACGAAGCTGTAAATTTAAGCTTCGTTAATAAATCTATTTACCTATTAATACATATAATTCTCTTTTCTCGTATTTATTCTATTACTTCCAATTAAGAGATATTTTATGAAATTGAGTAAAATTTGTTTAATATATTTATCATAATGAAAGCGTAAGCGACTGTTTAGCCAGATAAATCACCATCCTTGTTCTAGCTACCCAAAAACAGCTGAATATCACACCGATATTAGAAAAGGAACGACGTCCACAGTTCTGTACCTTACATGTTCATCTCTGTGCGGACCACATCCCTAATATACTCTCATATGAAAGTACAGAGTCTTATTACTCACTTCAACACTACCGTTCAAATATTTCGTTGTTTTCCTACACATCTCTTGCCTCATTAAAGTACGCTTCTGTACATCGCATCTTCTTTCTCCTAAAATATTTTAAAATAAAACTAAAATATTAAAAGTGAATACTTTCCTATTCATTTCCACCTTCTTATCGTTTATATTAAACACTCTTTCTTTTCCTTTGTTATATATATTTCTCCTTTTATTATTGATGTCTAAAATTTAATCCATCTCAACCTCTTATTTATCTTCTCAATTTTTCTTTATACCTTAAAATTCTGGTTCTTAAGGTAATTTGTAATACATCCTTAATACTATCTTTCAAATGAAAGTATATAACAAACGTATTTGTTCTATTTAAAATCTATTTATATTTTTTTATTTAATATATTTATATTATTATTCATTATTATATTGAAAATATTAAATATATTTAAAATATATTTAAAGCATTTAATTTGTATTCCCTCCATTACTTTATTATTCCTTTAATCTACATATAATTAATATATAAATCATTTATTTCCTTCACATTGCATAAAAAAATTTTATCCTAAATTTTCAACTCTAAAATGAAAGTAAGTTTTTATTATTCTCTTAATTCTAATAATATTCACATAACGTATTTTCTTTTTTTTGATATTCTTCATGTCATAATATTTTATTTTAATTTAGATCATAAATAATTTATAATTTTCAACTCTTTTCTTTTACTTCTACTAAACTAAATTTTCCATTTTCTTCTTCCTCTAATCTTTTCTTAAATATGTTTTTTATTATTACAGTTTTTCTTTATACTTCTTGAATTCCCTGCTCATTACATTTATTCGTGTTTCATTATTTTCTAACGATAATAATAATTTTTTAGCAGTTTTAGTTCATGACGATTTATATCTATATAAATATTTCTTTTTCCTTTATTGTTTTTCTATCATATCAGTTAATTTTTTCAACTTCATAATTCCTAGATATTATAAATGCTTTTGATACTTCTAATAATTTTATTATCTTAAACATTATTTTGTCATTTTTTTAATGTATTTGAAACAATTTTACCAAAATTTTTTACCCTTTTCCAATGTTTTTTTTCTAAAATGCTTAAAATTTAGTCAATTTCTAAAAGTTAGTATTATTTTTTTAATATTAATTAAATAATATTCTTGCTATACAAATCCCTCTTATTTTTTTTAAAGGTAATCTCTATAGCTTATTATAATACTTTCGTCTCTTTATGACACTAATACAATGTATCTAAGACAAAATAATAAAGCTAAATTTCCGTATTAGTCATCTGAATATATTATTCACTATATCCACATTATTTTTTTATCATATTAGATATATACGTATTAATTATTATTATAAAAATTAATTTAAATGAATAAAATACATTAACTCTCTGATTATATAATCTTATATTATAATACCAATATTTAGAAAATTATTGAAATAAATTTTATTAATATCGTCAATGACAATTAATAATTAATTATATATTTTTTATATTTTTATCATTTATATGAACTATAAAATTGATCAAATTTAAAATACTTTTGGCTACATTACATTTAAATTTCATAATAAATTTTAAAATTTCCAAGAAAAATAATGTCATTTATATACTTTACATAGTTTTGTCTTTATAAATTATATATATATGTATCATTATATTGACGTTTGATATATATATATATATTGATTACTGTATTTAAATCTGAAAGCTCTACTACACATAGTTACACATATGCAAAATAACTAAAAATATTATTTAATAACAGATTAACCACAACTAGTTATTTTAGTCATTCAACAAGCTTTTGATTCATAGTATGCTACAAATATTGCCAAATGTAAATATTAACACTTTGTACAATATCTTGTGTCAATTATAAAAAAACACGAAATTTTGTTTTCATTATAAAGTTATGAATATTCGTTACAATAAAATTTATTTTCAAGAAATATCAAAATAAGAAGTTATAGACATCGCCAACCCTTAAATCTATTTAGAATTAAAGAAAGCAAATCATACCTTTTAAAATTTCCAAACATCTGAGCATCTCCCAAAAACTTGCCAAAATCAATGTGGAAAAGATGTCCTGAAGTTTTTAGCATAATATTATCGTTGTGCCTGTCACAGATACCTAAAATATACGTGGCCACACTGTATCCAGCACACGAGGCCGTGAAATTTTCAACAGCACGCTCGTACTCAAGCTCCGAAGGATTGTGCTTTGCTAGCCACTCAGCTATTGGACGATCTTTGAAAGAACCGGTAAGGCCAAACTCTACTTGAATTTTTCGTAACGTCTCCGCATTCGTCACCATTTCAATCATACCACGCTTGTAGCCGGTAGGAATGCAAGCGAAGGTGACCATTTTGAGATCCAGACCTTCCTTGAGCCAGAGTTTATCCATTATACGAACCATTTGAATAGTGAGCATGTCTTGCTGTAGATCATCGCCAACCTATAATGAAAGTGAAATTTGCAATTTAACATTTTTTAATTTACATATCAAATAACTACATTCTTACAAATTATGATCTCCAAGTTATTTTTAATTATTATCATAACATACTATAATTGTTTTTAATAAGTTTAATATTTAAATTAAATATTTAAGAAAAATATTTCATTAAAAATAACTTAGAAGTACAGTATTTTATTTTTTAATTATTAAACCAAAACTGTCTTGAATTTGATGAACATAAGCTTTGCAATTTAAGTACTTGATCATTAATTTTAATAAGATATTATCCCTTATTTAATTTATATGTAATTGAGAACTCTAAATTAAAAATAATTTATGGATTAATATTTTTAATGATTAATTTATAAATTAATTATTCAAGATGTTTTTTAATTTCTTATCAGCATTATTTTAAGAATTTTTATATATAAATTTATATAAGAGAGTTTATAATAAAGTATAGGAAAATCGAATAATTTGTATAGAAACCTTAAAAATCGCAGGACTAATATCATTATCACACCCAATAAAGTTTATCTTAAGGGGTAAAGTAAAAGAAGGAAAGTAGGAACAAGTTGAAACATTGATTCCAACGACTTGTCGACTTGGAGATAATGGTAAACATATCCCCTCGTCTTCAACTAATTGACAATTTATATTTTGTAATCCAACTTTCAAAGCTTCGACCTTCAAAGATTCTTTGGTTATTTTTATATTCTCTGCTACTTCATGCAGATTCTAGAAAATGAAATTTTATATAATACAATATTTTTAAAGAATTAAAAAAATATATAATTAAATTATCATACTAACTTTGACAAGAAATTGTTGTGCAAGAAAACTGTTTCGTAAAGCATCACCAATTACTGCTAACAAAGCGCGAAGCATTAATTGTAATCTTCTATGATATCGAGCAAAACTCAAGCTTTTATCATCATGAGAAGAAGTTTCTGAAGAATTCTGAAGAATATTGCAATAGATAATAAGTTATGATTATATTGTTGATATTCATATGTTAATGCAAATTCAAAACATATATAAATACTTACTGATAAAAAAATAATTATTTTAAAAATTGTGTATAAAAAAGAATATGATTTCAAATAAATTCTAGACCTAAAATGCAATAATTTACAATAACATACTTGAGGACTTTGGCCAGGTAAAGCTTGATTTAATAGCCAATAAATATGATGTGCAACACGTGGTGATAGTAAAGCCCTTTCCAAGAGAAATCTTGCCAGTGGAGAGGCCTCATATGTTTCATGCTTCAATGCTTGAAGTAATTGAGGTAAGTAATCAACTAATTCATCATTAGTAAGGTCTCGTATTCGACTGACTGCCATTTCTCTAACTTTCATATCTGGAAAACTAAAAATAATGTTGAACATTTTTATTATTTTAAAATCATAATTTACTTTAAAATCATAAATCTAATCTTCAATTACATAAAATTATTAACACTACTTAAACACTGAAAATAGTCCAAATAGAAAGAAATTAATATTTCTATGTTGTAAAAAATTTACTTTCAATAAAAATTTAAGATATAAATTAACTTTCTCTTGTATTTTTATCACTTTTACTCATGATTTATGCATTCTAATGGATTTTTTGGATAAGATTTAGAAACAAATTATGTTATATTACTATAATTAATAGTTTATTTACATTTTAACTTATTAATAAAACGATAAATCCTAATGATATATTAAATGAATTAGAAGTAAAAGTGTGTTCTCCAAAGTTCCCCAAAAAACATTTTTGTATTCTTTTTATTATTTTACTAAATCTAATTAATTATTAGTTTGCAGTTTAATAATGATATTAAATATTCATTTATTGATTAATATCATATGAAATAATATTTAAATGAATAAAAAATCTGACACAGAAAAAATATAAAGTAAATGAGAATCAATTAAATTCTAAACCAAAATAATATTTCATCCTATACAACGCTATAACTTAACTAAATTAATAAATATATTTAATAATATAACATATAAATAACTACGTTATACAAAATAATATTAATATACTTTTAAGTGTGAACGATATTCACTATTATATTACAAATTCGATATTTTTATTTAAATAATTTACCAAATACTATTATCATAATAGGAAAAATTTCAAAATAATACAATTAATATAATTTAGAATTTAATGTTGAATTATTGTTGAATAAAAATATGTAATTTAACATCTTGTACCATGGTAAAAGTAATTGAAGAGCTTGAACTGGTGGTAGCGGACTCCATACACGTAATGAAGCATGTAAATCAGGTAGGCAAGCCCAATCCCAGCTATGAGCTGCTAGAAGAATTTTTGGTAATGCCTCTGGTTTTTCATGTAAATAATGTCTTTTTTCCCATAAAATTTCTCGTTCATCAACAGGTGGTCTATAAGTAAATATAAAATATATTAAACTGAATAATAAAAAAAAATTAATTTACTCATTCTGTAGCTAAAATAATAATTATAAAAAGATACAGAAATAAATTTAATAGACATTAATTTTATAAGCAAAAATTTTATAAAATAGAAGTGAGAATTTCATTAATACATTACTAATGAATATTTATTATTAATATTAATAATGTTAATAATAGTGTATATAATTAGTATATTGTATATTCTGAGTAAACATTTAAATTTTTTAATTTATTTTTAATCTAAAGAAACTTGATCAGTGACACACAATCCTATTACTGTTATTATTTGAATTACTAGCAATTATTTAATTAGTTGACAAAATAGAGTTAAATTTCTAAATAATATGTAAAATAATATAACTAATAATACTTATCGTTACATTAATATTGAATAAAAGGGATTTCGACGTTTTAGTATATAATTTAAATTTAAAGTAGTTTAGCTTACAGTAAAAATTCTGTCCAAATTTTTTTAATACAAGCAAAAAAATTATTCTATATTTTTGCTATAAAATAAAAGAATCCTTAATAATACAAAACATCTATAGTAAATTACTCACCTTGAAAAAGTATCTTGTTCTGCAATATATAATAGCAACTCTTGCGTATTTTGATCCAAAGAGTTAAAATCGAGAGATTCAATATCATGATCTCGAAGTTCCGTTGGAAATAAGACTTTTCCACCATAATCTGGAAGTTCCAGGCCAATAATTGGATGCGTATCGCCATGAGGATGAATTCCTGGTGCTGGTGCAGGACCTAATCTTTTGTCAGCAATAGCTGGCCACAGTGATAGAAAAAAATTTCCTTGACTCATTACCCTAAAAAAATTATATTATTATTTTATTTTATATTATTTATAATATAAAATATTATATTATTTTACAATACTTATTTAACATAATTTCATAATACATTTAATAAATTAATTAACTTATATATTAAGTGATACATTAATATAAATGAAATTAATTAATGATTCTAAAGTAGTCATTTACATTTTACAAAAAATGTAAATGTACATTTTTTAATATATATTTTTTGCACTGAATTATTATTAAATAAAATTAAAAGTTAGAGATCTCAAAAAAATGGTATTTATAAATGACAATAAAAATGACTAATATTAATAATTGATGATAGATGGTTATAAAAATACTTATAAGTAATGAGTCAATTATGACAATAAATTAAAAGATATTTTCATATAATATAAAAATGCTTTAACTAATAAACTTATAAACAAGTATTTTTCAAATATGATTATCACAATTTTCAAAAATAGTTGTTCCTTTAAGCTAACGTATTTTTCAGATATTTTTAATTTTAGAATAAAAAATCAACACTGATTTTTATAGTAAACTATACCCATCATAATCGAAGAACTGTATAGCTCCCCAACCTAGTTCCTCCTTTTCTATAGTTCCTTGACTTGGATTAGACTCATGATCAACTGGTTGCTGTGTTCGACCATAAACAACAAGTACTAATCGAGCTTCCCTTGGAACTTGACAAACACTTATTCCTCGAAACTCCAACCTTGATTATTGATGTTTCACATTTAAAGCAATATATTACTGCAAATTTGTAGAACTAAATTTTCATAAATTTAATTACAAATCTTGCTCACCAAGAATTAAATAAAATTTTAGGATAAAAATTAGAATGACCAGCAGTCATAGGCTCCGAGAGTACTGGATTTCCAACAGGCCTTGTACCATGAAAAATTTGTGCAGCAACGATATAATCATCATGCTTCCATGTATTAGGTAATCTGTGCAATGCTCCAACTCTCACTAAGACAGTATCTATTACTTGTGAAGAAACTAAGATATCTGCAAAAAATGTTATCATTTATGAAAATTTTACCATTATATTTATTTTATTTATTACTTAATAAAAAATTATATATGTATACAATATATAAATCAAATTCCAAAAAATCTTACTCATAGGATATTCCCCTCGGCTACTGAGTTGAAAATCAACTCTGAAAGCATGGCAATATGTCTCGACAAGATCTTGTACCGCATCTCTGATTTTATTGCAATGTGATGAAATGACTTCTGGAAATTTTGTTCTCAGTGTCACAACCGAATAATCGCCATCTTCGTGCAGAATCTCCGGCTTCTTGCATTCAATGTTTGTAGTGTGTATTTGTGGTAAAAATTTGCAACAAGCGTTCACGAAATTATCAACGGCTTCCGTCGTTTCATACGTCTCGACATTGCCCATCAATGCACAAACCGCTTTCACGGCTTGTACAACGCCCCGGGGTTGCAGTTGGGGAAGAAGACTCGACCCGTGATTTGTCGTCACTAACTGAACTGCTGTATTTTCAACTCGTTCCATTTCCTTTTCAACAGTTTCTACAAATGCAAAAACTATATGTAAACAATAATACTTTTTTCACAAAAGAAAATTTGTATATAATTGCGTATAAGAAATTCTTTAAAAAAATAATGTTTAGATTTCTTATTAACATACCTAATAAAATAAGAAGAGTATCATAAGAAATGGGTTGCAAGGGTTCATTTGGTAAAATGTCTTCTAATTTAAGACATTCATCTCGATTGTCATCCTGAACCTAAAGGAGAAAAAAGTAAAGAAAATTTCCTTTAAGAATTAATATCAAACTAAAATTTTAAATAATCATCATATTATCAATTATAATTTAGCATATATATAAACATTATTATAAATTTATTTGGAATGAAAAGTGTATTACAAATACTATAAGTTAAACCTTAACTTACTGTTCTAGCAATAGACCGTTTCATTTGAACTTTAGTTTCAATCGCAAGTTCTATATCTTTTTCTAATTTAATACATTGATGAACATATTCATATTGTGCAATATTAGTATTTGGAGCCAAGTATTCTGCTAAACCCCAAACTCTAAGACAATATTTTTCAACGTTAACGGTATCCTCGTCTTCTAATGAACAGGCAACATTGAGAATCACATGCTCAACACTGCAATTAACTGTGAATATCACATTTAATAATTTTCAAATTACTTTTAAAATAAATAACTTTAATAATTCTTGAAAAATTAAAATTTGTAATTAAATTTTATGAATAGAAAAGAATTGTATAAAACTTTGAATGAATAAAAATTAATATTTTATGACATTTATAATTTTATAAACATGATTTTTATTATGTTTTATCATTATTTTATCGTGATTTTTATCATAAATAAAATGTTTTAATAATAAAAATTAAAAATATTTATATTTAATCTGTAATATTTATTATTACACTAAAATTATCTTAATAACTAACCATCACAAGTAAAAGATATGGATGGCACACTATCTTTTGTATCACTCAGCATTTTTGAGTGCACTATTAATTTTATACTGGTATTTTCAGGATACGAACTCTCCATCATTGGACTAACAACATGACCAATATTTGTGTTTGAATCATTGAATGGAAAATCTCCTAAAAAAATTAAATAAATTTTCTTACAACTCATATAATTTAAAGTAATTTGTAAACAAATATTTTAATTATTAAATGCAAACCTCTAACAGATTTAACCATTTTATGAAAAGCTAATAAATCACAATCATGTAAAGAAGCTCTTACTTTAATTACATTAACATTTTCATACAATCGAGTTTGCTGCTTTTGCTGAAATAGAAAATAATTAAAATAATCCGTTATTGCTTTTAATTTATCAATAATCTCTAAAATTTATTTATAAATATTACTGAAATAATTAAAAATTATTTTAAATCATTTAAAACTTCTTTTAATTTATTTTATATCGAATTCAATTATATTTATCGAATAGTTTGTAATTCAAATGACTAATCATTAAACATTGATCTTAAAAAACGTAAATTAAAAAGTATATTTTAATTAAAATATCAACATACCCTTCGATCCAAGGATGTTTTTCTTCTTTCAATTGTATTCCAAGCTGATGAGTTTCTTGGAGGCAGTGGGGGAGGCGCTGCTGGGGATACTGCAGGTGATTTTGTGGATTTGTCAACAGCTGCATATACTGGATCAGAATTAACTGTTTCACTTGTGCTATACATGTAATCAAATGGATCAAAAGGATCATAAACAGACCCTTCAACATGTAACTCAGCATCTAGAATATTCAATAGTTGTAAATTACCTTTTAAACTTTTAAGTAACATTAAACTCTAATAGTTTATAGAAATTTATAATGCATATAATTTTTACTTTAAAACATTAAATGCATGAAACTAAGAGTAATTAATTTGAATTAAAGAATTAGCAATATAGTTAACAATATTACTAAAATAATATTTTCAAAACAATTTTAGAAATTTTTATAAAATTATTCTTATTCAAAATATTTTAATAAATGTCTTATTCGTTATTATTAATATATTAATATTCTCAATGGATATATAAATAACTATTATTATTAATAATTTTTTCTTGGGAATTTTCCACTTTAATTGGTGTCAAAAAATATTATGGCATTAATATTTTTAATTGTTTTAATTTACATAGCTTTGATTAAAATATTTTTAATTATATAAATATAATATAAGCTGCTCTAAAAATACAAATTTATAAACAAAAAATAAATATTAAGGTTTCATAGTATATAATTTCAGTTTATGGGTCCTAAAATATGTTCATAAATTTTCATTTAATGTCCAATATCATAATATTATATTATAACTTTTGTTAAAACTCTTATCAATTTTTAAACTATGTCTATATATTTCATATTTATACTTAATTTTCTTTTTCATTAATCAGATAATAAATTAGATAAATAAGTATATGAAAATTTGAATTTTTTAAACATGCATAAGAAAATCAATATATCAATCATATAATGTTTCCTATTAATATATAAGGGAGTATGTATCCCTCACTTTATTAATTACCATTATTTGAATCTTTAATGGCAATAGCTTCTTTAAATTCATCAGTCTTAACTGTTTTTATAAGAAGAGGATCAAATGCCTCAAGTACACTAACTCTAACATTTGACTTATCTTCAAGATGATCAAAAACACTTAGATCTATAAGATTGCTGTTTGGCTTCTTTTCTATAACCTTCAAGACATTTAATTGTCCATCATCCATTGGGTATGTGAGTTGTGGAATTTTATTCAGTGATGGAGGAGGAGCTATAGCTGGTCGATAATTTGTTGGTAAAGGTGGTATCTGAAAAAACAGAAAACATGTTAAATAAATAAATGTATTGCACTAACCTAATGGTTATTCAATAAGAAAGTTGTAAAAAAGATTTATTAGAAAATTATATTAAACGTTAATAAAAACAAATAACTCAAACACAGCAAACAATTTTATATTTATTTGCTTTTATTTGTATAAACTTATGACATAATACTTTGTCATAACTTTTACTTAAATAATTTTTCTAATTAAACTATGAAAATACCCTACAAAAGTTTTGAATATACTTTAAAAATATTATTTAATTAATATAAAAAAAGTATTTTTTCAATATTTGATAATTACTTTATGCATTACAAATAAAAGTTTTTGTTTGTTAAGTTATCATCCATCACCCTATGCATTATTAAATTATTTTATTCTAAATATGTAATGCTTTAAATAGCTATTCACATAAATTATTCATTTTTTTAATATATAAAAAAAGTAATTTTAAGAGGCAAAGCATTATAAAAGATATACAATTTATTGTATATCTATAGATATCACAATTTATTTCAACAATAAAAAGATTTAAGTTTTATTAGAACAAAAGTTAGAAAAATCAAACAGCTCTTAATTAACAATGGCAACAATATAAGAGCTTAAAATGAAAAAAATAAAAATTGATTTAATAAATGATGAGAAGCCTTTTTTACAGCAAACTAAATGTTATTGGTGCAAAGGGCTACTGAAATACCTGAAGAATATAAGTTCTAAATGTATATGGATTCCAAGTAAGCTAGAATTATGAAAAATATATATTAAATAGATAACCTAGATACATCTAAATTTTAATCTTCTAAAAGAAAGAAATTAAATTTTTTAAGTAAATAATTTTTCCTTAAGAAATAAAATCCTATATACTATTTCAAAAAACTAATATAAGATTAATAGTTTTTACCAACAATGTAAAAAATTAATCAATAATAGATTTGAACAATGTAAAATATATAATCATATGTAATATATTCACAATAAATGATATATATTATAATAACAAAATTGTATCAACGAAACATACATTTATATTCATTATACGAGATCGGAATTTTTATGATAAGATTTTATAACTTTTAAGTATTATGGAAATTGTTTTTTATTCAGTTATAGAATAATTACTTATTTACACTTTATCATTAGTTATTTTTACCTGTGGAACAACATCAGGTACATTATTGCTAATGGTCCCAGCTCTTGATAATACTGGACTAATTCCAGGTGTTGCTTGTGTACAGGACACCATTGCAGATTTAGGACCTGGTATTAGTGCTGTTGTATTGTATCTAAAATCTGTTGTTTGATAAGCTGCTGCTGAACTATTGCTTCTTGAAACTCGAGAATTTTTTCGCAATAATGCAGAATGGTTTTCCCATTTTGAATCAACTATTGTTTTTCTATAATATAAAACCAATATTTGAAACCAGAATTATAAACATTAATAAAAAGAGAAACAATTTTAAAAAAATAAAGTTTTTCATTTTTTTTATTTCAAATATAGTTTAAGCTACATAAAAATTAAAATAATTTAATTAAAATATTATATGTATTAAATATTATATGAAAACTATGCATAAAATATTAAAATTTATTATGTATGTTTCTAAATAAAAATATAAATAAGATTTCTGTATTCATTAAAATATTATTGCAGAAAATATAAATTTATATGATTACTTAAAAGTTAATAATTGTAAGATTTCACATCTAATATAATTATACTAAATATTTATTAAGCTGATAAAATATTAAATAAATCATGTATTTATATAAGATTAATGTAGTAAATATATAAATAAACAAATTTACAATTAAATAATACTGAAGTTAATTTATTGTAGTATTTAACAACTTGAACATATATTTTATTGTAAATATCAACTACATATTTTCTAGGTTCCAATATTATTTTATTGGGTTTCTTAGAATTAAATTTCATCATTTAATACATTCTAGTAATTTGTTTAATTATATTGTAAGTATTAGTTAATGACCTTTCAAACATTTATAATTTAAGATTTTTTTTGTTCATAGAATACCATTTTATGTAAAACAAAAATTGCGAAACTTAAGATCTAAATTATTTTATGAATAACCTAATTCATCTTTACTTACGAAGGTAATGGTGGTGGAGTGCAACAGTATTCTGTTAAACTGTCTTGTTTAACAGGGCTAGTAAAGTTAATTAAGTCAGTCGATTGACTTTTATTATTTGAGTTTCTTCGACATGGAATTGGTGGAGGTTGTATTTGTACAATCATTGCATTTCTAGACTGATTTGTATTGCTACCAGGCCTAGGTCTACTTCTCAATTGAAATTTACTGAATATAGAAAATTTTCATTATTTGAATAACATAACTTTTGTTAAATATGAATGTAGATAATTGCAATGAATATTTTTTATAATTAAACCTACTTTTCATTGATGGATCCATCAGTCTCTGTGGTATTAGTGTTAGCAATAGTATTAATACATGAGCTTGTGCTCTGGCTATTATAAGTCTCTTGAGTACAGTTATTGCCATACTGACTCTGTTGTTTTTGGAGTCTAAATTTTTCTAAAGCTAAGCTTTCCAAACTCAAGGCTTGTGCACGTTCCAAGTCTTCTTGAAACTGGCGTTCATAATCTATCACCGCTGTTCTTCTTTGGATGGTTGCATTTCTGTTGTAGCTTGACATCTGCAAAAACATAAGGAAAAATATAAGCATTGAATATTCATTTAAAAACTAACTGAGATTTGAAAGTATAATCATTAGATAATTAAAGTTCTAGCATTATCACCTATAGATATAAAATTTATAAAAAGTTTATATATTAGAAAACTGCTTGTTAAATAACTTCTTTCTACTTAAATATAAAAGTGTATAGAAAAGTATATAAAATTATTATTAAACACCAATTTTACTGTTGAAAATGTTACCATTTTTGAGTAACTTGTATTCTCACATCTATTATTGATTATAAAACATCTCCTAATTATAATTAAATGACACTTAAGGAAAGGTGAAAGTAAGACAATAAAAGTTATGCAACAATACAATCAACACAATGCTAAAGATTTAAACAAAGAAAAATGAAATTTCAATTATACACTTAAAATCCACAATAACTTTGTTTTAATATTTCTAAGATACATTTATAGACTTGTTACGACAAAATTAATAAAAAACTAATTGACAATTAAAGAGTTTAACAAACAGCTGACTGATCAATGCATTGTATCAGCAGTTTAAAAAAAGAGAGTAACAATCTGTAATCATCCTTGAGTGTAAAAGTTGTGCCAAAAATGGAAACTTCACTGTCGAAAGTGTCAGAAGAGAGAAAAAATATGTACATAAGCCATATCTTGAGTAGAAAAAGACAGAGAAAAAAGGAAAGGGTCATAGAGAAAGAAAGAGGAAGAGTGTACATGTATATATATATAATGTGAGCCACACTGCTCCATTCTCAATCTTGTTTACATTTTTTCGTGTCCGATAAGCAACCACACATCTTGCATCACATAGTCAAAGTCAACGATGAGCAAAACTTACCCTGGCATTATTGTTAAAAATATTTATATATAATCTTGTCGAAACTGGAGAAAACCGACCAATGCTATTCGTTGCGTATGTCGCAAAAAATGTACGGGTAAACACGACGCTAAAACTGCAACTCTTCTATACACGAAGTAATCGCACCATTATATGCGAGGACGTGACATCTTCCATACCTTTTTCAATTTACAGTTCGATTGTGTATTTACTATGTTGAGCTTTGCGCTATTGTCTCAGATTTTTCCATCTCTCTTACCCTCTCTCTTATTCGTTCTTATTCTCTCTCTCTCTCATTTTCTCTATAGCTTGAACTATCCGGGGATCGGATACAGCAGGAGAGAAAAGGATACACGATATGCCCATACAAATGAACATATACGATATCCGCGCATGCACAAGTAATAGCCCTGAAGTTAGCAACAACTAGGCATTAATAAATAATTTTAATTTTAAACGTTTATCAATTAACGAAAAAATAGAATAAATGCTATAAGAAATTCAAACTTTGTTACTTAATTTTCTTAATTATCTAAATTTATTTCTCACTCGCTCTCTTTATTTATTTCTCTTCTCTGCATCACACTATCATTCTTTCTTATTTTCATTCGCTTTTTCTCCAACGTTTTTAAAGTACTGTTTATAAAAGAATATTTTTATATTGATTATATTTGTTCTATTGAGAGAGAATTTAATGACAAAAATGTTGCGGTAAGACGCACCCCATAAGCACTTTTTTGTCGTAACATTTTTATAAATGATATGCGTAATTACAAATCAATGCATCTAAATTGATTGATAGTTTGATGTACAATTTTTTGGTACTATTATATTTGTTTATAAAAAATTATGATATACTTTATAAATTAAACATTATTTCCTCAATATACAAATACTTAAATTCTTATCTAAAATAAGAAAATAATATAAGTATATATAAATGTAACAAAGAACAGTAATTTATTATTTGGTAATATTAAAGAGATATATCAAATCAATAAATATACTAAAGTTATAACCATAAAAAATATTTAAAAAGTTTCTTATTTCTTCTTTAAAATAAGATTATTTTCATACATACGTAAGGCGTAAAAATATTTTATCAATTTAATTAAATTCGATATGTAGATTATTAGTAAGTAGATTATTTATAAAACCATTAATAAATTCTTCTTTTAATAATTTAACATTAATATTTAATATCAATATGCAAATTAGACTTTTTTCTTATATTTGAAGTATATATCTTTTGTGGTGATCTTCTTTATCTTGAGGGGATAATTGTTTGATTATTTGTCTGCTAATGTCTGGCTTTCAGAAGCTAGCGCCCTCTATCTGGTTATCATTTATTCATTATCATTTGGAGTGAAATAAATTTTTAAATATATTTTTACTTTTTAATTACAATTAAATATAAAGGCAAGGTTTTTAGTCTTTATTACAACAATTTACAGAAATATTAACAATTTTTTAATATTAATAAACAATTTTTAATATTAAATAATAACAAATTTTGTTAAATGTTGGTAATTTAACCTTTAATTTCGTAAACTACGTATTATTATTAATTAAATAATATTAATAAATATTAAATAATATTAAGCTCAAACAAATAAATAATGACTAAAATCATTAAGAAAAAATATAATTATTCTGATAATTTCGATCATATATTTAAAAATATTTTATCTTACGGATGAACTGCTACTACTAACTCTACTACGCTAACGCAATTACACTTAAAGTAAAGGTTATTATTATATGTAAACCCATTACTTTTAAAATTCATAATTATCCTAAAACACATAAAAAAGAAATATTAGGAAAAAAAACACCAGGGAAGAAAAGATTATCAAAGATTGTATATTTCTGCTGTACAGCTCTCCTTGAAATTCTTTTTTACCAGTTATTTATAAAAAGGAAAAAAAATATTAAAGACGCATAGCTCTATTTTTACTTATATTATTATGACATAAAATGATGTGCTAATTCTTTTATAATTTAAATTAATAAACTGAGTAAAGATGTAAAAATAATAATGCATGTATCAGATACAAAATTCTATTAAATTATCGTATTTCAGAATTTAAATAAATCAGCTGAGTATTATAAAATGCTGAACTAGTAACTGATGGAAAGAAATTACTTATATTAAGAATAATTTACAAGAAGTTTATTAATATTAAAAATATTTATTATATTCATTTTTATTTTAAAATATTCTGATTATTAAAGTCGATTTTACATTATTATTTGTGCAACTCATTAAAATGTTAAAAAATACTGTCAGAAAAATATATTATTTAATAATTCTATTAATAAAACAATTTATTTTGTTGGAATAATAGTAAATAAAGAATTGAATTATTTCAGAATCAAATGTAAGCACATTATCGCCAATGAGATCGTTTAAAAATTAATAATTCAAAGAAAATTAGTTAATCTATAACGACTATTTTATATAAAAGACCTTATTTGAAGAACTTATAGAACAGAAATTTAATACTTTATTAGTTTAAAGCTTTAACACTTAAAAAAATTTAGACTTTATTTAAATGTAATTTCAACACTAATGATAAGAGGTAATTTTTCTTCAAAACTTAAAATAAAATTAATATGTGACTACATTTTTATCTGTGATATCAAAGTACTCATAAAATTATTTAAATTTACTAAATATAATAGGGTTATTATTTTCTTTAAATCTTTTATCTATATACATTCTACAAAATGTAATAGCTATATTAAATCAATCTAAATTTGCTATATTCGTGGATATTACTTCCATCAATCATACGAAGATTTAAAAAAGTTAAAATAGCGATTAATGGTAAATTACAAGAGTAATTTATCATTAATTATAACTTAATTATAATAATCAATTGTTTTCTGTAAAAGAGAAATATACAATACCTTCAATAAAAGATTTACACGTGATAATGAAAATTATATAATTACTAAATTCCTTACTATACAAAGTTTTATCAGTTAAAAATTATAATCTTTAACATTACTATTTGAATATTGTATTCAAATATTTAATTAATTATGAATAAAACAAAATTCGTAAAAATGAAACATCAAATGCTGCATAATTTAAATATAACATTGTAGAAATAATATTAATTTTTTTTGGAAAAAACACTGAAAATCGTAATAAAGATGTACCAAGATAACACATGCAAACCAAAATCAAACAAAATAAAAATTATGTTCTGAAAAAAGCAATTGAATTTGAATTTCAACACACTAACAATCGAATAAAAATTAGTTATTAATAATAATAATACAATATTAACGTACCTATTTTATAATTTCCATGACTTAAAATTGAAAGTTATAATTGGTAAAAGTTATTAAAAGTTATATTATTATTCGCGACTATCACTCCAATTTTAAAAAAATTTTTTGGACATTTACAATAAATACTATTATTAGTCATTTTATTCAAATATAAAAGGAAAAAATCTATTGGAATTGTTCAATATGATATTCGTAAAGAAATTTTTAATAATTGTTCATACAAATCACTAATTACGAAACATCAGATATATTGTCGCCATAAAATTTATTTCTCTATTAAAAAAACTATTACTATTAACTAACCATAGTTAATTAGAAATCTTTTTCAAATTTTAGCTAATTTGTTACAAATTAAACAGATTATAACATAAAAGAGAATGACATTTCAAGTATATTAACTAAAATACTTCTTGCAGGAAAACTTTACTTACAACATCTGACTTGAATAGTTAAATATCTATTTTTTTTCATCTGAATTTTCATAAAAAACTATTCTACTACTTTTTAACTGAATCTTAGTACATACAAGACGATAATGTAGTTAATTTAGTAAACAAATTAAAAATTAATACATTAAGTAATATAACATTAAGTAAAAATAGCATATATTAATGAAGAAATTATATCTAAAAGTCAAGTAATTTGAAACAAGAAAAATAAAGGTTCGTTCTATTAATTTTTTTATAAGAAATAATGAAAATTATTTTTTTATGTTAATTACTGATGATTAAAATAAGAAAAAAATTGTTCCAAGTGTAGATAAAATAAAATAAGATACTGATGTAAAAAATATGTTTACTGACACACTTATACGTCCATTAAATACACTTTTACTACACTTTTCTCGCAAATATAAATCATTGGATTATTTGAATACTAAACAATCTTCTCTTCGTAATTCTACAGATCAATAATTATTATCGTTATTTAACATTTTAATTCTTTATAATAAGTTAAAGTTGTATAGTTTCTAGAGGAAAGTTGTTTTTTGGTAGCGTTTTATATTTGGTAACGTTTTTTGGTAACGCTATATTATATATTAATATTATAATTAAATAATATTAAAAATAAAAAGAAAGATAATATTTGATTTGATTAATCTTACACAAATAAGTATGCATCTGTATGTATACTTGTATGTACAGATTTTAAAATTACGTTACAAAAAAAAACGAATGATTTATAAGGAAACATACCTACTCTGTTTAAATTTCAAATAAGCATTCGATTTCATTAAAATAAACTAAAATATTATATAGTAAAAAATAATTGAGCAAAATCTTTTGAAATCATTGATCAATGAAAGCAAGACTACTCGTTATCATAACTCTAACTAATTTGTTTTTGAAATACATTATTAGATTTATTCAATGAGAATAAAAAAAGAATTTTTAAAATGAATCAAATATTATCCTATGAAATTTATTAATATTTAGTTGATAATTGATTAAAAAATTGCGATTGAAAATAAAAAATTTAGATAAAAGTCGAGAAAAGAAGTAACTTATATCAAGTGACGAATCAATTAAATATATATTTACTGAGAAATTAGAATTAAATTATTACAATAGAATTTAAAAGTTATGAATTAAACCTTAAATGGTAGATAAATAAATTAGAATAATAATGAATGGCAAACATAAAATAAAAAAGATAATACTCCATACAAGAAACGTATAATATTCCTCTGTCAACATTTATTTAAATCTCGGTTATTGATGTAAAATTTGAAAGTAAAAATTTAAAAAAATTTTAATTGCCATAATTTTAAATGTTAATGAATTTAACATTAATTTTAAACAAGCGGATAAATTAATTTAATATCGCACGTTTAATTAAACATAGGGATTAAGGTAACTGTATAAATGTGATAAAATATTCCAAAAACAACAGAAAAAATTTTAGTAGCAAAACCGGAAAGTAAATAATATTTAGTTGGAACAAGATGAGTAGAGAATATTAAAATGAATTTGAAATAGGTAGTGAACAAAGAAATCTTGAATAGATTTTGTACAAAATATATTGAATTATGTGTTATTAATTTCAAATTTCTATCTTGGTACACTACATTCACAAGCATATAAAAAACTTACTTTACTTTAAACGTTATCATTTTTGCAGTGAATTAAAAAAAACTTGTAATTAATTTTTCCTCATAATCAGTAGTTTATACTATCAGAAATAATATCCCATTATTATTCAAAATAGGAAATTCCCACTACATCGACTCAACATTGATATACTGGAACGCTTCAAGGCATCGTTGACAGATCTTAACGCTCCGAGCGACTGAACTCGTTGCAAATAATTTCATCTCATAAGTCACCCTTTTTCAAATAATTTTTAGATAGGATTAGGATTATGTTTGAGAAATTATAAATATACGAGTAATTACATATATATATATTTACATATATATATATATATATATATATATATATAACGCTATTGGAACTGTTCAAAATAAAAAATATAAATATAAATCAAAATAAAAATAAACATCTTTGCAATATTTTTCTATTAATATCAAGAAACAAGTAAATGTACAATACAAACAAATAATTTAGATAAAAATCGAGTCTTCTGGACGAATTAAAATGCAAAAGAAACGTAGATTGAATCATTATTCTATGAAGATAATTAGCAATGCTAATACGTCTTTGGAAAAATTATTCAAAGAAAAAACAGTATTTAAAGGCATCATTTGTCAATGATATTTGAAATTGCCAGTAAGCAATAGTATTGCGCACGTGTTATATTTTTCAAAATAACTTATTGCCTCAAAAGTAAAAAATTTGAAATTCGCCAAGAAAAATATAGTTCAAGTGAAATTATAACAAATTCATGTATTAAAGATGAAGTATATTATGTCAATACTATCTCGTTTGCTATGTAATAGCTAGACACAGCTTCAATGGCACCATCAAGTTTTATACTTATATAGAATATCCGAGGCCAATAGTCCAATCGCCTTACGCTACAACTGTTAAAAACATCTGTACCACTGCGAAAATTAGTAGCGAGATATTGACGAAGAAGACAATAATAAAATAGGAGAATGAAATGTACGTGAAGAAAATGTAAGTGATTTAAAGAAGTTCGGAGTACATTATAAAGGAAACCTTTTATTTTTATAAATAAATATAAAGGTATACTCGTTAAAAGTAAACGAGTTGTACGTTGAGTCTTAAATAAAAATACGTTCGGATGTATATGTAATAAATGAAAATTTATATAAAAACAGTGTGATGCCTGAAGAAGAATGTGAAGAATAAAAAATATTTTCTAGATTTGTTTGTTTACTCAAAGTTAAATATTCTTATTCGGATGTAATATTTATATGTGCTGTAATAAATATACAACATTTAGAAAGCTCATCGAAACTCGACTTTATAAAAGGAAAATGTAAAAACGACTAAATATCAGACTTCGTTGTTTAAATTTGGAAAATAATTATGAATCCCAGCTATGCTTTGAGTTTAGCTACGAGTATGAATAAAGGCGTATACACCTACAATGATGCAATTATTAATCTAATTAATATAATGCAGCTCCTGAGCGTTAAAATAGGAAGCGACCATGTTTCTATTGAAATAGACACTGAGTTCGAATAATCCACCGCTCTTTCTAATGCTACTATAAAGAATCGAAAATGTAGAAAAATCTGAGGGAAATGACGAAAAAACTTTCATAGTAAAAATTATAGATAACAATTCTATGCTATAGAATATCTATAAAGATTCATTTTGCTTAGGAAATTTTTTTATTTTTATAAAGAGAAAAATGACATTTTTATGGTCTATTGTTTGTATAAAAATTAAATAATTTATTTTTAAAATCTTAAGCAAAATTCTAAAATTGCATTGTTTAAGCAGAAAAATGATTGTTGTCATTTATGCAATCGCTGACGTGATCATCCATAAATTATTGCAGCATACTGACGTTTGGATTTTAAAACAAATAAGAAAATATAAAAAGTATTACAGTAGTGGGTATATAATAAATTTTTTCAAATATATTTCATATTAATTTTATTTCATTGCGAAGTATGATTGTCAAAATGTTCTATGTTTGAAGAGTATTTTTATTACCTACAAGGCTACTATCATAAAACGCAAGCGAACAATTAATACAAAAGCTTAATTCAACAATCTACTCTACAATATTAAATTGTAAAATGCGTCGTTGCAATATATAACGAAATGGTAATTTTGGATGCTTAAAAACAGAAAAAAAATTTAAAACGTCTACATAATTTTTTGTTGTGCCACACGTTATGACGTAGTAGTAATTTTGTTATATAAACAATTTATATTTCTTATTGAAATAAAACTATAAATGAAATATATATATATATATATATATATATAAATAAATGAAACTGATAAAATTAATACAAATCTAATGACAAGGTACATTAAATATTTCAAATATTTGATTTTAAAATTATCTTTAATATTTATAAGTATCAGCGCAATAATTAACTAGTTGCAACATCTTATTCTCATTTTTAATCATATTTTTTTAAGGATAGCTTATGAAACTTCATTTTATTGTGATTTTCTTTAATTATAATTCATAAAAAATATTGTATAAATCGCGTTAAATCCTATTTTTTGTTTAACATATTCCAACAGCCATTATTTATTTGTGATAGAAAAAATATGACTTTCAAAAAGTAAGTATATTGTTTGTTACTTACTTGACCCTTAAATGTTTTATAATACCGTTAATCCTAGCTAAAGCGAAACCGAAGTATTAGTCTTACCCACCATATAAAACAGAATAAAGGACCACATCAAAGGCTTCGAAAAAAAGATGCAAAACACCAACAAACCAATTTACGCGGTAAATAGGGGCTTTGATCCTGGTCACTAGCGTTACAAGGAATAGAGAAATATGTGTATAGTTATTTGAATACTTTATTAAATTACAGACAAAATTATAATCGTACGTTCAGTTGTGAATTTGCAACGTGAATCTACAAGTTACAAGTTTGAATTTTTACATTTCAATGTTCTCAAAGATTTTAGAAATATCAAGAAAAAGGACTACAATTGCGTATTAGCAAATATTGATGAAAATTATAAGCTTTTACACTCCCACTATATTCTTATTAAACTTCCAACCGTTTTTTATTAATTTTCATTTTTATTACGAGTAATAACGGATAAACTAAAAACAGTATTAATATTCTGTTACTTCCGTTATAATACAGGTCAAATATAAACACGATAGAAATACTGATCGGAAAATAAAGATATTATCTCCTTCGTTCGAATAACTTTGAAACGAAAAAAAAAAAATTTTAACAATGATATCACACGTAAAGAGTTGTAAGTTCATTAAACAATGCTTATATATGTTTTCTTATACCTAATATATTATCCTAAAAATTGTTTATTTATATATTGTAAATTATTTTGTAATTTATATTTTTACTCTACAAATAATAAGAATAAGAATATTATATTTTTCTTTTATTAAAGTAATTTTGCCTTTTTCTTCTTGAAATCTGCGAAACACTCAGGTATATTATTTCTTTTTTTATGCAAAAAAATTCATACGCAACCTAATTATTTCCACATTAAACGCTGTGGTATTATCATAACAAACGTTTGTTTTGTAAACAGACGTTGAGAATTTAGAAGATTCGTTTGGAATGATAGGATTTGTTAGAAAAAGAAACTACGAAGACCAGCAGTTCGGATCGAACATTTTTAGCGTTCATATCTACGCTCCATGTAATCTATCTTTTCCGCAAAAATTATACCATTCGATACGATATTTGTCATGTGAATCATCCGTTGCAAATAAGAGAGTTGCGCATTATAGGAAGAAAGGTATTTTGTACAATTCACGAAATATTACCGATAATCTACGAATCGAGCGTTAAAAAACGTTTGTCGCGGGAACTGGCAAGAGTTTAACTAGAAATCGTCGGCGTCGCAACGTTCTGAAACAAATGAAAATAACGCAAGGAATTGCTAGTCTCCACAGCTCAACCCTCTCGCCACCCGCATAATAGGTTTAAATGAACGATAATCTAAACTCTTACTGCAACCGCAATATTACAAACGGCGAGCAGAGAAGAGTCAAGAAGTGGGAGGGGATAAAGTCGCACAAATTCAACTCCGTCACGGGTGCGCGCACGCCGCATTCGTGTTGGTGCCCCCCCACTCAGCTCTATAACTATATACAAATCCAGTGCGGCCGTACGTCCGCCATTTTGATGTACGATTGCACGTCAGGCGAGAGAGCAACTCACTCTCTCCGTACAAACGCGACGCGTTGCCCGCACTCTGGGCACTACTGGCACGCAGTTTCTTCGAGAGTGAGAGACGGACACTGCTCCGACGTATATATACGAATCCGTTCACTCTCTTTTGCGTGCGCGCGCGCGCGGGACTTCATCTGTGGCAGTGTGCTCTTGCATGCGACTCGTGCATGCGTATGCCAGAGAGGGAGAGAGAGAGAGAGAGAGAGAGAAAGCTGCGACCGTTTTGCTCTTCTAGGCTCCCGCGACTATGAGCTACACTGTCCGTACAGCCCCCTATATACAGTGCGTGCAGCAGTAACAGTAGTATCCCCCGCGTGCGGGAAGGAAGGGGTCGCGTGATCAAATTTTTGCACGGGCCTCCTCGAGTATTCCTGCCCCGCGAAGGAGCGCACTGCGTGCATATATATATATATAAACATATATGTATACGCGCGTGCGGCTTACAAGCGCGTTGCTCGTCATAGCCTTTTTTTCTTCCCTGACTTGTTAATCGCGGTACTGTGCGCGCGAGGGGCATTTCCAAGAGGACGGCGAGAATCACTTTGTTTCTCCTTTCGGTTTTTCATCGTAACGTTATGTGTAATTTAGTGTTGGAGAAAGAATGACCGAACGCCAGAGAAAAAGATAGAGGGCTATAGAGGAGGAACAGTTGTGTGTGTACAGTATTCGTGTTTTTTGTCAGAGCCGTCGATTGTTTAACGGTGTTGTGCACCGTCGCGCGCTCCGTTACTGCACACATAGTCCGTGCGCCGCATATACATGTGTGCACCGAGTGTACGTGCACCGCTTCCTCGCTGACGGTCTCCACGTACTACGAGGTGGACGCCTCGAGAAGGAGAGAAACTAACCTCGAACAAGGTCGTCACATCCGACATGCCTACAGACACGGATTTTCCCCATAGAGATTCGTCGAGTGAAAGTGCATAAAGACGCGCGCCAGTGCTGAAACCCGTGCGAGGAACATAAGGGGGCACGCGAAAAAACGGGGAGAGTGCGCGTGAAAATATAGAAAAGAAGAAAAAAAAGAGGGAGGCAACGAAGGAGAGAAAGAGAGACATAAAAACGGTCGCCGCGAGGTGGCTTGTTCTTCTCTTGGAAGGCGCTGCGCTCGCCGGAAAGAGAGAAAAACGCAGACAGACACATACACTCGCGTGCCAGAGTTTACATACTCAAATCCATTAGCGTGCACTCGACTCACGCTTACCGAAAGACAAAAATTTTTGCGTGCGGGCAAAATAATAGACAAACAGCGCGGCTTACGCGCACGCCCGTGTACGTGACAGGTGCGAGAATCGATCTCTCATCGTGTTTAGTACGACAGAATAGACAGCGAGAGAGAGAGAGAGTGTGAGTGTCCGTAGTTTTTCTCTCCCCCCACTCAGACGCTCGCTCGTAGCTTCGCCGTCTCTCCGTCTCCGTCCGCCCAGAATCCCATTGCACAGCACGGCGCGCTGCGATCGAAACGCTACTGTGTCCGCTGCATGAAGGAAACGCGCCAAGCCAAGTGTTCGTCCGTACGTGTGTGGGCTCTCGTGCACGACTGGCCATGCGCGTGTGAGGGTGCGCGCGAATTTTTCGGTACAGTGTGCGCCGGTGGCCTGTCTCTTCCAGGACGGTGACGACGGTATCTCGCGTATCTCTCCATCGCCCTCGCTGTTTCGCGGCCCGCGAAGGGGGGGGGCTCCGAGGTGCTCGGCTTCACTAGTGTTTGTGCAAGTGTCTCCTGTGTGTGTGTGCGTGCGCGCGTGCGATAAAATACGTACCTATATACATACGTACGTACATACATACAGAATTATATATATATATACACGGCGCCATCGATGTCGGTCGAGTCCGGCGCTTTCGCGCGGCCGCCGAAGCCCTTGCGTCCTCGTCGATGTTACTACCGGAACGCCGGAGCCGCGGTGCAAGATATCGTGTTCGAGCTGCTGGGCCGCGAGCCGACGACCACGAGCAGCAACGACTCATAAGTCGCGGGCACAGCGGGGATAGCCTCGCGCGAGGCTGCAGCGCAACGCCGCCGTAGCAGCAGCGCCAGCCAAGAAGATGGCCCTGCAGCAGAACCCCGCGAACGCGCCGTCAACGGCTGGGAAGGATCCCGTCAGCTACGAGCGGCTCCGGGAGTCCTTCATCAGAGAGCTTCATCATTTTCACGACACTAGGGGGTGAGTAAGTCGTCCTAGATCCTCTGGAGGTATTTATGAATGAACCTATCACTGTGTGAGTCAGGGCTGAACAAGCTTGACTTTGGCAATTTCTAGGCAATTCTGGGATCGTACAAGGATAATGGAAGGCTCGTTCTTCAGTCATTACATAGAACAAAATGGTAGTATTATCAGAACTGTCTAGTATGTCTATGCTAGAACTGTCTATGCTTTTGAGATACAAGACCTTGTGTCTTATTCTTTATATTCTCTAAAAAAGAAGCTTATAAAGACAAATAGAACTACATTTATGTAATTATAATATTTATGAGATTCCTAGGATCATTCTTTTTTAAGCTTTAAAATTTTGTCCTCGACTTATAGTTTGAGATAAATGTAATAAGAATCTTTAATCTTTTACAAAATAAAATATTGGCTTAAAATGGTAATTTATTTTTTATAAACTCGTGACATTTTTATAATATAACTGAAACAAAATTGTAACTTTTCAAATGACTATTTTAACTTTATCCTGCTTTATAGAAACATTAAATTTATTACCTTTTTAAGCGATGATAATAATGTAAAATAATATATCATATTAATCAAAGCATTGAATTTTAGAAAGCTCAAGAATAAATATTTAAAGAAAGATAGTTTATAATTATGGCTTATAGTTAAGAATAATTGTTTTCATCTTCACAATATAGAATTATTTTAATTTTAGAATCTTGATAGAAAGTGTTCGATCAAGATTTTGGATTTTTCAAACGATGTATAATATAAATAAAATATATTATATCTTTACATAATAATATTTTTTATTTTTTGTATATATTTGTGCATCAAATTATCTTAGGTTAAAATAATCTATTGTGATTCTTAAAAAATATCATGAATATAAAAATACTATACTTTCTTTATATAAGAACGTAGAAATAGAGTTTGCAATTACATTATTTAAAAAATTGTTCTCTAGAATTAAATAAAGAAAAGATCTATTTTAATATTAATGTGTTTAATAATTAATATTTATCATTATAATATTCAAGTATTATTCAAATATTTCATTTATTTACTTTTATAATATTTAAATGTTATCTAAATCTGCAATTTATATATTATAAAAGTTCCTTGGCCTAATAAATATATAAAGATATAAATAAATGATTTAAGTTTGAAAGTAACTATCATTGGATATGCTAATATGCAATACAATGTCAATGCCTTTGTACCTTACAAGAATATGGTTTGAGTGTTTTTTGTCAATTTTGTGTTTAACAGTTGAATTTTGTTATTATTAAGCTTAAATAATTAATTACTATTACTTTTGAATTGATATGCATATGCATATGAGTGTATGTATTATACTAGAAAGAAGAGAATAGAGCAAATGAGACCAGAGATATTTTAAGGTTAGATTTATGTCTCGATGGGAATATTGATGCATTATGATAGTGCTCATATATTATAATTGATTTTATAGGACAAAAGTGTATTGTTTATTTTCAGTTATTAAAATATTTCATTACAATAATATAATATAAATTTTATAAATCATTTAAACTATATATCTCATGTTTGTATGTAAAGTGTAAGTTCGATTGGTAATAAAAATATTTTAAACTATAATATTTTAATAATTCAATGTTATTTAAGAATTCTTCAAGTTTCTTACAGTATAGCTTTGAAGTAAATTTTTAATTTGCAATGAAATCTTTTATTTAAAAAAATGATGTTATTAATTAATTGAAGGCTGATTATATATATTTAGTACAAAAAAAACTATTTAGGAATAGTCACCTTTTTGAGTTCTTCTTTGACTTATATAATATTAAAGTAAAAGATTTTTCAGATTAAGAATTATATTTTAGTTGTATTAATTTAAATCTATTAATCTTATTCTATACGATCATTTAAATTTATAATCCTATTAGAAACAATAAGAAATGGGCAATTATCTTATATATCTGATTATAGTCATACAATGATAGTTATTTGCAATTATGAGTAAATATTTCATTTGATCTTGAGAATCGTCTTGCTTTTCTTAATAAATTTTTTATGATTAATGTTCTTTAACCTAATTTATAACATATCTACTTAAATATCGTTTTTAAAGACTGTACTAATTTTTATCTCTTTTTTAGAACACCATTCAAGAAATGTCCAAAAATTAATGGAAAGGAGGTGGATCTCTATAAGCTTTATACACTTGTTACATCTCGTGGTGGATGGATACAGGTTAGTTATCTTGTTTAAAATAACTATAAGAACCTTGAATTGTATATATTTGATTATTTGAATATTGTTTTTGATACCAGGTTTGTGTGTTTAGTTAAATTATAGAATTACTCATTTGTTTAAATTTGAGTTTTTTCAAAAAGTATTGGTACTCCATTTCATAATGTTTTCTTAAATTCATATGAATTTCTTTTTATTTAATTAAAAAGAATATTTTTGTTTTATGAATTTAAATATATTATAGCCAGCGTTATACAAATTTAAATTTAATTTTATAAGAAATTATAATGTATTGTTAAATAATTTTTTGAATCACATATTTTACATTAAGCATTTTAAGTGTATTGTGGAGTACAAATCTTTTTAAAAAATAGGTTTTTAATATTATTTTCTTTGTAGATGAAAAATATATTTTTTTGTTCAATACAACTATTTTAATATAAAAAACTAAATTTCAAAATATATGAATTATTTATTAAAGATAGACTATTGAAAAATATTAAAATAAATGCTTTTATATATTATTAATAGATGTATCAGAACCGTGTAATGTTAAACATATAATTATTGTTGATTTAAATCAAGAGTTGATTTCGTCATAGGTAAATAACTTAGTTTATTAAAAAATTAATAAAATAGTGATCACAATGACAATCACAAAAAATTTTTAAATTATTCATTTTCTCTATTATTTTAGGCAGAGCAGGTCAAATTATTAACATTTATACGTACACATACACACGCACGCACGTACGAACGCACATACATATAAACAAAAAGTGCATTAAGTCATTTCGATTGTCTAAGATATTTGATTATACATTAACTATGCATAAAACACATACAGCTAGGCATTTTTGATGAAACCTATTTTCTATAAAAGAAAATTTGACTTCGATTAAATTGATTTTTGTTTAGTTACCCAAAAATAAAAATAAAGCACTAAAAAAGTGAATCAAGAGTCGATAATATAGTATTCTTTGTTACCCTTATTACCATTATAAATAATAACCTACTTAACCAAATAATGATTTACTTTTGTCGATCTAAATCCAGTAATTATAAGTCAAAAAATTGAATACTATCATCTTCGTGTTGATAAGATATGATATAAGAAATACGTCAAAAACGTTCGATTCATTAAAAAAATACATGAAAAAGCAAATAAAATAGTCGGTCGAGTCATCCACCTGAAGAAAAATGTATAAATTGTACGGTAAACAGCAACAAGAACAGCAGTGAAGCAGTCGCTCAAAAATTTGTTATCGATCCCACGTCCACTTAAAACCCGCACGCCTAATACAAGCGTTCATCGACATAGTGAAAAGCCGGGCGAAACGTCCCGTAAGTTCGGTCGCCGAGAAATAAGATGGGCACGCTGGTGACGGTGAGGAAACTTACTTCCGGTTAAAAATAACCCTAACAAAAATACGGTTAAGTACATAACGAACACCATGTCATCTCGCGAGTATCGAAAGCCGAGGGTTTTACGAGAAATCCAAAAGCGTCGATGCGGTTATTCTTTTTTGGGAAGATCGTAGTGTGGGTGCACGCTCGCTAGAGATGCCGGCAAGCGTCGACGGGACGGCAAAGGAGAAGGGCAAGGGAGAGAGAGAGAGAGAGAGAGAGCACGTGCACACTCGAATCTTTTTGGAGCGGAAAGGCCGTAAGACAGTCGGAGATTTATTGTATTCAAATTATAAAGAATGTAAAATAGTTATAATATCTAAATTTATACATGCACCGTTCTCGGAATATGTTAGAATGGATTTTTATCATTTGTATTGTTTGAGAAGTTAAAGCAAAGTATAGAAATGTAAATAATGTCATTTCAATTAGACTAGGTAATGTAACTGTGTAATCGAAGTAAAAGTTCGTTGAAAATTTGAGGAACAATATTGCCCCATACTAGGACACAAAATTTAATACAGTTTTGTCAAAATATTTGTATTTAACCTTCTTAATTAGTTATTCACGATACAAGTTGATAAAAAATAATTTTCATTCGTTGAAAATAAATATTACGTTACAACATAAAAACTTAAATTAAAGTGCTATTGTTTAAAAAAAACAGCTTATGATGCATGTCTAAAAATAAAGAGAGCAAGAAAGCAAACCTTCAAAATTAATGTGTGAATGTAAAAGCGTAATGTAGAGGAGTAAAACGAGAATTGAAGAATGTATATATTCAGATGAAAAGTGACTAAAAAAAAGATTTTACAAATCGAACTCGTCTTCTCTCCTAAGATCTTTGTGTATTTTACGATTAAATAACACATTTAAAATATCAAATATAGTTTTAAACATATATAATGTATATTTGTAGAGCAGTATTTATGAGCATATATAATGTAGCAGAAATTTATGAATGTTTCTCGTAAGACGGCAAAATTAAGGTTTGATCATACAAAAGTAATATATTATATATGACAAAAGTTACGTAACATAATATTTTGGAGAGTTCAAAATAACAAAGAGACTTTACTTGTCTAAGGCAATATTTTAATGTAAAATTATATTTTATACACAAAAGTGTTTATTTATTATGCATATTTTTACGTATTAATGAAATTTTTAATAAACTTTGGTGTAATAGTTCTGATGAAAATTGATAAATTATCATTCATATAAATTCTTTAATATTTTCGATATTCTAATGTTTTTATTAACATTTGTTGTAAGAGAGGATTCTTTAAATTAAAATTAAATTAAATGTTTCATATTAAAAATTATTACATTTATGTATCTTTTTTATAAATATCATATGTTATTAATAAAATCATTAAAATATGAAATGTTAAAATTATTATATGTGTATGTGATATATGTATATTTAAACAAAGAAACGAAAAGACTAATAACCTCATGTGCTTAGAAATATAATTATAATTTTACAAAACAGTTTTTAGTGCTTTGATTTTAGTAGTATACTATAAACGGAACGCTAGTTTCTAGTCCCGACGATTAAAATAAAATATCCAATGTATTATTTCAATTTTCTTAAAGTTTTAAATTCGGCTTTGTGTAGATTACTAGATAATATAAGTATGAAGCTCAAGAGCGTATACAGATTTTTCTTATGATGAATATCACGTATCCACTGTATCATAATTTGTTACGTTAATTTACCTTTGAAATATGAATTCTATTAGCAACTTTCTTTTGATCACGAGAAAAGAAAGAAAAAATAATAATCGCTTTAAGAGATGTTTCCATACAAGCATTATAAATATCTATTAAAAAATTGTTAAAAGAAAGTGACGATGAAGTAATAATAATTTTATTATTATTAATAATATAATAATAATATAATAATAATATTAATATTTATTATTATTTACTAATTTTATTATTAATTTGTTTATTTATATCACTTTCTTCGTTGTATTTTTTTATTTTTTTTTTTTAAGTAAGTTTATTACCAACATTTTTATTAATTATAGGATGAGAATATCAACCTGAACGAATTAGAACTTGATCTTATTTAATATTTTATTGTTTATTTACTCCTTTACCTTTAATAGTTGTTGTTATTATTATTATTATTATTAAATATTTAATTCACTAAATTATGAAATTTTAATATAAAAATGCATTAAAAACTAACATAATATATTTTTTAAATTTTTGTTCTTTGAGTAAAATTGTCTCTATTTATATTTCATATATAATTACCAAAAACTCATATTGAGGACCCTGTTGCAGGATCAACATACCAGTTTTAGTTGGTATGTTGTTAAAATTAGGGGATTATGGACTTTATCGATAAACAACAACAATAATAATAATAATAAAATGAAAAATTACGATAAAAAAGCGATTCATCGCGCAAGTGGGTGCGAGTATCTATCGAGACTAAAACTAAGCCTAAGCGCGAGGATAACGCGGAAGTGGTGCAAGGTCAGGGTCATCCAAGGGAGGCACATTGGTCACAGTAGTGGGGGTAAAAGAGAACCGAAAGAGAAAGAGATACACACCATCACAATCGGTGCTGTGTATTGGAGCGAGAGAGTGTCTAGTGTGAAAGAGTGAGAGGTACAGAGCGCGTGAGAAAAAGCTCATGGATAAGATTGGAGAACAGCTAAGAAAATACTAGAGGCAATGAGACACGTGAGCGTGAAATTTAAAAAGTACAATAATTTTTTATTGCATGCGCACGTTTTTAAAATTGTTCTAGCTTTAACATCAAAATGAAATTAGGCTACCAAAACTTGATTATTTTATGTACGATTTATATATCAGATTTTAAATATACCCTTAAAGGATATAATTAACTCTAATAAATTAATCATTACTTCGATAAAATTTAATTTTCATACTTTGACACAACTGTAACACAGTTTTAGAAATTTGCACTTCCATGTCTTGAGACTTGGCATTTAAACTACATTCGCGAAGTTACGAAATAAGTAGCTCTGGCGTCTATTCGTTGGATATGCAGTAAATTATAAGATATTTAATACCTATGATAAAAGAAATATATTTAACGCATTTAATTTAAAAACATAATTATAGAACTCATGAGACGTGATATCTTCGTGGTCAAGGTAAAATATCGAAATTGTTGAGAACTAAATTTACAAGAAATAATAAATTGATTTTATAAAGTAACTCTTTCGGTTAAAATTCTATGGAATAAAAGTAAAAAGAATGCTAGAAGTTATTATTGTTACCTATGCTCAAATAAATTGTAGCGCGCAAACTGTCACAGCAAACAATATTTATTGTAAGGTTTGACACAATAAAAATGTTCCATTGTTTATTATTTATTAATTATTATTTTTAATAAAAATTTTTTTTATAAAACTAGGGACCTTAAATGAAACCGGTGTTTGGTCTTAAAATATTGCAGTTACTGCCTGATCCATCGAAATAACTAAATGCTAACCAATGATAGGCTGGTCTGGTTTCATATGACCTCGCGCATTCGTTTACTTTATGATTTGTATTTTCATTTCGTAATGTAATGCCGATCACGTTATTTTCCTTCACAATACAGAACATTCTCACCTTAATCGATAATGTACAGACAAATGAAGGTATAGATGACGTATTTAAATGCAATTACGAAATTAATACTAGTTTTTAGACTCTGTCTTTGACGTAAGATCCTTTAATACCTTTACCAAATATGAAATTCTACATATTAATTGTATAGGTATCGTAAAATGATTGATCATAATAATCCAATTACACATAGGTACTATTACTATTTATTGAGAAATTTTTACTACACGTATAGTTGGTATCGTAATTATAAATAGTTATTTAACGTATTATTTTATATTCTGTTTAAGGGAACTGCCAACATTTTACTTCTCTTTGAGCAATTATTAAAACTTGTTTTTTGATCCCATACTAAATGGTAGGAAATTAATTAAAACTGTTTCACGTACAACTTCGCAAGATCTGCTTGTTTCACGAAATAAAATTATTCATCCATGCATTAACCATATAGGTAGCAGTAAACATATTTCAAACTATATTTAATTAACAATAAGATAGAAATCTTATTAGTTTTATATAATTATATGTGACCGTGTATTAAATATCCGTTGAATCTTAAAGACTGAGCCAATTAGGTCCGTGCGTCGACGTATAGCGATAGTAGTATTCGATCTCGAACCGCACGTAATGAATTATCATCTATCTCGATTGCACAGCTCAAAATCGTGCCTCGCGATCGTTAATTTTCAAGGATTTCAATCGACGCGCCGAAAACTCTGCCGAAAGCTCTATTCGAGCGGGGAGTTAGTTTGGCGAGCGAAGAAAGGATTCGCCGTGCTTAGATCAATGAAAAGGCTTTTAAAAGGGGGGGTAGAACGGCGAGGGAGAACTAACGAGGCGTTAAACGAGGAAGACATAATAAGTCGCGCGCGAATGAGCGAACGAGAAAGGCTGACAAACGAGCGAATAAGAGGAGATTGGATCAGGAGGTGGTATTTAGACAGGCGGACGTGTGCTTCCCCTTGAGAAGTGCGATCGAACCCGAGGAATGAGTAGTAGTCGTCTCGACGGGCTCCGCCTGTCTATCGACTCGCGAGCGGCGCCAAGCTCACACTACGCCGCCGCCGTCGTTGCCGCCTCTCTTTATCGCGCACATGCGTCACAGCTGAGGACCGCTCTGGGAGGCTAAATTACTTTTCGAATCGGCCAATTATTAGGAGCGAGTCGCCTCGGGATGAATCATTCGGGTATCCGTTAGCAATTGCCGCGCTTCACCTTGCAGTAACGGGAAGTGCATTGAAATCACTCACAAGTATGAGTCCGATACTTGCATGTCGCTGCGAAACAGCTATTATTTCGAATGAAAAGGAGAAGTTCTCTCGGATCGCATTTTTGCTGTAGCATGTCGTTGCACAAGTCCCCGTCGTGCGAATTAAGTCAGAAAGAAGGATCGATTTCAAGCTCGCGCGATGGCGAGCCATTTTGAAAAACGGTGCGTTCGAGAGTATAATTTTCATTTTACATTACAAATGCGCAAACTTGAAAATGATTTTATAAATTCACGGGAGAGCGCGGATAATTGTACTTTTGGAATTCGTTATAAACAACTCTTGGGAGTGAGACGATGTAGTAGATACGGATGTTGTTCGTCATTTATCTTTACTTCAGCACGACTGAATTCTATATACAATCTTATAGAAGAAATAGATACTGCCCATCTTTGATCTTTACTTTGACGTGACTTCGTCACCGGCTCTGCCGACGCTCAGGCTTTATATCGTTCACTTTAGCTAACTGAAAGAAAGTTAAAAAAAATGTCGTTACACTTATTTGCTCATAAATTAATTTAACTCGATTACGTCACTAAAAAATTTAAGATGTCCGCGTAACGATTTATTTATCAACACGAATGCATGAAAATAAAGCGATTGACGTAACACTTTTTTTGGTTTATCCCGTGCTGTCAGTTTGAAGGAGATGCTTTCGAGAGAAAAGTATTAAAATGTTAAGTAACCTAAGGTTATAATAATTCGCCCCAACTGACTGTCTCTTCCACTTTTTTTCACCAACGCGTTGTTCCAAGTCTACCACCGTAAAACCTCCCGCCATGTCACAGATCTTGTTGGATCCGATTTATTCTTGACGGGGAAACGTTGGGAGTCTCCATGATCCTATCCCGTGCATTCGCTGGGCATCACGAGCGTCGTCAACAAATGTACACTGCTGTCCAGCTTTTATGCCCTGCATTTTGATTATCTTCATAATTGCGCGGTGAAACGGCTTCGGTTGCAATGGCGACGATGCTTATGCCTGAATGTAAGTGTTTTTGAGCTACGCGCCAAACGCTATAGTTAAAGCTATCGTACCCGCGTGCACACGCACAAACACTGACTCATAAATACTCGAGTACACATTTGCCTATTTTATTATCGTACAGTGGGCCTAGAGGCGGGCTTCTGCGTACGTACGTATAACCACAAGCAGCAAAACGCTCAGTGGCTTTCAGAATATACTTTCTCAGATGAGCCATCATTGAATAACGACAAATATGTCTTTCTTCGTTTCTTTGTCGTTTATGCGAAACACCGGTTTCTGATTGACACAAATAAGTAGAACGTGGATTAATGTCATGTTCATTTAAAATGTTTGCTCGTCAATTAGTACTTGTTGTGAGCTTTTTCAAACGTAACTTAAAATTAAAACTCACGAATGTCTACTTTTTAAAGCTGACGCAGTTGACTAGCAATATGAGGATTATTAAAGGATTTACAGTGATGTGTCATAAAAGGTATATCAAAAAGCACATTTCACTTAATGTGCGTTTGTAATGCGAGCATATTTCCCAAGTTGGAATTCGTATCGAATTAAAAATTTCTTTTGATATTACACATACTAAGAAAGAATTCTAGTAATTGATTTCACTGCTATACTTTATATTCTATGATTTGTGACTTTTATTACATAATTGTTTTTTTCTTATGCTTTCAAAAAGACCACTAATTTGATAATGACTCTTGTCAAGAAGATACTGTCAAGTGTTGAAAACGAACATCACGATGGTTTTAAAAATAATTACAAGTTGATTTAATTAAACGTAATTTCTTGTACTTGCGTTTTATTGTCCACTTCTATAGTCTAAGCCTTCTATAAGTCTATTTTAATGCGCGTTTTCGAACATTAAATTTATTAGATCTATTTTCTAGGCTGTGTGCAGTGTAAACTATATGTGATAAAAAGCTATATGCTTTCTAAGCTATTTATCTGTACTTTTACTTCACAATGAATCTCGTAGAAGTAAAAATTATTAACATTTAACGTAGTAATATTCTTTACATTAAAGCAGCACCAGTTTTATATCATTGTATTGCTGCATTAGGACTCGTATCCGAAGGTAACTTGCAATTTTATAAAATTAGAAGAATAGGATGTAAGACTCGTTACGACTCTTTTTACGTCGAGAAAAATGATCCTTTTACGTAAAAATATATTTGAAGTTTATACTTCCTGAACCAAACGCGCATTTCTCTGAATTTATAAATACAGGTTTTGTATGGTGAGAAATTAAAGATTTAATATCCCTATGATGATTTTCGTATAATGCAATGTTCCTGACAGTTAAGATTAGATTAAATTTTTTATTTACCGTAGGAAATTTCATCTAAATGTACCTGTCATACTACTCATATAATGTCCAATTTTACAATCAATTCCGTGTATTTTACTCTAGCCAATCGCGCTTTAATTTGACAGATTACATAGGAATCAGCATTTTGAATGCTCGCACGACCTATTTATTTGGCATTTTTAATGTATTAAATAATATACTGTAAGAAGCCAAATCTCATTTTACAAATATGTATTCGACTTAGTCGAGTGCAACTGTGAATTTCCCTTGGGTTATCAAAAAAGCACCACTGAATTCAGATTATGTGATATATAATATATTTTGTACTTTATAATCAGATACTTTTCTTAATATGTAGGTAGGGTGCGACAAATAGTGCGACTTGTTATTAGAATTCAGAAAAATATTAATTATAGATAGTAAGTATAGATACTTAAAATTGTAAAGGCCATCATTATATAATGATGAAACGTTTAAATCAATTTTGAAGTATAATTAGATACTCTTAGCTAACATTTCAAGAATGTTTAACTCTTTGAACGCCGAAAATAGATTCCGTTGATTAATATCCTTAGAGTAATTCTGGAAACGTGACATAGTATACGTTTAATATTTCGCAGGAGAATTTTAATTGCTATATTTACAGTACGTTTTCACTTAACTTACAATAAATATATTTCATTAGCCACGAAAGTTGCTTTTGCGGTTCTACTTCAATTCATAACGACAAAAGTCACAATGGAATAAAAATTCTACGTTTATTAAATGTCGCTCGCTATCGTATATCAAGTGCTAATTTTGTAATAAATTTTTTGTATTCTAGCTTTTCCATTCCTGAAGTATACCTTAAAGAAAAGTACTGATTTTGCATTTAGTGCTGGCAAAGCTCGATATTTAAATTTCACTTTATCCTAAGATTTTGACTCGAAGACTTGTAGAAAGAACTACTCGTAAAAACTTGCACGCGTAACATTTAAACAAGTAATTTTTTAACAACGTCGACGACAAACAAACCTTGTCATTAATAAATGTCTGTATATAAGTGCGAGGAAAGGTAATAAGCTTAATACAAGCCATCAATATTTTCGGCTCGGTTCGGCTCCGCTTAGTAAAAGCTGAGCAGGAAGAGCAAGAGTCGCTCCTTTTTGCAAATTCGAGCCCATTAATTGTTACGCGCTTGTCGCTTGTGTAGAGCTCGCATTGAACGACTCGGCAGTTTCCGTCTGCAGGCGCACGTATTACGTTACCTCGTACGCCGCGAAATTATTATTGTCAGGGGGAGTCTGCGTCAAGCTAAGAAATGTCTGTTTCGCGTCGGCAACGACACAAAACCTTATCCTCTACTTCGCAATTTTCCGTTTCTATCAGCCGAGTGAAGTTCAGCTCATTTGAACCCAAGAACTTCTTCCACTTCCCGCGAGAAAACTGATGGAACTGGGAGCGAAAGAAACAAGAGACCAGACTAATGATTCCACGCGTAAGATTAAGGGTGCTTTTAACGAAGTCAATTAATAAAGTGTTGTTGTCGTATTAAGATTACATTCTTCCTGCGCACTATATGTTTTCTAATAATAAACTATTAGAAAAGTGTGCTTTGAATATGTATATGAGAAATATAATGTTTCTTATTTTTCATTTCTGGCTTTACATTCTTTATTGTACAAAGGCTTGTAAAGGTGCGGTTTAATGTGTCTTTAGCACAAGTAGAAATATTCAAACGGAATATGCTTACACGTGCTTATTGAGTGGGGAAAGCTATTCTCTTGGAAAAGTCTTTCTTTTATTGTCAATAACGACATGTGCAGTCCAAATAAGAATATTGCTTTTTTCGTATTGGTCAAAGTCAAGTCGTTTGTACTTGATAAATTGAATTTTGAAAAGTTTTTGAATAGAGGGCAGTTATTCATAATAGAAAATTAACTGTAGAATACTTTTTTGTTAATTAATACGAAGTGGAGTTAGTGTTATTCAAAAACTTCAACCTTGCTATTCTGTATTTTAAATTTCTTGATGTAGTACTAATTTATATAATACACACAAGAATGTAATATGATCGTACTCTGATTTTTTAAAAAAAATCTTTTTTGTTTTTATCTATCCTTAAATGTAGAGTCTGTTTTTTTAGTTATTTTTGGCATGAAATTAAATTTAATGCCATTAAAAATCATATCTTTTAACACTATTCCTGAATTATATTTAATTTATGAAATTTTGTATTGACTTCCACTTGTAGAGCATTTATAAATTAAAAAAGAAAATTTTCAAGGGAAAAGCCATCGTGAAATTTAAAGATAAATATCACGTAGTCGTATTGTTCATTTTATGAAATTGTAGTGTATGAAATACTATAATTGTTTATAAAGACTTATCTCATATATAATAAACTATATTATAGTTTTCAAGAAATTTCGTTCCAAATAATCATTAGTTATTTTTAAATCACGAGCCATTGGGTTCGTTATTCAACGGTAATTATGCTTTTTACGTTAAACGATGATAATTAAAAGAAAAAATGTACTAAAATTATCTACTGCGCCCAAATTTTAAAAATAATAAATTTTATTCTCAGCACACAATATAGAAGAAGAATTATAAAATATTTTTATTATCTTGTAGAAATTTGTCAATTTCCAGCGGTAATATGTCGGTATGATGTTTAGTTTGTTATTTTAAATATAAAAATCGATAAGCATATTGTGATACTCTTACGTAAACGTCATGATTGACATGATTATAAAGACTAATTTTGCTTAGACTTCATTCGTTAATAAGACATTATTAAAGTTATATAAGTAAAAGAGTACAGTATGCGATTAGTGCGATATTTTACGAAATAAAATAGTAAGACGCGACTCTTTACAAAATCGAATTATACGTGTACGTGTACGCATATATACATACATGTTACAATAATCAATTTTGACCAATCATATTAGAAAATACATATTTTTTCTGCGATGGTCGTTCATACCAATTTCGTAAATACTTCAAGTTGTAAAATAGCCGCTAGTGTTGGATTATATTATAGCAGTTTCTTGGAATCACACGTCAATCGTTCACATTCGATGTATATGATTAGTTACTCGTACGCGTACTTGGTAACATTACTCGACATGACTTTCTATCGCGCAAAAGAAGAATTGCACAATACGCTCGCAATAGCTGAATAATATTCCGTGCTCTCGGAAAAGACGGGCTCTCTCCCACTATTATTCAAATTGGTGCTTGGATTTACCTTCCGCTCTACGTCGCATGCCCCGTGCATCACTTACAACTACATAATGCATTCCGCGGACTTTGATCGTCACCGCTGCACCGAATTCCCCGACCACGGTGCAAAAAAGCCATTAAACGCTAATCCGGTCCTGTCGTCGCCGTGGCACGCACAATGCCACAATCTCTGACCCAACCCGGTGAGTCTGGCGCCGCGGATCTGCAGCGGAAGTCGTCGGAGTAGCCGCATTGGGAGACGCTCGCGCGACTTCTGCAAATCAGAAATAGTCGATTGCACACTGGCCTGGACACCACTTTCGCGGCTAAGGAAGAGAAAAAAGTTTCTTCCCCTCCCGCGCTCTCTTAAATCTGGCATTCTTTACTTAGATTCACCATCGGACGGCCGCGTATAATAATAAGGCTCTGATCGAACAAAGCCTTCTCGAGCGTCTGTCGAACGTACGAACCTCGTACGTATGCAGCGGGGAAAACTCAGAGTTGGCCTTCATGTAACAGCGATTTTGTTAAATGCAGCTTTCTTACGACAGTGCCGTATAGTAACTGCGAGTCTCGAGATTCTCGATCCCAGGCTTATTTATTGCATACTTGTATATATGTACATACGGCTTGGCTACGATCGTCGCTTTCTCAACTCCAATTGCAATTTTTGCTCGGAACCTTTCAAAACGCACGCGGTGCATACATATCTACTCTGGAGCGATCTCATTTCTTGGATTTCATACGGACAATTTACTTTAACGTGAAAATAAGTTTGCGTCATCGCAAACGCCGAGCGAGACGTCGGGAGCTCATCCCTGTGTCTCGTCGGTGACACTTTTTCTATCGTCGTAATAACAAAGCCACGGCGTTGGGGTCGTATTTGCAAGCAGAGGAATGTATTTTCCGTAATGTGGCTGCGCAATCGGTTTTAAACATTTGTTAATCCCCTTTTAAAACGAAGCCTACAACAAGTTGTTATTTTTGAATGCCGGCTTGAATGTTGTCTAGTACAGACCTGTCGTACAATCGATGTTTACCATAGTTATCAAAATTACGTATAATCGATTTACCCGAGTTTACGAAGTTACGTACATACAACGAAATAATAAAGATAACTCGCGATATTTATTTTATCAGCATTGAACGTATGTGCGGATTTTCATCGCCATCGACTTATCTCGAATCTCATCTAAATTAGACAAGAAAGTGTCTACACGCACGTGTCGCGACGATAGAAAATAAATCTTCGAGAAGAAACGTTAATTTTATTAAAACGTCGATTTTAAAAACTTCTTAGTCGAGATATTCTTAGGCGGCCAAGTTTACCCGTGGACGCAAAGTTGCACGCATGGACCTAATCAACGAAAGGACAAGGACTGCAACGTCGGCACAACGCAAAACAACGAAAACCTGGAAGGAGTACAAAGAATCGGAATCCGTGCGGGTCGCTGCGATGTATTACGCTCAGTTTCAGGCTATACAGTTTAACGTATAATATTCAATAGCAATAGAAAAGAAGAAACTCTGAAGATCCGTTGAAATAACAAATTGAGTTCTGCATGATCTGAACATTATTTGAACACCGGAACATGGTTATCTATTGCAAAATTGTTAAGGACTTAGTTATTTACATATGTTTTTTTTATGCTTATTTCGTTAATTCGACGATGGCATTATTTTCTTCTTATTGTGCGTACAAAAGTATTATGAATTTAAAATCTATCATGTAGTGTAGAGTATATTTATCATACTCAATTGGATTAAAACCGTATGTGGGCAGCCAGGAGGTTAAAAAATTTTTCATGATAAATACTCACTGATATCGTATTATTTATTGTATTTCAAAATATTTTTTTTTTTTCTATTACATTTTTAGAATACCCAATGCCCCTATTGCCATCGACGAGTACGTGAATAATTTAAATTTAAATAAAAAATTTGTTTTTACTGCAGTGAAACCATTAATCGAATTTCGTAACTTTTGAGTAAGGAATGTTTTCAACATCATTTCAATATTAAGTTCAACATCAAGTATAGGGAAATTAATGATAATTTTTTAATAATTGTTAATAATAATAATAATAATTTAATGATTTTTCGGTTTACTAAGTTACGAAAATTATTGGACAGATGTTGCAAGGCTATTATTAGGTTACTTTATACAAGGAAACAGGAATGTAATATTTCAAACCTAATTTTGATGAATTATGCGCTTATATAGGTAACCTATTAGTTTTTAAATACTTAATTGCAAATTTAATCAGTGAAATTAAAGTATAGGACAAAGAACAGCGATACCGAACACTTTTTTAATACGATGTCCCAAATTTAATTACTTAATTAAAATTTCTGATAAAAATGTCGAGATGTAACAAAGTGTTGCCGGAAATAATATTTGATTTTTAATATTTTGTAAAGTGAACAAGCAAATATTGCGTCGACTCGATAAATCGTTTTATATTATCTGCATGATTAACGATTTCGTCTTGTCGGATTACAGGACTAACGGATTGCCGCGACAACTAGTCGTACTTAAATTAAAATTTACCAGTAGCGCCAAAATTACAAGGGGGAAAATCCTGTAATCGACATACTGGAGAGAGAGGTCGATCGGTCATAACACAAGCCCAGAGCAACGCGAGCCTCCATAGTCGCTCAAGTGCAAAATCGCTCGATAAAGGGATAAAAACAAAGAAATTGCTCGGCGGTTCGAAAATCAACCTAAATCCGCGTTCGGGGGAACCGTCGAAAAGACAAGACCGGATGTAAAATGTAAAAACGGCTAAAGCAGATTAGTCTCAATCTCCGCACACGCGCATTGGTATGCACCTTGGGCTCATCGTGGGCGGATGAGGGCACTTGGACTCGAGAGTTACGGCACTTGCCCGTGCTCGATTCGCCGCTGCCGTCGTCGCTCACGGCGAGGGCAGCGCCAGCGGCGGCCACGGAGACGCGTTCCGCGGTCGATACGGCAACACCGCGCGCCCGCACCCAGAGGGAACGCACACGTAGGAGCGTGGCCGTGCTGCGTGCACCGTTTGCGACGTGAAATTCGCAAGAAAGTCCCCGTCGCCTCCTCCTCCGCCGCCACCAACACACCACTACCTTCTACGAGATCGATTCCTTTTTATACGTTTTCACGATTGCGCGGCGGCCCAGATAGGCCGAGGTATGCTCTCACGACGGAATTTGGACTTTGCCCGTGTTGCTGCTGCACTGGGGGCAGGGACAGAAGTTCGATCGAAGGGAAAAGAATTTACGTGCGATCTTGGCTTTTCGGCGGTAGTGGGCACGCGCGAGCTGTCGATGCGCTTTCGAGCCGTTGGGGGAGGGGAGGTGGTGATACAAAGCGCACCGGCGCCGCATATTCGATAATGAGTGATAATTACGTGTCGGGACTCGGTAGCCCTCCTCTGTAGCTCGCATCGTGTGTATGCGTTTAGCTTGGCAACGTCGCCGATGCTGAGCTCTCGCAGACGGTAGGATAAGAGTAAGCTTTATGAGGCGGACGCTTGAGCCTGGCTTTGCTGTTTTCTTCTCGTGTGAAGAGCCTCGCGCGCGTATAAAGGAGCGAGGAGCAGTAACCGAGCGTAAGGAATTGATGTTGGGAATCGCACTTTGAGTTTACGTTTCTAGGGAAGTCGCATTAGAGGGTCAATTCTATTTGTAGCTGCTCTGTAGTTACTTGAACAAGAAACAATTATTCAAGAAAATAAATACATAAATATATATATACATGTAATTTTTATATATAGCGTCAAAACTGTTTTTCCTTTTATTTACCGACTTTTCATAAGTCACGGTACAATAACTCAAAAATTCTAAATCTATGAAATACTAAATGTTATTGAATATGTAACCGCAGTAAAATGCAATTATATACGTCAAAATAAATGTAATATGAATGTAACGAGCCTTTTACGTTGAGTAATACCATATGATTAGTAGAAATAAGATAAAATTTTTATATATCGTACGCGTCAATCCAATAAAAAGTAGATCTTGTAAATTAATCGAAGACAAACGTCTTTTTAATTAGATATACTTAAAAGCCGTTGATAAAATATTTTTGTTTCTATAGAATTAAATATCTAAGTAGTAAATTATTTTATTTACTGCTCTAGTTTCTTGGTCTTTTTTAATGAAATACAGTCATGTGAGATCTTTCGTCATTCCTCCCCTGCTTCATTGCCTAACTCATACTTTGGCTCACTCCCTTATTCTCCCGCTCTCTCTCTCTCTCTCTCTTTCTCTCTCTATCTCTCTCTCTCTCTCTCTCTCGGTCTTTAGAGCGACTGCAAATTGTTCAGCCAAAGACGTTTCGGGTAAAGCCAAAAAGAGAAAGAGAAGCGTATCACGTGATTAGTCGCGATTGTTCGGTAGCTCGCACACGTGCCCCATTGCTTCAAACGCTACGCCTGAACGTTATTTTAATCGTATTTAAAAATTAATAGACAAATTAATAAAATGTGATGACAGAGTTGTTTCTTTACTGATTTTATTGAATGAAATGATTTTTTATTCATTATGAATAGCGTTTATGAATAGCCGTAAGAGTAAATGTTTTAATTATGTACCGAGCTATTTCGAGTCTTCAAAATGGAATTCATATTTTTTATTACTTCTACGACTATCTTTATAACTATTTGCAGTTTCCTTTCTCTCTCTATCTCTGCATAAGTACTCAGAAAGTAAACTAAATTAAATTATTATTTCTGCTTAATGTTAAAAAGATTATGTTTTATGAAGGACATCACCAGCAATACCTGTCCAAAAACTGATAAAAAGTATTTACTTTTTTAAGTATATTTAAATTTTGAATTATTATTTCTTTTTATATTTTCAAATCCTTGAAGATTAGATGTTCTTCATTTTATAAAAACAAACATCTAATTTTTTAAAATTTATTAATAAAACTTGTCAGTTTCTGTAAAAACAAAGAGAAAAACTAAATTAATCAGAAATTGACCCTCATATCAGGCAAGATAAAAGGGATTGATGATGATCAAATGGATTTGATTTCTAGTTTTTTTATTTATTTATTTATTTATTTTTTTTGTTTTTTTCTTAAAGTCGTTTCGTTTTTTATAGCAAGTTATTAGTGAATTCCAAGTCATCCGAAGCGACTGAATTCTTTATGTCACATGAAAACAGGATTTCTTAAGAATCTGACCATTATTTTCAAATGATCTGAAACATATTTTATTTGCTTCAATGCTCACAGAATAAATTATTATAACATTAAGATTAACCAAGGCCTTATTCAAGACTTTTTGAACAATTTTATTATTTACTATTATTAAAAGAAAATATAGTCAAATTGTTCCCATATTATTTAGATTTAAATTTTACGTTTGTGAATTTACAATTAAAGTATCTTATTATCGTCCGAAAATATGATTTTATATTACTGGTATTTTTTTTATCAGTACTTTGGAATTTACATCAAATCTGTAATTACGATATAAGATTGTTTACAAATAAAGTTTTACGTCTGTATTTTTAACAGAACTTTTATGCGTTTATGTAAGGAATTGAAAACAAGAATACGAAGTCTAGGAAGAAATTTTCTGTAAAAGATACTATGTACTATGGACAAAGAATATAAGAAGTTTGATGAAAATTGCCCTTTAAAGTAACGGTAAAAATTATTGTAATGTTTATTTTTGTATGAGTTTCAAAACATATTTCATATTTCCTCTACTTTACCACAAATTTCATAGTAATTTACATACATGAAAATTTTATTTTTATATGATTTATATGAAATGTTTCATAAATTCAAAGAGTTTCATAAAAATAATAAGAATATATTATACATCCGTAAACTTTTTATATATATTATATTTTTCAAAGATAGTTATCGAGTGATTGAATGTATTCTACGTAAATATATGTATATACTCTTACTGAGTGCGTTCGATTATTACTGATTAGTATAAAATATAATTGTTTCTATTTGATTTCAAAATACATTCTAAGCTTATTGAATACAGTGCAAATAATTATACGAAAATAGTTTACTGAAAATTATACAAATGATACTTTTTACTACTTAAAACGTTACTTTTTAATATTTAGGTATTATAGACAAGCTAAAAATTATAGTTATAATGATTGTATAATTAATGTATATTGAATAAAAATTCTAGTGAAGTTCGAATATTCCTGAATATATATATATATATACATTTACATGCAAAAACTTCAAATAAATACTTTTTACTCTGCAAAAACAAATGTTAATGTAGATGTTTTCCAAACTTCTATGTTCCTATCTGCAGTGAGATATTTCTGTAATGTAATAGGAAACATACACCCAGGGATGTACATACAACTCTATAATTTGTTTTCTGTGGTACTTTTGATGTTGCGCTCGAGCAGGAGTATGAAATTTTCGAGTGAGACCATTGAACTCTACCTATTGAAAATCGTAAAATTCTCTCTGCGATAAAATATGTGTGTTCTCTTTTGAAGGTGTGCATCAAAAATATATAAAATCAATAATCATTTGGATACTTTAAACCAAGAGGAATACTTGGTAATTCTGCTGTACCATTCGAACACATGGATACATGAAATATTAATAGTCTCTTCTTTAAATTATGTTGATGCTGTTATTTTAGTATATATTTAAATTAATAATGTGAAACAACAAATTTAATAATATGCTGCCTAAAACTGAATTTTACCAACGAACTATGGATAATAAATGTAAAATACAATTTTAATTGTATTCTTTACTTTTTCCGAAGAAAAAATATATGCATTTTACTGACATTAGATGAAAAAAATTTCTGAAAATAGAAAATTTGTTTAAATAAAAAATACATAAAAATGATAAGTCTCGTGAGCTGAAAACATTACAGAAAAGACTATATTTTGTAGTATGTATTTCGATTCTGCGATATCCAGTTTTACATTGAATTATGAAGAGTTTTTTAGCATTGGTCATTTTTTTTCTAAAAATTATTTTTCTTCGGAAGGTTCTTCCGATTTTCACATGATAAACGCCATGAATCAAAGACACACTAGTCTGATGGGACAAGGGACAGGAGGCACGATTTTACGCAGTTAGCCTGTAGAAATATTTATATATACACACATGTAATCCGTTCCCAACGAACATGAACAGAACTTGGCATTCTTTGATACTTGAATGCAAACATACTCCATATATACTACGATTCGTCAAAGTTAAGCGAATACTAACTATAGTTAACTTATTGTTGATGTCTTATTTGAACTCTCTTTTTGAAAAAAAAAAAATAGATTGATTAATGTTAAAAGTTACTTTATCAAATACGGATATGCCTTTTGTTGTAATATTCGTAAGTAGCTTTATTATTTCACAATATCGTGCTTTAAAATACATAAGTCAGTTCTTCCAAATTTGAGAGTTCTTTTTAAACAAGTTATTTCTATTTCATTTAATTGGATAAAATTTGGAATATTAATAAAAGAAATCTTTTAAAGCGATTCATTTGAAGGTAATTTAGACATATTTGTATTTACATCTAGAAATATAAAATATAATTGTCTAACATAAAAAATTTAATTAAAAATTGTTGAAACGAAGGATTAATTGTAAATTAGTAGGGATTTTCTAGTTAAAAACTTTATTAATTCTAAACCTATATTCCTTTATAAATTAAAGTTTTGGAAATCATACAGTATCAGAGAATATCTATAAAAAATGGCAATAAATGTCAATAAATGGTATACTTCTACGAATCTTAAGAAAGCTCATAGTATTAGAACGAAGATTTATTAATTTTTTAATAATTTACTACTATTAACCTCAAGAATGGTACCAGAAAAACTAATTAAACGCATCTGAATAACAAGATATACCTTAGTTCTATTTTAAATATTCTTTTTAACGATATGTATCTAGTGCAGGTCATTTCGATCTCAATCGTGTAAGTATAAGATACGTATTAATTCAACCAACTTTTAACAAACGCATACTTATGTATCACCTCCATTTTATGGATTGATGCAATCGCAAATATTGCAAAGCAAAAAAAAAGAAACGAAAAAAAGGAAAACCGAAGTTGAGTCTCTTGCCTTTTCCGAAAAAGGAACGTACATGCTCATGCGTACCTTGTGTGCATAAATGCGCATGTGCATGGATATAGATAAAACGCACATGTTGGAACACGGGGTAAGAATCGGAGCAGCACAAAATTGATAAATACGACGAGAGGACGAAGACAACGCACAAGGAAAGTCATAGTTGGACCTGCGACTCCACCGGAAGACAAGAGAAGTGTAGAAGGAGGATGAGTTAAGACGTGGCAACGTGGCACCGGGAGAAAAGAGAGAGAGATAGAGGGTGAGAATCGGAGGAGATAAACAAAGATGGACGAATGCACATCGTTAGCGATTCGCTGACGCTTGTGAGTAAAGACGAATGGTCGGGGAAAAAGCGGCGACAGTCATGGACGGATTTTCTTGCTTTTTTGGAATGGACGTATTTTTTTCGGACTTCTCTCTATTAGGGACCCTTGGCTTCACTGGCCTTTGCACAATTTATACTCTGGCTTCCCTTCGATTAGAGGAACTTTCGCTCTCTGCGTCAATGTGTTGTATTTTACATTCAACTCCAATTCGTCACCGATATTAAGTCATTAGGTTCATTAAGTAAGCATACGACTTCAAGATATTACGGCAATTTACTATGCAATGTTTGGTTTTTTCTCCGAAGTGAATATGAACAGATGAAATGAAAAAAGTGTACGTACTGGAAATGAGCAAGAAAGAATCCTAAGATAATGGCTTTTTTTTTTTAACCGTAAAAGAGTACCATTTTTATATAAGTTATCTTTACCACTGGTATGGCTTCCCTTATTAATTAATTTCTGAATTGTTTAATTACTCTTTAAATCAAAGACGTTTTTCAGTTGTTCAAGATTGTCTAAATTCGCTGTCTAGTCAATATAAAATGTTCAACACTACGTATTGTTTGAAAATTAAATGTTTTAATCTATCGTTTGAGAAAGTGGTTTAGTGCGTACGGTAAAATATCCAAATAAACTTGAAATTATAGTAAATATTTACTTTTATTGAAATTCTATATTCTTAAAAGTATTATCATAATTATATAAATATTTATTCAATGATGTTAAAAGATATATTAGAATTCTGATTTTTTTGTTTTATCAATGTAGATTTGATGTTTGATTTTAGATTAGGATATTGAAATTAAGAGGTTTTACAATACTGATTGTTACTATTTTCCGAATTTCTGTATCGACAATACAGTAATAACAAGTCTCTCTGGAAAAAGATACATTTATATGAAATTTATAAAATTTATTTTATACAATTTTGCAATTAAATATATTATTAACGTAAAGTTATGTATTCCAGAAATTATATTGTTTAAAATTTAGATTCTGCAGTCATTGTAACGCAATGCCAGTGGTGTATCAATTGGTCAATATTTTTCCAACAAAAGATGTTTCATTAAGTAATAAATTCAAGGTAATTTTTCTTGTGATAGAAAAAATTTACTGTTATATTTTTGAAAAATTAACAGAAGTAGCGGACACTCCCTATACTATTATATATTTGATTGCACTCGCATCCCGGTAATTAATACCTATTTTTATTCAATGTTAATAAAATTTCAAGCAACGCGTCTTCAGCTACAATAATGTGAAGAACTGTTTTTATACATATTAGCAAAAATCTGTTATTTTGTATCTTATGAAAAGCAGTTCTGCAGATCTTAAATTGCGAAGAGAGAGGCGTTCCACTCTTTTACCGCACGTTGCACCATTTCCCGCAAAACCTACATACGAGTTCATCTTCAATTTCTATTCCTAATTTGAAATTGCTGTTGTTAATGTATTTCAAACTCTACGGATTTCTTTTTTAGATTTTTTTCTATTATGTGCATTGAAATATTAATTTTAAGCGAATCAAAAAATACCTGATATATTATCTCTAAATATTGATTTTCATTATAATTAGAGTTACAAATGTACTTCATTAGCATGATTATCAAATGAAATTCGACAAAGGCATCGAAAACCTTAAAAATAACAGAATGTGCTCACATGCACAAAAATGTATAAAAATTATATTTTAAAGCATACGAGCTTAAGATGAAACTGTGGTTTATCACGGATTACCTATGGGAGAATTTTTCGCATCTTCAATCCGATAGAACGACATTTCTGCGCGTGAGCGAGATTGCGTGAGGAGGAGGAGAGGTAAGGAAAGTGAGAGGAGGATAGAGAGAACTCAGAGTTACAACAGGAGTAGTTTATATGAAGAACGCATCAAAGTGGCATCTGTTCCTCGCTTTTTTTATTCTTTTTTTCTTAATTCTATTCGAGACCTACACAACATATTTCTTATTAATGTAAATTTTGTTTAAGCGACATTTCTGTCTTGATTGTAATGAGCACAACATCTTGCTTGAATTATTGATTGTTCCTGTTGCGTAATTAAAGAATAGGCTTACTTGTTAAATAATTAGCCAACATGAAGCTAAAACATGAAATCATTTCTCATCATCAAAAATATATACATCGTTTTTGAAATTTGATAATCATAAATGTTAAATAATATCTACAGTTTGTAACTTTTGTATATTATGAACGCATATTTTTCTATAAGGTACATTTACAAGTACAATGTATATTGAATATTGACCATGACAGAATTTGTTTTGTTATAGTTAATGGAATAAAATCTTTTGTAACCAAGTTATATTATTTTCAATAACATTATGATATTATTAATAAGTAATTAACAAAGTAACAAAATTTTGTATAATTATTTGTTATATTTATTACAACTTAATTTATATAATAAATAGGATTTAAAGATCAAGAATCTCTATACGGAAGAGAAATAAAGAAGACTATGTGAGCCGAAAGAATAAAAGTACGAAGATTCAAATAAATACGGTAAAAGATGAGAGAGGAATATCGTGTTTGCCGCGTTTTTATTGCTGCTAAAAAGTGGACCAACTGCCTTCGCGTTGTTATCCTTGATTATTTTTCAAATAGTGAGACAAGGGTGAATTATAAGATCGAGTTCAACTTTCTGCATCTTTATAATACACGTATTATGTATTGGAAGAATTCAGTGAAAATCATGTACAAGCAATTGAAAATTAGTATAACATTTGAACACCGTGTTTGTATATGCATCTTTCTTGATTTTAGAAGAATAAATAAAACATTTTTTTTAATGATTAATAGTTTTATGAACTTTTAACAAATAATATGTGTAAATTTTTTAAACTATAGAGTTAGTACAATAAATCAATTGATTTTATTTAGTATTGCAGTTAATAAATTGAACATTAAAAACTTGTAGTACATCTCTTATGTCTCCAAATATAAGAACCTCTATTTATAATAAATAATAATATATATTTATATATTATATAAGTTTGCGAAAGAATAATAATACTGTAAACTTTTTAAAATTATTAATCCTTTAATCTACTTTGTTACTTTTGAAGACTTAATAAAGAGTTATTAATATACATTCTATTGCTTTTTATTAAATTGATAACAATTATTCATGTAAAATCATTTTAAAACATTGCTTGTACCATAATCTTCTTTGTCAAATCCCAAGAAAGAGACAGATAGAAATATTTTTAATAAGATAAATATTGTACAGATCCAGAATATATTATGTAGAATGATTTTCAAGGAATAGGTAATAAAATTTTTATATATAGAAATGGTACCATAAAGGAATATCGAGGTTGTAAATGGAATATAAATTGAGAACGGAATGTAAAAAAACAATCGATCGAACTTATACGATTTTGATTTTCTTTGACATTTAGCAAAGGGTGAGCAGCCGAGGTAGTTAACGCAAGTGATTTCTCTAATTAAATGTAATAAAAACACGCGAAAGCCAAAGAGAAAATTTGAAGTGTATACAAGTGCGCAAATGTATCACATATAAGATAACGAAATATTTTGTACAATGCAACCATAGATTGTATATGTGTAAATTTTGCTCTATTGACTTATACGGAAACCAAGATTGAGTATATTTTACGTGATTCTAATGAATTTCATGAAATGATGAATACATAATTATTAAGTGATTTGATAAATTGTAAGGTTGTTGGATCTTTGGTAGTCACTGTTTTTTAAATTAATACTTGTACTGCTAGTTATACCACAGCCTAGGAAAATCATCAGAACATGCAAAGCTGGAATCTTCTTTGAATCAAAGATAGAAATCCATAATCGAATTAATTTGAGATCATTTGTAAGGTACTTTAATTTTGACAGAGGTCTGAATAGCATGTGCGCACTAGACCTAAATTTAATCAATGTAACAATAAACAGCAAACTTTATATTGCTACTATACAGGTATACAGATGAATCATAAAAAATATGAAAATCTGAAACAGTACCTTGTTCTCCGAAATGATTGATAAAACTTCAATCTGAATTTCTCGGATATAGCTTGTTCATATTATTTAAAATATTGATTAGTTTGTACGGAGGTTGACTTTCAGTGAATATAATAAAAAGTATATGAAACTCAAACGGAGAGATTTAAAATTATTTTATTTTATTTTATAATTATTTCGTAGATAAATAACAGTGCAACTTTTAACTAGATAAGATTTTTAATAGCAAGCACTTTTGAACTTATTAATTACGACAGAACTGTAATTAATAAAAACCATTCAGAATTTTTGATTATGTAATAATTTTTAAAATGCTTAAAATTCGCCTTTATTTAGGTTAAGAAGATTATTTACTCGCTCAAAAATTATTAACCATTTTTTTATTAGTTATATTACTGAAAAGAGAAATTGTACATTAGTAGAGATTATTCTTCGAGGGTATTTTTCAAAAACGACAAATAATTATTCTCTATTATCTCAAACGAAATTTTTGGTATTACTTGGAGCGGGAAATATAAATCAATACAAGACATCAATAATTTGGAAAACTATTTTATTGTTTCAACTGATCATAAAATATCCATCACTGACGAGTTATCAACTTACCTTTTTCATAAATATTTTTCTCTGGGCTTTACGACATTGGTCCATAAATGAAAAAATATGTTATTTTGAGGATACCAGGAAGATTTCCATTATAGAGAAGATACTCCAAGAAGATACACTCAATCTTTTCTCAATCTAATAAGATCGTTACTGTTAATAAAACCGTAGTCTCGGTACAATCCCACGCCAGTTTTTTCTTGGAAAATGTAAGAAAAAACACGAGGCCCTTAGCGTTGGCAAAATTTTACGTGAATCAGGACAAAAAAAAATCGCTCTCGCCGATGAGCTGTTGGTAAAGCAGGTTGGCGCTCAAAGCAAAATCACTACCGCTACCGACATTATTTCGTCGAACACGTGTATCGCGGATTTGTGTTGCTTCTGTCTCCGTGTCGTGCCCCTAAAAGCGCCGGAGGATTCCTCGCAGTGGTTCGCGCTCGGCATGAAAATGGCCTTGGCCGAGACGCTTGCTCTCTCTTTCCCGTGTTTGCGCGCGCACTTCACACAGAGAACGGAGTCGACGAACTTCGCGCGCGCAGTTTGAGAGCGCTTTGGAGGTCACTGCACTTTACGCGCTGTACACTTTTCTCTCCTTCCCTCTCGCCCCTCTCTCTCGATCACACGCACACTGCGTTCTCCGCTCGATCGCCCCTACATTCGAACACGGGACAAATGCTTGCTTGTCGCTCTCGCGGAGGCGAGCACATACAGGCACCTAAGCCGTGCCTAATGTACCTTACACATTGAGAGTGCGTGTGAATCATCGATAACTACGTTTATTGACGAATTTGCGAGGCTCCCGAATATCGCCAACTTTTTCTCTTGGGAAAATCCGAATGACTGTCTCCTTGCATCATGAACTTTCACCACAGGTATCTAAACCCACTTTTGGCCCCGTAGCTTAAAAATTCTTCACAGATGCAAATCCGTTACCAAGCCACAGACAAGTCATACGCATTTTTAGATGGAGAAAATTCCAGTCTATTGTCCCTGGCTAGAGCTTTGAAACATCTTGTTTTTGATGCCCGCGAAATCAGGGTACCCTTAATTTCTAACCGAATACTCTACTCTTACGCATATTCACTGAACTCAATAACAATAACCTACGTATTTTGTACCCACAAAAGTTCGTTTACGCTAGGTACAATATTGTTATGCACTGTCTCTATTGAATAGAGCTTCTCAACTTAGATCCTAGTTTATAGGCGGGTAATAAATGTACTCAAAGCCATTGCACTAACGCAAACATGTACGTGCATTCATGCGGATGCGCACGTACGAAACGGGGGCTGCATCTACTCAAAACGAGTTTGACATCAGTGCATCCACATCGTTCTACATTGGAACACACGTACGCGCGATTTGTAGCCTATCGAAGTTGCTATTGAACGAAGCGAACGAATCCAACGAAAACGAAATAAAAACCGTTTGCAGTAGTTTAGTTCTTCATTAAATAAAGATATTTTTCACACAGAAGTATTTGTTTGTGTGTATGCGTACGGTTTACTGTAAAGGTTTGGCTGCTTTAAATTTTCCGCGGGAGGCAAACATTGAACTGATTTACAAATTTTAACATACTTAATAATTTCTTAATTATTCTTACATTTATTATATAGTCCACAAAGTGTGAAGAACAACAAATATATTAACATTTATTTGGTAAGTAAGATTCTTAGAATACATTTAAAAGAATATAAACTGAACAATATTAAAATTTAACTGTACAAAATTTTAAATACTGCTATTTATTTCAGATTAATAGAAAAATCCATTTAAACTTAAAACTTTTTTGTTGCTTTACTCACAGCTTTTTATTCATTTATAATTCTGAATTCAATTTTACCTTATCTTATTTTGTTTTATTATCTACTATGGCTATCAATGAACTCGAAATTAAAATGCAAATGATTACAGCACAAATGTAATTACAGACTTTACTCAAAGACGATACACTTTGGAAACGAAAGGCTTTTAGTGGCATATAAATATTGTGCCTTACAAATTATATTTATTCGATTATCTTATATTACTTTCTGGTGTATTCATAATGTACTCAACAGAAAATATAGATTTATTCACTTCTAGTAAAGGTGTCTATAAAACCTAAGGATACTTATATCGAACGTGTATAATTTAATGTCAGTAAAACATACTTTTGCACTTTTTAAAGAATACTATTGCAAGAATTATGAAGATATTTTATATAAATAAATAAATCGTAAAACATGTTTTGATATTATATAGAAATATAATACCACTTCATCCACATTTACATCTAAATTATAATTTATATATATTGTACCATTTAAAATGGAACACTAATTGTTAAATGGAATACTATAGCATTTATTGAGCAAATATTTAGAGGCATATCAACACGGTCTTCAAAAGTAACGCCAAAATACATGACAAAACAAAATTGAAATATAATAGATTTTGATGTACGTTACTTAGCAGTGAAACACACTAGATCAATTATTCACGTTTGGCGAATGATTCAATAGTATTTTCGAGATTGATGAAACTAGTGATTGACAAGTAGGCAATGAATAATTTCAGTTGCCCTTTTCGTAACAGATAACTCTATAACGCAGTTTTTGTTGCATCGAGATTCTCAGTCTCTCTCTCTCTCTCTCTCTCTCTCTCATGCATATTTGTGCAGAAGTAACCATTTTCAACACATACTTCAATTTTTAATACTAAAATTGCAGTGCGACCGTAGATTACCATCTTTCGAGCTTCCGGCCACGAATGTAATCATTATTATGAACGCTGTCGTTTCTTATTTCTCCGTTTACGTTTAAATATTTGCCGCGAATAACTCTCTTTACTTTTGAGTTACTTTATTAATTTTTTTAAAAATTTTCCCTCTGCAATGCGCAATTTAAATTTCTATATCGTAAAAAGCTATAGGTATTGCGATTACAATTTCTGGTCTCTCGATATTTTCGAATTTCGTTTCGTATTCTTTCATATTTCGACGTAGTTTTTGGATTGAATTTTTGTCAATTGAATGTCTTGACAAATTTTTCTGTTTTTAGCTAATTACGATGTCGTTTTCATGCATGATTTTATATTAATTTTACGTTAATATAAACGACTTATTCTGTAACAAGTTTTATATTTACTTTGAGAATTATGATAATTACATGAACTTGTAAATTACGAGCGTTCACTTAATTAAGGGTGTAATTGTATTGTAACTTTTGTCGTTACTCATTTACTAAACTTTCAGTGGCCACTAAAGTAACAACATAAATTTAAATGTACGTTTTAAACAAAGTAGTAATTTGACAGTCATAATATATAGTAATTAGCATATTATTTTTAAATAGTTTTATAAACCATTAAAAATTGTACGTATATAAATATTCGAGATCCGTATATACTTCAAATTATATAATATTTTGAAGGAATACATAGTAAATTTAATGATAATTTACAGTGCACTAATTTTACTATATTTTGTAATGAAAGTAAATAGACCGCGTATTACTTTTAAAATTTAAATTTCATTAGTGTAATAAATTATTTTGTTACATTATATTATTTACATTTTATATTAATTATTGTAATAATTAAAGTACGAGATACACAAATAAATAAAATACAATATTTCCAAATTCTAAAATATTTTTTTATTCTATTTTACACGATTAATAAAATTGCTGAACTATTATTTTTAGTGTAAAATAAATAAAATTATAGTAATTAATATTAATATTTGATCCTTTTCACTATTTTCTCAGTATCGTGTGCTAACATTATTTTAACGATTCAACTAATCCAAAAAGCGATATTTCGTTTAATTAAATCAAACGCATAATCGCGTGTACATAAAACCTATGATAATCCTATTAAAAAAGGATTGCTAGCTTAGCAAATGAGTACGTTTAACCACTAGCTCTTACATCTCATCTTCCTTATAACTGTTTGAAAACTCTTTGACGCTCCCAACCAGCCGCAGGCGTAGTTAGCTCATCTCAACTCAGTTCAACTCAACTCAGCTCCACATTACATCATTTAGAGAATGTGTAGAGAGTGAGTCACTTGGAAAAGCCAGACAACTTATAATCTGTACTCTAACTAGATAGCGTCACGACGTCTCACATCTCTCCCCCCTCTCTATCTAATAGCTCGCGCTCACATTAGTTGGGTTTATTCATTCTTGCATCCGGCTCTCTCACTTCACAGTGAGCCTCTCTAGGCGCACCACGGATTACGCGTGCTCTCAGCGTAAAAGAGAGAGAGAGAACCCACGAGCAATCAGCTGATCTCCCGACGAAGTCGATGACGACGACGACGACGACGACGACGACCACGACGACGACAACGACGACGACGACGACGACGACGACGACGACGACGACGACGACGACGACGACGTTTGCGGCGGTAGACTGCACGTCGCCAAGTTCACCCTCCCTTCTCTCGTGCTTCTGTCCCACGCAGCCCCCGTTTACTTGGTCGCCACCTCTCCCACCCCGTTTCTCACTCTCTCTCGCTCTGTTTTCTTGAAACGCGCTTCCTCCTCCACCACCTCGTCCCGAGGACGATCAGCTGATTGTAGAACTGTCAGTCGTGTACTGCGTATCGTGGGTCCGTGAATATATACAAGCAAGCAAGCGCCCGCGCGAAAGAGAGAAAGAGAGAGAGCGAGGTCACGAAGTAGTGGGGCAGCAGAGCATCGACAACACCACACCAGAAACGCAAAGTCACATTGCGCTGCTTCCATACGCGCACCACGTGCGCGTCTTTTCTCGCACCGGCTCGCGTCTCGCAATCGTGTGCCATTTTGGCGGGATCCGATACCACGTGGATCAGATACCACGTGGATCAGATGAGTAAGAGTGGGAGGGTGGCTTCGCTCGTCGGCGCACTCATTCATTTGGTATCGAAACTCACGGATCGTTGCCGTCGTCCTCGTCACCGACGAGAGTGGTCCATGACCATTTTAGTTCGTCCTGAGATGCCAGTGCGAGTATGTCGGTTGATGACAGTCCGCGATGTTCACGCTTCTGCCGATACACAACATCTTGAGACCTCGAGATCGTCGCATTCCTTCGGAGAGGCTTGCAGAAATGAACAGAGTGTTTAGGCGTTATTATATATTTTAGATATTATTATTATTATCATTATTCGTACAAACAGAAAATCCTTATATATTAATCTCTTGAATATCAATTCTTTACGAGGACATTTCGTGCTTATTTTCACATTTTTCGGCAGTAAACTATTTTATTTTGTTTTTTTAAGTTGTTTTTCTTGCGTATCTCTTTATCGCGTAGAGGTTCACTTGACTATTATTGAATAATCAAAATTTTTGTGGATTAGGACACTGCATTTTCATTTGCAAATGTAAGTACATTATTATTAATCTGGTGTTCTGTATCTTTCATAAAATACGTTATCCGAATGCACTATCGCAATACCTGTCGACATTTCAGATATTCATCACTAGAGATTAAAACTGTAGCAAAAGTTTTTTTATATTAAAATACGTGTTAGCATTGAGTATGAAGATTACATTTATACAAAACAACGAATTAGCGATTTAATACTTTACTTGTTAATATACTAAAGAACTCAATTAAAATTAATAGTGTGAATTATATTCCATAATTTTTTATCTAACTTATTAAAATTTACAAATAAGTTGTGAACACTTACAAAAATTATTACAACCTAAATTAAAATAACTAATAATTAATATGTAAGTAGTAGTTCGAAAAAATTCAATTCATTTTTTATACTTATTTTTTTTTATCTATTTAGATATTTATAGCTATTTTGTTATTCAAGAATTAAAACTTTCTTATTTCATACGATTCCATTTATGTACTCAAGTTACTAAGGTTGTAGGAATAAATATTAGTAAAATAGGAAGTTTCTCAACAGATTTGATATATAAAGTCTTCAAGAGACAAATTATTTCGAGCTATCGATCAATAAGAATCAATCCGTGATTTATTATTGAATGAGAAGAAGAAACTTCTCCCCTCAGTATCAATTAAGATATTTCAATGTATCAGGATAATCGGTTATTGATGATGCGGCTTAGTTCATACAAAGAGTTTTAGTTATCAGGGGTGAAAGTTAGCAAGAGGATGACGAGGTGCATTACTTAGCGTTATTTTGTGGGATTGAAAAATTACGGCAAATCATTTTTCTTTCTTTTTTAATCTTTATTTGTAAACACCTGATACGCTCTGTTAATCAAAGTAAAATTTGTACTTGTCATTTCAGTTAAGAAATTTTGAAGACAATTTCAGAGATAGAGAAAACAAGAAGTTATAAATCTGAATATGAAAAGTTAGATTTTTTTTCAATGATATAATTTTTGTTCGAACTAAGAAAATATCCAAACTTCATAATTACCATAATATAGTGTTTATATATGTAAATTACATAGTATTCGAAAGATAATGAAATATTACAGCAGATTCTGTGTCAACATTCTTAGCTAAACATGAGCAATGCATAAATTATTCAAAGCCTTGTATATGATTGTTTATTTTAATATAAGTTTTTTCGAATTTACATTTAAGTAATTGGAAGTAGTGATAAGATTATTCATTGTTGGATCAATCGTTTAGGTATAGCGGTCGTCCCAGTATTTGTAAAAACAATATAGTACATGTTATTTTGTGTTTGTAAATATTATTGAACTCTCTTGAATGCAATTCCACGCAGTATAGAATGTCATTAGGTAATTTTAAAAATGTTCTTAAAAAATTTTAAACTAACTTTACCTATATCGTTATATTGTCTTATTATTTTATTATATATCTCAAGATTTGCAGAAATTTCAATACAAACTGTACAGTAGTACTTAGTCGAAAACAAATTAGTTTAATAATGTATAGTCAACATGAAATAAGCAAAAAGTTCATCAAACCTAGGTATAGTAATTATTTAAGTCATATTTTACAACATGTATTTGAAACAATTAAAATATTAAAGACAAGACCTTTATCGAGTTTAAAATTGTTTACTAATTTAAATAAATTGCTCTTTAAATATTCATCTTTTACGATTTAAAATGTCTTCAGGTTTAATTAAGAGTTCACACTGTTCTTTTTACGTTCCTAATTGTATTTTCGATTCGATTCGATTACACATACGTGAAACACGAGTCTACCATTTAATAGGTCTTCTTATTCACTCCTTAATTCACTTAAAGTTTAAGGACTTGAAATTATGATGAAGCAGATTATTTCCATTCAAATGCAAACCCTGATTCAGATCGACCGAACGAATCGGTTACGAATTCGAACGCTCGACATTTATCGAACTCGCACGTCGTATCGGTGGTTGAATGGCATTACAAGCGCCTGATGATACTCTAGCACGTCATTAGCGTTTGATCGGAGACAAGAAACTACATATGCACACTGTTATTACGACTACCGGTTTGCTTACGAGCACGTGGCTACCAGCGAGTAAATCTGACAATAGTGTCATAGCGCGCACGCGCCTTCACTCGTGTATGCATATTCGAAAATGCGCACATGCGTTAGTTGTGTTCTCTCTTATTCTTTCTCGCGCGCACACTTGCTCATACACCAATATACACACTGGCAGGCGGTACTGGCACAGTAAGCAGAGCGAGAAGCAGCAGACCACATCTACGTAAGCTCGATGAGCATAGTAAAAATGAAAGAGAGGGAGAAATAGTAGAAGAGTGAGAGAGTGTGTTGAACCTGACCATGTCCTACCCCAAGAGCTCGTAGCGCGAATGGACAGAGCACCACACACATAAACGCGCAAAAACAACGTAGAGTATTTGAGAGAGTGAGAGTCAGAACTCACCACGTGGTCGCTTACTAGTTTAGTAGTGTAGAAGCAGAGAGAGAGAGAGAGAGAGAGAGAGAGAGAGAGAGAGACATTGTATACTTTCATCATTTAGTCCATCCGAGTGCAGGTTCTCTTAGCGCTAACACGTGGGTCAACAGTAAATATTAGAGCGCATGCGCGCACGATACTTACGCTCGTCGCCTGCTCGGCTCTTAGCTCTCAAGGTCGTACAACGTCGCGTGACGCGCTCATATGAACGAGCGGGTCGGTCATTGCTGGTGAGGGGAGCCCCGGCGTCTGTGGCAACGACGGTAGATTTTCCGCCTACGAAAAGTCCCGTCGTCTGCTCTTTTGAAGAGCGGCCGCCTAGTGTCAAGCGTATCGCCGACACCGATGTTGCGTTCTCGTGGCTTTAACCAGACATCTCATCATCATCATCGTCCCCCCCCCGCGCTCTACTGTGTCCGTTGGTTTTGATGTAGTGCTGCGCCTCGACGAGCGTTGGGACGCCGATCACGATCGAACTTTTTTCTCCTTTTCATTTTTACAGCCGCCATTACGGCATTCTTATTCGTAGCGGTCCGAGGCTGACGTCGATGATGCGCTTGGTTCGTTGTGCCGAGTACACGATACTCGTCGTACTGCTACACGCGAGATCCTATTAGTGCTAAGAAGCCAAAAGTGTGTTGTAACCTTGCACATCAATTTAAAGTTTCATCAAGATCAAACGCTGACGTTTGAACGTTTATCGTTCATGATTTGTAAAATTGGTTTTTTTTCCTGTTTGTGCAACATTTCCAGTGTTTATTTTAAGACCTTGTTTGCAAGCAAACGCTATTATTATCATTAAAATGACTCTCTCTCAAGGATAAATGAATTCGTAAATTATTCCAATACTAAAAGAAGCATATTACATAAATTTGGACACTTTAAAAATTAACAGAACTTATTATTATTAAGAATTGTAATAGAATAAAAAGTGATTATTAATGATACAGCTGAAATAGGAATTGACACTAGTAAGGGCTTCTGTTACAAATACTACATATTACAAAATATATGATATGCATGTATATTTTTAGAAACATCAACTGATTTCCAACTTTTATACGTGCATTTACACGTAAATTTGTTGTACGAGTACATTGATTAAAGTTATATAATTAAATTAAGGCGATCAAAAATAAAGAACCATTTAAAAAAATTGTGTATTCTGCATATTCTACTTGAATTTAATAAATTTTGTACAAAATATTATTATTTTCCCAAAGCAAATTCTTGTGCACTATAATCATTTGTTTTATAATATAAATATTTCTCAAAATTAATCATCTATCCCGAAAAGTCTAATAAAACTTGTTTAATATGTGTTTAAATTAAATATTTATATTTCTAAAACGACTTAAATAATGTTTGATACAATAATAGAATGATTAATGATTCTAAATAATATTAAAAGTTTTAACATTGTACTCGTAAACTAATTGCTTAATAAAAAATTTTAAGTTACAGTTTTTCCTAATAATGACATTATGTGATTACAAATATTTGTTTAATGAATAAGATTTTACTTTTATTTTATTTTTTATTGTTTATATTTTACACTTAAAGTTTCTTTATAAATTAATTTTTATAGTTATTTCATTTTGAAGTTCATTCTAAATATTTCACACTTTTGTATAGAATATTGCATTAACCTTGTTAAAAATATTTCACGATTTTTAGAAAATAACAAAATTTTCAAATACGTATCAGAAAAGTTATTAAGAAGTTATGTAGCAAACGTTGTTTTTACGAGATATTCTGCATCAACGAAGCTTTGTTTGCATATTAACAATACCCCCTGCTTTTTATACATTTTTAATACTACCGATCCATACATTTAATTCAAATATACAGATATATCCGCTAAGAAATTTATAAAACCCCGTATCAATGGTAAAACATCAGTTTTCACGGAAATTTCATTTAATATACATATATATATATATATATATATATCATTGTCACCGCTAGCTTTAGTATGACATAAGCCAAAGATAACCAAGTCGAAAATTGCTTTATTGATTCAACTTGTTTCCGAATAAATTTCAATAAAACCCTCGAAATATAGTTTATTTAGAAAAATAACATTCGCACACGTTCATTTCGTAATTCAGTAGTGAAACTTCAGATTTACAGACCCTTTGAAAATCTTCCAGTTACTGTCAGAAAGCAATTATATTTTATATTCGATATTTTAAATTTATTGTGGTTCGTGTTATTAAAAAATTACTTAGATTTCAAAATTAACTTGAAACTTACACATATTTTATTTTAAAATAACAAATTCATTTCTTATTAATCAACCATGATATTAATATGAAATTTGCTCTTGTACGTTATGAAGTATCTGCGTTTCCTTATTTTTCACGCGTTAAAAAAGTACATAATTTAAAATTGATTTATAATTAAATTAAATTTTCCAGCAATTTTATCTTCTTTAATCGCCTTACCTAATGAGATGTTAAAAAATATTATAAACCTTGTTACTATTTTCTACCAATTTGAAATGATAAGAATGTTAAAAAATTGATATATTTCATGAATTTTGAAGGAAAAATAATTAATGATTGTATTCGACAACAGTAAGGATATGCTGTGTCGACTGATAATTGAAAGAGACAGCTATACAAGCAGTTAAAAATGTTGCCTATGTTAGTGAAATCGTTCTTATTAATTACAAAAATTAAATTATATTTAAAGTTCTCTTGTTTTTTTACATTAGATTCCTTATAAATTACGGGGCAGTTAATAACATTTTCTCTATAAATTAAAAAAAATGGTAAGATATTTTCTGTACATATAATGATTAATCAAATAAGCTATCGACAAGTTCAAGTATCTATGCAAAGCTACACGTTGCTCTTTGTCGTAACTGAAATAAAATTCGGTCGTCAAAGTCCATTTTTGTATGTGTATGTGTGTTCTCTCTCTCTCTCTCTCTCTCTCTCTCTCTCTCTCTCTCTCTTGCTCACTTTCCATTTCGTTCGTTTAATGTGTCTCGCGATGGCGCGTGGCGTCGATGAGAATATTCTCTGCCCGCGAGAAAAGACGCGAACGCACGCGCAACTTTCGTCCAGAGATCACTGACCCACTATCCCCGTCTGATTCGTTTATATTTAGGCCCTTTTCGACATTTTCTCATAAGTCGCATGGTCGCTTTATAGTGCGAGTTTCGCAAAGTTTCTGCGCATGCGCGACACATTACACTTACGCTTTACACTTTACGTGGCTGGAAGGTTGGTTACACTTGACTCTCGGACGCATTTTATGCTTCATTCCGAGCAATTTGAGCATCTTTAAACTTCTATTATATAACTTGATAGTAATAAATCTTACGGATTGCAATTATAAAAGAAAATGCGAGAAGTTTTAATATCGAAAAGGACTTAATTGACTTTTGCAATAACTATTTTAAAGATGAAGTTTTGCAAAGACTGTTTGGAAATACTTTGCAATTTAGCAATAATGTTTACACGCGCGCGCATGTATTCAATGCATTCAAATTACTTTATTGTGATTAAATTCTAGAATAAAAGAACTGAAATTTAAAGTATATTTTTACGTACATCAATTACTCAAGTACATTTTATCGCAATGTACAGTACTTAAAATAACAACACTTGTTATATACAATCCACTAGATTAAATGTATTTTGATAAGCTGTTGATATCGTGCAGCTCAAATCAATTTTCTTCATAATCAAAGGTGTGTAATTTTTTCTTCGTCAACATTCGACTTTCGATTTCCTTTTCAAAACCATTACTGTACAAATTTGCACGCTATTGACCCAATTAAGATATTTTTTCGAATGTTCCCTTTCAATAATTACAAAACATTTGATGTAATCGTATCTCTGAATCAATTGTAAAAGAATTGCACTTATAACCAGAATGATTAAGAACAACATAATGAATAATTATTTTACAATATAAACTGCAAATACCTATTATTAATTTGCAGTACTAAAAAAACTATTGAAGTACATTGCATACAAGAAACAACTTATTTAGTTATACCACTTCGGCACTTTAGCTGTTGATTGGCTCAAAAATTGTCACAAACGAAGCTTTCCGAAACGAAATATAAAATGGAATTCTCTCGCGTAATTCGAAATTTTGTTTCTCGTGCCGGACGTAGCCTTTGGGATGAGAAACGTCAACTTTGGCATTACATATATGTCTATACATAGGTATAACGAAGTGGATAAAAGGCAAAATGAATATACGGGGTCGTACCGTAAAATCTCTGAGCTTGGAAATAACTTCATCGTTACCGTCGGTGCCGCTCGTACGCATGCACACGTGTACTGTTACAGTTTTAGCGCTTTTTCTCCCTTCCCTCCACCGGCTCTGTAGACTTTATTTCTCTACCGCTGTAAAAATTTTATCTCGTTAGGGGAGTGATATATCTATCTGTATTCTAGATATGTATGAATTTTTCATCTGGATTTTATAATGGATTTTCAGTGTGTGTGTGTGTGTGTGTGTGTGTGATATGTTATATATATATATATGATACGTTGGTTTCTTTCAAACTATATTTCGAGAAATTGAGGCTTCCGCGTAACTTTCTGAAATTTATTCAGAAACAAGTTGAATCAATAAAGCGATTTTCGACTTGGTTATCTTTGGCTTATGTCATACCAAAGCTAGCGGTGACAATGATATATATATATATATATGTATATTAAATGAAATTTCCGTGAAAACTGATGTTTTACCATTGATACGGGGTTTTATAAATTTCTTAGCGGATATATCTGTATATTTGAATTAAATGTATGGATCGGTAGTATTAAAAATGTATAAAAAGCAGGGGGTATTGTTAATATGCAAACAAAGCTTCGTTGATGCAGAATATTCCGTAAAAACGTTTGCTAGATAACTTCTTAAAAAATGTATTTGACAATATGATTTACAAATGTCAGTATAATGTAATATTATTAATTATAGGCGTTTATTTGTTCGTGAATCATTATAATAGCCGATGCATATAATGATAATAGCAGTAATAACAACAGTTAATTTTTGTCCCCGAAGCATTTGAAAATTATTAGTCTCGCAATATTACATAAAATACGAATTATCTTCATTTGAACGTAAAAGACGTTGATCTTTTAAGAACGAAAGCAAGTCTTCCTTAAAAACCAGGCAAGCGGCGTCTTTTATAGTATTCACCGCAAACGCATTAATATAATCGATGACATATTACTTTAAATATAATAAACTGTAAATATCGTTTCAAATAGCGAGCGATTCTTTTCAGTGCACAAGATAACACGTAAATGAGAAAATAAAAAAGGTATTTAGATTTCGTTAGCTCTAATTTATATAAGAACATCCAACGATTTTCAATTTCGTCCCCGCAAAAGAATATAGAAGGTATTTTAATTCGACTATCACATACCGCGATGTTATTTAAAAATAACACAAAGCCCTCCTTTGACACGTATTCTATCGTTTGAAAAGCACTACACTTCACTCACAGTCGACGGCGGTGACCACGAGCCCACGAGCGCTGCTCCATTCCACGAAATATTTCACAGCTTCGTCTGCGCGCGCGCGCCCACAACCTTTGCTGGCATTTTGCTTCTTTTTCTCTTGGCATTTTTACCCTTGGATTCCACCCCCCGACTGCTGCCTCTCGTAGTCGTTATCGAAAGCGACCCCCCCCCAGGGACGCTTCTTCGTTCGACGTAGAAGAGAAAAAAGCGGAGTCGTAAAATTTGCGCGGCGAACGATCCGCCGCCGGTGGACTTGGATTCGTAGAAAAATTCGCGCGATAACCGTTCACGGACGTAGGCTTTGACAATCATTGAACGTATTCAATTTCACCGGCGCAAGCCTCTTCCTGTACCCGGAATCTAAGGAGCTAAGGCCGCAAATACAGTGGGCACTCTTAAGAAAATATCAACAAGGCGCATTATTTAAAACGAATTTAAGTCGATATAACAATGTGGGGAATGTCTAAGTGACGATTCGTCAATGGTAAAAGTTTTTTTAATCTTTGAGATAGGCGCGATTATGTATTATGGAAGTGATAGGATTCTGGAAAGGCCTCGTGTGCTACTTTAATCAATATTAATAATCCAACAGTAGATTATTGTATATATACATCTGGGCTTATCTATTAGGAATATAATTTTATAACTGTGCCTCATAAAATTTCGTGTGTGTGTTTGTAAGGAAAGCTTGATATGTAAATGGAGGCTTTTTCAAACATGTTGCGCAACACAAATGCTTGTGATTTATAAATTTATGGCAAGAAATTTAACGAAAAAGTTATCCTAACGCCGAATAAAATGATAATTTATTACCTTATTAATAAGTTAAATATAATGACTTTTTATAGTATAATTTTATTATAATACAGAGTGTTTGCGAAAAAATCACTAAAATATATTAATTTTTTTTACATTCGTACAATCTATGATATTATCCCGTAAAGTGCTTATGTTAGCAGCATTATACGCATTCATCAAAACAAATTTAAAGTTGTACTAATATTTTAAGAATAAAATTCGTCAAGCTGCTTTTTTGTATAAAAATGTCATTATTTATCGTCGACTTTATGAAGACAACACAGTCGAATGCTTTTAAAATTTAATACTTGACCCGAATTCGCGAAATGCAAAAGTTTAAGTGGTGTAGACTGTTTATTTTGCTATCTATATTATATAAATTATTTTAAAGCAAAACCTTTTTTTATGTAGAATGATTTACTGTATTTTAAAATGAATATTGCGTCTTGGAAATTACAAAATATGTGGGAAACGTGTGTTTCTTTCGATAAAATAAGTTTTTTAAATAAATTAGAGTTAAAAGGCATTTAAAGTTATTCTTTGTAACTTTGCATTATTGTAAATGAATATTACGCGTATGATGTATTCCCGAAAAAGCATAATTTTGAAATTAAATTCGTTTGATAACGAAAATATCTGAAATTGTTATTCTGTGATATAAATATTTCGGCTTAGTAGGTTGAATAAAAAATTGATATATATATATATTGTTATTGTCATTTAATGCGACTTTCAACTTGGATGAATAATAACCATCTCGCAAAAAGTGTACACTTAAAGAAATCATGAAGCACTTAAAAATGAAATATAAATGGTTTCTTCGGATTTTTCACTGAGTGATAATGTTTTTTTCATATTCCATTAAAATTGTCATACCTGATCTCCCATCCCCTCCCTATTCTACGTTAAATATGAAACAAAAACGCTGCTCTATGTGCACTGCAGACATAATTTATTAATAGCGATATTTAATTCTCTTATTGGTATATTTCTTTTTACTAATGCGCTCCTTATTTTTTTTCGTGTTGCAGGTGAACTCAAAGAATGAGTGGGCGTGGCTCTGCGAGGAGTTCCATCTGCCCAGCGGCTGCGTCAATAGCGGCGTCGGTCTCAAACAAATTTATCTTCGGTGAGTAGTAGATTATAACGGCGATGTGTTTTACATGCAGAGCGTGTACACTTACGCCGGTCAGAAAATTACTACAATAACTATAGGGACTTTTGTAATAAATGCAATACAGTCAGATATAATTTTTGATAATCAGCAGGGCTGAGGAAACAAATATTTATCAATTGCAACAATATTACATTTTTCGTTTTTTCTTTTTTTCTTTTTTAATTAAATAATGCTAAAAAATTGTATACATTCCTATAAAAAATTGTCAAAACCTTTATATAAAAAATTTAAAGTTATTTCCTTAATCAATTGTGTTTATTTAATTTCATTTAATAGCTTTTCATTTTAAATATTCTTTTAAAATAAATTATTATTATGATATGGACAAGAAAAATTTGTATAATATTCATAAAATATGATGATCGTGAGTAACTAGTAGTTCAAATCTAGTGCAAGTTTTAGCATAGGGATCGAAAGATGAAATTAATCGTGCAACCTAATGAAAAGATTAAAATTTCACTTTACATTCAAAAGGGTGTGGTTGTTGTTTTAGCGAGCAATTTTGGTAAACATTAGTAGTAGTTCATTTGTAAGTTCTCCTGTCTACATTGTACTATTATTTGTTAGATAACAAATAGTGTTTGCTATCATTCATTAATTCAACCAGATAAAAAACTAGAAAAAAATGTCATGTTAATTTAATAACAAAATAGGATAATTTCAACACATCAGCGTTGGAAAATGATCCTTTAGCAAAAAATTTTCCAAAAGCAAAAAATCATAGGATAATTACTTGTCTGCGTTCGCATTTTTATCGTTCTTTAATAAATTAAATAAAAGTCAAATTGTCTCGATTTGTTTGAAATTCCTATGCAGTTGAAACTCTGATATACTAATATATATAAAAAAATATTTATAACATCTCGTCCTTAAAAATTTTTTATTAACTTAAAAATGTGAAATATTAAAAAGTAGTTTTGTGACAATCTAACTTAAAATATATTTTACCACATTGTATTTTTTTACTTGTAAAATACGGCTTAATGGAATTATAAAAAATAGGATTACATTCCGCAAATTTTGTTGTTTTATTTATGTAACTTCCTTGTGCTGACTAATTAATGCTTGTAGAAGGTTAAGTTTGGAGAATTTACTCAAAAATATTTTCATTTATTATTGAAAATACTGGAATAGAAAACGATATTATTTTGTATGTTTGCAAATTGTAAATACCTGTAATTAGATGAAGTAAAGTGTGAACAGCTCATCAATGATTTATAGAACAAATATCAGGGTCTTATCGTAAATAATTGTGATGTTTATAGCAATTGTACTTTGTTAACATTGATTTCAACGTAAGCTATAGATTACAGGAAGGCTTTTATTCACAATTATTATAAATTCATCTTAAATAAGTGTATTAATTATTCTAATGGTTGAATTATAATCAGGTTTTAATCAGTACAATTATAATATTATAATTATAATATTGTTGACAATAAAAGACCGTGTCTGACATATTTCGGGTAAGAAAATTTGCTCCCGGTCGCTAGATGGGATTCCCGCGGTTCAATCACCGACGCACTTTCTCCCATTCGCTCTCGCTCCCTCTAATTTCTGATGCCCTTGATATTCTTTTGCTTCCTCTCTCCGTATATTCCGCCGCCTCCTCGGTCGACTTCTTGCGCGTCGTCTGCTGCCCTTGATCCTGGGGGCCACTTCTCCCACTACACTCTCCCAGCTGCGGTGACTCTTCTCTTGTGCACAAGCATCGCGGCGGTCAACGACGTTGCCACGTGGAACAGGACTAGTTGTCACCGACTCGAGATCGGCCTCGTACCCCTTGGACCACTTTCACTCAAGCATGCATTAAGAATTCGTGGCGCTAGGCTTACTTACCCATCTATACGCAGTTGTCGCAGTGACAACTCTATATCATTCCTTTGTACGAGTCGAGGTTTATGTGGTGGAGACGTTTAGATGTAGAAAGCGCTTCTTACTACTTACTACTTACCCACTTACTACTAACCGTGGGTAACTAAAATACAGAAATCTAGAATAGATATTTAGTTTGAGACATATCGATTTATTTCTTCCTAATATATTTATTATTTAAGGGCAAAATATTTTTTACAATGTTATTTATATGTAGCAGAAAAATGTTTTTTTTTAATCACAGTTATTAATGAACGTACAGCTCCGAGAAATAACTTAAAATTGAAATACAATTTATTGCAAATGCGTCAATAGTTTCTTTTGGTTATCAAAAGCAAAATTTGTAGATTAGGTTTACGTTGTATTTATAATTGCAAAAATGGTTCTCTTAATTTACCATAAGTGGTCATTCTGATATTGATAGATATGTTGAATCATCGGTTGAAATGCTTATATGTCACAGAAATTAATAATCAGGTCACTGATTATTTCACCACTATTTAAACTATAATTTTTTTTACTTGTAATAATTAAATTTATTAATTATTTATTCATTAACAAGCTAAGTAATAAATTGAATGATAAATGTGTTTTAAGTCGTTGAACAGTTGAATTAAAGTAAACGGTTGTTCCGACTTTAAGAGATGGAGTATTTAAACTTACAGTACGCAATTATTTTAATGAACGGTTAACGAGTTAATAATTAATCAAACGACAAATTACCATTTGAACTAGCTAATATTTGCAGTTCATTAGTAAACTGATAATTAGCGATATGTTTCTTCATCTTTTATTGTTCTCGTTTATCAACGATTCTTAATCAAGTACAAGTTCTGGTCAACTTAATTCGCTAAGTAGTCGAAGGCACTACTTTAATAGATTTAACTTCACACATACAAAAATAATGATTATTTAACGATCGAAAATAAGAATACAGACTTAACATTTCGATATTTTCTCTCTCTGATGTAATAAATCTGTCACTAGATTAAAATACAAGACCGACTGTAATTGAAATTATGGTATACTTTCTGACCCGACATAACGTATTTCACTTATTAAATATCACTTATTATAATGCTCTATATAATATTTAATAAAATATAGCTTGACATTTCCACCTCACGGATGCATCAAGAATATAAAAGCGTAAAATTTTCCTTTTGCAATTCATAAATCCTTGGTCAATTAAAGTTTTTATGAGTTTTTGTGTAGGTATGTGCTTCTAATGTGTAATTGCATACTAAAACACGGATTTCGTTGGATTTTTTTGAAGGTGTGCACCTGGAAGGGAGTCGTGAAGGTTTAATCGACATAATAGCGCATTAGTCGCGTGCTGTCAAGAGCTTTGGGGTAACAGCCGTAACAATTACAAACGCAAAGTCGAATAAAAAAGAATCGCGTGAAAACTACTAATAAAAAAAATTACTTGAAACCTGAATATTAAGGAAATTTTAAAATGCTTCAAGAATGTCAAAATACATTAATTAATTTTATGATAAGTTATGTTAAGTTTTTTTTATAAAATACTAGTTATGAACTAAATGAATTTAGAATACACATTTAAAAATAGATAATAACGTAAAAAGTAAAAATAAAACTTTATTTTTACATTGTTACGACGTTCAATGATTTATTTAACGTATCCTATTATATTTTAATAACACCAGAAAAAGATTTTTGAAGTTTAAACAAAAGAAGCTTAGTATCATATCATTCAAGTATTTGTATTCTTTATTCTTGTAATATAAATCAGATTTTTAAAGGTCTAAAATAAATTTCTCTACATTTTTAATCAAAAATTAAATTTACCAAAATGTATTAGCAAGATACTGGTTGTTTGTAAAAATCCCAGTTTACTTACTCAAAATAATCTCTTTAGATATATTAAAGAATATTTTCATTTTTATTTTTAATGCTATGAAGTAAAAACAAATTTTTTTCATTGCAGGTACCTAGATAGATATGAAAAGGTACACTTTCTGGGTGAGGATGGTCACCAAGGGGACGATGATGATGAAGACTCGAGGCATCGAAAATGGAACGCCAGGTCTCTTCATTCCGTACCATTGACCTATAATCATCATCAGCACAATATTGCTGGTTAGTTTCAAATTATATATACAGTGAATCTACGGCTTCGATCAAATTCATACGTAAAATGAAGATGAACAATTTAAAAAAAATTAAAAATTAGCTGTAATATCTAAATTTCATGAAACTAAAATCATTCTAATTAATTTGCAATAGCTGGAGTTTTTATCACATTTGAATTATTTCTCACCTGACGAAGACGTGAAGTTTTAATTAAGATGTAAGATAAATACACTTTATGAGGGGTATTAATTTCAACATGTTGCACTGATAATTATATAAATAAGTAATTGAGAGTTAATATCTGCAGTATTATTTACTTCAACAAATATCAATGTTTTAATCGCTATAAAAAGAAATGAAAAATTTTTTCATTTTACTTCGAGGATTAAAATATAAAATGTCTTGCAATAATTTCAAGGTTACGTATAATACGGATTATTAAATTTCTAAAGTTAAATTGTATACGAACAAAATTGAGTAAAAAATTGTAGAATTAAAAAATTCAGCTAAAGTCCTCAGAATCAACTTAAAAAGAAAATTAAATTTTACTACTTGCATCTACATCTGGAACTGATAAACAGGAATCGAATGAGTTATAAAAAGTCGGCAAAGCATAAGACCACAGAATACCGTAGGTGATAAAATGTCATTGCCTTTGCAGTGAAAGAGTATTTAAAAAAACAAAAGAAAATTATAATTTTTTTTTTAAATAAAAGTTTGATTAAAAAATTCTACTACTTACTATAGTTTTTTTTTTTTTTTTTTTTTTTTTTTTTTTTTTTTTTTTTTTTTTTTTAAGAATTCAGAGTTAGTAGTATTTATTATCTGGAAATAAGTAATGTTGATTAAAGAAGTAAGTGATCGAACAAATATAATAAAGTCTTCATTATTAACGTAAATTAACGTTATCCGTAAAATTTTATACGTTTATATTTTTAATCTTTCGTGTACATTAACAAAGAGATAAACCTTTAAAATAATGCTGAAGAGATATTTAGAACTTATAAAAATTTAGATTCAACAGTTATTGAAGTTTCACAATGCAATTTAAACATTTATATTAATATATTTTTAAATATATTCTAGTTAAATAAGATATTAAATAATTTGTCTTCGAATTTTTAATGTCATTATTTTCTAGTACAAATGCAATGAAGCTTCTTGTTCTCACAAATGTAATGAAGTCCTTATAATAACAATAATTAACAATTGCCGATGTATTATAGTAAGGAAATTTGTGAATTTCAAATGTATATCATCGTACAGTTATTCAAATGCAATATTTTAACAAGTTTAATATGTGTATTACACGTAATGGTAAGTGGTTACTAAAGGTCTTCGTCATTTCGGAAACGTAATCTACAAAATGAATCTGGACTCGCGATGGAAGCTCGTAGGGATTTTAAAAATGTCACATTCGGCGATACATCAGCCGTCGCGGATAGCTGTACACGATCAATACAACTTTTCCTCCTCGCATAATCTAATAGTTACAAAAATGAGCAGGAAATGTAGTATCGTAAACTCAAATTACATACATTATCCACGGCGCCTGCAACGTTTAAAAATGTTATACCATTGCTAGCGGATAAACGGACGCGAGTCTGCTCATAGGGATTCATCGGCGAAGGAAGACGGAGAGAGAGAAAGAGAGAGAGCAAATGCATAATGTAGGAGATAACGCGATGGTATATACACTGGAGCAGCCGCGTGGAGACAGAAGTCGGTGCTCACTGGGTACGCAGATATATATTGATATACCGATACATATGTATATCACACGGCTGCGACGTACGCATCTATACGTACTTGAATATGGGCGATTCCAAGTTATCTGATCGGGTCATGCGTTTACGACGACCGTTATAGCTTTACTTCTGTTACTGTAAGAGTGCTGCACTAGTCTTAATAATGTTGTTCGCTTATTTATTTTGTTGTCATTTTGTTTCTTAACATTCATCAGATTTTATCTAAGAAGTCGAGAATGTAAAAGAGAAGAAAATAATCACGATTTCGCGCAGCATTTGTTATTATTTTGATTAAATTACATGCTTTATTTCCCAATAAGTACCCATTTCCACGCTACACACTATTAAAATAGATTTGCTTATTTGTTCAGGTACCCCTTGAATTAAACATTCCAATATAAATTTAGAGTAGTTCATTTACTTAATTTTATTCGACGTCAAGAGACTACTTTTCCATTTGAAATCTCATTTTTCTCATTTAAAGCACAGTGAACAAATCATTTGAAAAAAAAGAAAAATTTAACAATAGAGGTTCGTTGATTCTGAAGTAAAAAGGGATAAATCCTTGTGAATTTTCAGCGATTTCAATTTTTCTGTACAGTTCACTTGACCTGGAATCATCCGCATACGTAGGCCACGCACGCATATATACAGTTGCGAAAGCACGGGTCTATATTTGCGGCGCATGCGTCTAACGGATCAATCCTTGACGTTGCTCTCTGCCGCTATCTCCTTCTCTTTCTTTGCGTTGTCCGGGAGGATTCGGCGTCGCATAGCCCATCCATACAGATGCAGCGTGTGCGTGCGTACATACGTATAGCATGTGTGACGGTGTTAAACGCAGGCGTCAAGTTTGATCCCTTCCAACCATTAAAATACGAGCGAAAAAGAAAGAATAAGAGCGAAAGATAGATAGATAGATAGAGAGAGAGAGAGAGAAAGAGAGAGAGAGAGAGAGAGAGAGAGAGAGAACAGCGCTGAACTCGCGAAAGACTAAAGTTTTGTAACTCGGTTTTCCCGGGATTCTCGACACGGTTTTCGGATACGTCGTTTGCTCATCTCACTTGATTCTATCTGTCGATCGGATGAACGATTGCTCTGTCTTGCTCTTCCCCCCTTTTTTATTTTCTATTATTCCCACTCACCCTTGCTACGTCTTGCTTTCAATTTTTCATTTTCTTGTAAGAAAAATGTGCCGACATTTTAAACTACTTCATCTTAGGCTGACATAATCATTATATTTAATAAAATACATTTACTCTTGTTAAATGAGTCTTTAAGACACAAAAATAATCATTTTATTGTAACTAATGAACCGTGTACTTTTACATTTATTAGATATAGATATTATACATTTATTGGTACACAAATTTATTAATAACAAACGAATCGTTCAGTTGTATTCCTTTTTTCTGTAATAAAATCAAAGTAATCTGTTAAACCCAGTATCGAACCAACTTGCATAAATGCTTGTTTAACAATTCATAAAGATTTTATTTATTATAAATAATATTTCTTATCGCGTCCTAAAAATGAAATTAATAGAAACTACGTACACAAAATAATTCTTAATACCATACTAATAATGTTAAATTATTCACGAATATATATTATACTAAATATTATAGTAGAAAAGTTATTTTTATTGTAGTAGAAATAATGTACAATAAAGAAAATTTCATTTTCGAAAGAATAAGTTAAATTTATATATTTTAAGAATTAATTTTTTTTTATATCAATATACAATAAAGCTTACATTATTAAAATATGCTACTTTTAATTATAAAACTTCACAGATATGTGTTTTTAAGAATACTTTGCAACGTCTTATAATATTTGTTTAAATCTTTGTATTATTATTATTGTATTATTATACTAATAATGTATTATTAGTATAATATTTAGTCACGTATAGTGTATCTCGATATAGTATAGTCCTTAAAGTATCCAATCGACTATATCTGACTTATCATTTATGCCAAAGCTGCACGTTATATTTATTATTGACATAAGAGGAGTGTAGATTTGTTCCACTCCGATTCATTAATAAATTGGGTTGCATTAAATATAGATGAAAGAATGTACGAAAATAAAAAGAAATTGTATATAAAAGTAAATAGTAATATTAAACCTGTGTTACGTACCCATTTTTATTTTATCTTTTCTTTTTTTCTTTACATTCTTAGAAACTATTATTTAAAACGATTAATTTCTTGAGTTAAATATGTTTGTATAGACGTCGAGTCTTATGAAAATATCTTTCAAACTGTTGACGAAATTGTTAAGTCAATCATACAGAAAATACAGTCATCTGTAAAAAGGTAAATAATAAATGCAAATTTCAAGATCAAATTAATGTATCTTTCAAAACAATTTCATCTAATGGAAAAAAATAATATCTTGACCTATTAAATTCTCTCCCTTTCACACGCACGCACACACTTTTATATATATTTTCAAGTTCTTTTTCGAATCTCTCGTATTATTAGCACTAGATTTAAACAAAATGGGTAATTTACGAACTCAGTTGTATGTCACGGTAACGCATCGTGCGTACACGCAAAATATATCAAAGATGAAGAAAGCAAGGTTCAACGCTCAAATACCATCTTTACACTGATGGGAGATAGAATAAGAGTTAGAGGGCGAGGGAGAGGGAAAAAGAAAGGCAACTTCGAGATTGGAGAGATCGATGTAGCGAAAGAGGAAGTCGCGGGTTGAAGAAAGACCGCGAGCCGTCGCAGGAGAGCAGAACGTCAACAAGTGCGAAAAGAGTTGGACGAGAAACAGAGACGGGACTATGTCGAGAAAGCCGCAATCAATAAGCGTTAGCGAAGAATCGCTGTTGCTTAATTTTCAGTTGTTCCTTTCTCTCTCTCTCTCTCTCTCTCTCTCACTCTTCAACTATCTGTCTCTTTCTCTAACTGAACACGTTTACTTACATGCGCTTAACACTTTTATCTGTTTCCTTTTTATTTCATTTTGTTTATTGTCATTTCATTTTTTCATTCTTTTTCTAGATAGATATCCATTCTTGTATGCTCGACGTTTACTGTCTCTTTTACATTTACATTCTTTTTCTTTGTTCTACAAGTTTTTTCAGGGTTTTATTCTCTCCTCTCTTCTTTCTTTCTCTTTCTTCCACAGCTCATTCTTTCTTTTTCCTTTTTTCTTTTCTACATTTTCATTTTACTGCGCCAAAAGTCTTTGCCTTGTTTTCATTTCCATTTTTATTTCTTTTTGATGATCTTTCTCATTCTTTTACTATTTCATATCTCTTTCTATTTTTTGGCAGCTCTTTTCGTATTCTATGTTGTTTCGCAACATCACTTTATCCATCTTTTTTGATGAAATTTTTAATGCATTAATAAATAATTTCATAATTTTACACTTTTACACGGTGATTTAATATTAACTTTTTCCTCAAATTTTAGGATAAAATTACGTATACTCATTTTGTAATAAATGTCGACATTTTTTATTACACCGTTTTAACTATTACACTTTCTTGAGTAGATTTGGTATACCGAAGGTTCCTGAATGTTAATAGTTGCTATCGTCTTTTAAAATAAATGACGTGCGTCAACTTTGAATTAGTTATTTTTAACATAACTCCCTGATAAGACTTGTTGTTGATGTTCCTAAAATAAGAATAAGTACTTCTAGTAGTTCAGTTTCTATTTAAGCTCTCTAAATTTAAGAATAAAGAGGAAATATTATATTTGCCTTAAAATGTACTTGTTATGATAGCTGATGAAAACAGTATTTCTTTCTTTTTTGGTCACAGACTAGATTTGGCCAAATGTATTTGTACAACAACAGGACTTGTTGCATCTGCTGAAATTTGAGTTCGGAATCACGACGGTAAAATTAGCTCCCTGCTTTCCTCTGTTTAAAGCAGAGGGCTAGACTAAATTTTGGTTGTGATTGCTTTTGTAATTAGAGCATTCTCGCGATGGAAGTCCGTCTCGTAATCAGCCTCTAAGAAATCTTGCTCACGAGAGAATGACATCCTGTCAGTGGTACAGTGTCCATACTTACTCTCTCCAGAAAAGAGGAATTCTCGTCGCTACTAGGGAATTTCTATTTCTCTTTCTCTCTTTCCGTAAGCGTATAATTGTCCGTTGATCAATCGGATTCGGCTACTCTTTTGGCTGCGGACCCGCCGAGGCAACCCAGTTTCAAATAACCGGGATGAGATTGCTATTTATCCACATTTGAGACTCGCGCACCGATTGCAGGCCCTCGTGCCTCCACCCAGTTTCGGTTCATTTGGTCCCTGCATATTCATAACATCTCGTAAATCGGAGAGTTGATTTTTTGTTGGTCTTCTTGCCACCGTCACGCACCGATGCCGCGCACTACGCATACGATGTCCGTATGTCAGCTCATTGCCCGCTGCGCTTGCGCGTATTTGTCTCCCGAGTACTTCCGCTACTCTCTCTCTTTCTGTATTCGTTGCACTCGCCCATTGACTCCTACCGGTCTTAAACGCACTTTGGTTTTTTTCTTTAATCCCTCGTGGCTGTGCTCTTCGTGATTCTGCCCACCCCGTACACCTTTTTTCTCTTCCGTCCCTGACTTTTAATTTCCTTTAAATGGTTTATGGTCATTTTGTTCGGTATATCCGTTTAAAAATTGTATTCTCACTTTTGGACGCTCTTGCATGCGCTTCAATATCATGAAATAATAATTATATTTTATTCATATGAAATAGTATTCAAATTAAACTTCGTTTAGATTATGTTCAATTTCTTTTTAGAAAATGAAACGATTAAATCCTCCAGACAGTTAAGATATTTACCTTTTTCCATTTATTACGTTGCAAATTAAATCAACCATTTTAAACTTAGAAATGCTTTGTTCATAATCATTAGATTGGCTGTTTTCAAATTAATGCAACAAAAATATTACTTTGCAAATGATCGTTTAAAAAAATTAATGTACTTTTTTAATTATACATTTATCGTGATTATACTTTAATTAAATATAGCGATTACTTAATTTTACATACATAAATTTATGTATTTTTAAAAGTCATGTTTCATCGATACTGTAATGAAATTTTTGCAAAATTTTGATATGTACGTAATTTGTTTTACTTTTTGATATAATGTTCATTGTGTTCAATCTGCCAAAAATTGTTTTCTATTAGTGCTTATCTACATTCCTACTTTTAAAACAGTCTTTATTGTTCGTTTACAAGTATATCAGTTAAAAATGAATATCTACCTATTGAACTTTAAGTATTATATTAAAAAAAGTAATAAGTAATGTAAAGATTTTTTATTGTACACTATATTTAAAAAGAAACTTCACATTTTTCTTCATATTTATTAGTAGTATTTATATATAAATCTATAGTTATATATAAATTAGTATTTATAAATAATCATCTAAAGTCAGTTCCATAATAATATTTTTAACTTATAATTTCTTTTTCTTCTTTGTACTTTCACATTTTATTTGTTTGAATTCGATTTTAAGAGTAATTGTTTATTTGAATGGCTTATCATTTTAAAAGAGGTTGAGTTGATCCACGAACAAAATGTATTACCCACGCTCGATTTGTAATAGTTGATATCAATTCTTGAGAAAAAAATGAGACTTTCAATTAAAGTGTATGTAGGATATGGGAATAAAATTATTCGAATTTTCCATTTATGTTTTCTCTCTGATCATCACTATCTCTTTCTCTTATATTAGTCTCCAATAAGTTCACGCAAAAAATCCACTCGGCTATTCTTCTCATGAAAATCAATCTACTCGGTCAATAGAGTGAAAATTTCATTTGGAGGATATTGATTGCGCTTTTTTCGCGCAAACGATCGCAAGCAACTCCGCAAATGTCAAAGAAGTTTGTACAAGAGAGCATAACTTGTTTTTATAAATTTGCTGTCAGAATCCCTTAACGTGAGAGCAGAGTGCAATCATAGAAACAGAAAAATGCACATTTCTTTAAGAGCTCATACAAGGACATAGGCATTTCGATATTATTCTGGAATAAAAAGAAAGACGGGATACGTAGTGCACGGGTTCGTCGCATTGTTGCATTACATAATCGATATAGCTGAGAGGGCACTGTTTTGTAGTATTGAGAAGAGTCATCGCTTATACACGTGTATATAAAGCATTATACATAACTATAAAAGGCGCACGTATTGTTGCGCGTACGACTGATAAGCGATTAACTGCCCATACGACCATAGTACGTCAATAAGCCTTGCTTATACTTGAGTCCGTGTGCCTTTTGTTTTTTGTTTCTCTCTCTCTCTCTCTCTCTCTCTCTCTCTCTCTCTCTCTCTCTCATATGTATATATAAGTGACCGTATGACTTTTCACCACAACTACAGTTGCTTTATATATTGCATACGAGAAACGACACGAATTACCGAAGCGCACCTATGCGTGTCATTTTTATACGCTGAGAAAATTTTCTTATTAAAATTTTTGTGAAAATAATCAGTACAAGTTTTACGTCGTTTTGACATTTATTACTGGTAATTGAGTGATTTTTATTTATGGTCGCGCAAGATAAAATGTAAAATAAACCATGAGTTCTTGATAAAAACGATGTTTTAGTAATGAGGCATATGTATTACATTGTTATCTTTTACATTTTTTTAATCAACCGAATAATGTGCAATTATCTTCAATAAAAAATAAAAATTTATATAAAATATAAATCTAATTATCATCCCTAGTCGACTAATTTATCGTTTCATCGAGTTTAAATCTATATTTCAGCGATATGTAAAGTGAATACAGTCATCTAAATATAGGCATACTTACAAAAATGTACAGTTCAACGCGCAAGCATTTTTTATTAACGCTAATCGATGAAATGATTTTGATGTAGATTATTGTATTTTAAATAAATAAATTCAAAAAATACAATTAATCAATACAAATCAAATAAGAAATTAAATACAAATTCTAAAGTTCAATCATTTAATAGAGAACGTAATTTACGAAGAAAATAAATTTGGATAAATCGATCACGCGATCATTTTTAAGTCAATTATCGAACGTTAGATAATCGCCTTCATTTCCATTTGATTATTAATGGTATAACTGTGAATTTATAACAATAGTTAAAATCCTTATTCGTTAAACAGTTCTAGCAATGTATTATAATTTCAATTATTATAATCTTAGAATTTATTAGAAGAAAATTTCTTCTAATATTTTGATGAGATCATTCAAGATTAAAAAAATACGCAACGAACTACGTACATTTATCTAAGCAACTGAAATTTTATGGAGCAGAAAAAGATTATTATGGAAGCATCTGTAAATATAAAAACATTTTGCCCAACTTTTGTTAAAGACCAACGAGACAATTGTTTTAACCAGTAGTGCGACTCATTGCATATTGAGAGATTTAAAAAATTAAAAATGAGCTTTTATATCAAGAATATTTAATATCCTTTTTTTTTAACTCGAATGAACTTGCGTCTCGTTTCCGTGGCGTAGCATGGAAGGGCGCCGCGCTTAACGATTAATCAATCGCGACGATTAATCGATAGCATTAACATCGAGCCGTTAATCATAACGCAGCGGTAATCAGCTTGACTATAGGCGAATTGAAAGCGATTGGTCGCATGTGTGCTTACAGAGTCGCTACGCGAGTACAACGGTCTGTCGGCGGACCTCTACAAGCCGTCCAACTACGACAAGCTCGCGCTTTCGTTGCTCTCGCCGCTGCCAAACGAGCAGGACTTCGCCATCAATGTGTGCACCTTCCTGTCGAATGAGGGCAAGCACACGCTTCGCCTCGACAAGTACCCCCGACTCGTCAACCACCTTCTCGCCCACGCAGGCGTTTTCGACTCGTCCGGCACGCGGCAGCTCTTCATCGAGGTGTACTCGCGCGTGCGCAACTACTCTATCAACTCTTTCTGGCAGGACGTGCTAGACGCCCAGGACGTGCTCGATCTCACCGACGAGCGGATCTTCGTCAAGAAGCCCCTTGCCGCGAGCACGCAGCGGATCATCAGACGGCGTCAGGAGAAGGAGAAGGAGCGCCAAAGGAGCCAACAGCTGGCGCCCGACGATGCCCCCTCGCCCATGGAGCTCGGCAACGTAAGTACTCCAGCTTCCCCGTCGATCCCATCACCTGCTATTCCATTAGACGTAATCTTCATCCGCGGATCGGTAAGGTCCGCTACTTTGCGCTTTCTTACTTGGCTCGAAGGAAGTTTGCCTCCTCTTACCACCCACTGACCCTCGTCGCGACAACATTTATTTCATTTCATCCTACTGGATACCGTCTTCGGAAGCACTTGTCTTTGCAATTTTTCCAATGAAAATGCCGCGTTACAGCTAATTTTCGTCTAATACCTAATTACACTTTATTCATATAAATTTAAAATACAAGTAGACTTTTTATTATCTTTAGTTCTTGAATTGCTTTTTTTTTAATAAAGGCGATAGCCATAATAGATTTGTTTCATGAAAATACACGAATTAGCCGAAGTAACCATTCTGTGTGATACATTCAATGGCGAATCTTACTTTCGTTCGCTCATTGTCAATGAGAAAGAAACTGATCATTTATCTAATAAACCATATTTTCACGGGAAAACAGCTCTCTTATTCAAATAATTTTGTCGATCATGAAAATCAGTTAATAAAAAGTATAGAAAATATAATAGAATTCAAGATTCCTTTCGTGAGTGGGAGCATCTTTAAAATTCACGCATTAAACGAATTAACGATGAAAACGATTATTACGAGTTTTATCATTGCATGAAAATTTGTAAGATACGCTATATGATTGAAGTGTCGTCACAAATTTCACTTCTATTCAACTTTAAAGATATCAAGCATTTACAATACAATATTATACTTATCAATACAACCTAATGTCTATTTTTTACTATTTCATTACTATAACGAATCTTTCTTTTCGAGATAATTGAATTTTTCATTCCTTTATGAATGATTTAAAATAATATAAATTAATTATAGATAATTTGAAAATACCAATTTTTAATAGCTGTATTTGCTTAAGCTTGTTTGTGCATATTCTCAAAAATCAAGACGACCATTGTTTATGTTTTAGTATTATCGCATTTGACAATTTTATTTTTTATTTAGGAAAAAGCGTTGACAGCTTGTAACAATGATAACGAATTTCAAGGTCTCCGCTTAGAAGATTAGTTCTAGCAACTGGTAACAATTAAAACTTCTTTATAGGGTCTTTTGGGCTGCGATAGGCTGGATAACGGTATCGTGATTCTCGAAGAGCGCCTCGTCGCTTCCGGCGGCAACCCTACGAACCCGCACTTCATCGACGAGGCATCCTCGTCGTCGAGCGGCTCGTCAATCTACAAGGACCAGAATCAAAACTCGATAAAATTCGAGGACGACGATACGGAGCTGTTTTGTGTGGGCCGGACTCTAGGCACTCAGGACCCGTACGGTCAACGCGTCCTCCAGATCGCCTCTATACTGCGCAACCTGAGCTTTACATCCGAGAACGCCGCGATACTTGGCAGAAATCGCTGTTTCCTGCGTTTCGTTCTGCTCTGCGTGCGGGCGAGCTGGAGCAATCTTCATCAGCTCGGCTTCGACACCCTCGGCAACATCGCCAACGAAATCATATTGAAGGATGCCGGCGAGAGATTAACAAGCGTCATGCTGTCGTGCGTTGCGCGAGGTATTGACTCCCAGGACAGGTTCATCGTCATCAGTTGCTTGGAGATCCTGAACAAGGTCAGCCAGCAGGATCTAAACGAGGAAACGCTCACCCTTGGCCTCGACGACAGCGTTTACGAGCTTATTTGCAGGTAAGAAAGAAACGCTGCAATTATTGTTATCAACGCCATTGAGTTTGATCAAGAGATATTTGTGTCCTTAATTCTGTGAAGCTTTAAGACGATTTACCACATTAAAACCATATTAAACAGATATTAATTAAATTGAATAAACATCAATAATTAAGTTAAGTAATTATTAAAGAAATCAACAAATAAGTGATTTTATTTTCAAGATAAGAGAAATTAAAACAATTATAATCAGAGCGTTTTTCAATCAGGAAATTAATTTGAAAAACAATATGTTATATATGATTAAAAATATTCCATCTTTACATATAATACCATTGTACACAGAATGTCTTATTTTCTAATATTAAATATGTTGACTACTTCTTTAAATATTATGAAAATTGGTACGTTCTTTAATATAAAATGAAGAATGAATATTAAACAAAATTAAGAAAATAGTTACATAAACTACAAAAATCGATGTACTACTTACAACGATAAGTTATCCAAATAATTGTAATTTGTTATTGTAACAGGTTCTTGGCGTTAAGTGACATAGCCTTGCTCGTTTACACGCTCGAGTGCCTCTACGCGTTAACGTCCCTCGGTGAGCGACCGTGTTCGAGCGTGGCACGAGTGCGCGGTGCCATCGACACCCTCGTCGCCCTCGTGACAGTCGAGGCCCAGAGTTACGGGCCAAAGGCTTGCATACTCATGCGTGTCGTCGAGACGGTCTCCTCCATTCCCGCGGGGCAGCAGCAGCAGCAGCAGCAGCAGCAAACCCAGCACCAGACACTGACACAAGCGTCTTCGACGTCGTCGTCGCCACAACAGCAGCAGCAGCAGCAGCAGCAACAACAACAACAACAACAACAACAACAACAACAGCCGTCCTCTCTTGGCACTGGTAGTATCGGCTCAAGTACGGTCCACCACACAAGCGCGGCCCCGTCAACAGGTGCGCCTACGGCTACGAGTGTAAGCGTGCCCGGGCCCACCATTCCCACAATGAGCGGCAGTGTCACCAGCCCGGGCAGCGGTATTAACAGCTGTAGCCCTAGCATCGGTGGCAGTACCATCACCATGGTCTCAACCCCCATCTGTCAGGCTCAGCAGCAGCCGCAAGTCCAGGTTCAGCAGTCTCAACTGCAAGTGCAGCAAACGCAGCAACCACAGCAGATCCAGCAACAGATAGTACAAGTGCAGTCCGCGCCATCCAAGACTATATCGGTTGGTGCTGGCACGCCAAGGCCCAGTACGCCCAAAAGCGCTGCTGCGAGTGAGTAACTGGTCCTTTAATCATGCATTTCTTAACGGACTCTTGAGTTCGATTTATGGTTTATTTGTATACTCGGATGCATTGAACATTTTAACTGTCTTTTCCATATAAAATCGAGTCTTTGCAGACGTAAAAATAAAATTACACATTTAATGTCGCTACAGCAAATACTTTAAAAACGGATAAAAAAGCTTTATTTAAATGCATCGATAAGTAGTTATTATTAAAAAAAGTACGTATTGATTTATTAAATTTCTATAAAAACTACACTTTTATCATCAGTAATCATTTAGATTATTTTGAAACGAGTTTTTTAATTGTAATTTTAACAGGAAAAAGTCAATTAATTGTTTCAAAATAGTTTACTTCATTACGTAAATTAGAATGAGATGATTCATTAAACATTTGTTGAATAATAGTTTTTTTCTGACTTCTACAATATTGCTTTTAATGGATGAACAACCATACCCAAAAATTTGACATAATTTTATAAGCACAAGGCATAGTTCCATAATTAAAAAATAGAAAAAAAACTCGAGTAATTTCTTAATCCATTATTACGACATGCGCTATTTTGCACAATCGTTTTTATAGGCTATAAAAATTCTACAGTCGATAAAATTGTGAATATAATAATTAAGCTTTATCAATTAATAATTGAAGAAGGTGTAAACGTAGCATGTTTGTTTAGCAGTACTTTAAATTAACACAGTTTCAGAAAAACATCGTAGTAAAAATATTCTTTATTTGTAATCAAATTTAAATATATATATACATATATTCTAATACAATCGTGAAATCATACTCTTATTTTTTTACATAAAATAAAACCATTAAAAAGCTGTAAGATAAAATTGTTTTAAATCGATGTATATGTATATAAGAAGTTATTAAAAAAGAAAGAAAGAAAAGATGGAAAATTTATCATGTATATGCAATAGATATGTTATTTCCATTTTTTCTAAGACAAACCTTTAATTACGAAATTAATTTGTATTGTGTTCAATCAAACTTATTAATTATAGTATGAAAAATATTTGGTTATTATCATTTTATAAAAACTGTCCTACTTTATAAAGTTTAAATATAAAGTTTTTATATTTAATATAAAAACTAATGCTTTATAAAGTTTTAAATTACTATACTTTAAATTATTTATAAAATTTATATACATCTGTGTCTTAAGAAATACTGATTTTAACATTAATATAAATAAATTAAAAGAAACCGTTATTAATATATTTCGTACGTCTTAATATTGTAATTTTAAAAATTAAAAATCTGCCTTCAAAGATGTGAGCATATTAATTTGATCTGAAATGCTGTATTAACATTTTATAGAAGCAGCAGCGAATTCTTTGCAACAGCAGCACGCCCATCAGCAAATTATCCAAGAGAATGAACAGTTTGCTCTTGGTTGGCTCAGAGCCACCTTCGAACTTTGTACTGGTGTGAAAATCGAACAAGAAGAATTGTACAAAAAATACCTTGGTTGTTGCACAAAAATCGGTAGGAGAGGTGTCATCGCCCCTCTTCATTTTCCGCGATGCGTTAGGTATGTATGATAAGCTTTTTTACGCCTTCTTTTCGTACAATTATTACTAAAAATTGTATGAAGCATGGATAATCAAAATGTTTTAAAGTTTCGTATCAGTTTTAATATTATTAACATATATTGTACGTTTTCTGATTCATTTTCATTTATACTACTATTAATTAGTCAAATAACAAGTAAAGAAAAAAACCGATTCATTAATTTATTTACAATATAATTTTATACACATGGTTGGAGATAAATTTTAATTTTAGATATTTTAAAAGAGCTTCCTAAGCTTATATTTGTTCGTAAAATAATACATTATGATATTTGTTTGCTATTTTCTGTTGCTAGCTACAAAAGATTGTCATTTTTCCTCAATTAGGTGCTAATGTCGCTACAAAGTAAATAGCAAATATAAAAATAACAACAATTTAAGCTCGCTTGCTATTATTGAAAATTCACATGAAAACACGATTAACAACGCTAAGCAAATAAGACGTTCGTTTTCAAACCTGATGGACGAATTCTATTTCTCGTTTTCAGATCGGTCTTCGGTGGAACGATAGGGCCAAACCCCTTAAAGGGCGAGAACACGAACACTTTATACTATGAAGGCATTCGAGTGCGCTCGAGTCCAGGACAGGTTGCACACCCGAACCAGAGCCTAACGGGAGCGAACGCGAGCCAGACGGTTAACAGCGGTGGTGGTGGCGTTGGCAACAGCAGCAACGTGACCGGCAATATCGTCACCGTCGTAAGCGGCATCAGTAGCAGTACAACAGCAGCTAAGGTGCAGCAACACACGCAACAACAGCGTAACGATAGCACACCGACACAAGCGTTGCCGTCCTCCCCAATCCTCAAAGCCCAATTGTCCGCCCCGGCAAAAGTCGCGCAAGCCACTCCCATGAATAGTCCATTAAAAGTCCCGAGCCCGGTCACGAGCAACGTCCCAATCGAGACCAAGAGTCAGGTGGGTCCTCTCCGAGTCTCTCTCATAAACAACGATTGATTCTGACATTCTTGTCATGTTTTCATTTTCGATATACTTGATTATTTGTAATACTCTCTCTATTGTTGCCCTCGCACTTTCACGCTTCATTTCTTCGTATGGAATTCCAATTTGTTTAGAGTTGAGTCATCTAATTTTTAGACTGAAAGCGGGTTGAGAGAGAGAGAGAGAGAGAGAGAGAGAGAAAAAGTTAACTGTTTACAATAGATGGATATCAGCTTTTGTGAGAATTGTTTATATATATATTCGCAGTCAAATTGTGTATTAAATTAATTTCAAATCCTGATTAATAATGTGAAGACTACTGTGATTTATTATAGACTCACAAATATTGATTTTGAAACTTTATGGGAAATATTATATTTACTCTAGGTGGTGTAAAAAGTATTATAATTTTATAATGATTCCACATGAAAAAATTAAGCGTGCGAATTTCGTAAATGTATTTGCATCTGTTTATTCTTGCAACTTTCTTGTCATTTACTTGCTTCTTATCGATGATTGAGCTTTAAGCATGATAATTGAATTTTCTAGCTCTGCTATATGGATATATTTTTTTAATATTTTCTATTAAAAAAAAAACTTATTTTAATGTCATTATTTGATACAGTGGGTGCCTTTTTATGATATCCCATTAATTTTTTTCGTTGTATTCAAGATAACAGTTAATAGACTCCTAAATATTGCAAATAATAAATATGAATATAAATTATTATTTTCAATTACTTAAAATGTACTGAAAGAAACAATCATTTTAATCTAATATCAAAACTATAAAAGAACAAAAATAAATAAAATCAATCAATTTGTTTACATTTCAAAAGTATCATATTACAATATTAATAACGAAAAGAATAAAATTCCTTCAATTTCGCAAGTAAAGATATTATTATTAAAATCCTCTGCTTATTATTAACAATTTTAAAATAAGTTTTACAGAAAAAATTGTCTACACTTTTTTGACATTAAACGTTTTAAATTATTTTATTTATTATTTTTTATAAATATAGTATTTTTGCATGTATGAACTTTTATACTACAGTTGAGAGAGCTGTATATTAATTTTTATTATCCTTGTTCAGTTGTATTCATTGTTTACATACGCGTGAAGAGAACTCGTGACCATTTCATACCTATTAACACGATTCCCTAATTTTCATTGGTGTCGGCATTTGTAATAGATTTAATTATTAATTTACTTTATTCTTAGATTTATAAATGTATGTTAATTAAAAATTCTTCTAAATCTGTTGAATTATGTATGACTTATTTTATGATTTAGAAAATATTTACCTTAATTTATTAAATTCACAAATTTGCTATAAGAGAGGTAAATAGTTAATAAATTATTTTTACATTTTACGTAAGATAGACTAATTAAGTGTAACAATATTTTTCATATTTAAACGTTGCATGATATTCAAAATTGTAGAAAATAGTCTTGCTATATTTTAAATCATTATATAATTTTAATATAGTAAATAAATAATGAAAGAAGCATACATTCTTAATATATTTAAAATGTGACATCGTGGCAGGGTTGTTATATTTAATACTTTTTAAAGGCTTTACTTATTTAAAAAATAAACAGCATACATATGTTACATAATATGTGTGTTAAATAATTTTTTATGTAATATTCGAACTTGACACAGAAACTGAATATTTATTTTTTATACTTCGATATTAATTGTTGGTAGTATTATGAAATCTAAATCAATTAATAGTTATTATTTTATGTTATTTCTAATTTATCAAAAAAATTCAATAAAGCATTTTAAATAAAAAGTTCAAATTTTTAGTTATAAATTATAATAAAATAGTACTTACTTTATGAAAAATTAAATCAATGGATGTTTATACCAAAATTCCGAAAATGTTATTAAATATTCCTTCTGTTTAGTAAATTACTAACCAAATAAAATTACCTAGATATTAGTTAGAATAGTCGATAAATAATAAAATGAATAATACTTCTAAATAACTTATAAATGCGAACAAAAAAATAAAAAAAGAAATATTCAGGAATATATTTAATTTGTGTGTGCGTGCATGTGCGCGCGTAGATATAAATAAGATAACTTGTTATCAGAAATAAATTGTGAAATTAGAAAATATAAGGAGAAAACAATGAATCAAAATATTTATCGTAGTCTAATTCAATTACAATCGTTTTGTTTAACAAAAATTTATAAAATTAAGATTGTAAATTAAAAAATGATTTAAGGCAAATAATACCTTCTGCACAGATTCGTGTTTAATCAATATTTATTATTATTTATAAAGTATGTTTTAGATTGTTTATATATAATATTCAAAGTATTGAATTTTGTTATCGTTATACTGAAAATTAAGTAAAATTGTTAAGAAAAAGTCATGATTAGCAATGAAACTTTATATTTTTTTATTACAGTATTTTATCAATTATCTTGAATTTGTATGATTAGCGAAAAATAAATGCAGCTTTATGCACATGCTATGAAAAATCGAAAATATATGTATTATTAAAAGATCATGAGATAGATATATCTTACTATATTATATTGTAATGTAGGAATAAGTTTAAAAATCGATTTTTAAAGAGCATAATAACGAAGAGCTCTATTTTAATTAATGCTTGCTAGTTATTCGAGTCGACGGAGCTTTAATAAATAGTTAAGAAATATCGATGAAATACGAATCTCTGTCTACGCGTCCAAGCATATTCTTGCAAGAGAGCGACTTTAATGAAATATGTATGTTGGTACTCGTAATAGGTATCCGTGGCACATCCTCATCTAAGTCAGGCCCTCCTAGCAAGCGGCGTGCAGAATACCCAGTCCCAGTCATCCAACCAGCAGATACAGACCGTCCAGGTGATAGTGAAGGAGGACAGTAGGCCGGGCGCGACCTCCAGTTCCATCATAAAGAGCCTATTGGCAACCAAGGTAACGCTCAGCGGCGAGTGCATGCAAGGCTCCGTCGCAACTTCCTCCTCCTCTTGTGTGTCCGCTGTACCGGCAGTAACAAACGCCACTGGCGTCGTATCCAGCATCAGTGCCAACCAGCTAATAACCGGCAACCAGGTACTTGTGTGTTTGATGTTTGATTAACCGCTAGACAATAGATTCCTTTCTTTACTTATTTAATTAAAATATATTATTTTATTCTTTTCTAAAGTTTCACTCTACTCCTATGTCACCATAGGTCGCACATTTTTTTTAGATATCGCTTAATTTCATAATTACTTATGATATCTTCGCGTACCTTTTACAAATGTTTTTTAGATCATTATTTTCTTATGCACAGTATCGTAGTATTTCATGATCATCGTATGCGAATAATTTATTGATATTAGTATTTTGTATCGAATAAAATGCTTTTTTTTAATTGATACATTGTTTATTTGTATATAATTTTTCTTACCGTTTAAATATTACTGTAATTTCTTATATTTGTTTTTAGTTGAGCTAGTTATTTATACAAATATTTCTTTTTATTTATGTATTTCCAAAGGGGACTATATCATAACGTGTACTTTTCGAAAACCAAGGTTTTATTTTAACTGTATTTTTTTAATTAAAACATTAATAACTTCAATCTATAATCATCCAAAGAAGAAATTGAATTGTAAGAAAATATTAATGTGATCACTATTAAATTCATAATTTAAAATATTGAATAATATAAATATGTTACTTTTAAATTTATAGAGTTATAATTTTTATAAAATTATAATCCAGATAATTTCAAACATTTACGAAGTGCACAGTTTATTGATAAAGCCATTATATACCATTTAATGAATTATTTTTATTGAAATCGCTTATCTTATAAGTACCACAGAATGACAAAAGCAAACATTTACATTTTTTAAAAATCATGGAGCATCGACAGGATACATAGCCGTGAGACGTTTTTATCTATCTATCTTTCTATATACATATACATATATCTTGTATTTATTTTCATTTTTTTTTGTTTGATGTGTATGATAACGTTTTTTGTTTGTTTTTTGTATTCTTAAAAGTAAAAAAGCATGAATTAAGTTTGTAAAAATCAGAATGAAACTAGCTACCTTTGACCAGTTGTATCATGTTGTTTTGAGTTAAGCGTATTTGATTTTTTAATTTTAGTTTTTATATTGCTATTTTTCCTCAACACCTACGTAATATAAATATTTGCAAATAAGATTGGTAAATAATAACAGTCTATTAAGGGTATTTGAAAGTTATTATCCAAACTCAGGTCTTTAATTTCTCTTATAGATTTATAACATATTTTATAATATATTTTGTAATAATTCAAAGCAAATATTAACATATTTTCATTTTTCAAAATATTGTTTTATTCATTTTAATTTTAGAATAAAATGAGAAAGAAAATTTTACAATTTTTGAAACTTTAAAAGATCCTGAAGAACTTTTCAATTCCCTTCAAATAAATTTAACGACGTAATAATATTGGCACTGATTATCATTAGAATAATAACTAACAATCGCATGATTTTAAAAAATCTGAAAAAAGCAAAATTTGTTATAACTTTTTTTTATATTTGTTATAATTTTTGTTATAACTGCTATAATTCAAAACATGTGTATATTTCACGCGATTACTCGTGGAAAGCTTATATTGTGAATATCCTCAAATGAAAATGAATAACTATATTTTATTAGGTGGCTCAGCGTCAACAACAGCAACTACAGCGTCAGCAGCAACTTCAGCAGCAACAGCAACAGCAGATAATAGGAACAATGCAACCAGGATCTACGCCGACAAAAATCCTTCCGAATACCAAGCCGAAACAAACCATTGTTGCGTCTAAGAAAGTGCAAAGGCTCAATGGTGCTAAGGTTATCGTCACCAATAATTGTGAAAAGGTATGCAGAAGAATCAGAGTTTTAGAATATTTGGTTACTGGGAGAATTACTCATACTTTTAACTATTTTATATAAAAACTCAACTGCAAAAATGGTGTCCACCTATTCACTAAATGAATTATTTTTTAATATTGAGTTCATCAAAAACTTACAAAATAATTTACAGTATTTTTTTTATATTAAGAAGCAGTTGTGGGTTTATTGAAATGTTTGTTGTTATAAAATTTTATTATAATGTCATAGAATAATTCATGATGCCTCTTTCAATCAAAACAAATCATTTATATAAAAGAAACAATTTTTTCTTAATTTTCTAATAATCCAATTTTTTATAAAGTTTGAAATGAGTACACAAGCTTGACTTGTAAAAATAACTCATAAATTTTTATTTATAGAAATATATCCAACAGAAAACAAGTAACTAGCTTGTGCAAAAAACAAGCCATAAATTGTTATAAAACTAAAAAAGAAACATGCATTTTTTCGTACTTTAGACTGATGCCATGGATACGGACAACGGAAATCACGCAGCATCTACTCAACAGACGCAAATGGGGATTGCCTCGTCCACGGCCAATGAAACAAACCACATGGCTGGAACGATGCGTGTTTGTCGGCTCGGTCAACAAACCGCCCATGCGACACCCGGTAGGGCTAATCAACAACAGCAGCAGCGGAATGTATGCACTCCGATAGTGGAGGACTCGGACTCAACGAATAATTCGCTGGCATCCTCGAGCGGTATCGGCGGCAGTCGAGATTGCTCAGGTGTGGGCGCCGAGGAAGAGAATTCACTCACGAGCTTCGAGGGTATTTTGCTGAACGGCGCTCCAAGTAATTTAGATATAGACGCACAGGAAGACGGTTCATCGAAAGATTCGTCGAGCGTCAGCTCCAAGGATAAACCACTTCAAAGTATCATGCTGGCGGATCTACTCGAGCGAAAGCTGGATAAGGAACCGATCATGAATGGGATTTTAGGCAAGAAGGATTTGGTGGAAAACCATATTAAAAAGGTATGATTTGTTTGTATAATATTATACAATAATATTATATGAAAAAATGATATGAGAGCGATTTCTGTTAATTTTATGTAGGATATTTTTTACATATTGTAATGGCGTTAAGCAAGTGTAAAAATATTAAGTAAGTGCAATTGAAATATTAAGTAACAGCAATAGAAAAGAAAATTTGTTCTAATTAAGGATAGATTTGTATTAGTATGTTAATATGGCCGAATCAGTATATACTTTTTAGGTCACTTTCAGAAAAAGATAATATAAAATTTAAAAGCCACTATAAAGTATTCTAAATTAATTTTCAAAAGTTTTGAGAAAAATTTTTTGGACCGTTAAATAAAAGTTTTGTTAATTTATAGATGCATCTTGGAGCTATTAATATTTCTTGGATAAAATACAAGATTAAGAAAAACAAAAGGAAGCTTCTAGAAAAATTCTATAATACTTTGATTACTTACATTAACAAGATCATACAAGCAATTTATTTTAATTATGCAGATTCTGTGTATTTTGATAAAAGTTGATATTTAAAAGAAATATTAAAATGTTTATATTGATTATTTTTGGTTATTGTAAACCTGGGATTGTTATAAACCAGACATTTGTGATGAAATTATTCATTAAAATAAGAAAAACGAAAAAAAACTCAACAGGTATTAAAAGAATCTTCGAGTGACATTAAGATCAAAGTAGAAGTCTCGGAGGACGCATTGATTGAAGTTCCACCACGGTTGGGCATAAAACGAGCTCTAAGTAATACCAATATGTCCGACGAAACGATCGCGGCAAAGAAGTCCAAGTATTCTAATGGCACAAGCTCACCAGATCCTAATGTCGTCGACTCAACGATGCTTTCCGTTAAGTCTGAGGAGCCAGAAGATGAAAAAGAGGAAAAAATCACTGTCTCGTCAACGGCCGCCAATCTGTATGCCGCACTCGCGGCGGACATTATAGAAGACGAGACAGATCTGGATGAGTCGGCGTGTGTCAAAGAAGAGCAAAAACCATTAATAAAAGAAGTCACTATTAAAGAAGAGGCACAAGCACCTGGTTAGTTCGCTGCTTTTATACGTATTTAATATCATTACATACATTCTTAAATAAGCATTATTAGAATACAGTGGTTGAGATAAATTTTTTTGAGAATCTTGGTAAGGTATGATCTTAAAAATATTTAATACTAACGTCTTTATTTTTGTTACATTGTATCCAAAGTATGTTTTTTCATTGTTTATTTTTTATTAAAAAAAAGGTATTTGTAAGGGTCTTAATAAAAATTCGTGAATTAAAGTTTTATTTAATCATATAAAAGAGCTGCAAGAAAATAGAAATTAATAATAATTGAATTCGAGAAAGGAGTATAATTATTAAGTATTAATTATTAATTTAACTCATTAAGTAAAATTGATATTTTAATGCAAATTATCTGAAAGTTAATTTTACAAGCAAATATTACTTCAGGAATAAATACAGATCAAATTTATATTAATACATGTAAAATTTCAATTATTTCAGCTGCTGTAGGGAACCAAACATCCACGAGTCAAATACTTCTTAATCAAGAGCAACAACAACAATTGCAACAACAAACTCCAGCTCAAGCCCAAGCTCAAGGAGTCCAAGCACACTCGCAAAATCAGCAGTCTCAGATCCTTCAACATCATCCCCAGACCCATCAGATAGCTATAACTCAGCAGCAACTCCAGCAGCAAGGTCTCCTTGTAGCTGCGCCACGCCAGATCGTTGTCCAACAAAGCATCCAACCTAACAATCAGCTTGTGACGATTCCAACTATGAAAGGTCCACGCCAAACTCACCAAATGCAGCCTCAGGTGCTACAGGTTCAGCAGGGCCCGTGCGGACAGACGCACTATGTTATATCCGGCGCGGTACCCGGACAAAATTATGTACTGGCCCAACCACAAACGGCACTCGTGCAGGGACAAGCGCAAACGGTCCTAGTGGCCCAGCAGCAAGGAACAAACACCAAGACGATTATCATACTGCAGCCTCAAGCTGCAGCTCAGCCACAGACCCAGAAAATGGTAGCTGTCACGCCACAAGGACAACAGGTTGTTGTCACACAGGTTGGCATAATCACCAATAATTACCAGGCGTTGACTTCGTTGTTTGATATTGAGAAAAAATATTATATAAACGATAAAAGTAGTAATGATTTAAATACTATTTGAAAAATGACAATATAGTTATTATTGTGAAAACTAATTCTGTAAGAGTTTTGTTAAAAATAGCTTTAAATTAAATTTTAACTTAAACTCTATTAGTAAATTAATATAAAACAACGATTATGAAATCGAAGAAAATAATTAAAGATAATACAAGAAATATAATAAATCAAGAAGTTTTTACTTTTATCATTGTCTTTAGTTGTTTCAAAGTCAAATGAATTTTTTGTTTGTAGGTGCCCAGACCGTTATTGCAAAGTCCAGCTGTGGGTAGTATTCCGCCACCTTTGGTCCCCACCTCAGGAGCCATTACTCAGACATCTATTGTAGTGAATAGTGCTATGGCCCAGCAAATCCAGCAACAACAGTCCCAGTCACAATCGCAAAATCAACAAAACCAGACGACTCCGAATACAGTGGCCCAGGCGCAGCAGACGACTGTGACGACGGGCTCCGTTCCCTCGCGGGTTATCACTCAATCGCCGACTACAACGCCACCACCTATGAGACCTGCGACACCACAGCAAGTCATTGCGACGCATCAACAGCCGAACACAGCTGTCCCAGTAAAGCCACAACAACAGCAGCAGTTAGTAGTGACCCAGTCGCAATTACAATCTACGAAGGACACGAAGGATGTTAAGACGGCGATGAACACGGTGATTTCAACGGAATTGGATAGTGGTACCCGTGGCAATAAGCCCTCGATGATCCAAGAATTAAACGCAACGGCGGCAAGCAACGTGCCTAAGACTATTACAATTAAAATTGATCCCAATGCATTTCTTTGCGAATGGAGAGGCTGCTTGAGGTAATTGTTTGTCTCTGTTGGTGCTGTTTTTATAACCTTAGCATTGCACTTAATAGTACCATTAAATCTGAAAGAAATAAACATGAATTTTGATTATTTTTAAATTTTATGTATTGAATCTTAGGCTTATATAACAGACTATATTTTTTCAATCGTTAGCATATTTATAATATGAAATTTATTTACCGCTTAGAAATAAATTGATTAAGCGAGTCGATAGACATTTATAGAATATAGGTACTAATGTAAAATTTTTAATTATAATTAATTACGTATGTTCGACTATTAATTATTTAAATAAGTTGACAAAAATGATCATTAGAAAAAACATAATTTGAAAATTACTGAGTTAATTCGTTAAGTGATTTCAATGATTTTCTAGTTATGATAGTCTAATCGTCTCTACTGCATATTCGAAAATTGAAACTTGGTTTTTAATACCAAATTTTTTGGTATCTAATTTAAAAAAAAAAATGTTCATACAAAAGAAAGCAATTTCATTACTTTGTTTTTAAATCTATATTAAAACACCAAATATTGATGGTAGTTGTAAAAGTACCAAATCATTATTAATACTTAAAAAATGTTGTAGATAATTTTTGAATAATCTTATATGAACATAAAATTAGGTAATAATATTGAATATATATCGTTGGAAAATTATCAAAAGCACGATGATATTTAAAATAATAATTAAATTTTTATTAAAATTGTAGCAAATTTATTAATGAAACAGTAGCCACATTAATAAAAAAAGTATTTGCATCCTTAAAACCGTAAATTTAATTTTAATTATTATTTGTATTTACGTTTATTTAAACATTATGAATATACTTTTCAAAAATAAGTTTGAAACAGTTCATTTTAATAAAAATCATCGTCTTTTATTTTACAGGCAATTCAAAACACCGCGTAAAGTGTATTTACATGTTTGTGAAGCGCACTGTCCAACTGGGAGTGAGGAAACGCTATGCCTTTGGGCAAGTTGTGATGCTTTGAAGCGGAGAAGATTTTCCTTAATGACGCACTTATTTGACAAACACTGCTCTGACGATGTAAGTCAAATAATAGCTACATATTTAATATTTCATCAATATGAAAAATTAAAAAGAAAATAACATAATGAATAATTCGTTCATTAATATTTCAATATTTTCGTTTTTCATATTCTATTTGTAAATAATATAAAAAAATAATTATCAATCTTTATATACATCTAAAATATATCATGTAACAAAGAACTACAACTTGCCATTATAACAGGCAAACTATAAAGGCTCTTGTGGTTGTCATTTTACATTGATTCGAAATTCATTTTTCTAAGCTTCTAACTTAAAAAAGTGCAAAACAATAAAAATGTTACACATTATTGCATATTGTTATAATAATTATTTATTAACAAATAAACTGCTTAGGCATAAGTTGTAGAAATTTCTACATTCCTTTTAAAGAGATGATGATATTACGTTTGAGTTGAGTAAATAATTTTGCATTATTAATATTAATCAATGACTAATGTAATGTACACTATAAAAAAAATTTTATGGCAAACTATATCGGAAACTTATATAGGCTTAATATACTTGAATTTCAATTAGCTTTACTTTTCTGACAAATATTTAAGAATCTTTATTATGTTTTTTAGGTAATGCTAATGAGACAGAAGCAGTTGACTCTATCAGGTAAAACGGAACTATCAACTACGACGGTTCCCACATCAACACATCATCCAGGCTACGCGCCTAATGCTGCATTTCACGCCATAAAGAGGCACGCTTTAGAATTTGTCAATCCAAAGGAATTGATGGTGAGAATTCAATTGATTTTTCAAACTAAATAAATTGCTCTTTTTATTAAAAAATAGACAATACTAATTTAGATGTTTAAATTTCTGCGATATTCAATTTCAAATTTTCTGATTAAGGGGCAGCCTTGAAAAATTGTTTCCTTTGAAATAGGCCTAAATAAAAGACTTATCTTAGAAAACATTTGAGAAAATCCGAATATCATTAATGTAAATAAGAAAGAAAAAGTAGTAAATAAAAATTAAAAAAAAATAAATTAAAACAACTCAAATTATCTCTGATAACCTAACGATCGAATTTCTTGTTCTCCTCGGCAAAGCAGCAAAGGCCATCCAAGCCCGCTGCGGCCAACACTAGCTCCTCTTCCCCCAGACTCGGGCAAAATCCTCCGCCGGAACAGGTAACGACGAGTTAGAGAATGACAAAAGAACAAAAAACAAAATAATCAACAAAACAACGGACGAACTGCCACACGTGTTTTTTTTTGCTTTGAAAATTTTATTGTTTCGCCTTTTTCCCATGTGTATGTTAATTTATGTACCTTGACGTTCCATGTAAGATGTGAAAGTTACATGCGTTATATTTCATTGGTTTTTGTATTTTATTCGTGTTTCTGTTTTTTTTCCTTTTTTTTCTTTTTTTCCAAGTTTATCCTTATAAGAATATTAATAAATTGCAATTGTAGCTTTATTCGAAGAAATCGTTGTCTTTTTAAGTCCATAAGCTGTAAATTTATAATTTATAAGAAATAATCATTATGTTTTCTATTTTTATATAATTCATGATTAAATAGCGGTAAAAGAATATTTAAATTAACGAGTGTAAATTCATAAAACTGACATTTCTGATATGTGTACTTGTGAATTTCAGAAATATTTCTATTCGTTGAATTAATATCTATATTCATACTCAATAATAGCTCAGTTTTTATTGTTAGCACTTCATCACAAAATAGCACTTTCACATCTTTTCCTTAGCATGATTTATCCTTTCATTTTGTAATCCTAATGCTTTATGCAAGAATTAATTTTTTTTAGTTTTTATGTATTGCAATTCGTTCATATACAAGTCTTTGTTTATTTCATTTATTAAATAAGTTTATAGTATTTCAATTTATTATGTTTGTAATAATAATTAAGAATCATTATTATTTTTTTTTACTCAATAATTACATTTAGCATGCTTTTGTAACTAATGCACATAGTTCTTATCAGCTGTATTTATTCACACACGATGTTTGCACGACTCTGCTTCTTCTATTTTTTGTTACTTTTTTTTCATTTTCAACAAAATGTTGTGCTCTGTGTTTGACACAAATTCAGTTATTCAACGAGTGATATCTCATTCATTTGCAAATATCATTTAATAATTTTTAATTTATTTTGCCTTGACAACCAAACTTTTGTTTATTTATGATTTAACACCACGTGCTTAATAATTTTTTCTTTTTTTGCAGGATGATAATGAAGGACCTGTTACGAAAAGTATTCGGTTGACAGCGGCTCTTATTCTCAGAAACCTAGTCATATATTCCGCGCATGGTAGGAGGTACGAAATTCAATACAGTAGTAAAAAATTTGTTTACTTTAAATGAAACAATCAAGAAATTCAATGGAATTAAAATTATTATTTCATTATGAAATATTCGTAATTTATCAGAACTCAAACAATAAAATTATTCGCTACAAATATTTTGTTATCAAACATTTTTGATACCCTGAATTTTTAGCTCTGTTATATAAAAAATATTCTATTTTCAAATCACTTGATATTATTTTCTTTGTATTTAATATCATAATTAGTAGTACCATGTACAATACTTATATAAATACAATTCTATTTTTAAATTCAAATTGTTGTGCAAATAAAAATTATTAGATCGATGCAAAAAGAGTGTATCTAAGAATGTAACTCATTTTTATTATAAGTAATAATTTTTTTCTTTTTTTAACATTACGTAGACATCTTCGAGCATACGAGCCACATTTGGCCGGTGTAGCCTTGAGCAACGTCGAATCGTCCAGGACAATCGCACAAGTCCTTTATGACATGAATGACCAGAGCAGTAGTGGTCACAGGTGACCTCTCGAACCAAGGGAAAACTAATTTCGATACTTAACTCGAGCAGTGATCAACTCGAAAAATTCTGATGGACAATGCGAGCTAAATTGTTCATAGTACCATGTGAAGAACGGATTTTTGGAGGCGCAACAATTTGGTTGAGATGAAGAAAGAAAAGAGAATAGTGAGGGATTTGTTAGCTTACGACAATGTTCCATAATTGTTAAGGGAGAAAAAAAGAAAAAGGAAAATAAAAAAAAGTTTTTAAAGAAACTACGAAACGCGCAGTAAAAAGAGGCCTATAAACTTACTAAGCAAGCCAATTTGCCAATTATCTAGCACATACGGATTGTATAAACTAATTAGTGGAATGATACGTGACAGATGGATACGACGCTTGTGGATAACGACGAAATCGTAAAGCCAGAATTTGAAAACAAAGTGAAAAACTTTAGACAAACATTATTAATGGATACAGTGTTTAAAAAATATGAAGAAATGAGATAATATTTCAGATTTAATATTAATATTTATTTTCTCAATGAAGGCGACAAAAATGTTTTTAGTGTGTACAAAAAAGGACAAAGACAAGAAGAAAACGAACGCAGTGGTAAAACGAAAATACTTTACGAACGTTATAGTTTAATTATAATGAATTAATGTTCTTATGTATGAACTATGTTTTTTTGTATCTTTTTTTTCGTTCTTTTCTTTTTTCGTAAGTTACGGAAAAAAGATCGGACTAGAAAAAAGTCTTTTTATTGATTGTAATTTTAGGAAGTGTATAATTTCTTGCTTACTGAATTGCATGTTGCAATTACATGGTTATACCATCGTCTCTCTTTTTGTTTTTATTATTTTAATATATCTTCGCGATTCACCATAGAATCAAAAAAACATTATATCCTTTGAATTTCCACCATCCATTCAATTTAGTTTATAAAAGATTATGGAAACTCTAGAGTTTGTGTCTTCGATACCTTTTTTCATGTTCATTATGCATGGTTTCGAATCGCCATAAAATGGTGCGTGAAATTTATTTACAGTAAAAGGAAATTTTATTGAGTTTCAGTAAATATATTACACCATTTTTATATAAAATAGATATAATTAAGTATTTTTGATGATTTTTTTTCTAGTTGACACGATACCGTTTACACGAAAATGACACGTTTTGCATTTATGTAATTATCATTTTTTTTATCTTAGGTCTCGAAGGAGGTAGTGTGATGCGAATTGAACGGAATTGAATGAATAAAAGTGCGAGCAAACGAGAGAATGTAAGAACTTTGTAAAAAAAAAATAATTTCCCGACTTCATTATAAAGGAGGAAAAAATGGAAGCACATTCATAAAACATAATTGTAAATAATATCTGTATTTCATTTGCTATGTGAAATTTAAAAAGCAATTTTTTTTTAAATAAAAAAATGTACATTTTTTCTCTAAAAGTCGGTGTAATGTTAGATTAATGAAAACTAAAAATCGTTGTGACAAAACAAATGTGCAAACTTTGAATCAGATTAACTGATAATTAAATAAATTTCTTTGTATTATACAAAAAATAAAAACGATCTTCTATTAAAACAAACATTAAAACATAAACGTTTTTGTAAGTATAAAAATATGTACCAAGGAATAAAGTAACAAGTCATGGAGCCAAGATCAACTTTATGAATTATACGCGGATCTCAATCATGTATTTTATATAAAAATATGGAAATGTAGAATATAAAAAAATTCGATGGGTAATGAAAAACTAAAAATTCATAATTCTTTTTAATTTTTATTAATTTTATTTACATATTAATTTGGATATTGAGTATGCAATAACAATAAGTTTATAGTACCAAATTCTGTGCAAAGAAATATAAATAAATATTCAACACTGATGCAAGAATATCAAAGGCACTTATTAATGTCGATTGTTAGTTAAAAATTAGTTCACTTATTTCATTAGTACACAAAAGCATTTATATTTTATAATAAAATTTATATTTTACTAGTTCTTATTAGAATTTCTTGTGAAAAATTTCTTTTTATTCAAGAAATAATTACAAAAATATAAAAGTTTTTACATCCTTTTACAAAACCAGGAAGTAACAATACTTTTTAAATAGCGTCTTATAAATCATAAAATATCAATGCATGCGTGTTCACTCATTTCAGGTGACTGAATAAAACTTTTAACCTTGAAATATAGCATTGATAACTACTTTTAGTTGGTCGAATGTATGTGCTTTAATTGTTATTTCTCTGCTTCTTTCATATCCATCAAAATTTCATTGCGTAAGCGCTCGATCTTCTGTTCAATCGATTGGATATTTGTTTGTGCTTCGTTCAATGTTTGATTTACCTTCGAGAAAACAGAATTAGACGATCTTGATTGGTTGCTTATTTTATTATTACATTGCTTTGGTAAGCACTTGTACTCCGTTTTATTGGTTATGTCATCGAAATCTAACTGCGAAGATTCACTGTCTGATTTAAGTAACTCGAAGTTCACTTTTGGGTTGGTTTTATTTTTTGCTTGCTGATTATTGGGAGCTGAGTCAAAATCTAGTATTAGATTGCTATTTTGCTTTATATTAACGTTGCTCGCTCGCGGCGTTGAGGAAAAAACAACGTCGCTGTCTTGAAAATCAATTATGTTTTGTACACTTAATTTCTCTGTGGCTAATGTTACATCCTCGTACAAATTTGATTCCAAATTCAAATATTTGTTGGATGGTAGCATCGAGCTTTCTTGACGATTCTCGTAACATTGGTTTTCTTTAGTGATGTTTAATTCGGGTGTTGGTTTAATAGTCTGAAAGTAGTCATTGATGTTTTGGATGTAGCTTTGGATTTTAGCGAGGATTGTGAGCAGGTGGGCATTCGATGATACGTTGGAAGTAACGATGCTACCGTTCTGCGTTTGTGTAGAGGATGTGCAAGTAGAGCAATAAGTATTTATTCTGGATTCATTATTTTGATCGCATCTTGAAGCACCTTTGTTCGATTGAATATTTTTTTCTTCTGAGCTGCAATTTGGCACGTTTTCTTTACTCGTTGATGTGTCAGTTTCGTCTTTGGTTTTGGTTTCGGTACTTCGAGGGTTAGTACATTTTTCATTTCGCGTTTTTCTTCTTTCCTCTAAAAGTTTATTTACGACATTCAGTATCTGAATGATCCAGCAAGGAGATATGTTTTGAAGTACATTTGATTTAATTTGCTGTTGACACTTGCAATTTAAGTAATTCACGTTGGTATCATTCGCATTGTTTGAGCACACACATGCTCTCGTCAAGTTTTCTATGTTTAATTTTTTATACTCGTTATTTTTATTTTTCTCACAGCTGATGATAAAACCGTCGTTTATATTCTTTTTATCGTTCCAACAATAGATTTTGTTAACGTGATTTTTTTTAATTTTACAAAAACAGCTCTTTTTGTCAATTGTCGGACAAACGCCATCAGACGAGGGAGAAGTCTTAATTTTGCAGACCTTGATCTCGTCGCTACAGCAGTTGTAGTGCATCGCATGGGATCCTTGACTTATCGACACGTGATCTTTACTGCATCTGGACGTCAACGAAGATAGATTATACATCGTTGTTATCTATTTAAACTCTGATACATTACTTAAATTACAGTATTTAAGTCAATGTTATAACTGTCAGGTGATAAGTTAAGTGACCTGCAAACAGAAAATGAGCAGTGAAATTAATTCTTATAATTTTTGTATTTCAAGTTACTTGTCGATCGAAAGAGTAACCAATTTTTTCAGTATGCAATAATATCTTCACGGACTAATAGGAGAAAGATTTTCTATTCTTGTCACAGTTGATTTTTTAAACGATAGTCACGACAAACTTTGTAAAAGACGATTTTCTTGATGTCTACTATCGAATGATTATTATAATTCAAGCAATCTAAATAATTATGGAGTTTGCGTCACACAACTTGTGCATTAAACAAAGTATGAAGTTTTGATCATTCAGTACGCAATCAACCATTTACACTTAATTGGCTCTAATTTACGACTGCGAATTAGGTATTTCATCTTTCTTAAAGTTTCATAATCACCACTAACACAGACTATTAAAAGATATACTTATACACAAAATGATTAAAAGAAATTTTACACTTAATATGAAGATAAATAAAGTACTATATATTATTAACATTAAAAAAATCATAAGGATACATTTTTATGATGTATCGAAACGTAACTCAAACATTATGTAATAAGTTTGTTGCAAAATTTTTAAAAAGAAATTATCGATTCTTTTAATTAAGTGTGCAATTATTATTCACAAAGTTATAAAAGGTTATTCAACGTATTTATTTCTCAATCCGTATAACAAACACTTGTTTTTCATGAAGCGTTTATTTCAGATTACTTTAGTTGAAACTGATGCAGATCGCTTGTAAATCATCTATCGTACAATTCAAATGCGTACATTCTACCTGTGTGACTGCTGTTTCAAGGGATCGTCAGCTTTATTGCATTGGCAACATTTTGGTCGATTTGCTTCTTTTTTATTTTGGTACTCACTCTTATGATTTGTTACGACAAGACTATTTCAATGGAATAGGAAAAATATCAAAATATTACTTTGTTTCTTTAATTATTTTATCAGTTGCTTAAGATCATGGTGAAAGTAATAAGAGATGTTTTTTTTTCTTATTTGTAATATTTATATATTGAATATATTTAATTTATATTTTCGTAAGCTTTTATGTGTTTATAATTAGAAATAATGTTATTCAGATATTGAAATGAAGAACGTTAATAATTTTGAAATTGGTGAAGTTATTTCTTTTAGATATCGTATAAAGAAATTATTGTCCATTAAAAATTCCATTCATTTTTTAAAATGATACAATAATTTAAATCAAGTACTGCATTTGACTTTTTCGTAATAATTGTTTTTGTGTTTTTTGCATACGTGCTACTATTCCTTACATTCTTAATCTAAAAGAATGAATTTTAAAAATAAATAGACAAGTAATTACCTTTGACTACTTTCTTGCAATCTTGCCCTTTCAAATCTTTCATTGGTAACTTGCCTTCGAAGTTCGCAGATTTGCTTACTATATTCTGCCGCCTGAGTCTGGTATTTTCGTAGCTCTGACGTTTCTGTACTCCTATAAATACACAATTGATAAATTAGTAATCTCACGTACTAAATTTTCATTTAGATTCATAATACTCTTTGAGTCACAAATTAAGCGGTAAATAGTATTTCCAGCCAATTACAATTTGTTTTGTAGTTCGCAGATCTTTTGCTTCATCCTTGTGACTTCGCATTGCAATTCCCGACTATTCGTTTGTGATGTCATGGTCTCTTTTCGTGATTCTTCTAATATTTTTTCAAGTCGATCAATCGTCATGTGATCTCTTTTCATCTGATCCTGAAAAATATCCTGCTCCGATTTGTATCTTGCGATCTGTACTTCATACTAAAACAAAATAAGATACTTTCTTAAATATTGTCCGAAGATAATGATCTTAAGAATATATCAAATCATTATGTCAACTAAGAAAATTAAACTTTTTATCTTTTCAGATATGAATTGATAAATAAAAAAAAATTATTTTATTTATAATATTATTGATTTTTCTGTTAATATTAGGATTAGCTTTTATCATTTTTGTTTTTTCATGCTTTAGAACGTAAAATGTATTCTTAGTACGAGAGCACGGTTATTTCTTTTATTATTGTGATATGATTCAATAGTTCCTTTTAAAAATGCTTAAGTCATATTTATTATTCGCGTTTCATGTTGGAAAAAAAATAAAAATGAACTCCAATTAATGGTATAAAAAATAAAATGTTTACTTCCTAATATGCATTACTAGTGCTTTAAACTTAATAAACGTATAAAAGCTTTTAATAAGTACGCTTCTGTGCTGAATAAACAATTTCAAATAGTAGCCTCTTGAAAGAAAAATAAAACAGCTCATCGATCGTCCACAAATGAAAAGGCCATACACAAGGATGCAGTGTACCGTTACATTGTCGTTGATGCGCCCCTGATCGCTTATTCGTTCTACGAAATCGGCGAGACGAGGTGCAAAACCGAATAGCATTTTATAGATATAAACGTCAGTAGAAGTGTGAGCCGTTAAAAGGCGCTGAATTCCTTGAAGTTTGCAGAATTCGGCAAACAAAATAGTACCTGGGTCTTTATTTCGGTGTTCTCGTTGAGTCTCTGCGAGAGACATTCCTTCTGCTGCTCAACGGTCACGCAGAGGTCGCGCGTGGTACGAAGGTCATCCTCGGCACGCTGGCGCTCGTCCACTGCCTGCTGCGCCTGAATCTCCAGGGTGGCCACATTCTGCGTCAGTTCAGTGATCTGGAACACGGGACGAACGAAATGGCAATTATTCGAAATGAAAACGTTGGCGCTATTTTTGCTTCCAATGATATCGATTTGCTTGACAAGCTACTTAAGGTTCCTGATTAACGCAGCGTATTTTTAAAACATGTAATTTTCGTTATTAGGCGACACGGTTTCTGAAATCAATGCTTATCGTGATAAAATGATGTATCGACTTTCTCACGGTTTATCGAAAAAGGGAATTGTGTATTCCTTAATATTCGAAATTACACGCTACACTAAATCTACTACGTTTCGAGGTTAAAGGCTCGTGAACTTTTACTCGAAATCGATATTATAAAACAGAAACTATTTTTATTACATATCTTATTATATACGATATAATTGTAATAGCCTTTGTTATTGAGTAAATTCTAAGAAATTAAGTAAATTAAAAAGAAATTTTTAAAATAAATAATTCATGCTTTTGAATGTGATTTTTAAGTATTTCGACAAAAAACTTTAGTAAATGTTGCTTTATCAATCTATTTTTCTAGTTGACAAATTTTTAGAATCAATATACTCAAAGTAGAAATTTCAAATTAGTGAAAGTTGAACGTTCAATTCAATTTAATTATTGAACATTACCAAAATTGGCTTAAATATAAATGATCGCAGATTAATAGTTTAATCCATAACTATAAGACAAAAATTTCTCGGCGATAATGAATTCAAGCGCAAATAAGAAGTTACAATATTAACGAGCAAACAAACTCAATGTGTAATAAATAAATCATTAACTATTGTACATAAAAAGATAGTGTGGCCGCAATAACAAAGTTAACCATCGATTGGGGACCAACGGAAAGGCAGCAGTTAAAAGTAAGAAGGAAAAACGTCAGACCTGCATTTCGTATCCTTGGATCAAGCAGTCTTTATCAGACAGCTGGCGCTCTAGGTCCGTGATTTGATCACGGGCCGCTTGAAGGGATCCTCGTATCTCCGCAGCCTCACTCTCGAGGCTGTGATTATTGTTCTCCAGCACCGAAGCCTCCAAGCTCAGGCTCCTGAAGTGGTTCAGCATCTCTGTTCTTTCGTTCTCCTGCGGTGGACGAGCACACGATTATATCCGATCAGACGCGTGATGCTTTCTTTCCAGCGGTCCGGAGAAATTTGCAGATTGAAAATCCACGAAACTTGACTCTCGGAGACGAGTAGTAGTTTATGTTTAGCTTATATTAAGTTCTTTCCGCGGATCGTGACCCGAAACTTTAATGAACGAGATCGCATTTTGCCTCTCGATTTCCAGGGAAAGCTATTCGAGTAATATGCATTTTTTTTGAGATTAATCAACTTTGCTGTTAGGAATAGAATTTACGACGTGGATAACATCTATTTATATTTTTGTAATGAGTAGTTCAAATATAAATAAACGCATTTTTAAAGCATTTACTCTCAATAAGATTAGAGAGACGTTTTGTAGATTATATTAATATTTTGTATATAAATCAGAATTTTAATTTTAACTATGTATATAGATAGATATAAGCTTCGGTATTTATCAAACAAAGGATGAAACTTAAAACTCTGTCATTATAAGATCTGCTTTAAAGAATATCGCGAAATTAAATAGTTCTTTAAATTAAAAAAATCGCAGTTCTACAGTATTTAAGTAACGCAAAGGAAAATGTACATTAATAAAAATTTTAAAAAATTACAGACATCTATATGTTTTTTATAACGCTAACTTTGTACACATATCGAGCTTAAAAGTCGTTATTTTTAACCGACATCTACCGAAAGAATCTTAGTATTAAAATAGATTAAGATAGAAACAAGAGCAAATAAAATCCAAATCGAATGGTACCTTCTGACTAAGCAGATCCTCGGCTCTGCGCACTTCACAGACGTAAGTCTGCAGCTGTCGTTTCAGGTCGTGTGACTCGGCCTTGGAGGCCTCAAGCTCCTTATGCATGCTCCTTACTTCGCAGCTCACGGCCGCGAGATCATCCTGGATATGACGGTTCTGCTGTATCACGTTCTCCCGCTCACAGGTCACACTCGAAAGCTCCCGTTGCAGGTTCTCCATTTCAAGCTGCATCGAGCGCATCTGTCGCTCCATGTCCGCCGCTTGGTCAATGCATATTCTGCAACGTAAAAAGTAGTTTGAAACTAAGCGAACATGTAATGCAACGATTGATCGCTAGATTTAGGGTAGAGTTGCATTATTTGCCGAGGTGCACAATTATATTTTTTTTACAAAAAGGTGCAGATGCTGAAAATACAAACGCTTACAGATAATATACGAATTGGTTACAGTGGCACAGAAATCGCCGTTAACCCGATGTTCACTCGATACGAATTGAAAAGACGCGTTTGTGCAGATGCACGATTGTAATATAAAGGCGATGGGCCATCCGATAAGCGCTAGGAATGGTAGAGACGTCCTGCTCGAAATAAAAACTTTGTTCGTAGCTCATTGTTAGCCTGAAAAGTTACTGTTCGTCCACCATACGAAATCTCAAATCATTAACGAGAGAAAGAGCAAATGGATACAAGGCCAGATTATGGATTCCCGGATCCTCCTCGAGTACCGGCATCTGCTGACGTCGTTCTCATCAGCGTAGCTGTGCAAGTGCGTCCAGACCTATACACCAATCGAGATTTCCCCCCGTGAATGATCTCGCAGATAAGCTGATAAAGAAGTCGCGAATCTAAAGCGAGGCGCTAATGTATGTAGGCCATAAACTTGCACGCGTTTAACGTTATTACGTTTTTACTTTAAAAATTTTGTTCGCGCAGCATGCAGTAAATCTTATAATATTTTATTACATAAGAATGAAATGCGTCATTTGTAAGTATTATATATTATTTGTAAGTATTATGTTGGTATGTGTTAAAGTTAATAGCTGTTATGCAGAAAACTGTTAAGCCTTCTAATAATAGATAGGCAAAGAACTAGTATACTTATTTATTTAACTGTGTATAACTTTGTTCATATTTATTTCAGTGATCTCTAAACTTTTTAACGAAGAAGGATATTTATTGAAAATGGTCGATTTATTTATCATTCTGTCAATACATTCTAACTTCCATGATAAATCTATACTCGCAAATAATGTAAATTATCAAAATCAATGAGAAAAATTTTAAATTTATAATTATTATTGACTTTGAAAAATGTTCAAATTTAGTAAGCTATTTAACGTGAAATATAAAAAATTCTAATTTATTTACTTTATCAAATAAAAGGTTCACAATAAAAAATTCACAAATATAATAACACACACGCACGCACGCACGCACGCACACACACAAATACAATAGGCCTTGGAAAAATATGTGATTAAATATACCGAGGCAAAAAGTTCTAACAAGTTTCAATAAATATTAATTACATATAAATCGACTAAATGTCATGAAAAATTTCAATAAAACAAAACATTTGAAATAAGATTCTTTAAAAATAACAAACTATTACTTACAATCAGATGAAATTTGAAAGTGGATGATTAAAGCCAATTTAAAATATGTATTATTGTTAATAAATTTAAAATCACCTAATTTGCATAGAAATAATAATGTAATAATAAGAGGGTCCTCAAGGATGGCCTTACAATTAATAATAATAAATAGCGAAAAAAAGGTTTTTTTCGTGAATTTTAATTTATATTAAAAGCATTAGACTAAATTTTATAGATCTAAAAATAGTAATATTAGAAATATGGACATTTTAAAATTCTGTCGAAGAAGAGCATTACTTCTGTCGTATTATTTTTTATGTAAATCGAATACCCTAATACATTTAGAGAAATTAAGTAAAAAAATATATGTAAAATTTCAATAAAGGCATTAAAATTAAATATGCATCAGTTAAAATTTTTTAAATAGTTGTATAAATAAACACAATAGATTGAATAAATTGATAGATAGAATGTTTTAGAGAATTTTTCGATTGAATACTTATTTAAAGATTAGCTGTATGTAGCATATTGGATGTAAATCAAGATTCAGTTCTGTTAAGAATATGTTATTTTGACAAAGAAATACGATAGATCGGCAAGATTATCTGATTTTCATTTCAATTCTCTTCAATATGAAGTGTCTATAATTGCGGCACTTCTATTCATAATTTCAAAACACACACGAGATAAAAAAAACTCGCTTTCATGAAGCTATTATTATTATTGTTATAGTATAGAATGGGCATTGTACAATAGAAATTAAATTTGTAACAATTATTACACGTTTTAAACAAATTTTTGTCAAGTAAAAATAAAATTGTATCGATTTGAGTGAGATGAGAGGGGTTCAAATAACTTGAAAACTACTTCAGTTAAATTACATCAAGTTTTAAATTATAAAACCTTCATTTTATACAATTAATTCTTTTAAATACGGTACTATTGTTATTGAGAAATTTAGCATAGTATATGAATGAAGATAAGAGCATTTATATTATCGAAGTAGAATATCAATATCTCAATCCAGTGAACCCGACCATCAAGAACTTCCAGATGACAGATAAGAAAAGAGTCACCGATGCCATTGTATAATATTAAATCTGCTCTTGCCCGTCACTTATTTTCCCTCGCCAAAGAATTTCTAAACCACAAAATCCAGTTGTGTTCTAAGTGTGAGACTGTAGGTACGAATAAATACGATGCAAATAAATAAGAGCGCTTGTAGTTGAGTGAAACGAGCGGCTTGAAAACTACAAAAATGTCATTTACATTATCGTACACGGAAATTTTCATCTTGAGCAATTTACAGCGTACCCTCGAATTCTTAATTATATTTGTGTAAGATCGGAAATACGTGTAGAAATTTGTTTATACTCTTATTATTTTTCCAATTTTGTAATTTTAAAGATGTTCCATTAGATATTTCTTGGATATTTTAATACCATTTTCTTGAAGTAAAGATTATCCTTTTTCTAATTATCATAACTTATGCGATTTTGCAATTTTATGCTTTAGCAGGATTAAATTTAAATCTTGACAAGATTTGGATAGTTGATGGGAATAGAAACTTTTGTATTGTAAGGTAACTTTATTTCTACCGTAGATTTGTATTACGATTTTATTTAATTGTAAATACACCTTATAATATAATAAGTCTTATTAATGATAATAATTTAGCTTTTACGTCCGAAATTATAAAAACACTATTGAAATCAGGTAATCCGGACTCAACATCCTTAACGAGGCTTCAGATCGGTCCACGCAGAAAACTGCGTGAGCCCGTAGTTAGAGCAGATCTTCTGGTAACACGGAAAATACTAGAAGCAGAAATACTGACGACGATATCCGTTTCCGCGAATGGGAAAAACCGATGGCAAAGGAGGAAAGCGAAGTAGGTTGTCGGATCGGACTTCGCTCGAGATATAGTGTCTATTGCCTGCGTAATCCTTCAGAGAACAACCTCCGGTGACTTTTCTACAATTTGCTGATCAGAGGCGAATGCTCGGGAAATTCCCGAGCAAAGGTCACAACAAAAAGGTTACAAAGGTCACGACAGTCCTTGCGAATTGCATTCCTTGAATTCAAGGAGTCATTGAAGGACAAGGAAACATACCTTCGTACCCGAAAGTATCGAATAATAATAATCTTTTAGTTTTCGAAAGAATTTATGGAATAATATAAGCCTGCATATTATTTCAGGTTTGCCGACGCATTTAAAGTTTTGCAACAACGAGAGGATTACGCTCTCGAAGGCGTCACTCAACATATGTGTCGGTGCTGTATTACGTCGGCTGTTGTTTTACGATGCGTAAGAGGTATTCCCTATAATGTGCTACTGTAATGATGTCAGCCACGTTATGGGAGTTATGAAAATAGAAAAATTGTGGTCAATGTAATATTAGCGCATGACGGGCGTATAAACAATTATGTGACGATAATCGACGATTTTTATGATTCGATTAACAATGGTAAGGAAGAAAACTCAGTAGGAATAATAAAAATTTTTTTTATCATCTTAAATTTTTCTAATTCGAAAGGATAATCAGCTACAGATATATTAATGGTAATTATTAAATTACACAAAACCGTTATGCAAACAAGTTTTATTGTGTTTTACTTTTATTTTTACTATCTTAAAATTATTAACAATATATCTAAATAATTAGTTTTAAAACATTTACTATTTACTTTCCATTCATTTATTCAACGATTATTCTATCGGGAAAATATAGATTCTTCAAATTTTTCATAGATATTTCAGTAAAATTTAGCTCATCTGATCAGAGAAATTTGTAATAGAATTTCTATCATTAGTGCAGAAAGATATTTTTTAATAGTCATATTTGAGTAATAGAAATTAATAATTTTTATGCTAAATCATCTTTCCGAAAAGTCACTAATTTTTCAACTATTTTATCGAAACTTATCGTGAATAGGTTGTTTCAAATATTTACAAAAACTAAAGAAAATTTATAATTCAAGCAATTTTAAACTGATTTACGAGCAACATATTTATGATTAATGACTCACTCAAATTTTCGAATTTTTATTCTTTCAATTGAATATTTTGGACAAATATGTGTGTTTAAAATTGTAATATATATACAAATCACTTATACTAAAAGATGATTACTAAAAGATATCACTTCTACTAAAAGATATTACTTATATTATATATAAAGTTGCTAGTAAATTTATATAACATTGATTTTTAAATTTAGGTCTTTTATTTTTTAACGTATTTTTCTAATTGATATATTGAATTTCTATTTTTTCAACAAACAAGCAACCTCTAATTTTTTAATTTTCTGTGACAAGATAAAAGAATATATATCTAATTTTTTATATCATCTAATTCTGATGGTTTTTTAACTAATAGCAGTATAGATTCTGATTGAAAGTTTTCATTTTATTTCATGAAAATCAACAGTTACTCAATTTATCTCAAAATTTTATACTTACAATTAATATTTTATTAAATTTTTTCTAAAATTGTCTTTTCAAATACATAAGTTATAATTATTAATTATAATTATAATTATAATTACGTACATAAATGTACTTTTTCTTTCTTAGAAGAAATATATTAATTGAAGATGTTATATAAATATTTTATAATTTGTAGATTAAAAAAATTAACAAATGAATTTTTATATTGTAAAAGAAAACTTAGAGCTAATACAAAAATATCTATTATAAAACTGCAAATCATAATTATTCTCTTAACGTAGATTTCTAATGAAATAGTATTAAAAGGGAGATGAAGAAAGTAGCTATAATAATAATTATAATTAATAGATGAAGATTCAAAGAGGTACAACAGTATAAAAATTTAATAACTACTTACAACCTCTCATTTTTTTATTATTTCCACGCATCTTATTATGCCTTTAAATATGTTTTCATACTAATAATGATGTACATCATAATAACAACAACAAAAACGTCTATATATATATATATATATATATATATATATATATATATATGTATATGTATGCATATGCAATAAAGATATTAAAGTTATAGAAATTATGACTTCCTGATGTGCTACGATATTAAAAATAAATGTCAAAGTCCGATATTTGAGTTTCACCAATAAAGTTATTAGTTAGATAAGATTAACTTTTCCTTTTCTAGAGTTTTTAGCCATAAATCAAGTACAATTCCGACAATCATAATTGCAGGACGATTTATAATTCTATAAATTAATAATTAAAACGGAATAATTAAACGCAAGTGACTGCCTTAAATGTCAACGAGACCGAAAAGGAAAAAGAAGTAAGAGATACCGAACTGGCACAGTAAATGTTCCATAAGCGAGTCTCGGAAATACATAGTTGTGTTGCATGTCACACCCTTGAGAGCGATGGTAATACCTGAGAGTCGCGCATTACGACACACTCTGCAGTACAACGCCGTTTTCCATCGATTGCTCGCCCGCGCGCGAGACGATGGAAAAAAAAGAAAAAAAAACATGAAGTCCACTTTCACTGGGTCTGCGTAGCATCCGTGAAAAGGAGGATCTCATGCACGAATGCGAACGCGGTGGGCACTCGAGGCTAGAGCGAATCTCTCTAGTACACTCTACCGAGAGTTCCTTGATCCCTTGGTGTAACTTTCGAGTGGAGGCTTAATTTCTTCAGTGGATAGTCAATTCAAAATGAATGTATTTGACAGATACCGGTATAATCATAGTCGTTTTCTATTCAGGTTGCTATAGTGTTATCAGTGGTAACAATCCTTTGACGACATTGATTGGCATGATGTAAAATGTAAATTACCAGTATGGAGATGATAACGTCGTTTCCAGTACACGATATTATTACGATACCAGGATTCAATTTATATTTGCTATTGATTTTACTAGAGTTTAATAAAATTTTCGCTATATTAGAAACAGACGCTAAAAATACTTATCTCTATAAAGAAAGAGAATCCTTTTAAAGAATTATTATTGCTATAATAAATCTGTTCATTATATTCTTAGAGAAGCTTCTCTACTGTCAACAATTTTATTTAAGAATATAATAAAAATATCTTGAAGTATCGGTGAAATCATTAATATAAATAAATCTGCTTAAATCAACAATCTTTAAATTAAATGAAAAATAATAGGTGCGCTTTTACGGTAACAATATTACCCCAATGTGATTTACAATTATTTTATAATAATTTTATTCTTGCATCGGGTCTGCATAATTTACCAACCAATTTTATATTCGTTAAATTTATTTACGTGCACACACATTAAAGACAGACAATGATATGAAAAATAATCCAAATTTAGTGAGAGCACCAAATTGAAGAACGATTAAACGTGTATCATTTATTATTCTTGTAAGTAGAAATACGTTTTAAAAACATAAGTAAAACTGATTTCCCTCGAGGATTGATTCATTTCCTGTTCTCTTACATATTAACTGGTTTATATTAACTATATGATTAACTTTCTTTATTCAATTTAAGACTGTGAAGATCTGTTTACATAAGTATGTGCTGCATACTATCTACTTCCATCAATTTCTAATAATTTTTGTTGTATAAAAAATAATAACGTACAAAATAATTTAATTCTTTTTGTATTGTAGCATAAATTTAATGTAACATTTTTCTTCTTAAAATTAATATTCAGTCAGTAAAACTTTGTTTACTTAATCTTTTCTACTTTTCTCTAAATAATAAAATTCTATATTAAATAATTTATATAATTTCTACCTCATTACGATGAGTGAACAATTATCGTACAAAGAATAAAATTCTTTACGATATATTTACATTAAAAAATTATATATTATTTAACATCCTTAAATTAAATTTGTATAAGATTTAAGCTGAACTTAAAATTTTATATTTAAATAACTTTAGACATTTTTTCTTATTTACATTTATAATTAAACATGCAATGAATTTAACGTCAATAAGTTTTTTAAAACTAGACCAAAAAGCGACAAATATTAGAATAATAAAAAAAATTAATGTTTCATTTTTCTAACTTTTGTTATAAATAGTATATTTAATAAATACAAAAAAATGAATTTTGCAAAACATAAATATGGATTATTTAGAACATTAGATAAAAATTCACTCTTTTAAAAAAAGTTTCTGCTGGAGCTGAAAAATCATAAAAAATATGTTGTACCTAATATTCGAAGTTATAAAGACATAGAAGTTATTAGACAGTTCAGACATTATAAATACATTGGTATAATAAAATGAATTAAAGAATATTTTTTTCTTCTAATAAATGCATACGTTCTTAATTTTAAATAAATTATTTTGTTAAAATCCTATTACGAAAGTAATTTTTCTTGTAATATATAAAATTTTATATAAAATAAAAATACAACAAATTAATATTTGTTAATGATTCTTAAGGTTATTATAACTATCCTTCATGATTATTATCATTTTATTAAAAGGCAGTTTTATCTTTACAAAATTTAAAATAATAATAATTTAGTATCTAAACCGGTTTAACGATTAAATTAGTTCATTTCATTGAGTTATCATTTTAGAAGTTTCGAATAAATCAATAAAACTTTTATTGATTTTCTTAAAGCAAAAGAATATAATTTTGTTTGTTTTGAGAAAATGAGAGGATTATTTTGTTTAGTGTATCATATCTTTTTAAATAAATCATTTAAATAAGGTTATACTTTTCTGATTTTTAAAAAATACACGATGATTATTTTGCACGTTTCTCCATTCTTCGATTTTTTACAAGACGAAAAATTTCTTAGAACAGGTTTAATATGCAAAATCGACCGTCAATCTCTCATTAATTATTTTACGGAAAATATAAAAGTTTCTAAATTACCGGAAATACTAATAAAGATGGACAAGAATTCAACATATGTTCATACTTAATTTTGTTAATAAAATGTATATATATTCTATTGACATATTACATAATTCGAAATTAGTAGTATTATTATCTGGACATCCTAGCAATACTAAGAAAACGAGTATCAAATAACATCATGAATGTGCATTTCGAGAATATGAGTTTATAAAAGGCAAGCTTTTTTGCGGACTAGCATATAATGTGTGCATGTGCAGGGGCGCGGCGAATTTCCGGATTTTCTTACACTCGAGTTTTATGGGTATTGGTGAATTATGGAATATGTTATAATCACGACGATAAATTACGGACGGTGATAAAATTTTAGCTGATTAAAAGCCTGAAACTTACAACGCATAGCCTTTTCAACTTTACAACGAGTGAAAGATTTGCATTTGCTATTTTAATCGTCTCGAGTTTTTCTACTGTCAGTTACGGAGAAATTTTCTTATACGATTTTCGCTGGCTTATTTAAGTTCGACTTTCAATAGAATGATAAAAATAAATTGTGGATGTGAAAATGTAAATTGATAAATATTTTAATCATTATTCACACGAATTCATTTGTTAATTTAATAATTAAAAGAAATTTTATTTAGATATGCAGAGTATTTTTAAAAACGTATTATACTGAAATTAAATAGAATTATAATGTGGATCTGAAAAATGTATTTTTGAAATATTGTAAGATGATGATTTATTAACAGAGCAAAAATAACAGACATGAAAATGAAATTTTCGATAGTCTTACCATTATAAACTTTTATTCCAATTGTCGTTATTTAACTTATTCATATGTACAGAATCTTACAATTAGTATTTACATAATTTTATAGTAAATATATGTTCTAAAGCTTATTAGAATTATAAATTATTATTTTTAACAATTGTTAAATAATAAATTGTTAAAATTTTGCATAATATAAAATTCGATAATTGATTACGAATAAAGTGAGATTCTCTGTAATTTTAGTTGTTTAGAAAGCTTATCTATTAAAGTCTTATCTATTTAAATTAATATTACATCTTTTGCAAAATTTTCTTTTTTAATTTTTCAAAAATCTTCTTGCTAATCAAATTTTTATAAAGCCAAAGAATTGCCAAGATATGGCAAAAATGTTCACTTTTATATGCTTACAAATTCATCGATTACTTCAAAACTACTTAATCCTATATTATGTACATAAACATGTATGACAGCCAATCAAAAAATTTAGTAATTTTTTTAGTTTAAAAATTTAGACATTAATATTTATACTTAACGTCCCAAAATATTCTATTACACCTCAACAACTTAAATCGATGAAATAGTTAATAAACGTTTTGTCAGTGCAGCTTTCGATGATAAATCAACGCAACGTTTTATCAATGCATCCCTTCGTCCATCACTCAAGCAGCAACAACGTTTAAGTTGCCATCTCGTTTTCAATTTTCACGCGTCAAGAGCCTTTTGCCTGGCTTAGTGGATTTGTATGTCATAGAACTAACAAGAACTCAAACGTATAAGAAAATTTGTTTACGGAACCAGGAGACTGAATGGATAGGAACTGTATTCGATAATATGTTCTTATTCGCACTGAAATTATTGTTCATATCGTTGTGAATTTTGATGAGAGATTACGTTGGCATAAAATATTCAGATGCGTGATTTCGTTTTGTTACGAGATGAGCGCTGTTTCATATCCAAGAGAATCAATTTTGCTGTTGTGATATTCAACGTTATACAGTTCATTTGTTCCATATTAATTTCATTGTCAAAAAGGTGTTTTTAAAGTTTAGTTTTTCTTTTGGCATTTATTTAAAAAATCCAAAATTCGGGAAGAAATAACCATCTAAATATCGATGTTATGATAAACATTATATTTTACAAAAAGATTTAAAATAATCAACTTGATTAAACGTATATTAAATATTAACGAATAATTTAGTTATTTTCGGTGGATAAAATTCAATATCAAATTCTATTTAAGGTTAAGTTTTTAAGTTTAAAAAATGCCTATATGTTTTTCATGTAGTTAATAAGTTTATTTTTAATAAAATTTATCTCTTACTTTAATATATATAAATATAATCTCAAATTATCCATTCTCATTATCATTCTAATTATTACATTTCTAATCATTTATGATTTTTGAATAAAAACGTTTAAGACTAAATTGAGTTGTTACTACATTTTACATATCATTGGCTTTTAATATTTTTTTATCGAAATAATCAATAGCTTTATACTACTATTAAAACTTCAAGTAAAATAACATTAGAAAATTAGCATTTTTTCTTTTTACCATTACTTCTGTGATCAAGCTACTTGTATTATATTTTATTCTATTATTCATATTAGCTAATGCGCAGTGTCTATAGTTTACATATGTTAATGAAATAGATTTGTTATGTAGAAGATAATAGAACTATAATACTGTTTAGAAGATAATGTCGATTATACATTCATTTTCAGCTTGAAATGTTGTAATACTCGATGTACAGGCTTATGGAAACTATGAAATAGAGATATAAAGATTTAATCTCAGATAAAATGTTATAAAACTCTTTTAAAATTTATTATATTACATACTTCATATAAAATACTTTTTGTAAGTCCATTATGATATATATGTTACATATTATTAACTTTCGTTAATAAATATTGTTATATAGAACGTAAACATTTATTCAAAAGGTTTATCACAAAAGATTCGAATTTAATTCTCGATTAGTAATTTTGGAAAAAACTTATTTAAATGCACGAGTTTTTATTTTAGAATATTATGGTCAAAAATACTTAACGGAAATAAAAAATACTATTTAAGGGTTTATTTTTATATTAGTTAACATGCATCGAGATTCTTAACAAAATATTCAATGAAAATTATTATACTTTGTTCATTTTTCATATCTTTAGGAATACCGATGAGGGATAATTTATTTCACATAATTAATTTTTTAGTGTACCCAATTATTTCCTCTATAATATAAATATCGCGATATTTCATAATTAAACTTTATTGTACGATTATAAACGATATTATAAGAATAGTTGAGTAAAAATTCTTATTATAAACGAATAATACTAAAATTGTTAAACATAAACTGTTGAATTTATTTTTTAATATTCTTTTAATATTATGTCATTACATTTGAATATATCGAACACTAATAACAAAATTTTAATGTAATTAAACAGAACAACTCTACACATTAATGGCTCCTTTAAAAACTTTTATGTTTAAAATACTGGCAATATGAGATAAGAGGATTTAAAATTTCTAATTTACACATAAAGTTTTATTTTATATTATTATTGTTTTATATTTAATTATACATTTTACTGTTTGTGCAACTATTTGACAATAAAAACAACACGCAATTTTACAGGATAATAAACGTTGAATTATTAAATCAAATCTTGTGTATAATATTTTAATATTACGACTTTCGATTTTCAAATTTAAATTTAAAATCGTATTTGTCTAAATTATACACGTTCAAATGAAAAAAATACTTTTTTTGATGATTTTTATTTATAGACCACTATAATTTACTTTATATTTGTATACAAAATTAACTTTCTTTCAAACTTACGTTAACATGTATACTTATTAGAACTTAATTTTTATTATATTTTAACCTGTATTACATAACTTCTTCATTGTACTATCACTTGTATTATGTAAACAACAATTTAATAGTTATGAAATTGTGCGTTATATAGAGAATATATTGTCAGAAAAATTAACAGAAAGGCATTATATATTTGTATAAAATACGCCAACAAAACAAGATGCACGAAATGAACAAAATGTTGTTTAAAAAACGAGAGCGCGAGAAAAAAAAGGCACTTTTAATTAAAATCACGTGCATTTGCAATACGGCAATGAAATATGTAACTAGACCAAATCAATGGACTTTCCATGCAAATAATTCTTCAAAGCGCTAATTAGTAATTTAAATGCAATAATCATCTACTAAATTTAACCATTTCTTTAATCAAGTCTCCTGCTTACGTGCTATCTCACTTAATACAAACAATCTTTTCTCTCATTTAATCATGCTCCAAAGAAAACTAGTAACAGCTTTGATCCGATGTGAGCTCGTATTAACACGAATCGTTTTAAACAGTTAGAAAAATCCGAGCTTGAGAGGTCATGTCGAGACCGTTGTACACTCATTTAAGATTTGGAGCTTCGTGTAATTTTATAGCCCCGCGCCACGAAGTTTCTCTCTTCGTTTTGTCGCGTGTGCACTTAAAAAATTCCTCACGTTCTCGCGGCACGATACTGCTTACATACAGTGAAGTCAGTCGGGATTTCTAGAGGTTCTCGAGAAGTAAAAGAAAAGAGAAAAAAAAGGCAAAGAATGGCGAAGGAGTACATTTCAAGGGTGACGCTCTCATGGCGTCTCGCTCACAAAATCCGTGAATGTTGAAAATGACCGACGCTGATCTGCGAAATGCGAAATACGTAAGTTGATCATGAATACTTACGTCGTATTGTCGTTGAAAATTTTATGCACATTTTAGGAGCATTTGACGAGCAATACAAGTCTTTTGAACACTCGTTTAAATCTGACAACGATGCGCCACTATTGAATATTTTTAGAAACGAGAAATATTTCATGAAATTAATAAAATTAATAATGTTAAAATAATGAATTTCTATATTTATTAAATTTTCTAAAATTATAACGACTTTTTGAACGCAAAATGTAATTGTAAAACAAATTTTGTCTAAAAAATTACTTTTTCCAATGCATGTATGTTTAATGTACTCATAAATGAAAGGTTATGCAAGATAATTTTTACTGACTTAAGATAATAGAATAAAAAAATTGTGTTTTGTATGTGTTTAAGAGAACTCTAAAAATTTTAATATACAGTCACTGATTAATACTCATTAAATGATAATATGAATACTTTATTGCATATTTTATTTTAATATTTGAACGTACAATTACATAAGCCCGTTTGTAGCAAGAAAGTTGTCAGTTTATGAAATTAAAATTAAGATATTGTACATTCTATACACTGGCATATCTACAAGAATTTAAATAGGTTGAATTCGCTTTATTAAATTACAAAAGTGATGTGCATTATTCAAAATTCAGAATGGTATTAACGTTATCTTACTATTAACACATTTAAAAATATCATATTATCTATACAGAATTTCAATGAACTTCTTAGTATACACATAATACGCGTCACTTATTATCTAGTACTAACTAGCTAATTTTACAGAATGTATTTACTCTTATTGATATAGACATAATTTTATTTCAAATAGACACTTTAATCATTTTTGACGAAAGTTAAATAAAATTTTTTTTAATCTGTTTTATTTAGATTTTTTTTAAATAAAATTTTGAATATTTGAGAATATACATTAGTAGTAATATTTTACAATTTTAAATAATTTAATAAAAACATTTATTTCAAGTAATTTAAAATAATCTTTCAATGAAATATAAACTATCATTTTAAAGCATTCGTTGAAAACTCTGAATAATTGTTTCAAATTAATTATCATTTAGTATTGAAATTTGTACATATTAAGCTTAAAAATTAAGTAAAACCATAGGGCGCAAATTGTCTATTATTTATTTGATTTATGCGATATGTTACATTCTAAAATTTTTATTCAAATTCGTCTTCCTTATCTTCAAAAACATAAGTACAACAATTAAACGAACATTTCTATAACAGTCTTGTTATCATAATTTAGTTGCAGTAAGTTCAATTTGAAAATAAACATTCATCTTTGAAAATAAACATTGATACTAATCAGTACGTATTTAGAAATGAGTTACGAATCAACCCAAAAGGGTAAATAAATTGAAGGGTAAATTTAAGGGTAAATTAAAGTTTTTACGTACATCAGCAGTGAGTACTAACCATTGCAGATGTACTCATTACTAAGTACAAGTATAATATTATCTTCTCAATCTGTCAATTTATTTCGCTTCGTCCAAAGTTCATTTAAAAGTGAGTCATTACGCTCAATGTATTTATTCCGCAAGATGTTCCTTGCGGTTGTGTTAGTACTTGGAAAAGTAGAAGTATAAAGAGGAAGAAACTAGTATTCATTGAGATCAAAGATGTAAGGATTTTAGGTCTCTCAGCAACGTCGATCGTTGCTAGAGTGCGTCCACACTTGGAAGACTGAAAACTCGTTAATATTCAACGTACGGGCGGCTATGATGCATGTTTATGAATGTCTCATCGGCTTGTACCGTTAACGAAGTGCGTCGAGATATTGACGACAAAGTGCATCTCAAGCGACTTCAAGGTCGGTCGGTCGAGACAAATGGAGTGACTGATTTGGAAGTCGTGCGTGAGCGACGCATCGGTCATTGCGTCACGCATCACTCGTGTTCTTACGCGTTTTTTATTTGTCGGCATTACGTTAGCAAAATGGAAAAATCTTCGCTGAGTCTTACGAGCGAAGCACTAGTTAAGTTGTGACGCAATCAATAATCGTTTCTTTTTCGAATTAAAAAGATACAATATATTGTGCTAAAGATTTAGGGACTAAAGAGAACGAATTTATGATTAATTCAGTGACTTTGAGGAACGTGTATTGGCACACTATATTACTTACAAAATTGATATCTCAATTATATAATTGTGTGGAGTGCGTTATTTTTAAAGTACTCTTGCAAATCAACTTAAGATTTCATAATCATGTTCTTCGAATTTAAATATAAATGCAATGAAAGAACAATTTACCTCCGAATTACTATTAACTTCCGAATTAAGTCTATAGGAGTTTAATTATATTATATTTTTAAAAAGTACTTTAAGTGTATTGTATTTTAGCTATTTTTAAATAAGAAATTATTACAATGTTCTCGTATTAAGAAATAAGATTTGACATGAGGTTTTTTAAAATTTAGTTGTAAATAATTTAAAAATTTTAATTTAATAAAGCTTTCGTAATATACTTACGCAAAGTAATAACACCTTCGACAAACGAAGTTCATGATTTTTAGTATTCATTATGTGTTATTAATTATGTTTCCAAGTGCAAATGTAGCGATAGAGAAAGCTGTTACGCGTAGTTCCAGTCCAGCATATTTCGTGATAAACATTAAACCACTATTTAATTAGCGGCAACTTCAGTTTCAAATTTACAAGAATGCATTCACGGATAAGTAAGTAGTGATTTCGAATGAAATGTCAAAGTGAATTCAGTGATTCATTAAAGGCAATTATTGAATAATTTGTTTTTCCAACCCAACGTACGTTATTTTCACCTATGCAGACTAAAGCGACTTTCGATGATGTCCTTCATCAACGACATTTACATTTTTAGGCACAAGTTATCTTCTAGGCGTTGAATGTTCAAGGTCAGCCGATGCTCGAAAACGAGCTTTGCAAATTAGCAGAGAGAAAAGAAATCGAAACCGAGAAACTCCGAACCTTTTGCGAAGTGCATAGATGAGAGTTGAACGACCTGAAGAAAGAATCAATGGGCTCAACCGAGACGTCGATTCACAAGATGTCCCAAGATCACGAGCGCCGAAACACGGTGACAATCGCACCGAATGAGCCTCGTCGAACTACTCTCGAAGACGACCAGGTTGTGAAGACCATATCACCAATGATTTATACATCTTTTATGAAAAATCAACTTTTTTCGGGATTTAAAGTTAGCTGTGCTTGATAAGCCGTTCGTCCTTTCAAAAAGTCTTTCTTTCCTTTTTAATTCAAGAAGGTATCGATGGAATTATCTTTTATACCAATCACCGGTAAATAATATCTGAGAAAAAAACTCGTTCATATTATATTATTAATGTTCTGTAACGATTTTGTAAAGATAAAGGTATTTTATATTCAAATTAATTTAAACACATTTTGTAAAATATCATCATTAAATATTTCATAATTTTTTATAAATAAATGTTAATTAGTTTATGCAGAAAATTATTTTTGGATAATAATAAAATAATTATTTAATTACAAAGATTTCTTTGTAATTCAAGTTAAAATTACATAAAGTTAAATTTAAAATTTCTGTACAATTTCAGTAGAATTTTGTATACCGAAAGAAACATACGTATACTGTAATAATTTTTAAAAATAAAAAATAAAAAATAAAAAATAAAAAATAAATTAATATACAACTGTAAAATCTCGAATGAAACATTAACAAAGGCGCATTTATAATTGTAATTGGCATAATGATGCAGCAAAAAAACATTCGTCTTGACACAGAAATGTCTTTCAAAGGAACCGAGTTGTATTCCTTTTATTTCAGCCTTTGCCAATTTGAAAATCACCGTCTTTTTTGCAATTTCACGCACTGCGACCAGACAAAAGTTGCCGAGATCCGACCTCACGTGAGATTGCCTTGCCTCCATTTAGATGCTCAACCGACGATCCGAATCTCTTCCAAGAGGAAATGAACGTAATAATAGGACGGAAGGAGTAGCGCTAAAGGCTGATAAATGGAGACGATGACGGATCAAGAGTCGTGTCGCCGACAGCGGGTTAATAAAACCGTCTGGGAGGTCATGATGTGAGGGACGTTACCAGATGCTTCGATCGACAGCACTGGACCATTGTGTAACGACGGCTGCGCTGCACACCCAAAACGAAAGAGGCTCATTTTTGCGCCAGGATCTTTATGCGCTTCCTACATATGTATAATTTTGCGAGAGGTGCGATTGGGCAACAGATACGCGCTTGGCCATATACAAGCGCGGCTCCGATAATAATTAATCTTCATCGCTAACGTAAAAAGATTTTTTGATCCAGGACTTATTAGAACTGCGATGCTACTGTTTCTGTTTTTTTTTTATGATCGAGGGGGAGAAGACGATCGAAATTGAAATTGATGGCTTTGAATTTTTTGTTAGGCACACTTTGAAGCCGCCTTGAGGAAGCTGGAGGATGATTTATCCTTTTATTGAAAAATTATTAAGATTGTATTATTTATAACGCAACACAACTGCTATAAATAAGTTAATATTTTTAAACGTTTATTTATTTTTTGAAAACATTAATTTTTAGAAAGCTTTTTGTACTTTCCTAACGTAGAATGAGAAAACTTCTTAAGAATACGTAGTATATTAAACTGGTAAATTTCTATTATAATATTCTTGGTGCTTAATTCAAGGGTCAAAATGATCAACATTATAATTTAACACTGATAATATTAAATCATAAATATCCAACTCATTTTAGGTACAAAATTGGACTTCGATCAATTTAGTAAAACAACAAATGCCCAAGAAATACACATTTTTTAGTCTTATATTAATTGCAGAATGCCCTTCAATGATTTTACGCTACTTTCCTATAAAATTGCTTTTAAAATCATATTCTTAGGGATTTTCTGCAAGAATTTTCCTTTTTAGTATATTTATTTTATAATTTTTTCATAAAGATTTTTAGAATATATAAACTTGTATGTTAAAATAAAAATTAACATTACTTAATAACTTCATTCACAATCTACATTTCATTTATATCATCACAACTGTTACATATTAAATGTTGTATCACATTAACTATGTGTAATTAATGATTATTGATAACTTGAAATAAACATATTTAAATATATGTGAGAAATGAGTAAAATTTAAGTTCAAAGTATTAATGAATTTTATATAATGTTTATCAAAGTCGATACCAGTATTGGAATATTTAAAAAGTTTACTGCTGTTTATCCATACATTATATTTTTAATGTAGGATTTTTTTATATGAGAATCGGTTTTATATTATTTTGAATTCTCACAGTAAACATTTTATATAACTATCCATTAATTTATGAGTGAATAAAGAATATTGCAAATGGTTGGTAAAACGTTCATTTTTGAAAAAGTAATTTTTGTGAATAGATGACTGTGATGTAATTTTCAATTGGAACTTTCTAATCTATGCTCGTCACTCTTGATTAACTTGAACTTTTGAACGATTTTATTCCGTTAGATGTTATTGATTAAAAGTTCATCTGCAGGGGGAAAGAAACATTCTATTTAACCTAATAAGCTAATTTGAGTAAGACAACATCCTTTTTAAATACAATGTCATTTAATATTTTCTTTCATCTAATAATATCAACATTAGCTTTCGACCTATTTTTATACGGATATAACTTTTCCTATTATCTAAATTTACTTATGAAACTACACATATGTGTAGAAGTATGTGAGTAGATAGTAATACGTTTGTCTGTATATTAATAAATAAATACCTCCCAATCTTCCATCAGACTATGTATTTAATTTCAATACAATAATAGATAACAGTTATTTCCTTGTTTCTAATGCACCTCATGAATAACAACTTTCAATAAAGTTATTGTTAATGGAGATCAAAAATTTTGTACATAGATATATTTATTTCAGATACTAAAGTAGATAAATTCATTATTTATTATATGAAAGGATAATTTAAACTTTTTCAGTCAATTAAATTCAAATTGAACCTATTAATTTATTACAAATTTTAGGGAAAATTTTTCGTTAACTTTTTTGAAGCCATTTCATGCTCTAAATTCTATAATTATGAGGGCAAGAAATTAAAACTTGATAGTAGAGAATATACCAATTAGCAATAATTTATTATCTAAATTTTAAAATAATTTAAATTTTTAAGAATAGATTGAAATTACATTACTGTTTTCTCGGATTGAGTTTAAGTATCATAATTGATACTTAAACGTACTTAACATTCCAAAGTTATATTTATTTTTATTTATTGTTAATTATTTTAATTATTGTTCAGAATATCATTATGTATTAATTTTATACTAAACGAATTTAATGTAACTTTAATTTTATATAAATTATTTAGAAATAAACTCTAAATACTGAACAATTCATTTCTTTGATATATTTTTCAATAGGATTGCACTTCATAACTTGTAGATCGAATTGATACATTACTCACGTCAAAATGATTTTAAGATAAATATCAAGTAATAAATTTAAATAAGGATATGGATGTAATATTAGTTGAATTACGAGTAAGAACTCTTTATTAAAAAAAATTCATTGAAAAAATATTGTTTTGTTAATAAAACTATGCTTTCTATTTAATTCGACATTAAAATTCAAACAAATTAACAATTAAATTTCATTGACAACTTCGATTAAATCGAACTGTAAATACAGTAATTCTCTATCAGAGCGTAATTAAATTTTCAATCAAATAAATTGGTATCTAACACAGATAGTGAATTTGAAAATAACATCTAATATTATTTACTTATATTGCTTTCGCTTTTAATTCTGTTTAAGCTATTTTACAGTTCATTTGTGCTTTTTACTTCGCGTTTTTTCGTCACAAATATCTTTGGTGTATAATTGAAATAATTTTTTCCATAATTATTCAAATAAAATATTAAGGTAACGAAGGTTTCAATATTCACATTTATTATTGATGAACTTAATTTTGCATATATCGTATTTATTATTTATAATTAGTGAAAAAATATCAAATTTAAAAGCGTTTGTTTAATAATTTTTAATATAAGGCACATATTCTGGAATCGTTAATTAATATGAACAAATGTTGATTATAGTTTTGTCAATTACTTTAAAGATAAATACTGATAAAATAATGTATTTTAAGAATACAATGTATTTAAATTTTAAAATAATTTCCAATTTAATATATAATATGAAAAAAATAATTTTGTTATCAACCTAAATCTTACGTATAATATAATACTGTACAAGTTTTAACCCTCACAATTTATGTACATATGTGTTATTATAATTTATTTTTATTCTAAGTTTTTTATTTCAATAAATTACATATACCACCGCAATAACTTATATTCTAGAAATAATTAATGTAGTTTCCAATAATATTTTCACTACAATCACTTTGAATATTTTTGCTTATTTATGCATTTTAAAGTAGTGTATTAATACTTTGAGAAAATCAGTTTCTACTGCTCTTCAATATCCTTTTAGTTAACCTCGCAGGTTTCGCGGTGCTCAGTCAATTGATTTCAAATCCTTTTCAGATTCATTTTACTTTTAACCTTCGCTTAATAAAATTAAGCGTAAACTCTTTGTCGTAAAAAAACATCAATAAATATATTCCTTTCGATGATCAATAAAAGTAAAAATATAAATTAGTCGATTCTATGTATTCGAATGTATTTAGAATGTAGAAGATCATGTTTCCTAGATAAAATACTTGGAAAAAAAAAACAAAAAAAAAGAAAGAAAAGGAAAAGGAAAACTAAGGCAAAAAGATCAGATCTAGAGAAACGTGAAGAATGTGACCTTGGACCAATTACTCTTAAATATTGAATACTTTATGCCCGGACGAACCGCTTTTAAATTCGCAAAGCCATTTCTCTTTCGCCATCGTGCAATTACGCGAGCCGATGTGAAGAAAGGGGAGCAAACGGAGAGTCCCGGGGATTTTCCCAATATGAGATCACGATTTAATCGACCCCGAAATCGGCTCGAAACGAGAGAAGCTTGGCCGATGCGTTTGCAATAATGCCAAGGACAACTTCGCGCGCTATTAGAATGTATGCCAGGTAAAGCTATAATTATAACGCATGCGCGGGAATATTCACTGCTCTCCCTTGTATTATCGGGACGCTTGCGGCGAGGGTCTTTCAGGAAGCTCTTTTATTGCGCATTATCATCAAGATTCCCAATGAAGTCGGCTTTATATTAATTATGCGTTGCACTACGGGTGCGCGCGTGACGTGGGTGAGAGTTTCGTCATGCGCGCTTTTCGGCATTATGTAGGATGCTGGCACGGCCAACGCGACAGTTCTTGTTGAAAGAGAACTTACTTTATTGCGGGGCGATATCATTTATGACCATTGCTCTTTAAATTCAAATTATTACAATAATTTATATAGGCAAAAATAAAGGCTTGTCGCTTTTTTGACATTTTAATTCTCTTGGCAGTTTTAAATTATATTATTATTATTTTCAAAAGTTGCTGGTTAGTTATCGTACCTAAATGTCTTAATCGATATTATGAATATTCAATTTTTTTTTTAAATAAGATACAAATTTGTGCTATTATTTACACTTAAAGAAAAATTTAACTATACTTTAAATTTACTTAAGATAAATATTTGTGTGATTGAAAAAGATTTAATTAATTATTATACTAGTACTATGATAACGCTATCTATGCTGTTTAACTTTTTAACATGGGCTAATTTATCTTTTAATATTATCAATTGCTAGTCGATCTATTTTGTACATTAGATTTGGAATTTATTAAATTTAAAATGAGATATTAATAAATAATTTATTTAAAAAAAACATGTATTAATAACCGTAATAATTTTATGTTCTCAATTAGTTAAATTTACAAGAATTAGACAATTTGACAATTCCATTATAATAACGTTTTTCATATATATTAAACTAAAAATATGTACTCTAACATGAAAAAATAAAAATATGTGTTTTTTATATTTTCTTTTACTTTAATCTAGAAGTACTACTAAACCGTTTTTTAAGATATGTTTCTATGTTGAAATAAATTTAGTAAAATTTAACGAATTCCTTACCGCTAAATTATAGTAAAACATTACAACTACAATTATTTAAAAACGTTCAAAGAAACATTTTGTAATATACATTCTTAATGAAAAAAGAAATAGAATCACGACTTATTTATATTAATTTCGTATAATTAAAGTAGAATAATATTTATAAATTAAATTTCTTTAAAAATATTTTTCGTCTATGACGCAATTCTTTTTAAATAAAAAAAAGAATGAAAGAAGAAATTTTTTAGTAATTTCACGAATGTGTTTCATTATTATTTGCTTGATATTAAAATTTTCTTTTTTAAATTCGTGCAACTGTTATATACTGAAATATAAATATATTATAAAACCATCACAAAGTTTTTAGTACGTATCCAGTTCAATATTTAAACTTACTTAAGTCAGGATTTCAATTTAAATGATACAAAAATACTAAAGATAAGACTTTTACTTAAGCAAGAAGAGATTTTTCGAAGTTTAACCCTGTGAAAACATTAAATATAAATTAATTGCAATTTTCACTTTACAAGATTAAGTAAATTTGTCGAGATTCATTCTTTTTTATGAATAAAATAATCCCAAATACATATCATACGTACTTTGCAATATCAGAGATTAAAAAAAACTCAAATACTAATTTTTATGTAATATCAACTATGGATATGGTTAATATATGCGATAGTCTTTATTTATAAAGCAAGTGATTCAGCTGTAATAACTGGTAAGGTATTAAAAAAATTATTTTTCATTTTACTTCGGACATTTCCTTTTTAAAAATCATCTGATAATTGAATAGAAGGCATGCGCCACTTTAAAACGAAACATAGTTTCTTTAAAACACGAGCGACAAAACACGAAAAATCCCAAGAAGTATACTCGAGTTATCACGTCTTTAGCATTAGAAGCTGAGAAAAGTGATCCAAACGGAAGGAGTTCATGGAAATCGAAACGAAATCAAGGGGTAAAATAAAGATACGTAGGAGAAAATCGTCTGTTACCGACCGTCATTAAAGAAATTCAAGTGCCGACCTGTCGGAGTCAAAACTAGAAGGAGAAGGAGGAAGTCAAAAATAATTAAGAGAGCGCAGATTAGGCCGCGGTTATAGATTGTGATTAGGCGTGTCTGCTGCGTACACCTCGAAAGTGAAGGTTCGAAGCCGAGAGTTTCCAGATTCAATTTCAAGAGCCTTGCGGTTAAGTAACAATGCGTTGCGGGGACACTCAGTGTTCGCTCGGGACTCGTGCAGTGCGGTCGTGTCTTGTCTGTTTTCTCCGTGCACGCGGCCCTGGCATGTGTAGTCGTGGTGTCGTTTTGCGGAAAAGCATCACGGCGGCATCAGGCTCGCCGCCGAGTACGAGGTGTGAATCGAGTTTTTTTACAAGAGGCTTGGCTTAAATCAATCTGAGTGATCTCGCTTGGGGTGCAACCCTTAGAGGCTTGATCTCAGCGAGGATTTTATGAGACATTTTGACGAATGGTAACGGATATCGTGATGTCCCGACGAAGGTTGCGTCCAATGCTTTAAGCATCACTGATAAGCTTGCACTAACAATCAACAGAGTTTTATACAGCTATTAGTAAGGTAGTTTTATTATTTCGACGACAATGAAATTACAACATTTGAAAATTTTCATGTAATTTTTTTACTTTCACCTAATTATTATTCAAGTCTACAAACATTAATTTGACTTATCTATACTAACATTTATCCAAGATTATCAATATCAACTATTAATAAACCATGATTAACAAACTTTAATTTATGAAATATTACATAATTATTATGTAAACAGATGCTTTGAATTTTTATGACCTAATAGCACTATCGTAATCGTTTATATTCATTACATAGTATTACTTAAAAAGTATTGCAATTCGGAATTTATTATTATACATTATTCAAATATTTTTTTTAATTTTGAGGTTCTGAAATAATATTGTTCATTAACATTTAGTTTTTTTTTACCATAGTTTATAATAAGATTGACACTGAGCTAAAACTATTTTATAAGTAGAATCCAATTTGATATCATTTTACACGAACATACTACATCGGTTTACTGACTTGTCAAGGCATTTGTATACCTACTATATATACATAATAAGAATCCTGTTTTGGTTGCGAAAAATACCACCAGTATTACAAAATAATATACCAAGATACAAAATAAATGAAAACACCAGAATCGATATCACCACTTTTATACAAAATTTTTTTTTTATTCTTGCAACGTTATATAAATCGTTATCAATTTCTTAATTTATTAATAATTAAAAATTTTTATTTAACTTTTATATTTAAATATGTAACTTTAAATTTCTTAAACACAATTGAGTAAATTATCTGTGAAAATGTGAATCGAAAAAAATACAGAGATTATTTTAAATTATTTTAAATACTAACATTACTTTTATTTTGATAAGTTTAGAAGAATCAATTAACTAATAATACAAAATAAAAGAAAATTTTTTCACCTCTGGTGAATATACTTTTAATAGATATTAAATTAATTTTTCTATTTCTAAGTAGTATTTTCATTACAAAAATTTATATAAAATCTTATTCAGTTTACAATTATACACTGTTTATCAATGTAATAATATAATAAATAAATTTTATGAATTTGTTTAAGCAAACTAATTTATAATGTGAGAATATTTTTTGTTATTTATTATTTAACTACTCAAAATGTAATTATTCAAAAAGGTTATAATAATAAAATTGTTTATTTTAATATCATCTATAATTCATCTAAGAATTGAAGATTTTAAAAATAATTTTAACCAATAAAAGAAATATATATAATTTTAAAGAGAAAAATTTTAATCGAATAATAATTTAAATTTAGTTCATTCGTGAAATTAAGAATAAATTAATGTTTTATTCCATCATAATTTATATCAATAAATAACTAATGAAAATATTTAAAAGTAACCAGAAAAATACTCGAATGTTAAACACATTACGCAATGAATTTTCTTTTTATTAGGCAAAGCACAAGATTCGCTCCTCGAAGAATTCGCACCTGCACTTCAATTTATGTTGAACAAAAATTACATAACCGACAAAGAATAGAATTTGTACCATATTGATTAATTGTCGCGAATATATAAACCACTAATATGAATCGAAGTATGATTCAGTAATTAAACATAAAATAACATTAAATTGATTATTGATCATTAGCTTTACAAGCATTATAAACTTTTTTTTAGTAAATATCGAATTCAAATCTATTAAATTATTTAATTATTAACTTAAAAGTGTTTTTAATTCATTTAAAATTCATATTTATTCTAAACTATTTTAATAATAGTTAAAAATGTTTGAACTCTATTTGTAATATAATTGTAAAATTAAAAATTACATTTTTTTTTATTCTATTAACTAAAATATTACAATTTAAAAAAAAATAGATACTCAGTATTTGAATAAAAGTCAACTTGTTATATATAATGGATTTTGTTGAACTCGGTCGAAAAATACTTTTTTATTAATTATATCTTTAATTTAGTAAGTATATAAAACTTGTTAAAAACTTAAATTTAAAATCGACGTTTGAGAAATTAGTATATTAAACATTAAACGTTTTATTGATCACATAAATATAACAGTTTGGATGATTCGATGAATCATTTTTACTAAGTGACTTCTTAAAAACATAATGCAATAAAGATATCTGATTAAAAATAGCAAAAGAAGTAACAGAATTTTTTTGAAATATTGCACAAATTCAATTTTTTCTATAGAAAAATTACAATAATATCCGATACAAATATTTCAGCCTTAAACAAGGAACTAAAAGCAATTGAAAATAGCAACTAAACGCAATAATTAATTCCCAAGTTAAGAATTGAAGCGATAAAGAATGAATATTTACAACAAATTAAGAAAATTTGCGAATAAACCTTCGTAGGCGTGAATGAATATATCGTGTATTTATGGCGTTGAGAACGGCGTTCTGATTTTTTGAAATGTGCGCGCATACGCCGTTGAATTATGTAAGGTACATCGCGTTCGACGTAATCGTATTGCTTACCACGTTCTGTTGCTTCGCGCATACGCGATAATTCGCAACCCCTTGGAATGCGTTCCCATGAATATTTTACACGATTAATTTGCCTAGCTTTAGCAATTGAATGAACGATAAATGAGTTCGTTGATTATAAATAAATTGTATATTTTTTTAATCAAAGGACATTTTCAAATGTTTTAATAGAAAAATATATGTTTCAAGTAAATACTATTATAGCAATATTAAAGGATTAAAGAATGTTAAATAAAAAATCTAACTAAAATGTAACTTTGAAATCGTAAAATATTGTATTAATATAAAATAAAATTCAGAGAAAATTGCGTAAAAAATATTATCTACTTTAAAATCTATTTAAAAAATAACGTCTAGAATATCAAAAAATCGATAATGAAATTTCCTATTGTTATTATGAGTTAAAATGAAAGTAGAAAAAAACCACAAATAAATTTTTAACGTTAATAAAAAAAATTTGTAAAGAAATATAAAACTGTACTGATAGAAAAGAGATAAAATATAAGCAATACCCGACGTTAATACTACGCTAGTCGACATAACTCAAAATAAATACGTGAAAAAAGAAATAATAATGAGTTAGAGTCGATCCACTTGTCGTTATAAATACTGACATTTTGTTTGTTAAGTTTAGATTTACTCTGTAGAAAATAGAAGCTATAACCGCTTTAGTTAAGAAATGTATATTTAACTTAAAAAAAAACAATTGTAAAACAGAATAAGCAGCTAAAATTATAACAAATAATATTATCAATGAAATGCAGACTATTAAAAAAGTAAGATCTTTTAATATACAATTATATAGCTTGAAAACATTATAATATCCTAAAGCATTAACTACATTGTTATTCTATTATATAATAAAAGACTTATTATTTACTATAAAAAAACAAATATTTTCAACAGATTAGAACAACTGATCTCTTATGAAACAATTTTTCATCATAGCTAATAATCATCCTTACGAAATAATTAATTTTGCACGAATCACTTGTCACTATTGATATACTAACCTGCAAAATAAATTGAATATCTTAAGGTTATAACTCACTATTATATTCGATAATTGTATCAATAATTTATTTTCTAGTTGATATTTATATTATTCTAAGTACAATATTGCATGTACCTTACGTTATGCCTACAGCGATTGCAGCAATCCTTGCAAATGGAATTCCTCAAGTGCATTATATTATTTTCTAGGTAAATTTTACATTAAAATGAAAAATGTTCACGTGAAAGACTAAGTAACGATGGATATAACATTTTATACTCGATAATTTAAAATTCCAGAAAAAGGTTTTTCATCATTTATTTTTTAATCTAAACAAGTTTTTCTAACCCATAAATTTTTATTTACAATCCATCTTTATATTATTCAATGAACAAATGAGGGTAGATATTAAAAGAATGTATTAGTCACATACTTTTCCTAATACAATACATATAAAACCATTTTATGAATTTCCAGTTTCCAATGTGATTACAATTCTCATTTCGTTTTTAGTATTAAAAAGATTTCTATTAATATTTTTTGTTGTAATAGAAAGATATTTTCAAATTATGATATGAAAATAATCTTTGAATTATTATTGAAATATAATTCTCTCTGATATTTTTAATACAATTGATTCAATATACATAAGTTCATACGCAGCTTAAGAACTTTTTTGCAATATTATAAAATTAGTTATAATAATATCTTAACAAATCTTAATAAACTATTTAATGTAAGTTTTAATGTATGCAAAAATTGAAAATAATATATAAAATATCATAGACTCAACTTAAATTAAAAATATTTAATACTTGAATATCTTATCTACTTTATTTGATATTTCCAGAATTTTGAAGAATAATACATAAATTGTATGAAAACATAAATTGAAATATCGTTTACTAGTTTGTTTTTAAAATCTTAATAAACTGTTAAATTAATGTTAATTTTCAAATTTACATACTATTTATACTCATAAATAATTTTGAAAATTTATCTATTTTGATCCGTGAAAATACCCTGAACAAATTAAACTTTCTTATAAAGTATTTTAAAGTCAAAAATATTTGTTATCTTATAATTTTCAGTTATGGTGTTTTAGTTAATGATTATTCAACTAGGAATTTTGAGAATCAATCTTTTAAGTATATGCGTGAATTTTTATGCAATATTACACCAATTTATTCAGTTTTTACAGACCAATATTTCTAGAATTTTTAATCACATATGTTTTAAAAACTTTAAGATCAAAATATTTTAACTCGCACAGATAATATAAAAAATTATTGTATATTAAATAACGAGATAACACAATGAAATAACAATTCGAACTACAAGTAAAACTCTTCTGCGAAGTAATTAATGCTTAAGAGCCATCGAGGTGCTAAAACTATTTAAATAGATAACGAATTCAGTTTAGGACTCTCAAGCTTTGCGTGAAAACTATTTTTTGTAAGAAATCGTGATAATGTTAAATATTTATGGACTCAATACTAATAATGTTCTACTTTCATAATTTTAATATTTACATTTTTTTACATTTACGTACAATTGTAAATCAATTATATTGTACTATACCGCTTACTAGTAGATAATTATGCAAATAAATTTATTTGATTTTAATTACAGTATGAAAATTGTTTAACTAATCAAGAATTTTTGTATAAATTTTATTTAAATATTGCATAAAATGCCATCGATCTTTGTGTCTGAATAAATAAATGAAAAGTTTTTTAAGTTTTAGTAGATTCAAGTTAATCTTCAAGAAAGATAATTAATCAAGTATTAGATTCAAGTAAGAAGATAATATATTCATTTGAATCGTAAAATTCAATATGCATATAAAATCGACCAATCATCGAGTAATAATTTACTTTCAAAACTAATCACACTGCGTGCAGTTAATGAATTTCAATCGAATTTTCAATTACACGCACATTCGACTTGCCAAATCACTTATATAATTTATTCAACTCTCTTGCGAACGCTACTCGTCGCTCGTGTGATTTCCTTGCAAAAAATGAGCATCGAGGCCATTATAGTTCGCGCGTCTTCGCGGTGTAGTCACTCTCACTTTCTTCGCACTCGCGCTTTAATATGCTCGTTTGTCTTCCCCCTCTCAGCAGCACCAGGAAGGAGATGATTCCACGAGAGCCGCAGGCGAATATCGCTGCGGAAACGTTGTAAGGAGGCAGGCCCGGAAAACGAGCACAAGAGGCCAACGATCAAATGTCTCTCTAAGTCGTTCCGGCGGTCGGTGATTTGGCAGCATTGGGGCTTTGTTCTTTATATTAACGACAGCGTGGTGCGCGCTTTAAAAGTTTTTATGCTCTTCAAAGTACGCCTGTCCATTACGTGCTCTGCTCCTCGTTACCGCGTTACTTTTATCGATCGTCGTTTGGGAAACTTCATTTTCGAAATCGCGCCTGTACTCGAGACATCAACGATGCTTGACTGCTGCGCTTGGTTCATCAGTTGACAGCTCGTTTAGCATTGTGAAGTCCTTGTTTTCTTTCAGATTATTTCAAGGCGACTATTATACCATTTGAAAATGGGATGGAAAATTCATCCTTTACGAAACTTTTCAAGTTTCAAATTGTTGATACTACTGGAAACGTCGCTTGAAAGTAATTGGACTGGATTTTTATTTTTTTTTACTTTATATTTTTTTTGTTTTCTTTAAAAACAAATGAGAAATTCTTAAATACTTAATGCTTACATTAATCGTTTCCTTTGTTGCACTTAGATTTTTTATTTTAATTAACAAGAAAAGTCTGCAGTATCGCAGACTGTCGCATTGTTTTGTATTGTATGTAGATCATTACTTTATTACAACGTAATTATCGTTACTCGTTGCAGAAATTCAACATGTATTTTATTTAAAAAATCAAATTGGAACTTTATCTGAGCACTTCTCATGTCCTGAATATAAAATCATTTTTCATATAATTCATCTTACTTAATTGTATATAATCATTTATACTCCTTAGTTTTGAAAGAAATTTAAAGATAAATTTTCATTTTTACTACCTTACTAATGTAAGGTATATCGTTATATTCTGATTTTACTCTTTTTAAGTACTAAATTCATTTATATCTGTTATGTATGTTGTAAGTTTTTAAATAATTCATTTCTTTACCATGGCTTTGTTTGATTATTGCAAGATTGTGTTTTGAGAAAACGAAACTACCACGCAATATATATCGAAATCAGTGCAACTTCAAGTAGTAAAGTATATAAAAATTGCAATTGTATAAATTAATATGTCAATGGATTTAATTTTGTATTTTAAAAATTAGAAGTTAAGTATTGTAGTGTAAGCAATTGAGATCAAAATGCGTGACAAAAGGAGTTTAATAAATGTTAATATATTGTAGATTATCGCGATTAAAATCATGTTTTTACGACAGTGATTTTACGATATAGTTTTCTTATTACAAAAACATGTATAACTATATGTACGTACATTAGAGATCACTTATTCTGAGAGTGAAATGTTTAATAAATTTGTCAATTTAATATTTATTTTTTTAAGTTATATAGTTCCAATCTACTCGGAAATCGTAAAATAAACTAATAATACTTTTTCTAATTAAATGTATTTCAAGAAATAAATATATGATTGCGTATAATATGTAAAAAGCAATAACGTGTCTTTTAGAATAACAATGTTGACATTTGATTATATACAGTTAATTATTTTAATTTTCTAAATGTTTTCAAGAAAATATAGTAAAAAAGATAGTCAATGCAAATAATAACAAAGAATCAAAAAATTTCATTTATTTACAAGAAAGTACTTAAAAACGACATTAAAATTAATCTGACAATTAATTTAAAAATAAATAATCAAATACAAATTTTACAGTAATAAGTCATTGTTTCTCAAAGACCTAAGAATCTATAATTAGTTTATTTTTACTTTTCAATGCTTTAAATCCACATAATTTAAATATCGAACTCCTTCGTGCAAAAATGCTTTTCTATCCACAAAAATCATTTCTCATCTATGCGCAGTTGCTGTGGAACCATTAGTCTTTTCCAGATAAATCAACGTAAAGCCGCGAAAATATCGATAAAAAAAAAGACTAATAGACCGCGAACATGAAAAGCCACGGAGAAATACGACGTGGTCGCCGCCACAAAAGGATGATCTCGGGCCATTAGCGTTGAAATCGTGCGACGCAAGCGAATTCGTCGTGGTAATATATTAAAAACACGCATGCGGGCGCGACACATTCAAAGACAGGATAAAACTCCTTGGCGTGCACAACAGGAGTCGTCGAGAATCCGCTATCCACTTTCACTCGAGCTCGTGTCGCGGAAGCTCCCCGAGAAGCATCCGGGAACGATCCAGAGATTCCTCATGCTGCAAGTAATCATAGACGGCGAATATATATGTTCTGCTGTTCCGTTATGAGAAATCAATTTCATATCTGCAACTATCGTCCTGTTGCATTACACGGGGCTATACCAATACTCGATAAGGATGCACAGATTTGAAGAAATGTATTAAACGCGATATTGAAGTTTCGGCATTTCATTTCTTTTTTCCAATACCTGATCCTCGTAAAGAGTGACCAAAATGAATTTTAGTCTTATGCGTAAGAACGAAGATTTGTTTACTTTATGATTTTACAAAAACTTTAGTTTATTGTGGTTTTAAAGATAATTTGAAAGAGACTTTAGAGTCTTATTATTAATAATAAGAAAAAAATAAAGTAAAAGTGTTATATTTATTTTATATTATATTTTAATATATTCAAAATTAAAAAATTTGTTTAAGTGCAAAAATTGTCAAAATTGATATTTTTCTTATTAATTTTCTCTTTAACTTTCCTTATTTAAATGTATTTCTTTTACACATGGTATAAGTTAGCCTTTTTCGCATTATTTTAGAATTGTATAATTTGATTTCATCATTTCAACCTATGATTATGTACGTTTTTTAGGGAAAATAATATAAGTAATTTTTAAAGAACCCACTTAAAACTTAAGAAGTTTAGGTCTGAAATTTAAATTTTTAGGAAACCTTCTCTCCTACTATTCAACAGTTTTTTTTAATACTAATAATAAAAATTATAAACTTATACATTTGGCTATGTAAAAATTATATAGTAAATGTTTGACTAATTTATATCGCTATATATTTAAAACTTTGATATACTTATAATTTTTTAAGGGTTATATAATAAAATCTATGCTCTAAATTCAACATTGAAGTAATATTATTAAACACTATATACGAAAATAATAATTACTTATCATTCTATCCTCAACTTTTTATCAAGGAATAATTAATTTTAGTTACGGCAAAAACTTTGCTCTGCTCAAATGTAATCTTATTTCTTACTATAAACTTAGTTCAAATATATATTTTCTTAAGTTGCTTGCATTGAAGCACATTATTCAGTAAAAATTTAATTTGGCGTGTTTAATAAGATAGAATGTGACAATAAATGTGTCGATTAAGAAATTAGAGTTTGGCTTATTGTTCAGCAAGACAATTTCAGAAAACATCGAACGACACTTTATATCGTACATGTATCACAATTGGTATGCTTGTCGTAATCGCAGAGACTCACGGACAATGCCATTGTCATAGTGAAACAGTGAAAGTATGGTCATTTTATTATCATTGAGCGAACTTTTTCTGATCTCGATTTTTCCTACTATTTATACCGAATTTGTCACAATTCTGGTATCGTGCAAATACTTAAGCAAACTTATTAAGGAAAAAATGTGCGTTAAAACAAACAACAAACAAAAATATCAAAATCAAAAGATTTTAATCTTTTATTATAAATCTTGATATTGGAAAATTGTCCTTTAATTAATCATTTTAAATAAAAAAAGTTTAGAGTTATTACTTGCTTTAAATTTCCGTTTTAAAAGAATTATTGATAAATATCTTAAATTTTTAAAGCTATTCGACTACGTTTTAATTGTAAACTGTATAAAAATTGTTTTCTTCTTAAAAACATGGAAATTTTTAAAAATCGTATTAATCCGAGTAAGTGTATCAGCCGCATGAAATTACTTTGATTTCAAATCGAGCCGCTTAAATTGAACGACGTCGTTACGAAAGCCCAGGATTCAGACGCGTCCGTGACTGTACGAAATCGCCGCTCCATTCATCGGTTTACACTTGGAACTATTCGATGCACACCATTGCGAGCGTAGCACGGGCAATCCACACACTGACGAGGACAAAATAAAAGCAATAATGGTAGCTTTCCCTCTTTCAGGAACATGCGGGAGTTCGCGGTCGAGGTTCCCTGGCTCGCGGTCTTCTCGATCACGATCGCAGCAGCGGCGATCGTTCCGCCACCCTGGGCCGACCCCACGAGCAATCCTTGTGCGACCCAACCCCGCGGATGGCAATTGCTCTACTGGCCCCCCGACGGCAAGTGCTACAAGATTTTCCAGGTACTGCAGTTGACTTCCATTGCCGAGATTTTTGGTCAATAGGTCCTTTTGTCAATAATCGATGCTCTTGAATTCATTTTCTTTTTTTAAGTTCGAAAATGAACTCATTTTAAAAGAATTCCATTCGATTAATGAATAGATGAAAGTGATCTTATTCTTTAGTGTACATTTCCCTTGTCACCTACGCACCAAGAATTATGATTCATTTGAGAATTGTAATGTTACATATGTATGTTTTAATTCGTATTTACGGTTGCATGAGACTACAATTTTTATAAGCATGGGACAAGAGACCATTAAATATAATTATAAGTTGTCGATCGTAAAAGCTATTGTTTAAAGCATTAAGAATAAGAACGAAAATGTCTAATTAGAATTTTAAATGTTCGCTTGAACATTCGAGGCACAGTCGAAATTTAAGTTATTCGTTAAATTTAAAATGCCACTTACGAAATATAAAAGTAAGTTTGCAAAAGAAAGTGTTCGTTTTCTCTACAAAAAGACATTGATAAAAGAAATAATTTTGTCTTTTCCAAACATTTTTTATACTTGAGTAATAGGATAGTAATAGCTACGTTGTATTAACCGAAATCACATGGCTTTTATGAAATTTATTTTTACCTAATAGTAGTTTTTGATATTTATTATTGAACAGTAATTACAACTTGTTTTCGATAATATTATCGAGAATATAAGTTTTGGTCTTGTTCTTACGTATTCGTATAAAAAACTTATACATTAATTGCTTAAAACGAGTCTAGTCATTATCAACTTCAAGTCTTTAATTAACCGCAACTTTGTACTTTCAAATCTATAAGTTTCGAAAAATCCTTATAATGACACCATAATTAATTATTAGTTGTAATAATTTAGTAAATGAAATTTATCACAAAAAATATAAGCACAACCCGAATCGAAGTATTTTCATTATTTTTCCTATTTATTATAAAATATGGTAACGAATAATGTAAAAATAAAATACAATCAATTCATTATCACCATGTATGGAGTCCTAAATACTAGTAATAATTAAAAACCTTTTTTCAAATTAATCACCAATTAAATATAAAAATCTTTAAAAACTTCAAAAGAAAGGCTTGCATGCTGTTCAAGCAAAAAATATCTCTTCATGTTTTCTATTATCAAATTTTCTTCAAAAAGTTCCAAAAATGCTTTTCGGTGGAGCACAACACAATTATTATCCAATATCTCGGAAACTGTGCGACGGAAGAATTCGTTACCGCTCTGATTAGGGAATGAGCAAGTGAGAGAGATATTAAGATCGATAAGAAATACCGTGAATTTTAATGAATAAAAAAGCGAAAAACGACCGACAGATCGGTGCACCCTGTCCAGAGACGATGGAGCTGAGCCCATCGGCAGTGGGAAGCGAGGCGAAAGCCGAATGCAGGTGTCCACCCGGCACCGCCCAGTCGCCCAGAGACGCCCTGTGTCATCCTATATTTACAAAGGCCTCGTGTCCGAAAGGCCAGTACTTCGCGCCTGTACCCGAGGCGCTCGGCAAACAAAGGTACGTACTAGATACCGAGGTAATGTGTCGTTTGAACGATTTTTTTGCTATTAATCGCGAAGACCAAATACATTGGAAGAATCTCTAGGAGATATGCTAGTGAATGTACATTAAATATAATCCATGTACGGACTTGAGCGAATTTTATTACGTTTCAAAAAGGCTTGTGCTGTGTTATAGTTATCTTTGATCGAGTAGTTCGACGACGTTTTCGTTTTCCTAGATTCTGCTAAGAGTTGATAAATGAAAGGAGGAACAAGTATAGGCTTTCGTTTAATTCTTTCTATTTACTTTTTTCTGAATTTCCTTTATATTATTAAATAAAAATACAGAATTTAATGTAGCATTAAAGTATAAATTATATTTAATAGAATGGAAATTTACGTTAACTTAAATATACTATTAAATAAAGAGAGCATTTAGTTAAATTTTATGTTACTAAATTCTAACGGGATTATTAATTTAAACATTAAACAATTAGGTTTAAATTCTCAATACAAAATTTCTTAAAATATTTTAAAACATTAAATTCTGAAATTGCAATTTCTTTAGACTTGCTTTAAAAATATTAACAATAATATCAATGTATATAAGTTTTATTTTTCAAAGCACAGTTTTTCCAGTATTTATACAAATTCATTTTTGAAAATTATACATATACAATTTTCTTTATACCGTTTAAATTAGATGAAACATAAGGTTTATTTGAAACACATTAAATTTGTGAAACAATAATTAGTTGCTTTCCTCAATTCAAAACTCTACCGAAAATATACTGGAAACATAAAAAGTATAATGTACATTTCTACAAAAACTATTAACGATTAAGTCGTTTCATATAGGATTATTATTGAAAATTATAAATCGTTTCGTTGCCTATGTGATTATATTCAAATGTTTTTTAATTAACAGGTTTTGTAGCTTCAAGTACTACATGTATAGTTTTTGTTACTAGAGATATTAAATATGATTTTCTAAGCTCTCCCATTAATTAATAAAACCATAGATTTGCTGTTGTTTAAATTATAATTTATTTTATCATTTAAACCTCCTTACTAGCTCCATCAGTCCTCTTCCAAGGTCAAATTAATTTAATGAAAACATTATTACACAAATTATTTGAATAATAATTATATGGTTTTAAATATTTTAAATTGCCTACATACTTCCAAATAAGTTTTCTTAATAAAATGTATTCGAATAATTTAATGACTGAAACTCTAAGGTAGTTATATTGAAAATTGTATTTTAGTACGGAATGATGTGAAATTTCAACTACGCATATTTATAACATATTGATAATAAATATTAAACATTAGAGTAATTTTAAAATGGTTTACGGATAGTTACGTTAAAGATAATTAGATTTAAAATTAACATTACGATGCATATAATAGTACATATAATAACATCTATTAAAAATTTATTATTTTCTTTTAACTTAAATACTAGTGTAGAATTTGATTAAAATTTTTAATGTATAAAATAGTTTTATCCTTGTCAGCGAGCTATTTTTTATTTCTTGTTTTTAAAATATAGATATAAGTAATTTATTATATTTTATATTTATAATTGAATTCTTATATTCAATCGCCATAACAGTAATAAATATACTTATCGTTTCGTACGTAGTCAAGATTTATGTAAAATAACCTCTTTAATCGCTTGATATAAAGTATAAAATATTAAAATATATATTTCTTAAATATCGAATTAATTAAAACCAATGAAATTAAAGCTTAAATCTCTCTAAACTGTATAATCGATAAAAACATGGATGAAAACTAAATAAATATTTTGAAATGCTAATTTGTGAAACATTTAACTATACCAGTAGACATATTTGGTATTGGTAAAGGCCATGTTTTTTTTATTTATATTACTTATATTTCACGATACGGTATAAAGGAACATGTGCAATGGGAATTAGTGAAAAGCATGCATCACATATAATCAACTTCGAAACTACTTAGTACAGCCCAGAAAAAACGATAATTGATCAATGATTTCACTGTGCCGTCTAGTTCGAAGAAGCGCTGGGGCATATGCAGGGACCCGGAGCCGTGCCTGGACATCGAGGAGCTGTTTTGGCCACGCGACGGCAAATGCTACCCGAAGTATGGGCGTGGGCCGTGCCCTAAGGGCGAGCTCCTCGTCCTCAACAAGGACGGCCTGGCCGCGTGCGCATGCTCGAGGCAGGACGAGCTGGCGAAGTACCACTCACCCTCGGGTGGCTGCTACGAGCACTATACCAAGGGCCCATGCCAGGAGCCGGGCGAACTGTTCCTCCCTGACGGCAAGTGTGGATGTCACCAGAGTTTGCCACACTATCACCCGCCCACGAATATGTGCTACCAGTTGGGTAAGTGCTTTTGTGAAGAAAAAAAAATGCGCCGCCTATACTGGCAGAATATGTAAAGCGACGATGGCATAGGATGTAAAATATATTTACATATAATAAAATGCATAAAACGTTAATTGCAGATATTTTTTTAAAATGTAATTTCGATATTTTTGCACGATTTCATTGTATTTTATCGGCTTCATGAACATCTCCGTAATCGTAAAATTAATAATAATAATATAAATATTAAACTTCACGAAAACTTATAAGTTTGGCCATCGATAATTAACATCCAATGTTGTTCTCTCTAAAGTAAATTTTTTGCACTGAAGTCAATATTATTACACCCTATATAAATTATTATTATCTATCTCGGTTAAGTATACATTAACAAATATTAAAATAGTTAGTTCTCTCGAGGAAAGCAAATATTGAGGCTTAACCATTTAAGAAAAATATAACTTTTAATTATAAGAAAATTACGAAATGAATGTTTTTCACAACTTGAAACAATATTATTTCAATCATAGGGTAATAGATTAAAGAGCACTAACTGACTTTTACGCTAGGTACCTATTAAGGATTATGTTAATTTATAACGTAAGTAGATGAACTATTGTTACAAAATACTGTTATAAAATATTAAAATTTTACTTGTTAACTAAACTTCTTACAAAATATTATGCCCATATTAGTTATATAAATTGCTCAAAATATTACAGCTATAAAAAAATTCATAACAATAACTAAATCTTAATTTATATTCACATTAAATATTGCACTAACTAATACTCTAAACAAAATATTATACCTAAGACTTGATGTTACAACGATGAAAAGTTTGTTAAAAGCTATTTTTAATTTCCTAAGGTCATTTTAATTTCATTAAATACATTGAATTAAATTATCTTTTCTATATTTAATAAAATATGTATTTCTGCAAGTTATATAGATTTAATATAAACGCTAAGAAAAAAAGATCTGATTTTAGAATGTTAACAAATCGCTATTTTAAATTCGTATAATTTTAGGGGGAATTGGTCCATGTATGACGGGACACTACTTCGTCGTCTCAACGAAAAATACTTCAGAGACAACCAGAGCGAGTTGCATCTGTAAGCCTAATTACGAGCTTTACAAGGATGGTTATTGCTATCGCGTGCACACCCAAGGACCATGTCAACCAAGTTACATGTTCACAAATTCCACCAATTGTGTGCCGATACCCTGCAAGCGCTCCCGACTGTACTTCCCCCGTGAGAGAACTTGTTACAAAATAGGATCTAGGGGTCCCTGCTCGAATGGCCAGATTGTCTTGTACGACTACACCGCCAGGCCATCGATAGATGGAATCAGCTACAACGGCGTGTGCGGATGCACGAGTGTCTTGAAGAGTAGTGGCAAGTGTACTGAGGGTAACGGTATCGATGTCACGGTTGTATTCCCAGGCTCATTATACAACGATAAGTGCGAGGACACCCCGGGGATGGTTCTGATGAATCGAACCTGTTATCGACTTTACACGCAAGGACCCTGTGCTCAAGGCGAATGGCTTGTTGCTCAGAGGATCCCCAAGGGTATCGACTTATGGAGAGAGAAGATGGCGCTGTCCAAGGCGCGCTGTGAATGTCGACCTGGTTACACTAAGACAACCGAGGTGGAGAGTAATAGTTTACTGAATACAAGCAAGTGTCAGGCACCGGCCGTTGGTTTAGCCAAGTTTTTGAATGAAAACGTTAAGTCAATAAGCTTTTGAAAGAGAAAACACTGTGATTTATCTGTGCATATTATGGACAATTGTGCAATGTGTGCCTAAAACGATATGGCGAGTGTTTCTCAAACTTTAAGGGAAACATTTGTGTATAGAAAATTATTAAGAGATAGTAAGTGCGGCTTTAACAGTAAAATATGTTCAAGTATATTAATTTAATGCTGTGTTTTCTAATTTTTTATTTATTAAGTCGGTCAGAAAATTTTCTTTCATATGTAATGATTAAAGAATTAACTGATTAAAGAATGCAATCTTCGTCGAATGAAAAATTTCTTTGGTTAACGTGATTTTCTGCTGACATAATAGCATTGTTAACCAGTAACTAATAAATTTACAGTGAATGATCTAAATAAGAAAAACTTAATCTCCTTTATTTAATCACATTTTAAAATTTATTAACAATTTTAAACGTTTTAAAAATATGACTTGAACATTTACTGAAACAAGTACGTATAATATGTGTATGTATTGCTAAAGTAAAATGAGATTATGAAATCAATGATATAAGTTTGATTTTTAGAACTATGAGAAAAAAGCAACAAATTAAAAACGATTTAAATTTTAAAATAAAAATTCTGATGTATAAATATAAATTTAGGTTTTGTTTTTGGCTTTAGATTAAAATAGTTTTATAACTTATATTTGTAAATATTTTTATAGCAATCAGGGTTGGTATACCGATGTGTACGTTAATAAACTGCTGAGTATCATCGTATATTTTAATTATTAAAGTTTATTTTTTAATGTAATAATATAAAAGATAAGATATTTTTTTAGATTTTATTATATTTTATTAAAAAGATATTAGCTTATATTATAAAACTAAAATTTTATATGAAAAAACATTTTTATTCAAAATTTATTTTATTTTATTAATTAATAATTTATTTTAAAAAATTTTAAAGTTAATTAGAAGGTAAAATGAAGTTGTTTAATGTGCCACTGTATAATTTATAATACAATTTATAATTTATAACTTATTATAACGACGGACTCTTATGACACTGTTACAAATAATTTAATAAGGGATATATACCATCACATAATTTTATTCAAATAGCATATTTTTTTTAATTTATTATTTCGATAAAGAAAAATGTAAATAGATTAAGTAGATCATTGATTTCACGTTCTTTTTAAGAAAGACTGTTTTTGATAGGAAATTTATCGATTTTCTTTAAATAAATATAACAAAATTAAAATACGAATTTTTATTTACTATACAATGAATTATAAATAGAATAAAATAGATTAATATGAATTGTAAAAATTCAAAAACTTACTCTTTTGTGCATGAAAGTTCTCGTAGTTGTTGTTCCATGCCATTGGCCTGTTGATCTTTAAAGTTTATCTCTCTTTCCAGAGCTGCTATTTTTTCCGTCTTTTCATCCAAATCCATCTGATGTAAAAACGATTTTATTACGAAGGAATATCCAACACAACAAAGACAATATTATATTTAATATCTTATTAATAATCGACGATTTTTGTTGGAAAAAATATATAATTCGTAAGTATATTATATATAAATTTTTTTAAATTTCTTTTTATAATGAAAAAGAAGAAACTGAAATCGCAATTGTTTGTATCGAATAACTTATTACGATTAATTGTGAAAATTTGCATAATTTACCGAAGCTTTAGCTGTAACCACTTACCAGTAACTGATCTTTCTCACGATCTAATTGGGAAACTTTACAACGATGGGTATTGATCTCTTGTTTAAGTTCCTTGATTTGATTATCAAACTGCAATTGTTGTCGCTCTATATTCTTATTTCTGTCCAAGGCACACGATAATTCGTTCTCACATTGGGTAAGTTGACCTTGCACATCCCCGAGTGCTTGATCCGTTTGATCTTGCAGAGTTCTTAAACGATCGATTGCTTATTACCGTATTTTTAATAATTTTTTAATTTATTTAATTTTGATTCTAGTACCATAGCTTATTCGGAAACATAGAATCAAATTTAAATAATTCTATGGACTCTATATTTCAAAGTAAAGAAACAATGAAATTTGTAAAAATTTTAAAAGATAAAGTTTGATAAACAATTTTATTGGCATCTAAATCCTTACCTAAGATAGGATATGATTGTTTTTGACTTACATTGAATATTATTTTTAATTCACAAATACTGAAAAAAAATCTTTATTGTTCATTAAACGGTCTTTTTTTATAAATTTCGTGGATCAATTTTCACCTTGATGAAAATGATCTATTTGATGAAAGCAACAAAACTTTTGTTGTTCTGCACGAATCAAAGTTTTTTTTAAACATAGTTACAGACATTGGCAGAACTTGTAAAACAGCTCAATACTTCCAGAAAATGAAAGAGGGATACATCCAGGTAGCATTTCATTAGATGCCGTAATAATATAACTTTTTCAGATTTAAGTGGGCGACCGATTTAGGCTCGGCATTGTACCTTAATTGATAGTATTGAGTTCGCTGCTCAGTGAGCTCCAACTTAGTCCTGCGTAGATCCTCTTTGAGATTATCCAGCTGATCGTCGAGGCCGTTCATCGTAGCTCGACAGCTTCCCTGCACAAGTAAAAGATCCCTCCATTTTTGCTCGACTTGCACCAGGCGTGACTGCGCGTCGCCGAGACTCTCCGTGAGACGGCGTCGCTCGGACACGTGTGTCTCTGTCGCCAGCTACGTTTTTTTACGTACACAAGCGCGGTATACAGGATTACCCAGGAGCATGCAGAATGATTGAGCACAAGTACCAGACAGACAATGATTGTTATTAAAGGACTGGGTTACATTAAAAAACCAAGATCATTTTTACATCTTAACGCTTCACTTACTATTACGTATTGATTATCACTGATCAGTGAAATACAATGTCATAAATTTTACTACTAGAACTTATGTATTAAAGTAGTTTAAAAAAGAATCCTTATAATTCTTAGCTAATTATTTCATTAATTAAATCCACATAATTTAACTTTAAATTAATTGCGAAATGTCTTACAAAACTATCATTTTTACAACTTTATATATCTTCTACATACAACATAGATCAAATAATTCTTTTTTTTAATTCTTATGTTTATGTTCTCTTACATTAGCATATCCTAATTCATAAAAATAAAAATAATGAAATATCGAACAGTAAAAAAAAATACAATTTATATTTTGATGTGAATTGAATATCCTATAATTTAAAATTTTTTGTTCCGATAGTAAAAACAAATAATATCATTTTAGTATTCCTTAATTGTACATTATGAATTAAAATTATGTTTTTTATTAAAATTTTGTTTTTTTTCGTATAGTTTAAACAAACATAAATAATACTTTTTCTATTTCTAGTTAGTGAGGATTTTAATTTGTTAATTTTTTATAATTTAATGCAAAGTATATTAAAAAATAACATTTTTAACAAATAAATCTCAATGTATCTAAATTTAATGGTCAATATTTTTGTTATATATGGCAAGAAACAAAAACAAATTTAGATTATAAAAACACTTATATAAATTTTCAATTTAAAATGTTACTGTATACATAAAATTAAATTGATTATTAAAGAATCGCATATATGTTTAAAATTTATTATTATTATAATCGAACATTATATAATATATTAAAATATGAATATTTAAACTCTTTAAAAAAGCCAAACACAATCGGTGTAACAATATTATTAGTATTATTCAATACTCTAATCCCGAAAAGATACTAAATTACAGATTTATATTAAATTATTGATTTATATGTATATACATTATATATTAATAGGTATAAAAAACACCATATATTATGCTATTATTAAACATGCAATATAATTTTTAAAATTTGATCTACTTTAAAAATTAAAAATAAATTTTGGACCTAAAACTTTAGAGCAACATTTCATAGATTTCAGTGTTAAAATAACCACGAAAACGGACTACTTAAAAATTATCTTCTTTTAAAAAAACTATAAATGTTTTGTATAATGTTAACAAAATTGTTAAGGTTATTTATAACCATATAATAAATTAATTTTTTTCAAAAAATTTAAAACAAAAATTTATTATAAAAATTATTTATTTTTAATTATTAACTAATTATAATACAAATTAACTAATTTAAATGCAACTTACTGTGATTAACTTGTCGACGTTTATTGTTTTAAGTTAAAATAGCGAATACTATTTAACAGGAAAATCATTACTAAATAATTCAAAAAATTACACTTGTAATATCGTTAAATACAAATAATTTAGTTAAATTTACTATTAGAAGATTGTTAAATATGCTTTGAAGTGAAAGATTAATGGTAATTACGTCAACATTGAGATAACATTCAAATTAAAAAACTTGAAATTTTATGTCGTATCTTCATTTTACAAAAATTTTGAATATGCAGTACATACAAGTATTTAGAATTTTAAAAGATCAGATGCTAAATCTATTAGTGCAAATAAGCTACAAATTGTAATTAGAACATATATCGTTAGTAATAATTATTTACCAATAACTTTACATAAAAATATGTTAGTAATCAGGTCTTCAAACAATGTCTTTCAATATCACCTTAAGTCTTTCACGAAGTGCATCTCTTTCTTCAATCAGTCTTGCAACATCAGCCATTGCAACGTCTTTTTCTCGTTCCAGTCGTTCTATCTATTATTCAAATTATACAATATGATAAAAAAACTCATATCCTTCATTTTATATTTAATAAAAATATCGAACTAACTTTGTTATTTGTATTAATATTTTTTTGTTCACTCATAGATGTCGTGTTACTTCGGCAATAATTACATGGCGAAGTAGACCTTCTTTGTTGGCTTTGGTAGCTGCGTAATTTACTTTCTAAATTAAATTTTTCTTGGCACAATTCCTTCTTCTCTCGTAAAAGTTTTGATACAACATGCTCCTTTTCGCTCATTTGTGCGCGTAATTCGCAAATCTGTGACCATATGCCATCCTATTAAAGTTAAATGTAGAAGTTACTTAACAATTATTAAAAGAACACAAATAAAACTGTAATTATTTATACATTATCCTTTTCAGTATCTTTTTTAAGCTGATCTTTCAATATATTATATTCGCTTTTGTAATGATCACGTTCTGTTTCTATTCTTTCTATAGTATTTTGCAACTAAAACAATAATTTTTATAGTAAGTAAAAGTACAAAAAATATAATTTAATATATAATTTATATACCGATTCAATTATCACATTTTTCTCATGAATACGTTTGTCCATATTGCACTGTGGTACTTCGTCAATTGCTTTCTTTTGACATGAACACTCCTTTGAAATGCTGTTCTTCCTTAATTCATTTCTTTTTTCCTGATAAACTGTAGATTTTTCCGGACTTTTTGATGCTTATAATAAGAATAAAAAAATTAAATTAACTCTAAAAATCTATATTTGGTCACTAATAAAATATAGAACTGAATATTATTCAGAGATAGATCCACTGACTTTCTTTTTTACAAATTTATGTACCCGGAATTAATTTCTTGATACATTTCTTTCTTGCATTAGCCTCAGCCTTTTCTTCTTTTTCTTTTAATTTATTATTATTTACTTTAACATTTTTTTGTGTCTCTGATTTTGATTGTACTTTTTGTTCTAAGATTTGATTATTTTGTTCTAATTCATGAATTTTACTCTTCAGTGACTTGTTTTCCATTTTAAGATGATCTATCTCACAATTTAAATTTGACTCTACAACGTCCGCGTAAAAGAACAATTAAGCATGCATAATTTATTTTTATATAATTTTAACATACCCATTATAGTCAAATGATTGATTCTGTCTGTCATTTGTTTTTTTTCTTCTAGAGTTGATTCTAAAACACGTTGAATGTTTGACTTTTCTAGTCGAGAAGCTTCTAAATCAGCCCTTAATTCTTGAGCTTCACGACGTTGTATAGTTAATTCACTCTCCAGTACATGCACTTGGGTCATGAGATTTTCCAATTTTTCCTACATATTTATAAATTTATAACAAATGTACAAAAAATATATTTAAAAGTAATACATTAAAAGAAATATATTTAATTTAAAATTTAATTATTTTGTAATACGATTATTAATAATGCAGCTGATTTTTATAAAAATATCAAATTAATAGTTTGAAGAATATAGTGCAAATCATATTATAAATATATGTTAAATATACTTTGATATAATTTTGCATCTGGTCATTAGATAAATAAAAATAATTTGTTTAAATTAATCCAGTTATAATAAATTGGATTATGATTCAATTTAAATAAATTACTTTATAATTCAAGCACAATAATGACTAATTTTATTAAAGTTATAATTAATTAAATTAAAAATTAATCTAATTATAATACTATTTTTTATTTCCCTTATCTTTCTTATTAAATTAATATAATAAAACAATTAAATTATGTTGAATAATAATTGATTGCCAAAATTATCTTTTTAAAATATACATTATAAATTTGAAAAATGTTATTCTACCTGAAGTCTACAAACTCTTCTATTATTTTCTTTGACAGTAGAATTGCAATCAGCTTCCACTGCTAGAGCTATTCTATCAACATCTTTCAATTCATTTTCAAGCTCCTCATTGCGCTCTGCTAGTTTCATGGCTTGTGCCATGGCATCATGTTGCTTATTCAAGGCTTCTTTGAGTTGTTGTTCTAAGTTTATTTTACTTTTCTGTAGGTTCAAAAAATCATCATTGTTTGAATTTTGTTTGTGTTCATTCAGGATATCTGGCCTTAGGCAGCAATGATCTTTATTTATAGAGACACATGGTCTACCACCTTCGAGCATCTTTCTTAGGCGCGAAACTTCTTTTTCTTTGGTATTCAACTACAAATAATTCATAATTTTTTATTTCATAAGTTTAATGTTTACTATTAATATTAGAGAAATTTAATTAATATTTTTAATTATTGAGCTATTATAAATATGGTTTTTCAAATTCTACATATTACTTAAAACAAGTTTCTTCTTTTTTTAATTCTACAAATATATTTATACATATACCAAAATTAATGACTCAAATTATCTTATGACTAAATGTTTTAAATTTACATTACATTAGTATTATTTTATAGAATTTTATAGAGTTATAAAAATGGTTATATTAATAAAAAATTGAATACAAATTTATACTGTGTTTTAATTGTTGTATAATTTTTACACATATATAAATAATATAGATATATACACCAATAATACCTGTGATTTCAATGTTTCGATGTGTTCATTATTTAAGAATAATTCCTCTTTAAGTTTAGTTACTTCATTACTTAAACAACTAATCTTATGATCTGCCATGCTCACAAAATCGATTACACAAGGTTCAACACTCTTTGAGTTGAAAGTTGTTGAAGATGTGCTTGTTGTTCTTGGAAGAGATTCGGTCTCTAATATTGGCCTCCTCAAAGGATAACAAGAACGTTTTTTTGTTGCTAATTATTGTATAAAAAGAATAATGAATTATTATTTAACATCAATAGATTAAGTATTAAATTCTTTAAAAATTACATATTTTTTAAATATTATTTTACATGCTTACCAAGATTAACATTGTTTACAATTGGTTTGCAACATTTTCCTAGAAGTTCTAAAATCTTTTTTGATTTATTTGATGATTCTAGTTCTAATTGCTTAATCCGTTGTAAATTTTTTGAAGAAGATAACTGCTGATTACTAAGTTCGCTTTCTAATTTTCTAATTCGTTTCTTACAATCGTTGCTCAGCTTTTGATTTTCCTCTTTAGCTTCTATCAATTCTTGATGAATCTGATTACATTCTTGAACCAACTTTGCATTGTCACACTTATAGGGATCTACTACTAGCTGCAGTTGACTACATGCCTAATGGTTATTGAATAATTAATAATAAAACATAAGTATGAAACTGTCTATTTTTCTAAGAATTAGTAAACAAAATCATCCATAAAAAAACAAAAGAATGATATAATAATATTAACAATAAAAATATTCTAAATTATTTTTCTACATTATCATCTTTTCTATTATTATATAAGAAAATATTAAACTTCTTCATCAATGATTTTATTCTTTTAATATGTACTTTTTTTTAATGTACATATAAATACATAATTACATTGAAAAAATTTATTTATACATTATTTAAAAAATATATTTATATAAACAACATATAATATTATAATTTACTTGGAAAAAGTAAAAGTAATTAAAAAGAACTTTTTAAATTTAAAAAATATTTTTTAATACAAGCAAGTATAACGTACCTCAAGATTATCCTTAGCAATAGACTGAAAATGTTTCAAAGTTTCCTTAGTTTGAGCAAGATCAACCAACAAAAGTTCAATTAATGGTAGAGAATCAAGCGAAAGTGATTGTTTATACCCTAAGTCATCTAAATTTTTTCTCACAGTGCGGTATCGTTCTGCGATACTATAATTGTTATTGTCGTTGTTCATTTTTTATGATAAGAGTTGTTGATGTTGATTAAAACTTAAAAACTCCAGCAATTTTTTTTAATTTCATTTTAATTTTTAATTATGTATATTCTTCCTCAGTTTTTAAAAAGTTAACCTCTATGTACAATATAAAATATACGTGATGTTATACGATAAAAGTATTTATATATTATTTTCAGAAATAAATTTTTCTATGCATGAAAATAATATTCTTTTTTCTAATTTTATCATTAACAATAGCTCTTAATACATTTTTAAATTGAGTGTTGACTTATAAAAAAAATGCGATTTATCCGATTGTTGTAAACGTTAAATAACATAATTATAATAATTTAATTCTTCACTAGTTCTCATATTAAATAAATAACTATAAAAAGTTCATTGTCTTTAAAAAAATAAAAATAAAATGTATAAAAGTAATGCAAGTCAAAGGACGCGACGCCGCTATTTGTGTGGTAAAAACACCAGGTAGACATTTTTTGTATTCTCAAATATGTTACCATCCTTATGGCATGAAATATTCAAATTCACAATATTCAATTTTAAAAGTAATATTATAAAATTATTTTATAAAATACTTTTTAAAAACTACATTATATCCATCTACAATACTTTATTTATTTAACTTTTTCCAATTATAATGCCTTAATTATATATTAAGAAATTCCTAATTATAACAATGCTACCAATTGCACATTCGTAGAAAGCTAAGCGTTATACACCCAAGCTGAACATTCGACTGAATAAGAAATATTCTTGAATTTAGATGATGAATTTAAGTACATTTTTAAAGCTTAAAATATATTAAATATTTTTGAGTTTTATTTCAAAGTAAGACATACAAAGAGTAAATGTTTTAAAAGCTTATAAGATTAATCAATATACTTCTTTTACTTTTATACACGGGTACATTGATACTCTATGGAAGACCATGAATTTTAATTCTGTACAAAAAGGGCATATTTTTTTAAATATTATAATTTATTAATACACTGTTAATGAAGTGAACATTGGTAAAATATGTGTCATTAATATTTAGATTTTAAAAAAAGATTCAGTTCCATATATAATACAAAAGTTGGATTCTAATTTGGTTATTAAAAAAATATAATTTAAAACAAATGTTTGAAAAAAATATATTTTCACTATTTTAAAGGGTAAAGAAATCATTTCACTTTGTTAATGATAATTTTGTAAAAAAAATCATTTTTGTAATCGTAATATATTTATCTAATTTTAGATATATTTACTAGATTTCGTTCCTAAATAAAGGAAAAATAAAACTACATATATATTCATCAAAAAATCTTTGAAAATTCAAAATAAAACGTTGATTTTTAAACTTCTTTTCTATAATTTTTTCCAAACTTATCCTTAATATCTACTTTCGATACAATTCGAGCAATTAAGATTGCAAAGAAGTAAGCAAGCGTAAAAATCCGAATAAAAATTCGAATAAAAACAAGCGTTACTCGAAGTAGCGTGGAATTATGAAAGATCAACGTAAAGAATAAAGACGTCGATAGAAACATTATAACTTCAAATATAAATTTTGGTTATATTAATCACTAAATATATTAGTTTGATTTTAATGACATTGAATTTAAATGGTTATTCATAAAATATTTCGATATTTTAACTGAAATCAATTTTCTACTGTATCGATCCAAAAGTATTATTGAATAGATAATCCACAGGCTCGCGTATATATTATTAGATAAAATATCTACAAATAACAAATAAAAATAAGAAATGAAAAATTTTTAAATATTAATTTTTATATGAAGCAAATAATAACGTAGTTTTGGAATTGGAATTTTAATAGCAATTTTGGTGCTAAAATGTATACATAATATATATTCAGAAATCTTAGATACACTGCAATTAAAAATTTTAAAATTATTACAATTATATTTTTTGAAACAATAATTAAAATTAACATATAGAAAATATTTATGATTTGAATTTTATCTAGCTGAAGTGAAGCAATACGATAATACTTTTTTTTGATTATTATATATTTAAAAAAAGTTGGTGAATTGTTACTAAGGCAAAAAATACAAAGTATTATTGATTACATGCAAAAAGTGATATACACTAAATTCAATACTGTTTTACACGAATTATATAATTCCGTTATTAAAAATATAAATAATAGAAAATCGTATTAAATGTATTATCATTCGTATCAAAAATATATCAGTTCATCGTTAACAAAAAATAATAATAAAATAAATACAAAATCAAAGAATACATTATCATTCTAATTCTTAGGCCGCTAGTAGACGCTTTTTTAAAAAAACATGTTATATTGACTTAACTGTAGAAAGAAATTAATTTGAAATTTGTAAAATAACGACATTCTATTACTATGTTAATTGACATAGAAAATTACAAGTATACATTTACACTTTTTTTGAACGTACAGGATTTTTTAGTTATTTATTAACATTTAATATGATTAAATTTATTCGAAAGTTATTTAAGTCACGCACAAAATTGATGAAAATTTAGATAATACACTTTTAAGTGTTTGTTATCGAATTATTAATAGTTATATATATATTGCTTCTTATATATCAAATTTTTCACTTTTAGCTAGGGTAATTCTTTCCAAAGATATTAAGGTGGAAAAATGTTAATATTCTAAATTAAAAAATCGGTAATTCGAAAGTTTCCGCAACGATCATATAATGAAAGAAGATACCTTCCTTTCTTTTCAGAACTCAAGTTCCTTACTCGTTTGAACCAAATAAGATATTAATAAATATATATAATAAACTTTATATTTAAGATCAATTATCAAATGTCATATATTTAAAATACTGTTTAAAACTATTGAAAATGTATCTTACTTATCAACTTATTACGACTAATCATTAGGACTAATAATAAATGGTATTGATTGACGTGATGTGGTAATCGAAAGATTTTTCTGAATTTAACAAAAACATAAATACGAGTGACAATTAGAAAAATACAATGTAATATGTAAATCCAACAGGCGAAAACTTTAAGGAATAGGAGGTTTTTCAATATGAAATTTACATATTGAAGAAATATAAACTTTTAAAAAGTATAATGCATTCTGAAAACTGTAATACAATAAAAAAAAAATTAATTTTGGAATAAGACAACTTTTCGTTTAAACATAACTTGAATTTTAACTTAAAAATAATTTAATTTTAGAATTTGTAATTTAATTGAATATAGGAAATGTTATACGATACATGAAATTACGTCGACAATGATTTGGACATAAATTCGCTTAACTCTACTATTTAGCATAATTTTATTTATTATAACAAATATTACAAATAAAAACAATTTAGAAAGTAATTTCTCAGTGAAATTCTAAAAGTTGCTTAATTTTTTTAGTTTAAACAAAGTTTTGCCTTCAGTCATTTTAATATTTGAAATAATATAAAAATTATATTAGCGAAATACAATGTTTCTCGAAATTAATAAAACAATATCAATCTTTCTCGTTTTTTTAATAGTAATGTATCATTAAAATATTTACAAATGGCATATTATCGATCGATACAAAAAATGAAATGAAAACAGTTGAATCAACAATTACAAATATTGTTAATTATGAAATGATTTTACAATAATTACAACACAGAATCAATAATTTTGATATTCTTATGTTTAATTTTATAAATTTAAAATGATTTTTAAATCTAGAGCTGTCAATATTATGTTGATTAGGATTAGATTTCTCATACAACAATACAATTGTATTTAAGATTATATTTAAAATCTGTTAAAAATATCAAATTACGAATTAATTTTTTATATTAAAGCAATGTTTTATTACAAATAAATATATACCAATCGATTTTAAGAAAATTAAACGTCGGTTAACATATAAAATTTAAAGCTTTTCAAAAAGAAATATTAAGAATCTAACTCATGAGTTTCCAGACATAAAGACAATTATTATAATAAATTAATACATAGCTTAAACCCTGTTACAATGCCAATAAAAAATTAGTTCTTTATAAACTTTAAGAATATAATATTTAAGAACTAACTCACGAAAACTTTATAAAGAATTAAGTAAAAAAGTTTACAATAACTACTCAACTATAAATTTCTATTGAGCTAACTTAGAGATTCGAAAACGTTCGATTTAAGTATTCACATATTTTTGAATTCACCGGTGCCATTAGCGTTGAGCATCAGAATGTTAGGATTTTCTTTCTCGAATGCAGTAGCGTCTCGGCCTCCAGGACGTTCCTCTTGACCCCATTCTCCAAGTGTTCCATGCATTACATCTGGTAGTTTGCTCAACTCCTCCTCCAATTTCTGCGACATTTACTAATATTTTATGGTAAAATGTAAAGAGATTTCATTTGAGTTCGTTCTCAACGTTTCTCAAAATATTATAGAATATTAATATTTATTATATAGGAACACAAGTAGTACTTAAAAAACACTCCATTTATTTGAGACAAAATTTTGAAATTTCTTACTCGTTTGTGAATGGTTCAGTTTTATACTATGCATACAAATAATAATTGATTACATATTACAATTTAATTAAAATTTTCAATTAGATATTTATAATAATATATTTGATATTTATGAAATATAAAAATTATTACTAAATCGTTCAAATTATTCAATCTTCCGTTATTTCTCGAATGTTAACCATATTCAATTTTTCGTTATTTCTCGAATGTTGTACCATTACATATGTAACCATACAACATATGTAAATATATTTACCGCACGGTAAATATATTTGTGTAATGCTTGGTAACTATGAAACGAACTTGTCAATGCACTCACGGTTGTTAAAAAAAAAAAGTAGAATGTTTATTGTACGTATGTGAATTTTACTAAAGTACGGATAGCATTATGAAAACTAATTCTACGTAATATTGAATCTTAAAAACGATATCAATATTATAAATATATATATAAAACAAATGTTACTACTACTCTGTTACATATTTTTTTCTTTGGAAATGTCGATTTCAAAATTCAATGTTGTCTGTATTCAACGTTCTCATTTTGTTCCACTCTTCTGATTACATCAAATTTTATGCTTATATAATCAACTAGTCTGAAGCTGCTTTTATGCAAATTGGAGAATATAGCACAAGAAAAACGCTCTGGGTCAACTTGTCCATTTCAAATAAAATAGCGGCAAAATCCGATCTGTTAATTACTAAAAATATACCGCACCTTTGAATTAAGGTTTCTAAACTGAATATGGAATTAATAATATAATTTATCTGGCAAGATGAAGGAGACTATCTTATTGACAATGCAAAATTTATTTATTACGAGCCAATAATCTTAGATGACAACTGCTTTCAAATAATGTGAGTCTTATTTTAAGTTGATTTGAATAATAATGTTGAGTTTTATGTAATTAACAACAATAATAAATATTTATCAATAATTTTCGTTTGCTTTGATTCAATGATTTCATTTAGAATTTCAGCATATTTTATTTATGTTTTATTTATTTGTGTAATTTCTGTTTATATAATCACCTTCTTTTTGAATGTTTATAGATGTGTTTAAAGAGTTCTAATGTCCTTAAATCTCAAATTAAGGAAGTGCTAAACTCTACCGAGAACAGTGAAATATTTGATATATTAAAGATGTTTTAAATATTACCAGCAACCTACTGTATTCATTGTTCAAAATATTGAAAGAATAAGATTTGAGTTTGTTCAATTGTGCATCTCATACATAATATGCAATTGTAGAATGAATAAATGAATGAATTATTGAATAAAAATTAATAATTTTTTCTAATCCAAATAGTCTTTAAATTCTAGGTTTCTGATTTTGGTAATAAAATACTTTTTAGTCAATGTATTTCAAAAAACTAATTTGTATAAAAAGCCTATTTTTTTTTTAAATAAGAATCTTTATTTGAGTCAAGAAGTTATGATACGAGTCCATAATAACATGTTATTGTAAATCTACATTTAACTTATATACCAACCTGTTGATCTTCCTTTGCAAACTTTTCAAACATATTTGCGTATAGTTTCTTCTCTTTAGCCAATTCCTTTTTAATCAAATTATTACAAACGATGACTTGTTTTGCTGCAGCTATATTCTTTGATTCAATTTTAGTAACCTCCTGGAAATCTTTAACTGCGAGCTCTGGGGAAGCTAATTCTAGATAAACTTGTCCTCTTCTAAACAAAGCTTTTTCGTTTTTCGGATCAAGTTTGAGAGATAAGTTACAGGCCTCCATAGCCTCAATATATTGTTTAGTTTTCAAAAAACATAAGGCTAGATTCAAATTGGCGGAGAGTAACAAGTGATCTCTAACCCCCTTTATGTCTTCTTTATAATCATATGGATCATTTGTCAATTCTACAATCTTTTTGTACATTTTTATGGCTAAATTATATTTTTTATTTTTAAAATATGCCGTTCCCTTCTCTTTAAGCATTTGGGCTTGCTCAATTTTTTGTAGACCATCAAGATTCCACGTACTTAATGATTTTTCAAAGTTCTTCACTTCAACTATGTATTCTACATCAGCATTGGGAGGAATATTAAACTCTGGCTTACCATCAACTCCAAAGGCATATTTACTTTTTAGTTTAAGCTTTGATTTTTCTCCTTTCTTAAACTTTTCTAAAGCTACTTCAATACCCTCAACTACTCCCTCAGCTTCACCTTCACCTAATTCAAATTTAACATCTCTTTCTTCAAATACTTGGTCATTGTATAATCCAACTAAATGAACTGCAGAAAAATTAAATTATATCAAATTATATTATATTCAATTTTGTAATCAAGTAATTACTGCTTAATTACTAATATTTTGTATCACAAAAAAATAATTTTTCTTAATTAAAACAATTTAAAAAATTTATTTATAAAAAATTTTAAAAAGTATTTTTAAAAATCAATCCCTTAAATATAAAGGTAAATTTTATAATTTAAATACGTACTGTCGACCAAACCACCCTCAGATGGAGTAGAATATCCTTGTCCAGCATTAAGTAATTCTCTTGTAATGCCCTGATTTTTGTCAGGACTTAAATCTTCACCAACCCAGTCAAGTAGTTCAATCTATGTGAAAAATAAATTATTATTCAAAAATAATGATAAAATAGGAACTAAAGTGAAAGTATAAAACTTTTATGCACGAATATTTTAATTTCTTTTTTTACCATGTAAATAACATTAATATTTGTAATAATTAAACGCATACCTATTAAAAAATAAAATAATATGATGTAATTTTTAATTTTTACAATTTGTTTAAAGCAATATTTACTTGTAGTTTGCTACATTATAACTAAAAGTATAAATTAATATTATTTTGAAGAAATAAATTTGTATTGCATTAATTTATATTTAAATTATTTATAAAAAGAATACTATTTTTAGAACAGTAATTAATTTTTTATTTTAGTAATACAAAGCTACTAAGAATATAATATAAATTTTGAAATTATTTACTAACAGAAAATTTCTTATTCAGTCATTATTTAATATTCAAAATTTTGAAGTAAACTTCAGCAAAATGTAAAAAATAAAAAGAAAGTAGTTCTTAGTATTTAAAATTTTTATATATGATAGTAAATAACATTTTTATTATTTCATTTTATATATTTTCATACAATAAAAAAAAACATTATTTTTCCAAAATTTATTATTAAAAACTTTTCGCCTATTCATTTAACATGTAATCATACATATCTATATATGTTTAAAAAACTCGCATTTATCAACTATTTTGTAATAAATTTTCTTATAATAAAACTTAATAATTATAATTAAATAAAACTTTAAAATTAAACATACCTCAAACTTCAGTGTTGAATTAGGTGGAATATTTGGAGGGCTACCAGGTGTTCCATATGCTAAGTCAGGAGCAATAGTAAAAATTGCCACTTCACCCTTTTTCATGGTTGCAATACCAATATCAAATCCTTTAATTACTTGTCCAATACCTAAATCAAACTTGAACGGTTGTCCATTATCTCTGCTAGAGTCAAATTTTTTTCCATCCAAAAGAGTTCCAACATAATGTAGTTTAACGCTGCTACCTATATTTGGAGTTGCATCTCCAGTACCTTCTTTGATGATTTCTTTGAGAACTCCTCCATTCTTCTCTGGTGAAATATCAATAGCCATTCTAAAAAAAATTACTTGAATTTAAATTAATAAATAAGTTGTAATCTTGTAATAAAATTATCTTGTAAAAAAATTAAAACTATTTAAAAAATAAATATTTATTTGCTAAAAGATTTTATTATTATAAAATATAATTAATAATTGAATAAGTTACAGATAAAAATGTATTACTGATACAAATAAAACTAATATTTCAATTTGTCTTTAAATTAATATTAAAATTAAAATTAAAATAGTTTCTAAAGATGAACATCAGAAAAAATACTTTGTCAACTTAAGAAATACTAATAAAATTTGAAATAAAGAATCAAAAAAAAACCAAGATTTGAAAGTTCTAGCTTTAAATTACATTGCTTGGAAAAAATTATGCAAAAGAATTATTAATTAAAATTTTAAGAAATATTTCAATTTAACAAAATAAAAAATTCTTTACTTTAAGTAACATAATTTAATATTATGAAAAGTTTAAATACGAAATACAGTCTCAATTTACATAAAAATAATTAATGCAGTACAAAGAACACGAAAGTACATAAACTGAAATATTTTACAAAATAAAGATATGCTTCAGATTCCCAAGAAAATTAAAAAGATTTTTCGCAAAATATAGACAATAATTGTCGTTATTAATGATAAATTATAAACAAAAAAGACGGCTTGTTTTTTTACAAAAATAAACTTTCATAAGTTATGAAAATAATGTTGAAACACGATTGATAAAATTAAAAAATATACGTAAATATTTACTTGTTTAATAAAATTAAACAAAATCTATTTCCAAACACTTGTCGATTACAAAATAATTTTTACTATTAGGCTATTTGTTCACGTGTTCTACTGGAACAAAAGTAATCTATCCACAGAATTTGCTAGAATTAAAAATAATATTCTCATCAGTTCTGCTAGTTCGCACTTCATATCGTTCCATATTTCTAATTTTGTTCGATATTCGAGTATTCGAGACGAGTTAGCTAGATTTCCTACATGTTCAAAAAAGTGAACTGGAAAATAGAATTTGGTTTCCTGTACGAATGTGTGACGTCATAAACGTTCATGTGCGGCTCGCGAGTATTACAAGATTTAGGTGCGCGAAGTTTAAATATGTGTAGTATCATAATAAGTGATAATAAGTAATAATAATAATAATAATATAGTTAAATCAAATACGTTGCTTACTCGAGCGATCTAACGTTACAAGCAAATAATAAAATTAGAAAAAAATCCAAGCATCTCACGAGTATTGGTGTAAGACCTATTCGTTCCTTCGTTGATAATAGAAAATTTAACGAACGAATTCTAAGAGACATTGCATAAATACGTGATTTGTGAAGGGCAATGGATATAAAAAAAACTCAAGTACCTACTCATTCAAGGAAGTAAGAAGTAAACGTCAACCGAATTTACAATTCAAATCTGCTAAATCTTGTACGAGATATTTCAACTTCGACTGACGATTAAAAGTAACCTTTGATCGAATAAAACTTTACTTTCTGCTTTATCAAACGTTGTATCTTACTATTTAAATAAAAAACATTTATAGCCTCATTAATTTTGCTTTGGCTAGCGCTTCATGATTCCAGAATTGAAAGTATCTATATTTAAATTAGTTATATTTAAATATAACTAATTCTGATAATAAAAAGTATCTTCATTAAAGAATTTAACTTAAATTAATTTGTTTTACTATTGAAGTCTTCAATAACATAAGTAGTAAATTTATTTCTAGGCTATCGTAACATAAATTGTTGATGTTTAAGAAACTTATTTTTATTTATTATTACTGTTAAATAGATATTATTGCATATTTTAAAGAATTCATTTTTAAAGTAATGTATGTTCTACATCATCACACAAAGCCAATAAGAATTCTGAAATAAAATTATTTTTATATTTCTATAATAAATAGGAGTCTTCAAAGAAATACTTAAATAATTAATATATTAACCGACACTTTTATCTATAATAAAATACGTGTGCTTATAATAAATGACGGTATGAAGTTGTATATTTAATGCAAGAGATCGTCAGAATATGTAGAATAAAGTCTATGTTCATATAGTTGCAATAAAAATTTCATAAAATAAAATCTCAAAATTCGTAGTGTTATAACAAATAAAAATAAAATATGAGCCAGTGCAACAAGCATCGTAATTATTTACATGAATTAGCAGCTCTTTTACACAAGATAAAAACAACGTAAGAAATTGTCTTATTTACTATTTTTGCAACGGAAAAAAATTAAAAGTATATTAAGATGCACATATGATAGAACCGATGCAAAATAATATAAATGATGAAATTTATATTAGTATAAATATCTCAACATCTATTTCATTGTATAAAAAACCACTTAATTTAAATAAAATTAAATTGAATAATATAATTCAATATTAAAAATAAACGTAAACATTTCTTTGTTTAAATATTATAATTTGAATTACACTTCAAGCAATTCGCTTTTAATTTATTAAATTGAAAAAGAACAATTTTAACTTAATTACTTAATGAAATAATTAAAAAATATATTACTCAATATAATTCAGTTTAAATACGTAGTATCATTATGTAAGATACTGAAAAATAATCCTGAAACATCATACGCGAAACATCATAAACGATATTTATATGTTCAAATAAAAATACTTTTATTTGAACATGTATTGCATATAGAAGTAATTAAGATATTTAATATTCGATCCATAAAGCATAACTACGATAAAAAAATGATGACTCTAGATGAAATTGCATGAAATTAACTTTGAAAAAAAATTAATAATGCAAGAAATTATTTATATTTTGGTACTTTTAGAGGAATTTTAAATATCTTTTATCCAGTCGAATGAACAATCCCAACTTGGCATAATTTTAAAAATAGATAAGAATAAATTAAAAACAACGTTCTAATAGGCTTTAATTTCTATGATTATAAACAGTTCGGTAAAATAGATTTAAACAAAACAAGAAAGGGTTTATAATATAGGATAGTAATAACTCAATAAGAATAAAATATACATTAAATAGAAGTATCATATGAAAATCTTAAATTTAAAACGTATTTACAAACAAATTAAATATCACAAATAAATGATATCTCTAAAAATATAAATTTAGTATTTAAATAAGTAATTATTATCAACTAATCCTTATTAGTTAGTACTTATTATAACTTTTGGTTAAATATTAAAGTCTTCATTTTTGGCAAAATTAATAATAAAATGGCACGTTTACAAATAATTTATCGATGAAAAAGGATATTAAATTATGTAACACTTCAAATTATTTAATTTTATTTGCTTTTCTAATTACAACCAAATTATGTAAGCGAAGTAAGGGAGCTTTCCAAAACAACAGGTAAGATAAGAGATAAAAGTTTAATTAGTACAATGTAACAATATACAATAAATATATATCGAAAATTGTTAAATTAAACAAGATGAGTAATGTAAAACTTAAAAGGTCATATTTAATAATTTCTCTGCTTCTGCAATAAATTAAAAAATCTATAACTGTTTAATTATTAGATTTTCTCTCGAGTCTTTCAATTCAAATTTTTAGATAATTTAAATAAGATATGATCTATCTATTTTGCTTCAATAGTCAAGATTGATTTTTTTAATAAATTTTAATTTTTCTTTTATTTTTATACAAAAATTTGCAACTTTTATTTTACCTAATTTATTAAAATATCTCCTATCTGTTTTGAGTCAAAGCCGACAATTTTCTTTCTGTAATTGTTAATTATCTATCAGCTTTTAATTTTCTAATTATTAAATTTATAGGAGTATTTTATTTTAAATCGTTCAATCAATTTAATTAGTTAAATGATGTATCATTATATTTCACATTCAAATGTTTTACGCCGCACATTTTTCCGAACCCAAATTGTATTTAAAAATTGATAAATTATAATTACATTATATATATCGTAGTCGGTTTTATTCGAAAATCATTCGTGTTTCCCATCCCTATCCCAGATAAAGTAACACTCACAAACTCGCAAGAAAGAATAATTGTTCGTTATGGTTGTCGCAATAATAGTACCGTAATGATTCCCTTTTTAAACGAATACACGTAAATTCAATCATCTTCTGGTAAAGGATATTCCTATAAAATTAAACGACGCTCTCGAATTTGCAGGGAACTCGAGCCGGAGATCTGTAACGTGATGTGCCCACCGTTGGGCTGCCCTCGAAGGCGCTGTCCTGGCTTGTGCCGCAACGAAAAGGGTCACCTCGACCCCTGTTGTCTGTCGACCATCTCGTCGGAGCGTCGTCACGTGCCCCATCCGCCCTTGAGGCCTCAGATCCACCCGCCGCAATCCTGTTGCCAACATCATCGATACTAGCTCCACCCACCGTTTCAACTTCTTTCTCTGTATAATGTGAAAAAAGATGCAAAAATAAGTGTAATAAAATTTAGGTGCTCCAATTAAATGTCATCGTGCGACAGTTTTGTATTAACTTACCTTTATTGTTTAATGTTACTGAACCTGCTGAAGTATTGTTGGAAAGCACGTATATAAAATATACATAAATATTTACACTATATCTGTATAATAAAAGAAAGATTTAAGATTTAAAAATTCCTAAATAATATTTATTAAAATGTACCTCAATCCATATGAATGTAATACCTCAAGTACAACACAGAATATTCTGAAAATAATTGTAAACTTTATATCATAAATATAAAATGAAATTTTAAAAGAATACTTTGATTATATATTACGGACAAACTTCAATAATGTTGATGTATATCAGTCCATGTATTAATGTAAAGGACAGGGACAATTTAGAAGAGAGCTGATCTTCAAAATTTTCTAAACATATTCAAAACTTTTTCAAAATACTAAAGTTAATTAACTCTCTTATCTTAGAATTAGGCACATTGATGTATGACAAGACAACCATTAAGCATAGACGGAAATTTCTAACTGTAATTGTCTTGAACAAAAATAGATTAACTTAATACAGGTGCTTTGAATCTTCTATGTGATATGAAAGGTGACTTATACGGTGTTTGGTAATATTACTATTATTCACAATACCTGTCATAGAATAACGAAGGCAAACACTACGTAAATAGAGTTGTAAATTTCTTAATAGTACGTAAGGTCGTATTTTCTTATCATATACTAGATATTTACACTTGATTATTCTAAAATAAGATATCCATTAAATTGTAAATTGCTTGTAAATTCACTCTATATAACTTATTTCACAAGCCTACCCCAGGCTTTAATTTATTTTTTTTACAAATAACATAAATAATCACATGCGACGAAAATTCCAGCATAGAATGAGCTTAAGAGAAAATTTTATTAAGTTAAGTTACGTACTGAATAAAAAATTGTTTCTTTGTATAAAATCAATAGATAAGCATATACTACAGTGGCTCACTTATAACAATTTATCATTTATAATATTATCTGTTCAATGAAAAAATCTATTTGATAGTATATTCGTGCTTCTTTTGAAAGAAATTGTTACGTATTCCAAAGAGACGATCGAGTTTTCCTACTCGAAGGAATATCGGACCATAATCGGCCGTCGGTTAGAGAGTTTATGCAAACGATCAGGTAAAAGAAGTTCGGTAGCAAGGTAGTTGAATAAGAGTTGTATTCGTTAGTGTTACATTGTTTAATACAACATTCTTTTTTTTAATCGGATTATTTTAATTATTACCCTACCTTAAGTGTTCAAGAAAGGCCGAGCACTTTGTTATTAATAATAAATTACGCGCAGTACCGAGTGTACGCTGTGGTGTATGTATAAGAGCGGATTCATGTTTAAACAAAGTTTTAACTAAGACGAGAATCTTCTATTTTCTTAAAAATTCGTTTATATTTTTGTTATTATGTTAATAGTAAAAGTTATTAATAAAAAGTTATGAAATTCTCATAGCATGATTGTATTAAACATTTATTTGAGAGACGCATGTATACATATGTATTTAAGCTCCTTTGCTATATCTAGTAACTAAATATTTTTTTAATGGTTATTGCTATTCACATCCGTTGTTCTTGGATAATTTTTACAAAATATAATTTTGTAATTTTAATGATAAAATATCATAAATTATCGTCTTTATTAAGATTAGTAGTTGGTAATTATCGTTATAAATAATATTTAGTAAAATAGAATAATTTTTCAATTTTTCATTCCTTAATAGGAGTATGTTTTTATTATATGTTTTACGTTATTTTTTTAAAGATAGTCTTGTACGTGTTTTGGCATAAAACTGAACGTGTAGTAAATATCAATTATAAGTATTATTTAGCGCGACGTGTTACGATGGTGCGAAAGAGGCCACGACATGATTTATTGACTTTCTTCAAGCGAAAGAGGCAGAGTGCAATAGGACCAAGAAATTCGCAAATAAAGGCAAAGAAATACTTTTACTTTTCGTCGTGAATCGACGAATGCTTTACCTTTTTCAACATTCAGTTAGCGAAATAAACAAACTTCTTTTATACAGTAACTTTTGCCTAATTGTGTCTTCGTTATTTCCGTTCTTTCCTATAATTAACTTTAACATTACTTAGAAATTTAAAATCAAGAAACCACGGAAAATACATGGGTTCAATAGTCATCTGCATATTTGTACCTACTCAAACAAGAATTCCTTTTATGAATAATACATCAATCACAAAAGAGAGGCAGTAACCAATCGATCGGAATCAGGAAGAAAACAGACGAAGAAGAAAAATAAGAGAAGACCTGAAAATCAAAAACACGAAAGGACCATCTAAACATTACTCAAAAGACTTAAAGACTTGTACGGACCAAGTTGACAATTATTAGCAATTTTTTCAGAGTTACTCTTTAAAATAACACTGGCACTACAAGAACAAGGATACGTTTTAATTATTATTTTTTATATACATAGCTGCAAATATAATAAATTTAATTATATTTCCTTAAATTTTGTTTATAACTATTATTATTCGATTATTCAATTATTCAATAATATCAATAATTTATTATAATAATTTGAATAAAATAGTCACGTAACGGTTTGTTACCTTAATTGTCTTTGCTGTCAAACTGGGCAAAAGCCTACTTACATAATTATCTGTTTTTCATTTAAATTAAACAAGCTAGAAATGTGACATTATTGCAATTACATCTTTTTTGCTACTAACGTAATATTTTTGTCTTTTATAAGTAAATTCCATAAAAAAAAACAATAAATCTTATAATAGTAGAAATAATATAAATGTAGGATGTGATAGGGTTAATAAATGAACGGTGCAATTTAAGATAAATTATAGTTTATTTTATTGGACGAATAATTGAGTAATAATGTCTAAATTAAAGGAATATTTGAATGCATTCAAAGTAAATAAATAATAAGAGTGCTCTTAGTGACATACATATTTTGCATAAAGGCTCAAACTCAGTCGTAAAAGAACAGACATATAAATATGGCCTCGGACCATCGCGAGCGGATTGAACTTAATTGTAATACTCCTAGATATGGAATATTACTGCAACACGACCCCAACGTCTACAAGTTAGAACTGTATTTCCACGTGTAACAATCCCAAGCATATGTGTCGCCTTTGTTGGGGCCGTTCAAAAACTGTAAGGCGGCTTTTATTCGAGATATTCTAGAAATACTCGCAAAAATATTAAATTTATAATCTGCTAGAAATTTTATTGCCAAATTCCAATTGAACATCGCTTCTCTCCTCGTTGATCGCGATGTTCCCCTCACATTCGCTTGCCACTTTAACGGCTTGAAGATATTATGATGTAAAACTAGTCAATGTGACATAAACGCGATGCAATTCGATTCTTTATCATAATAATAATATATATAATAAATTATAATATTAATAACTAAAAGCTCAAGCAGTAAATTAATATTATAAATTCTTCATTTTTTGCTTTTTCTATACCTGTGACGGCTCCGTTGTTTGAAGTTCTGACATTCCTACCAACTTCTAAACTGAACTCTTCGATAACCTCTCTTCTGTTGGAAAAGTTACAGCTCGATAAGTTCATTATTATTTTCATAATATCTTATTTTTTTAGTACTTCTATAATGTAAAGACGATCTAAAATTAAAAAATATTTAGGTCATAACAACAAAAACTTTCCTCTCATAGTTTCAAACATTTTAAAATAAAATATTTGCATTTTCTAAGCAACGAATTACATCAATATTAAAAAATTAAAATATTTTTTAATAATATACTAATAATAGCACCTTAACAGTAATAATATCCGTAAGAAAACTAGAGTTTGTTTGGTAAAGTATAAACAGTATTGAACATCTTAATTTAAAAAATATGTACACTGAAATTTTAACGTGCAATAATTTTTTTATCGTCTTTAGAAAATAAAAAATGCACAAACTAATATTATTTTAACAATTATTGTTAATTTTAGATTGATCAAATAATTTGGTTTAATATTAAAATAATAATTCTAGGTACCAACTTTAAGAACGTAGACTAGACCAATCTCCATTTTCCAGTGATGTAAATTTATATGACACTAATAATTTAGTCATCTACTTTAATCTTTATGTTTAATATGTAGTTTATGATGGTGTATAACAGCAAATTTTTTGTTGTTGATAATATATACCTTACAATTGAATTGAAATAAAGATATATTTAAAAAGATATAAATATCATGTTAGAAATATTAAATTTAATTTGGTCATGACGTGAAAAGGTAACAATAAGTTTCAATTTTTTTCTTAATGAAGTACTAAGAGTGGTTGATAAATCATTAAGATATGTATTAAAAAGTTAATATTAATAATCACATGACCTTAAAATTTTAGTGCGCTTAGCAGTTTGCTGCTGTTGAGTTTCTGTAATTACCTCTCAGAATGGAAAAAAAATGTATACACTGGATAAAATATTTAAAAATTTCAACAATCACATTAACATTTTTAATTTTAACTTTTATTGCAAGTTCTTCTTATGCAGATTCTTTACTTTTAAATCCAATAATTATTGCAGCAAATTATTCCCATGCTTATACATTTTCTTTAAATTCAACAATTGAATATGTGTTTCTTTATAGTGAAAGTGGTGTAAGTACATATTTCTTATTTAATAGATTTTAATAAATATATATTTAATTTAAATATTATTTTTTTCAGAAAAGCTTATTAGCAGGTGTTAGAATTATTGTACAAAGCGAAGATGCAACATCTAATTATCCTTTAACTGTTGTTGTAAAACAAAAAAAAGGAATTCTTTCTTGGCAGATACCACTTTTAGTACAAAACAAACATTTAACTGATCCTCTTCCTTATAATTTAACAAGTAGGACTCTGTGTCCTTCTAAATATTATAAGACTATCAAATTTCAAGAATTTGATGAATACGTTACAATAAGTATAACAACATCTAGTTCAAATAATATTTCATTTAACCTTCAATTAAATCCAATACAACACTTTTATCTAAAGTGAGTTTTAAGATTTAATATATTTAAATGTGCACATTAGATTTATAAATACACTTTTTATATATTATAAGTATATAAAATATATTTTATTGAAATTTTCCTGTTAAAAATATATTATGAATCATAGTAGCAAAATTATAATCAATTTACTTATCTTAGGTCGGGAGAGTCAAGAAAATTCAACATTACTCCATCAGAACCTGTTTATTATGGATACAATTTTGCAGATGTAAATACTAGCTCTTCAGTACTTATCAGTGTTAAGTCTGACTCAGAAGTTTGTATGACGTTTTCAATTCAAAACACATCGGTAAAATAAGTTCTTTTACGCTTAAGAATAAAATTTATGAATATTTAAGTACCATTAAAAAATTTTTTAGTGTCCTGTATTGGATTTGGAAGGAAATATTCAGCTTGCAGGTTACTGGCAAACCGTTCTTTCTCAGGGAGGCATAACAGTACCGGTATATTTTTTTCTTATATCTGATGTAATTAAATTTATTAGTTAATATTATTTTAACAGTAAATTTGAATATTCTTTATTTTAGAAAGATGCTTATCCAAACGGTTTTTTTATAGTTTTTGTTGTAAATGCTGATGATATAGACTGTTCAGGAAATTCTTATACTAAATCTGATCGTAGAAAATTAGTTGAGTTAACAATTAATAATAATATTACAAAACATGATTATGTTATTGCATCATTATCAACAGTCTCAGTTATTGTTGGCTTTTGTTTAATTTATATTACTAGTACCATATGGTGTAAAGTCCATCACTCTCGAATATTAAGAGAACAGTCGATTCAAGATGAATATGATTGTGCACAACTAAGTATCAATACACCAAACGTATCTCACAATTCAGGTTTTCAAGAAGTAAATTATTATTGTTTTACTTATACATTTTACAACACTAGACTAGAATATTTTCAACAACATTAAAATTTATAAATTCTATTTAAATTCAATTTACAAATGAAAATTTATTAATTAATTATAATTGAATAAATTAAGCTTCAATAAGAATTTTTTTTTATTCCGTTTATCAAACATAAGTTAAATTTTAAAATATTATCTAGAAAATTCTTCAGTTTGTTTGTTGATAAAGTTAAAATGTAATTAAATATAAAATTATAATATATTATATAAACAAAATTAATATGTAATAATTTATTCTCAGATAGGAACTGAAAATATTGTATATTTTGAAGATGACTCTTCCCTAGATGAAGATGATATCGATTTGATGGCAGATGCAATGTCTGATAAGGAAATCATACGCACAAAACTTGTACTTTCAGTTTGTGATCTAGCTAGAAAAGAACCAAAAATTCTTCGTAAAAAATCCAGACTTTATGTGTATTATCTTATAACTATAGCCATTTTTTATACGGCTCCAGTCATTCAATTAGTTGTTACTCATCAGAATGTTTTGCATGTAACTGGAAATCAGGATCTCTGCTATTATAATTTTCTTTGTTCCCATCCACTTTTCTTTTTGTCAGATTTCAATCATGTATTTTCCAATTTGAGCTATATTTTATTAGGTTTACTTTTCATTTTCATTGTTTACATGAGAGAAAAATACGACGATAGTTTGTATCACAATATTAGAGGATTTGGAATCCCTCAACATTATGGATTATTTTATGCTATGGGCTTTGCTTTAATGATGGAAGGCATATTATCTGGAAGTTATCATTTATGCCCAAATCACAGTAACTTTCAGTTTGGTATGTAATTTTTCTTTTCATAAAATATTTATAAATAATATTAAAGTAAAATATATTTCATTACTTAATTTACTTTGAATATAAAACTTTAAGAATAATCTTTAAAGTATAATATTTTAAATATAGCAAAAGTATATCTTATATAGTATAGTAAGCTTCAAACTTATATAATGTTTATTTAATTTTTTAAACGAATATCTACATTTATAAATATTATTTTTACAGGTATCTGCCTGTATATCTTTTTATCTATATTTTTTATAATTTTAGATACAAGCTTTATGTACATCATTTCAGTGCTATGCATGGTCAAGATATATCAAAATCGTCATCCAGACATTAATGCTCAGGCTCCTATTACTTTTGGTGTTTTAGCAATTACCATATTATTAGCATTGATCGGTGTTCTAGATGGAGAATTGTATTTTTGGATATTTTTTTCTGTTATTCATCTCACAGTATGCTTACTCTTAAGTGCACAGATCTATTATATGGGACGATGGAAATTTAACGGAGGTGTATTTCGTCGAATGATGATGGTAAGCATTTAAGATTAAAAAAATGTACATATATTAATCGCGTACGTATAATTATAAATAAAGATTTTATGTATTAATATTATAAGCATTTCTAAAATTTTAATAGAAGAATATCTTAATAATATTTCAAAATGTTTGAATATTTTATTTTCTAAATCATTAGTTTTATATATTATTTATATTTTTTATAAATCTGCACAAGTTGTTTTTTTAAGTTAGATAAAAGTATATAAATTTTTCTATTGTATGCAAATAATTATGATTGCTTGTTATATTAATATCTCTAGTTGAAAATATTTATAATTACTATATTTTATTAATTTCCTAAAATCGTTTTCTTTTTCAAGACAATGAAACATGATGCTCGATCGGGAATAAAGTATTTATTTCGACCACTTTACTGCAGCCGATTGCTGTTGTTAATCATTGGTAATCTTTGTAATCTTGGATTAGCAGTTTATGGTAATATTTATCATAAACAAGATTTTGCTACATATTTACTTATGATGCTTATGGCCAATCTTCTTCTGTATATATTTTTCTATATTATTATGAAAGTGAGTACAACTTATTATATATGAAAAATATTACATATGAACACATATTTTGCAATTTTTAAAAGCTGTTTTTTTATTTGGAGGAAATAGTGCCAATAAATGCGTAATGAAATATTCAAGAAAAATGAAGTACCATGTACCTATAAAATAATTTTTCATAATTAATTATACATAAAAGAAGTGATTGAAATATAACTTTTAAAATTATTTAAATGCTTATATTTATATAAAGCTAAATTTAATCCACCAATGATACAAGGAGTAAAAATTGATAATCTAAAAATCATTCTATCATTTTGCAGTTGTGCCATAGAGAAACGATCATGTTCCAGCCCTTTGCATATATCATCTTATCGTTTGTGACATGGGGTGGCGCGCTTTACTTTTTTATCTCGAAAACGATATCGTGGGATCAGACTCCAGCCCAGTCGCGAGCTCACAACCGACCTTGTTCGACTTTTATGTTGAATTTTTATGACAATCATGACATTTGGCACTTCCTTTCAGCTCTCGCAATGTTTTTCTCCTTTATGGTACTGCTAACACTTGACGACGATTTGGATGATGCACACCGCAGCCTTATTCCCGTTTTTTAATGCGCAAATAAAATGAAAATAAATTTGTTATTCCAAATGATAAAGTGTATTTATCTTTTATTTTATCACAGAAATTAGAATTTAGGTTATAAAAATATATCTGCGATCAAGAAAAATATAAGTAATGTTATTTGGAGAATGATATTATGAATATCATATGAGAAGATATAGGGACATCTTTTTTATTCAGATTTTTCTTTAATATAGGTTATTCAAATTGATTTTTAGTCTAGTGATTAAGTGTATAAATTGAATGCAAATCTATTTACTTTGTGAACTAAATTAATTAATATTCATTAATATTAATATTCATTAATATTAATTAATTCATGTGATATATTAATACATATTATAAATATTTTTTTATACAATTATACAACATCATAAAAAATAAAATGAATTATTAAAAAATTGAAATTAATATTGAATTTCAGATTAATTTAAAATACAAATTTAACACACATAGACATGCACATCCAAGTTATTTATATAATTTGAATGTGCATTTATACAATTATACAAATTAACACTTGAATTTTGTATCATTAATCAAACAAAATAATAATTATTATAATCAAAATTATTGTCAAAAAAAAATTCTGATTATTTACTATTTTTAACAATTTAAGTAACATTAAAAATATAATTAAAGTTTAGTACATAATATAGTATACAGTATTTTTATCTTGATCTTATTTCTGAATTAAGTTAAACAGATTCACGATATAATGTAAAAAAAGAGTACTAATAACATTGTTAATCTAGAAAATGATTAAATTATAGTTGAAAATAATTTTTATTTTTTTACATAGTTCACATTAAATTATAATTTATTGGCTTCAGTCAAGTATTTTAATATAAATTCAAACTAAGTATTTTATGGAATGGTAAGCTAATCATTTATATACTTTAATAAAGCACATGGTTTAATGAAAATAACTAAAAAATATATAATGAAGCTAATTAAACTAGTACAATTTTAATTTTTAAGCAAGATAAATAATTTATCAAAAACTTTCGATAACCTACAAATAATGAGAAAACGAGATAACGCACAATAACGTATTTAACTTAATTCAAAGAAAACCAAAAGGTTCGTTTTTTTAGTATACATGTGAAAAATCTAGATTTAGCATATAATAGTGTAGAAATTATTATTCAAATTAAACAATGTTATTACGAGAAGATAAAGAAATTCAAAATCATTGATAAGAAATTCGAGGATACAAAATTAACATTTTTTTACAAAGTGAATAGATTATAATATTTTATCACAATAACTTCAATGCAGATGATATGAATTCATGTGTTTTCTTGTCAAAAAATTATTGAAATCTGTACTGTGGTAATATAATTTTATATTTAGAATTCATATGAAAATAGTACTATTCGCAGCTTTACATTATGTATGCGAATTCGAAGTTCAAACGAACTATCAAAGGAATAAGTAAGAATTTTTAAATTAGAATCAGAGAAAATATATAATTATAAGATAAAAGAATTTAATTATATAAAAATAATTATATAATAGTAATTGTAATTATTGTAGAAATAAATTAAATTATATACTTCACAGCTTATAGTCATATTATATAAACATAAACGTAAAAGGCTTTTAGATGGCATAAGACTAAGATGAGAATTTCTGTACAATAATTACTTTTTTACTTCCGCTGGATTGTTTCATCTAAAAAATCATAGATATTTGAATGCTGTGAGAATATATAAGTATTTCTTAAATGCGTAATGATATATATTCAATAAATAACTTTGACGTTATTCTAATGATTTTGAAATAATTTTCTCCGTAATATTTATATTTACTTTGCATTCTAAATTATAGTTTTAAAAGTCATCACAAGCTTGGTAAAATCAGAAACTCGAGCTAGATGGGGAGAAATTTAAATATATGTAACAAATAATTTATTAAAAAATATTTTCGAAGAAATAACAGTCGCTCGACAATCGAAACTGAAACATCCTTCACTCGATTCGAGTTGACGAACCGTTTGTTAGTTGTAAATTAGATTTTCTAATTTTTTTTAACGCTTATCTTGATTCATACAGGGTACATAAACTTTCATCGATATACACTTAAAATTCTTGAAAGCATGTATGTCAAATGCCCGTATTTTTATCTTTATTTGAGCATTATATTATTGTATTATATTATTACAATATATTAACGATAATAAATCGCAACAATAAAATAATTTCCAGCCCACTTATATATTATAATTTTTTGTTACATCCTCTTCCATTTATTTACAATATTATAATATTAATTACAATCAAAATTAGATTTAAAATTGAAAATTTTGGCTTTCCTTATTTGAGTTTCTTTTTAAAATGTAGTCAATAGAGCAGCGAATGTAGACTACGTAATTTTCTATTTAATTTGTGGTAGAGGTCGAAGCTTTGTAACGTAAAACATGGTTATGAACTGGAGCCCCGTGAGTAATATAAAGATGGAAGCGCGTAAAATTTTAAAAGGGACTATAAGTCGTTATTTTGTATTGAATACTCGAATAATAAAATAAGGATATGCAATCATTTTAGACCTCCCAAGACATATTTCTGGTAGACAACTAAATTAATCATCGAAACGGCGTATTATTTTATTTAATAAGAGTCAATATGTGGACCTCTTCAAGAGTTCGTCGTGCAAATTATGCGTTCCAGGAGAGGTCATTGCATACGCAAAACAGCAGACTCTCGCTTACCTGAAAGCTTCAGCTGACGAAATGTTCTTTTTCGCCACTCGAACTCTGCAACTGAGACAGAATTTGTTTGAATAAAGTTTCTTCATTTCATTAAAAAAATCATTTCTTAAATCGTATTAATCATTTCTTAAATCATATTAATCATTTCTTAAATCGTATTAATCATTTCTTAAATTATATTAATCATTTCTTAAATCATTTCTTAAAATCATATTCCTGAGTTCTTTCGGCTTACAACTTATTAGTTAACGCTATGTTTACAAAAATGGCGCGCAATATTCATATTAAAGTAATTTGATTTTTTTCAAATTAGATTATTATTATAACATTAAGAGAGAAAAATGTTGTTATTAATTGGTTAATTATAATATAGAACATTTAAATAATTCGTATAATCTGAAACAAAATAGTTTTAATTTAATACAAATCAAAGAATTCTAATAAATATATTTTAAAATATGAAGTTAAAACATTAAACGAAAAATCACAAAGATATTTTTTCACTTTCCACTTTTAAATAGATCACAGTATAACAAGCGCGCGGGAAACTTCAAAGAAATTCATTATGAACTTTTCTAATAAACTCAAAATATTAGACTGTTGGGCCATTTTTGTTGTCTTATTCTTTGTATCTAGGTGTGTATATTAAACAATTTTCTTTTTAATTTAATAAATTTGACGAACTTGAAAAATTGTTATATACCTTTAACGAGTTACATGTATTATATATTACAAGCAATATTAGCATATTACTATTAGAAGACTTGATTTAAATATAACAGAATAAGTAGTTGAAGTAGCGTTAAAATAAGTACGTCAATTTTAAATTAATTATTCAGTAAAATATCTTTAGTCATTTTTTGTTATATCTGATACGCGTGCACAAATTTTATACATTACTTATAACATTTTATTAAGCTCGCCTGTAAATTTTATAAATTTACCGCAGATTTTGATATAGAAAGTAAATAATACATAAAAATTCTTTTATCCATGGATAAAAAGAAGCTTAAAATAATTTACTTATTATTTAAGTTATATATTCCAATTTAAATTTTAAAAATCCACATTTTTCAATTTTTTGATTCACATTAAATTATAAGTAAATAATTTTGTATTAAATTTTTACTGGTATATTTATTATTATTATTTTTTTATAATTAAAATACTAATATGGCTTTTAACTTTTATAGATTGACAACTTTTTATATTATAATCAGTAGAAATAAAGATTTTAAACTATAAAAAATATTCTAACAATTGAAAATGTTATTCTTGTAAATTGTTCTTGTCGCACTATTACAGTTACTTTTTTAAAACACTGTAAAATTAGTACTCAGGAAAAGAAGTACACCGTCTGCGGTAGCAAGAAAAAGAGCAATATTATTAAATAAAATTACTATTATACATATTTCTATATGCTTATTTCAGTATTGTCAATTCTACAGAATAATGTAAAATTCGAAATATATTTTGTAATTTTAATCGATCTTTGAACAACATGAGTGAGTCGATATTTTCAACTTTGAAGAATTAGGGGTATAAAATAATTATTTGATTTTGTTGTGTAGCCTATGAAAATTTTGAAGTACATTTGATTATTTTACATAATGTTGTGAATCCATTACAAATTTCTGTTCAGTTGTTTTTTATTTTACTATATCTGCTTAATATACATCACATGTAAGTGTTAGCTGATTAGCTTGTAATGATGTATATAGCACAAGCATCAAGTTGTTTATATAAATATAATGATAATCATACAAAATAATATACGGTATTTGAAAAAGTCCCCGTGGAAGATTTATGCAGAAAAATTTATTTTTACCGTTGCCAAACTAAATTGCCAAATGAGAAATTGCGATGAAGAATAGAAGTAAAATAATATTTCTATGATAAATATAATATTTTAAAATATTTAAAAAATATCACAAAATAATTTATAAATTTTGTTTTAAATTTCAGTAATTTGGATAAAAAACACAGTGTTTTTCTCTTTTTTTTTGTTAAAGGTTATGTTTTGTTTTGTACTGTGTTATTAATTGAATGAATGTCTAACGCGTTAAATCTGAAATGGAATAATTAGAGTAAAGTTGAAATTTTCCTTTAATACAATGAATTTGAAAATTGGGTATCAGCCGCTATTAACTAAGAAACGTCTAAAAAATCATATCAGTAACTTTCAGCTATAGGAATCAAAAACGTAAATCAGGAGATTGTAGTAGACATTGAAATAGAAGTACCATTGGAATCTTCAGAATATGATTAATGATAAGTATTAATTTCAAAGATCTGTACATCTTAAGATTACTCTACAAAAATTGTGCTAATTTTTATTGGTCTAGCTAGGAGCAATAAAGCTAATACTTGTTTTTTACATATTCTTATAAATGAAAGTATTTGAAATAATTAATGCAGGTACAAGATTGTAAAGAACAAAATATTTACTACGAATTTTATAAAGTACGCAAATATTTTTTTATTTAATGTTCGAGAAAGAATAAATATAATAAATAATACATATCAGTAACTAAACTAATAGTTATTTCAAACAATTTTGAATTTAATCAACATTTGACAAATGCAACGTTTTAATTTAATAAAAATTAAGAAATTTCAATATATAAATTCTAATATAGGATAAATTATCTTAGAATTGCTCTCACCTATAAATATATTAATATATGTTAATATAATAAAGATATAAATATTCGAATTCATTAATTTTCTTTGTATTAAAATTTTCATTTCGGGTTATTTAAAAACTGTTTGAAGTAATCGTTAAAATTTGTTGAATATATTATATTTTTCGTTAAAATATTTATGTTTATTTAATTTTTATAGACTTCAATACACTCTTCTTATTATAATAATAATTTTGACAATGATGAAAACAAAAATTCTCTTAATTGTGCAATGGTTATTGGTACTTGGTTGTACCAATCGGTTTGTGCTTTTGGTGCGCATGCGTTAGATTAATGTTCAGTTTTTACTTCGCGTAACAAATCACTTGTAGTTACGATTATTACCGTTGGTTCGTAGTTGGCGTTGGTTTGGACAAGCGCCGAATCCTTTTCGACATGACGCGAGTAGATTAGCGCGCGGTTCCAACGAAACGTTAAGCTGTGTCGGCAGCGACGTAACCGTTCGTTCCTCGCCGTTAATCTGTGAGCGTTTGGTGTTTGCTAACCTAGAAGTGTACGCATTTATGTTACCAATTTAGTAACTAGTGTTTGTCGAGTGTGCGATCGAAGATTTTCATTCGTTATTAATGTCGTTTATGCATGCGGTCAGATAGTGAGCAAAGAATTCAACCGGTGGACGTTCACAAACGCACTGCAGCATCGGGTTAATCATGCCGAGAAAGCGCAAGCTGTCGGATCTAAGCGATCGCTGTCGCCTTTGCTTAGCGCGTGATAGTTGCATGAGCGAATTGTTCACCGATTGGATTCGTCCGAAACTTGAGGACCTGCAAAAATGTTCATCCATCGAGGTTCGCTATGTACTTATTTTTCAATAGCTCTTGCGTTCAATTCTAGTTTCCGTTTCGCTTTTCTTTTGATTTTTAGGTTATGTTTCACATCGACTGTAAGAATGATATAAAAATATATAATTTATTTACATTTGTTAAATATAATGTAATTTTATGTTTAAGGATTCTCTTATGATTTTTTTATCATCAAAAAATCGTTTTAATTTGAAATATTTGATGATTGTTTTTAAACCATTATGTTTTATATTGTGTAGATGATTCCAATTGATTAGATTTATCATTATCTAGTTAAATTATTATTATGTAATTTCGTTTTTATAAAAATAATCTTATTAATTTATAATTCAACAACTTCATATAGATCTATAAACATTTTAATCATGATCTGTGACATAAATTGTGAGGTTAATTATTTAAAAAAATTTTTAATTTAAAGTACTTATTTATTGTTTTTTTTATTATTTTAATTTTTTCTTTTTACTTTGATAATCAATCAGTTTTAGTCTTATTGAAATTTACTCTGAATGATATTACTAAAATTTTGTTTTTAATTACTTAATACCAAATCAATTTTATTACTGATAATTAAATTATGTTTTCATTTCTTTGATTTGTTTGATTTTTTGCAAGATTTTTATTTGTATATACATGTATATATTAATAATTTTTAAATTCATTTGTCTTATAGGTATTGGATAAACCTAATTATCCTAAAAGTATCTGCTATGTGTGCCTTTATAAATTGGAAATGTGGAGTCAGTTTAAAACACAATTTCTGAAGACTAACAAAACAATAATTACCCATTTTAAAGTTATCGATCAACCAGTATGTATTTCTCTATTTTTTATAATTATAAAATTATTGGGCAAATAAATAAATTATTATAATTTTAATTTATTTATCAATAGGTAACCGAATCAAATAAGATATTAAAATATGAAACCACTGTTGATGAATTATTCTCGGATGATAATAAGGTATGGTTGTATAACAATTTACATCATCAATCAGCACATAACATATATAGTAAAAATGCGATTTAATTATTAAAATACCGTTAAGTGTGATTTATAGCAATTGAATTTTCGAGGTTTGAAAGATCATTTAAAGCTAGTTTACTTTTAAATACCATTAAAATAGATTTATTACTTGGTGAATTTTATTTAACTATGGTTTTGTTTTAAAATAATTAAACATCATTCACAAATTAAAGTTATTCATATCTACTTAAAATATGGAATTTATATATTTAATTTCTTTCGGTTGAAAAATAAAAATGAGATTATTATACAAAAGCACATGTATTAATTAGAAACTATAAAAAATTCATTTGAATTATTGTATCAATATATATAAAATGAAAAAACTTTATAAAATTATAAGCACAATTCATATTTAAATAACGACAAAATTGAATACATATTTGACTTTGTGTATCATTCTAATTAATTACTTTATTTAATGCCTTTCTATATAGATAATATTTTTCCAGAAACGGCCAAAAATAGACGTTTGTCCGCCTGAACTAGTTAAACCTACCACAGAAACAACTTGGAAAGAACCAGATAAATTAGTTGCAACAGATCCTGTATCATTAGCTCTTGCAAAATTTGTCGAGGATATTAATTCTGACACATTATTTCTCAACAGTGAAAGTAATAATACGTCCTATGTAAGCAAAATCGAACAACTAAATACATCTACCCCTATCAAAAGAAAAGTGGGACGTCCTAGAAAAATCGAACGAGAAGCTTCGACTAAACGTTGGGTTGAACGAAAAAATGCGCTAATAGCTGCGACAGGGTCTGTTCCTTCTGAGAGTGACTCTGATACTGGCTCTCATCTATCACCCGTGCAAAAAGCTAGGGCTAAGACGAATGACAAAGATTTTGATAAACAAAAAAAGATTGAAAAGGCTCTTAAGAATTTGGAGACGAATATGACTGATAAATATAAAATTAACCAGGAAGATATTATTAATGATGAAAGGAAAACGAGATCGAGAAAGGTGAACACTGATGAGCAACAAGTTCATGATGATAAGCTTGATTACAACAAACCAATACACGTAGAAAAACAATTGGTTAGTTCATTAGTAATAAATTCTCATTTTATTACTCATTTTTCAATTTATATTCAATGTTATGTGAGAATAAAAAAATTAACTATTTGTATAAAAATACTTAGGATATCTAAAGATATATTTTATAGCAATGTTATTATTGGTACCTCGTTTGGTATTACATGATATTACAATGTAATATGGTATTTATATGTTTTATATATCTGTGTTAACATAAACTGTACACCTTTTTTTGTAGGAAAATATGAAAATTGAAACGGAAAAAGTAGAGAGAGAAAAGGAAAAAGATGTAAAAATAGCTGACGAAAAACCTCTGTCTACCGAAGAAACAAATAAAAATAACGTTACTGAAGCAACACAAAACGAATTAGAGATTATTGAATTAGACAACAGTACAACGGATGGTGACATTTCACAGAACCTAGAGGCAGATTTCAAGCCTCAATTGGTAACGTCTGAAATCGTAGTAGGAAATGCAACTTACGTAATTACAACAGTTCTGGATGTTTCAACTCCTTCAAGTTCAAAAAGTGACATATCTCTGAAAACTAATGGGATTAATATTGATGCAACTAATCAAGATGGCAGGAAAATTGATCTTATGAATGCTGTACAATTGCAAAGGGTCCATCCCAAGGACGATAACTCATTTATTGCAAGACATAGCGGCACGAATAATTCGTAAGAAAATTATTTATTTAATTAAATTTACCACATCATAAATTATTTTATAAAAATTATAATATTAAATAATTAGTATTGAACAATATGAAATATTATTTACAGAATTTTAGATTTTAACAGTGACCGATATAATAAAAACAAAAATTTATTCAATAATTTAAATAATTAACAGCTGTATAAAAAGATTTTTATTTTTAAATCAAAATTATACTATTTTATTTGAGCGCTCTTTAATATTACATTATTAAAATAATACAAAAATTTACTGAAATAAATGTTTGAATTATGAACATTCATAAGTACTAATATTATTTTAGTTTATATAAATATTAGTCTAGTTAATGTATCCTATAAAAAATGCAACAGATTTATACTTCATTACAAATATAGTTATTAGAAATTCAATCCTTCAACATATTACATTAAGTACAGCAACGAGGGATGTATTTATTCAATGCTTATATATTATTAAATTTATTAATAACCTACATAATTAATTTTAATATTTTTGTCTTATTAATGATAATATAAATATATATAATAAAATTAAATTTTAAATTTAATATATTTCCCAGATTCATCACAGAATAATTAAACTAAATAAATATTGTTCATAAACTAATTAAATAAAAATTTGGTTTTTATAATTTTGTATTTTTTTTTTTAAACTAAAATATGCATTTTAATTAAATAAATGCAATTTACGTGTAATTGAACTAAGATAATTATAGTACTAAACAAGAAAATGATGTAAATTGTATGTCAGAAAAAATTTTTTTAACATTTTTTCAATCATGTATGGAAAATCTTTAGTTTTTTAAAGTTTTAAATTGAATATTGATAATAAATATTGAAATCCTATAATTTTATAAGAAAATAAATAGTTCTTTTTATTAAACTCGAAAAAAATGATCTCAGATTTTTTTAAAAACTCAATTGTTTTATAAGAATATACGAATTAATTAAAATCTCAAACATTTATATTATCTTTAATGTTTAATACGATAAATAGTACATGTTTTTACATATGAATTACATATAGTCTTTAAAATAAATTTTCCTTTATTTAGATATAAAAAATTTATATCTAAATCCTCCATATTTAAATTTAAAAGAAATATATTCATTTTGAGTTTTTATCCGATTATTCTTAAAGTAAAGAATAAGATCATACATTAGAATATAATTTCTATTCATCTTGTAAATTTCATTTACAGTGGTGTTCAAAAGTGTCTAAAAATAGAAATTGAAGGCATGGAAGTGGAAGCGCTCCAGCGAGTCCAACTCGAGCTCGCTCACTTCATAAACGAGGATGTGAGTAAGCGACTGTTCGACGACGATCTCTCGTTGTTTCGCAGGTCCGAACTAAAACCGATGAAATTTAAAAACTCATACGAGACTCTAGAGTATCAGTTAAAGACAATCATCGAGAAAGTGCTGCGCAGTAACTATGATTCAGAAGTGCTCACCCCTTCGATGTGCTCAAATCATCAAAAGATTTCACATGAGTTTGTGAAAGCAGCTGCCCGTTCACCGATTTTCCAGCCGCAGGTCATTCTTACTCGGATGAACCTTGGCCAGTTATGTAAGATGTACCACGTAAGCAATCTTTATGTGCTCGAGGCTGTGAAGAGGCAGCGTGGCCTCGTCGGGCCTCTCAGTCGGACTCTGGGCAAGCGGAGACATATTCTGCCAAAGAAATATGATGGCTTCGCTCTGTCCATGAATACGGGCTCACAAGATGAGGATGAGAATAAGGATCAGAAAAAATTGGCCAATAAGCTCACCACGAACAAGGTGCAACTTACGGGAACTGCTGTCGCTCCTAAATTGACGCAGATCTTCATCGAGACAATTGAAGACGATGCGTCGATGATGACCGATCAAACGAGGACAGCCCCGACGATCGTTGACATACCGATTACCGTCGTTGGTGACTCGTTAATCAACAAGTCAACAAACTTGTTAATCTCGCCGAACTCCATTAGCAATACGATGTTAACACCACTACCGTCACTCGTCAATCGCACGCCAGCTATCAATGTAAGTTTAAGTGTATGCGTACTTTTGATTACTCGTTGCAATGCTTTTTTGTTTCTTTTAAAGAACATTTAGCTGTACCGCTTAAACCAAATGATTTTTCCGCAGAACACGTCCTCGTCGAACAAGCTGACGGTCAACACCAAAGTCGCGAAACCGATGATCATGAGTAGCACACCAAAGCCATTGAAACGTCAGCGGCATATATGTGGCATCTGTGGCAAAGAGCTGTTTTCCAAAGAAGAAGCCGAGGCTCACGTCAAGAATCATAAAATGGATGCAACCTCGGGAGGATCGAACGCTGACGGCAGCTCTTCATCCGTCAAGTCGAAGCCAAAGTTAATGAGGTGTAAACGTTGTCAAGCAATCGTCGAGGCGAGACATGTCAAAAGCCACGTCTGTAATTCGATTAAATACAACTGTAACCTCTGTGAGTGCACGTTTGGCGTGGAACACCTGCTCAAGGCACACCTTGAGACGCACGCGCAGTTTAAGATTAGGCAGGAGGCGGCCGCGAAGGCGTCCTTGTCCAAGGCTGCAATGCAGAAAGAGAAGCAACGCGTACACGTCGTGCAAGAGAGTAACGAAATCGAGGTAATTGCCTATAACAAAAATAAACAAAGTTTTTTTATTAAAAAATATTAAAATTCGGATCTCTCGTAAGAGTTTACACTAGTGAAACTTGCTACTCGGTACTCTACGCCGTAAGTTTTATTTACTAAACTTTTGAATTATTTCTTATTTTACGTGTACTAGTAATTATTCCAATGTTAATAGCATGAGTAAATACACTGAGTAACTCATAAAGTAAATAAAATTATACATTACTCACCGCTGCGTATTATCGAATGATCATAGAATTGTTGTAATCCTAAGATCTCGCAGCCAGTACCAGTGGAGCTGGAGATAACGCTAACGGGGAAAGAACCCCAGGGCTACTCGTGCTTTGTCTGCGACAAGATTTTCGTCGACGAGGAGCAAATGAAGGATCACCTCCAGATGCACTGCGAGGAGGTAAGCGACGAAGGCAACGAAAAAGGTTTCCAATGTGCCTTTTGCGGCGAGAAGTTCCAATCGGAGGAGTCCCTGGAGACACATGTTAGCAACCATCTCCACGACGACAGCGACGACAAAATCAATCTACTGATAAGCATGGACACGAGGCGGGATAAGCAGAAGAGGTCCGTCTTTAAATGCGAGCGGTGTTCCGAATCGTTCGCCTCATCGCTTTTACTCGCCACTCATTTACCACTCCATGAGGAAGAGGATGCTCTGCTCGTCGAGTATGAGAAGCAGTACGGCGAGCAGGAGCCTCATGTCTGTACAATCTGTGACGAGGTATTCGACACAGCCGATGAGCTATCCGATCACCTCGACGTGCACAACGGCAATGTGCACGTGTGCATATTGTGCGAGAAACCTTTTTCAAGTATCAGGGACCTGCAGGAGCATGTCTCCACGCACCTGTGAAAAGTGAACGAGAACTCGCAAAGAATTTTCTTTGATTAGTTTTCTTGAACTTAACAAGGAAAATTGGGTGTTGTGCTTTTTATCAAATGCGTTTATTTTCAATGTTTTATTCGCGACTTTTATTCGGCCTACATCGGCTGTGAAAATAGGTTTTATAGGGCGTTTTTTAAAATTCACTGCTTTGTAAGGACGACACTATGTATTTTTTTCATTTACAAGACAGACGTTATTTACTAAAGGATATAATTTATCGTTACGTTGACTCACTTTTATCTTCAATACTATTGAGTATTCAAAGACTGTTTAAATAGATAACAACATTAATTAAATAGCTCATTGAAAGAGAATAAGTAAGTAGTCTAAGGTACATTCAAATATATCATTGAAATAATTGAAATTAATAAAAATTCCTTTGAAAGTTATTTATAATCGTTCTTATAATTAAAGGGTCATGAGAGAACAAACCTGTTATGTACGCATTAATCATGTACAATATCGATTAATTTACCATTTATTATTATTTTTTGGGTAAATAAATAAATCTTCAACGTACGACAATTTATCAAAACCTATATTAGTGTACAAAAATTTGATTGTTGTAATTTATTAGTAATATATTAAAATGGATTATAATAGTTTCTATTAACAATTTCTTAATAGTCATCGTTATTTGCGTTATGTAAAATGACACTTTTTTAAAACAAAGACATCTATTAAGTATCAAAGTTTATATTCATTGAATTTTATAAAGATGTAATTATTTTCTAAAACTTATTTTTTGCCACACAAGCGATGTATTTATTTCTATTTATTTTTCTTCCAGAAATTTGGTAATTATAAATTCTTACATTAATAACTGAAATTGATTAATCGTTTAAATTTATTTCGAATGTAGAGGTAAGTTTGTTCTTTTAATCTTATTGTGTTACAGCTTAATGGCCCTTTAATAATTAGTTGAAAAGTCATAAAAAATTTAAAAGATGAATTTGTAACGGTTGGCAGAGGAAGTAAAGGGAAGGGGTATAAAAAAAATATTCTAATGTAGTTTATTATTAAAAAACAGCTGTTTTTATCAATTTGTAAGCATCGTTATGTAGTTCTGTATTTTAATGTAAAAGACAAAGAATACAGAGGATGAATTTCTTAAAGTCATTAAACAAAAAGTAATAATTTTATTACAAATAGTATATAGAATGTATAATTTAGTATAATAACGTAATTCAATTATTTAGTTTCCTTTTTGTTTGCATAACGTGAGTGAAAATTTTCAACAGGATAATTTTTCGATTTGAAAATCTTTCAAATTATCCAATGTAAATAGTATGTCTTTAAAAGATATAAGAATTTTTGCTACATTACGATGTAAAAATTGTTAAAATGTACTTTTAGAGGAAGAAAACATTGAATTATTGAAAATGTAATACTTTTTCGACAACAATATAAATAGTATATGTAAGGTATTAATGTAAGATGTGCTTATGTATAAATACACAAATTTTGAAATTTAATAATTTTAACATTATTTTCATACCCAACTTATTTAAAAAATTAGCAAATAAAAATACGTAAATTTTGTTAAGGAATATTTATTATATATGCATAATATCAACTAATAAATTTACACAGAAACTAGATATACTATGTAACAATTTTTCAAATTTCTTATCAACGACATTGTTAAAGAAAAACAGTTTGCTCAGAGAATGAGAATTAGAAAAAAATCAGTCCAAAGCTAGCGCATTTATACGAGAATCGAAATTTCTATTCTCTGTACGTTTTATTTACATGAAATCTTGTGTACAGCAATTGTCCAAATTTTTTCTCGTAATTCTCCTCCTTTTGCAAACCTCAATTTCCCTTATATTATTTTTTTCTTCATCGAATTAGAAACAGGAGAAACAATAACATTCATTGCTTATTAAATTCGACGTATTTTTTTGTAAATATTATATCGAACATTTTTGCCCCAAATCAAGGTTCTTTTGCATTAACCTTTTTGTATCGATAATTGTTCAGTTATAAATTGTACTTTCTCGACTTGATTATCAAAAAGGGAGTACCTTTTAGCTTTTTTCGTCAACCCAAAGTTTCGTCAGTTAAATGCAGACCCGCGAAGATTCAACAAAATAATAGAATCTTCGACTTTACATTATAAATGATTGGAAAAAACGAAGAAGAAAATATAGATAACTGTCCGGAAAATGGGAAAATAACAATGAAGAGAAAAGTGAGTAAACGAAAGAAAACTATCAAGTTTGTTGTGTAGCTTCAATCGGTTAACAATAGTGTTATTTTTTTAACAATCATCTCTAAAGCGTTTTTTTTCAGTCTCGCTTTGGTAATTAGATCAACCTCACGCGTGTATAGAAGCAATATAGAAAAAAAACTATTTACACTCGGAAAAGTATACTCTCATCTAGCGTGTTTTTTTCTTAAGTATAACGTATGTTTATACCTCAGTCATAAAATTTTAAGGAAAATCTCGAATACATAATGCAATATACTGTTAAATATTTGGTTCATATTACAAAAGTACTCCCTGACGTTTGTCAATGAGATTAAATAATTAGTTTGAACTTGTTTCTTCTTTAACTTTGATTTCACATCTTTTCTTCTTTTTTAATTAATAAATTCTCTCTTGTTTCTCTGTTTTTAGGTCCCAGTATGTAATGAGTCTTACAGTTTACTGAATATTGATTTGGTAAGATATGTCGACGGATACCTCGTCTTATTCCTCCAAATGTAACTTCGTATGTAGTACATTTTTGATTTTTGTATTTTATTTAATTACTTATTCTGTTTTAATATACTTCGTCAAACGATAGTAATAGATTTTTAGCATTTATGTGATTTTCATGTGTGTGTATATATATATATATATATATATATAGTTATGTATTTAATACTATTATGTACAATTACACCATACTGAATATTTTATATACGTTTTTAATTCGACTTAGCGTCGCCCTCGGCATCACATTATATTGAATCGCGACAATAAATTAAATACACAAATCTCGCTCTCGTACTCTCAGAAAAAGGATATATACTCGCAAATCTCTCATTCGGGGAGGCGGGAAAGGAAGCTTTTCATTAAATAGTAATCGCTGAACTAGTAGTGGTAATAATAATCATGATTGCGAAAGAAAGGAAAAAAGGATAAAAATGGGAAATAATATAAAACAGCTCTCTCGTCCTCTTTTGTCTCTCTTAATGTTTTGACTGTACATATTTCTCTTTTCATTTTTATCTCGAACAATTTGTTTCATTTTAATAATCAACTACATGTAAACACTAGCCACAGATCTCTTACTACAATCTAATCTACCTAAAGAAAAAATCGCGCTTTATTTGCTTTTTTGTTTCTCTTTTATTTATTAACCTCATGGCGCAAATTTTTTTGAAGTTTCGATGTGTTAACACGTTACACGAGAATAAAATGGAACTTTGGGAGTTTCTCGAAGTTTCTCGATTTTACACTTTTTTATATTGTGTATATGACGTAAGTGTCGAGTGTTTCTCTTATTTTCGTTTTCGTTTTCATTCTCTCTCTCTCTCTCTCTCTCTCTCTCTCTCTCTCTTTGTCTCTCTTTGTCTCTCTCAGTATGGAATCCAAAAAATAACACACAGTAACGTAATGAACGAGTGCTCTTGCTTATTTCAGTTGCTGATTTGGCTTGAATAAGTTTGTTTCTAAGGTAAGTGTTGAATTTTTCCTTCTCTCTTCTTTTTTCCTATTAACTTCCAAGTATTAAGCTTACGCGGAAACAAGATCCACGTAGTTTGCTGGGTACAGACCCACTCTTCCGTCTTTCCTACCCTTGCACCAGCCTTGCTCGTCTTTGTCTTCCAGTTTCTCGAAAATGTCACCTAATGAAGATACTTTTGTTATTAAAAAATACCACTTTAGGCTTAGTATTTTAATCGATAACTCAGTCTACATACAATATTTGATATTTACTTTAAATAAAATTACATTTCTTGTATGCATTTTGACAAATCATGTTACTTATTTATAACACTTATTTTAGATAATAAAGTATAGTGTAAACTTTGTAAGAAATTTAAATATACAATTAAACAAAGGTCAGCGTGCACGTATAATTTTTTTAAACTAATAAAATTGCGCACATATTATAAAATAAAATTTATTTATTGAAAAGATACGGTTTGTACGAACTAATCTAGGGAAAAAAACTGCCTAGATAAAAAGATAAATGAATACGTGAAATACTTACAAAGCAAACTGATTTATAGAAAATAAATAAGGTAAACTACAAAAAAAAACTAAAAAAAAAATTACAATGTAAAAAGCTTACATTATAATATTACAGAAGAATAAATATAATATAATAAATAATGGTTTATACAAAAAAACTATAAATCTTAACCCAGAAAAGAATGATTAGAAATCTAACAAAAGGTACATACTCATGGAACAAGTACACGAATAAAAACATTAAGTTTGATCATCATTTATCTTACAATGAATAAAATAAAAATAACTAATGAAATACAATGAATTTATAAAGCAAATTACTGTATATCATTGATTTATATTATCTTGAAAATACATATGAGCAAAGTTAAACCTCGATTTTCTGCTCTTGTTTCGTAGTTGGTTATATTTTACCTTCATCTAGTTTAGTTCACAATTTTGTTGTTCACGAATTTTACGATTATTTATCATTATACTTCGTCGTAGTTATATGGGTTGTAATATTTATTTTCTCGATTTCCATATTATACGCTACGTTATATTTTTATGAATTTATTTAGTTTGGATATTATTGGCCTTTATTTTCATATCTCGTCAAATTAATCATACCATTTTTATATTTAACCGATTTTTATATTGACCATCAGTTTTTAATATTTATTCCCTTTACACTACTTACTTTTATCATTTAAAATACCTAGTGAAGATAAAAAAGCTGTACGAGAATTCTAACTCTAATTTAAAAAAAAATGTTTTATTGTCCTATAATATCTAATTATTCGGGTCAAGAAACAAATTCAACTATTTAATATATTAAAATACATCACAGAAAGAAAGCTGTACGATATCAATCAAATAACGTCAATATAATTTTTCATTAATTTACTAAAATGTAATATCAGTATCATGCTATATTTTTCAAGTATAAAACTTTTTTATAAAACAGAGAGACGGTAGGTGATATCCATTTTATATGAATAATTTGAATAGTAATTTAAATATTGAAGACTCTAATTTTTAGTTTTTAATTTTTCCTTGATCATTAATAAATGAAATCAAACCTTGTTTGAAACTTAGTTCATCGGCTTCAGCTCCTTCGTAGTCATAAAGCGCCCTAACAGGAACTCCAGGCTCGCCGTTGTCAACTAACGGCTCTGCTGCATCTTCGTCCCATTCTTCTTCTTCGAAGGGATTTGATTCTTGTTTAGCGTTATTGGTACCATTCCTGTAAGTGTCATTTCATAGGATGAAAAACGGCTAAACAAAATTATTAAAGTAAAGAAACAGTTTTTTCACCTAATAAATAAATTTATAATCAATACATATTAAAACATTAAAATAAATTATAACGCTATTAAACAAGTTCTTAACTAAAAGAACTCGCAATTAAAACTTATTACAGTCAATTGGGTACACAAATCTTAGACGATTACTATTTTGGCTTTCTAAAAAATTAATTAATTATTTAATCTACATGTGCTTAACTGCATAAAGCATTAACTATATTAGTTTTTGAACGGTTCATTTACTGCGATTTAATTTAATACAAGTTTGCTAATATTCATAAAAGTATAAAAAGTATGGAATAAAATTTCATTCTTTAGCTTGAAATGGAATGTAACATAAATATTTGGTACATATTTCAAATTAATAAGTAAATATAGTATTAAAAATAGTAATAAAAAAACAGACATTTACAATAATTAAATTAATAAATATTTTAAATTAAATAAGTAAATATTCTAAATAGATTAAAGCGAAACATTTTTAGATTAGTCAATACAGTTATTAAATTAGTTTTCATGTCCCTCGTGTTGTTTTGTTACATTTTTTTACTAATTTATTTACATCAAAAGTTATGAGTTATTTTTAGGTAATACGAATATGAGATTTAAAAATATAATTTATTAATTAATTAATAATTATTATTTCTTTAGAAAATTTTAATTAATATAAATTTGTTCCAAACATTTATTAACGTAAACAGAATTTCAACTTTAATGAGATCCAGTTTCATCATTTTCATGTTAGTTGTCTAAACCTTGAGAAAACCTTGAGAAAACCTTTTATTTTCATAAATTGTGAAAAGAATTAAACTTAAGGAATTGCGTTAAAATTACGTAGATTATGTAAAAAGATATTTGCAACTTTCTGTTCATTCAAATATAATTTGAATGATTATAATTTATTATATTATATTTATAATTTAAAAATTCTTTCAATATTATAGAGAACTAATAAAATCAGTCTTTTTTTAATTAGGCATAATTCATTACTTTATTACTGATGAAATAATTTTTCCATTAACTTAAAAGGTAGATATATATAAGCTAGCTGTTTCGTAATGAAAAATTTCATTTGTTATTTGATTGAAATTTTTCAATATATTTTTATAGATTAAATAATAAGTGTGCTCGTATAATACATCATAATTTATAATAACGATTAGAATTTAAATTTATTTATAAACATTCATACAAATATTTTGCTTATAGAATAGCGATTAGCATTGAAAAAATATGATAATGACAAAAATTTAAAAATAAATACCATTATAGATTTTTACCAGAGATAATGATTTCTATTTTTAATTAAAATGAAAAAAAAATTACATTTATTTATATATAAAAATGTTTTTAAAATATTTTTGACATTGTATTTAAAAATGTTAAATTCAGAAATGTTGAAACAACATGATTGTATTAGTGAACCATTAAATTCTAATTCTACTTATTCATTGATTGCATATGAGTATCTATCAAAAACAAATAAAAAAGTATAGTTTTACGACTCTCAACTATTGCTATTGATTTTTATTATTAGTATCAACATTTTTAAAATATCATATGAAAACTTAAATTATGTTTTAATCATAAAACCTTAATATCTTTTGAAATAAATGTTTTTATAATATTCTTTTACATTAATGTTAAATAGTAAAAGTATTTTTGTAAAATTCTTTTGTAATCTAAATATAACGTTTCATTTTTAACGCTTAAATTCTCGAAAGAATAAGCTCTTAATTAATCGATGTTTGTAATTTTAATTTAAGTAATCTAAGTTATATCAGTTTTTCACATCAACGTGCGCAAACCATATCTTTGATGAACCTGATGATAAATTGCTTATATTTTAAATATTAAGTGAATTTAATTAAAAATTTGAATCATTTATTAATGGTTAAAATAATTTTCAATTATTAGCACAGTACCAATTAATTAGGATTATACTTTTATTATTATCTGTTACATATTTTTTCTAATATTAGAAAATTTAAATTTTTTTCTAAACGACAGTAATTTAACCAGACTTTAATGTAAAATATTTACGCTAAATGGTAAAACTTCACGACGTATGAATATAATGTTTATTCTAGTTCTTAGCAAATAGTGCGTTATCGCGATGTTTATCATATTGTATGATAAAATTTACAGTCACATATAATACATTATTTCATATAATATAGAATATAGATAAAAATTTACGATAATTTTGATTAGGAAATTCTTTCTGGTTTATATTGTTAGAACGTCTCAAAAATTATATAAAAGATGTTTATTTATGAATAAGTATAAGCTATGTTAAAGTTTTTCTAAAATTTCGAAATCTCACTAGATTTATTTTTATTTATTTCATTTTATTTACAATGCGAATTTAAAGGTAATTATACAGCTACTATAAATTGTTAATTTATAATCAAATGTATTATTGACGCAACCTCAAGGAAACGTAACAAAATTCCATTTTTAATTTAAAGGTCGATGTCTTCTTTTCCTTAAGCCAATTAGTTTTAAGGGTCTTACTATACGCTCTACCGAATACTGCGAGCATATCTTAAAATTTTAGTAGGTCTCCAGTTGCGGATGATTATATTATGTAACTTTTCGGAATGTCAATGAGTTCCTGCCCGTCCATGGAGAGTATAGAGATGTTAGGATGGTAATTGAGAAACGGGGAGGAGGACGCACATTAATAGAGGAGCGCTTAAATTCGATTTTCTCATCAGTTATAAGTTTCATTGCACGATCGCTAGTTTTTCCTACACCACTGGCGAACGCGTGAACAGTTTGCAGAATTTATAGAGAACGTACAGAGCATCGTTAAAAGGCATGAAATCGCAAGCACGACTTTTACGTATATTACGTTACATCGTTACATATACGTTAATTAAAGTTTCAAAATCATTTGACATATGTAAAATTAAGCATCCGAATGTAGCCGGGATATAATGCGTATGTGTTTTTTAAGACTTACGTAATTGTGGAATTTCTATTGACCGAATTTCCATCGTGGTTATTTTTTTCTACTGGCGGCTTCGTCGAATTGATCGTATCCGTTTTGCTGTCACTGTGATTGGCGTCCGTCGATATAACCCTGCCCGTGGGTTTCGCTTTAGCTTTGTGATTCACTGGTGGATAGTCCTGCATAAACATTTTCAAATAATAAATTATTAACAATTGTATGCCGACACCTTAACTTTGCAATCAAAATTCTGTGAGTGTGCGTTTGTACGTTTCATAAAAATATGAAAATAATAGAGAACCGAAGGTCCATGCAAAATTAGATTATAAGTTTCTTTCGTGTGTCATAAATAAGTGGGTTTGTATGAGCTTCTGTCGAAAGAAAATGATTATTAATTTATCGAGTTTTTAATGTGAATTGCAAGTGTTCAAGAGCTTGCGAGTATAGCTCTTAAAATCACGTTGATATGGTGCTTTTTCTATAAAAACTAAGAAAATTATGAAATTCAGAAGTTAAGAATAACGTATAATATCAAGTTTTATATTTTTATACAAAAGTTTAAGCTTTGAATATGATTAATTAGTAAAACATTAATTTTGAAATGAGAATAAAATCTATGATTAAAAAGAAAGAAAAGAAATGCCGAATAAACGAATAAGAGAACCATTCTACGACGATGGAAAATTTGAATAATAACTAAACAGAATAGAGATAGGAATATATTTTATTTAACCATTATAAATTTATCGCCCTTTACTTATTCTTTCATACACATTTGCAATCTTTAATATTATCAAATAAAATTAAATTTAATATTAAGCAAACAATAATTTGAAAATAACGTAATATTAACTACATTTTACTCATGTGGAAATATAGAAAAAAGTTATTTTAAAAGTAATACTAATTCTTAAAATTTCATAGATTATATTTATTTTCATAAAAACTGAACGAAATTAAAATTAATAATTAAATATTAATTATTAATTAGTGTATCTATTAATTAAAATTTATTACATACACCTATGAAAACACAATGCTAAACATGTGCATTATTACATATTAAAAAACAATAACAAATTTAATTTCTTATTTAGTATTTTACTTTGTAATCCTTGTTTATCAAAGTTGTATATTTATATAATTAGTGATTGGAAAATACTAAGCAGTCTAAAATTCTAATTTAACAAAACTACATACAAAATTTTATTTTTGCAATAATATATCGAGACATAAACAACGATATTGATGCGAAGTAAACAAATTAAATACCGATGATTTAATCAGTCATTATTCGAGCAAAGATATTTTTAAGCGTGACATCATATTATACAAAAACTAAAGATAGAGTTGCGCCTCTCGTTACTGCATATAGATTCATGGAATAAACTTATTTTTTTTGGTCTCGCGAAACTCCCAACAATGATCAATGAACGAACTTACCGTCGAGCTCGATATTCCTTGTGTATTTTGAGAGCAAATAAAAACAAAACAAGAGAATATTGTCTCTTTTACTATAATTTCGTATTATGCATACGGTATTACCTCGTTGTGCTGCATAAGCTCGCATGTATTTGTTTATTGCATGTTATTTTTTGTTTTGTTTTAGCAAATCAAGTGTTTGCCTTGATTGCGAACAGAGTACAGAAGAGCTTCGTTGCGTAAGCCGAGGGAAAACATTTGTGCACTTATTTATGAAGGACTTAAAAGAAGTGAATGACAAAAAGTATATGTACGAGTGAGTGACGGGAGAAAAAAACGCAATGACAAAAACTTCCGGTCGATCGTTGCTTAATAAAAATGTTTAACACTTTTAAACTCATAAAAAATCTTTAATATTGATGGAAAAAAAATATTTTTACACTTTACGAAAGATAAGTTATTTCTTTTTATCACTTACTACTTCAAACAATCGTTATATAAAAAAGAAGTCTTTTTGTTAAAAATAACGTTGCTCATAGGTACCTATAAATTTTAATACCAATATAATAATCAAAATTGTATAAATTATTCACCTTAGAGAATGTTAATTAAGGGGCATCCATTACTTACGCAAGGCTGATAAGAGAAAGGAGGGGATATGAAATATCTTACGATTTATTACCAGCGGTAGGGAACGGTGATATAATGTCATTTTTTTATGTAAGATGTGATCGTATAGAAAATTAAATTTCGAATATTTTAATATCATTAAACGAATATTTTTATGCATAATAAAAAAATGCTTGTAATTTATAAATTAAAAATCGGAAAAAATTCATTAAAAGTTTAAACAATTCAAAGATACTGGCAATTATTAACCCCCATTGACTAGAGTTAGTAATTAAATATGAAAAATAAAATGCATACCACTTTTTTCAATAATATTTCTTACGTTCAACAATACGTTTAGCCAACAATAAGTTCTAAATTTTTTTGGTTTTTATTCATGATCCCATTTATATAATATTTTTCTATAAGAATTAATAAACAACTTTTCTTCGTTAAATTGAAGTGCCGCAACTAAGAGACATATGTTGTAAGACTTTTAAACTAAAGGAAAACTATTTGACATACACGATTGTTCTACACAGTACGTTTTAAGACAACAAAATTTTTTGCATTTATTTTAGCTCGAAGGAGCAATGCGATGCTTTGTACGACGAATAGACAAATACAGAAGTATTGATTAAATAGATAAGAATTTTAAAATAATTTTTGAAGTACCATATCTACAAAAATTAATCAAAATATGTATAAAGTATAAAATGAATTTTAAATTGCCTATTATTAATTCGACCTACTTGTTAAAATTATTTCTCCTAACATATATTTAAATATAATTTAAGACTTAGTAGCCATATTTATTTTTTACGTGTTACTTCTTTTAATGCTTTTGAAGTATAATAGATGAGCAATAGAGGAAGAGAAGAATATGAAAGTAGTATATTAGTGAAGGAAGGGGATCGAACGTGCACATCTTTGTATCACAAGTAAATTCCGGCGGTCCTTAAAATTATGTACAATTTAAAAAAATATGATGTTTCTAAAAGTCATTGTATATTTACATATCAATATTGTAATGCTACGTGAACATTTTTTTAATATTTTAATTTTTTTCAGCCACATATAAATCATTAGAAGTAGTTCTTCCATTCTTAGATATAAATAAACTTTAAAACAATTTTTAAAATATATATTAATAAGGAAAAGATTTTTTCCTTATTTATTTCTTTTGTATATAAAACATAAATAATGTTATTTAAAATTAAATATTAAAACAAAACAAGCGTAACTTTGAATAAAGCGCGTTTAGTTTTGTAACTTGCAATTATTAATTGTTATTTTATAATTTAGTAAGCTAAATTAATAATTATAAAAGTATGGTAACCGATACTTGATTTTTAGGTTAATATACAAAAAGTTTGTTAAAACAAGGTTCTTAAAAAAATAAATTCTTATAAAAGATACCTGTAATTATCAAAATCCTTGCAAGAAATGACATGAAAGTTACAATTTAATTTATTTATGCTTTACCATGTACACCTCTCGACAAGGGAGGACTTTAAAAGTGCCAATGAAAATGTTTTTGATAAGACAATGAAAGTTAGCCGTGATGTAACAAGAGCGAAAGAAAAAATAAATAGATAAAAATCAGTCGATTGAATGGAAAAAAGGGAAACTCAAAGAAATAAGAAACGAAAAAAAATTTACATGCAGGTCCTCGCCGACGGGGCGTTGATTGATTAGCGTGATGGAGCCGGCGGGCAGTGCATCCTTCGACTTAGAGCCTTTGGTGATGTCGCGGAATTCCTCGGTGTAATCCTGCGTAAATAGCAATGGGCACACACGATTCACATGCACGCATTCCGATGCGTATTCTTTCTCTATTTCTACTCTCTTTCTCACACACACACGCACTCTCTGTCTGCCCCCCCTCTCTCTCCCTCTCTGACACTGCCTTTCTTTGGTTATCTTTCTCTTAGTGATTCCATAGTCGTTTCTAATGGGATGTAATGGAAGGGCAATATACTGCGCGAGGTGAACGTCTACCATTGCTCATATAACACGATAATGAACGTTCATTCAACATTCTCTAATATTTAAACATATTATTATAGTTTTTTACTATTTTAAATTAAATCTAGTAAAGTATAGACACGTATAATAAGGTTTATACGTGTAAGCATTGGTAAAGTTAATTATTACTTTTTTCTTTATTTCTTTATATCTACAAATTTAATGAAATAAAATGAAAGTTGCTGTAATATACGTACTTATTTTTTAATATTTTTAACTCATAGTTTTTACGGTAGAAAATTTTATAAATATAATTATTGTGCATTTAAATCTTTAACATTTAAAACAGACCATAGCCATGTTCATTTCATGATTATTTCACCATTTAAGGTCCTTTTTATCGTAGATTAATAACAGTATGTAAATATTCAAAATATGTAGTCAGAATTGAAAAAGTAATTTAATTGTGCCAAAATCAATCTGGTTATGATTTTATAAATCTTAAAAATCTTATTGCAAAGTAGAAATTTATAATTTTTAAGTATCATTTGAAACCATAATAGTTTTAACATTAAAAGTTCTTCATATTATCAATGAGTCTCCATTGTTGAATCAGATTCTTGCAATGTAAGGTATTAAAACCTTTAAAATAATTGAAGACAATATTCATCTTTAAAAACGACAAAATAATTAAGATCTTAAAATAAATTCTTTAAAAAGAAAAGATACTTGCGATTTCTTTTGCAATATCATGATTATAAAAATATTATAAAACAATGATTTAATGAATTATTATAACAGCAAAATCAAAACTTCATACTCGATTGCTGTTTCAGAACGCAAGCAAACAAATAATTAACATTAAAGATTGTTGATAAAGATATATTATTATCTTTTGGGTTTATTTAATGTAACATTAAACAAATTATCAATATCAGTCACTGGTTCATTCACCTTACGCTTCTCTCCCTTCCGCATCTTTTGTCACATTACACGTAAACTGACATAAGGTAAGATGATTCAACGAAATAAAAGAGAAAGTAAGATAGGAAGTGAGAGAGAAAGAAAGAAGGAAAGAACGAAAGAAGGAAATCGAAAGAGAGAAAGAGAGAGAGAGAGAGTTCAGGTTCAAAAAAGAATGGTTATTAGGCGTCTTAAAGCTTTGAAGTATTTACTTTATATTTACTTTATTGTCCTTTTTTTTACATTAATAGTAAACTAAAAATATTTTGCATATTTTAAATTAATATTAGATACCTTGAACGTTAGGAATTACAACTTTGATAAAATACAATTATGCAACTATAGATATGCAACTAAAAAATCACTATTTTATGATACTTTTTGTTAAATTCATTAGATATTACTTTTCAAAACTTTAAGACGACATAGATTTATTAATATACTAATGTAAAAACCATATTTAGATAATAATCATGTATAATCTACACTATTTATATTAAAATATTTATATAAAAAAAGTAAATCCAAACAGGAACCAAACATTAAGAAAACTACGATATCATATAAAAATTACAAAATAGGTAGTCTGTATCACGACAAGATAAATATTTATAATCATTAATTCATGCGAATTAAAAAAATTCGTAACAAATGTCATAAGATTTGTGATCAACAGATTATGGAAGTTACCTCAAACTGTGGCCAAGCCATAGCCATGTTGACTCCGTGATTATTCGACCACCATTTAAGGTCCTTTTCATGGTCTGCATTGTTAATCGTATGATAAAATTCTTCGTAAATTTGAGGAAGCCTGAAAATTTATTTTTTTTTATGCACGACATTATTTTCTGATAGCAGTTAACAATGTACTCTAATTGAGTACGTGGATCATTTTAAGCATCCTAAAATAGTTGTTATAATTAATAACTTTGCATTTTATTATTTGAAAAAAATATTATTAATAAAACATGAATATTCATAAAATTTCGTTTGAAGATCAAGTTTGAATTCACGATCATATTTTTCGTACACTTTTGTGAGAATATCAATATAACGTAGTTAATAAATTAGTTAATAAATGTAGTTCATCATAATTTGTGTAGCTATAATTTTCCTAAAATTATATAATGGATAAATAAAAATTATTGATTAGTCTGCGTCACAATTGTAATAATTAAAAAAATTTGTATGTACAGTAGAATATGTAAGTGTATTAAATGAAATAAAATAATAAAATGTATCTTATTTTTTAAAAATAATCAAAATAATCAATATTCAATTTTCTTTCAAAGGAAGATCGAACGAATAAATTCAATCGCAAAATGTCCTTACAGTGGATCTTGAGAAATGTTTAAGCATTTGTGGATTCCAAAGAGTACGTCTTTGAAGAATTGCAACCGTTGAGCCTCCATTTCTTGACACTTCTCGAACACCTGAGTCATGTCCTCCATATATTTTGGATTGTACTGGTTGATCTCTTGGAGTGCGCTTTCGTATTTTTCCTTGGCCTTTTGAACTTCCTCTTTTGTCTTTTGTACACGGTCTTGCATTTTCTTCACCTACAGAGAGAAAATTACTATGATTCATAAAGAACACAGATTGATCGTTATAAAAAACTTCTGCTGTCACGTAAGGCCAAGCCTTAAAAAGGCAAATGCAATCGATTTATTAAATTTTCAAAATTTATAATATAATTTAGTAGTTTACATAAGTTAGTCTATACATAAAGTGGATTCGATAAATTCATAAAACAAATTAAAAGCGCGAATTTGCTATTTTAAAATTAATCGTGATAATTTTACGAACTTGACTTCACGTTTAACAAAGGTTTTTATGATTTATAATGTTTAAAAATATATTTAATCGTATTCCAATTGTGTAGATTTTAATTTAATTATTCTTAAAGAATTTAACATAGTATCATAGTTAAGTTACATTTAAAAAAGATTGTATCAAAAACACTGTATTTAAAATATATTATTATAAATATAGAATTAAAAAAAATATATCATTAGATTCTTTATAAATAATAAATTTCAAAGTAGCACAATTGACGTATGCATTAAGTATACATTAAAATATTTTTTGTTAAAGTAAAAAGCAAATAAAAAATGAATGTAAAATGCAGAACACGTGATAATTTAAACAACTTAATTTTAAAATAATCAACGAAAATTTAAAAATCACATGAAATAATTTTTTATCTTGTAACTCTAGAAAAATAGAATACCTTTCAGTATATTAATAAGCTAATCTATTTATAAATATTTAATTTTCTAAATTTTAATTTCAATCATGAACAAACAACAACAAAAATATCTTACAACTCTTTGCAAACATTTAAAATTTGTTAACTCTAATCTCCTATAGATAAAAATATGTTAAACATTAAGAATAATATGAAAATTATTTAGACTAACACTTAGCAAACTGAATTCTTTTAACAACGTTTTAAGCATGGTGAAAGAAAAAAAAACAAAATAAAAAGATATTCGGAGGAATATTTCGAAATGGAGCTTTTTTCACCAATGTTCTGATGTTTTGGAAAACAAGTTTAAAGGTTCTTAAAACCTTTTTAGAAGCTAATATCTTACGAAAAATAAAATAAAGAAGTTTATAAGTTCCATTCCTAAAGTAAGTAAGTAAACTTAATTTCAATACTATATTAATTTGCTTTCCTTACCGTTACAGCTTTCTGTGAATCAAACGACATGTGATGCAGAGTGGAAGGAAAAAATGAAATAAAAAAAAATAAATTAATAAAAGCATGCAAGTCATGCACTTTTTCAATTATTACATACAGGCTCAAGGTCGCCTATCTTAGATTTCCTAAAGGACTTTCGAATTCTCAGGGCCCATGCATCGCAGCCACAATTTGTCATCTAAAAATGTTGTTAGATTTCTTTTACATTTTCGTTTTATAGCCGAATTCGCGATTATTGACTTTCTTCACGTTTAAGAAAGCGGAATTAATTTTGTATAAAATTTTATTAGCAAATTCAAGTTATTCCGTACAAATTTTCATTGTTCTTTATTATAAATCGACAAATACTGCAAGGTTTAACAATAATTTATATTTATTCATTCATTTATTATATTTAGTACAAATTTATCATTATTCTAATGATTTCTAGAAATTAATGATACACATTTTATTTTTTTATCACATCAATCATGTCATTTTTTTTCCTGTAACACAATTATAAACAAAAGCTTAATATCGATAAAATTCTATTATTATAGTGGAAAATAAATTGTCTTACGTTTAAAGCACTAAAAAGAATTTATTTTTTTATATTTTAATATATTAAAATAAATATATTTGTATTATATATGTATTATTCCATTCGAATCGAATGGAAAGAAAGTTATAAATATTCATAATCACACTTTTATTAAGTTGTTCACTTAAAACATTTGAATCATTTTTTACATGCTGCTGGCAACGTAACATCTAAATTTCATTCAAAAATAATACCTGCAGAATACAGATTAAACAATAAGTGCGCAATAATATTTTATTCCCAAGCAGTAAACATTAGTGTCACATTCTGAATATTACTTAATATCATTAACTAATATTATATCTTAAAACATTCAACAAATTAAATTCATTCGTGTTTTAAGCAAGATTTTGAGTTATTAAATAATAAATGTAATACTAGTCGTAAATACAGATTTTTGGTAAGTTACTTCTATCATTGTTACCTTCTAAGCTATTATTGACTCCACAAATTCAAATAGATTTAAGACTTGAGAGTTATTTTAAAAGGTAAAATAAAACTCTAACATTACGTGCAATAATACTCAATGTTGTATAAAAAATATCTGGTAGAAATTTTAAAAAGTAACTTATTGTTTCCATTTTCATTTATTTTTACAAATTTATAGTACATATAGTTAAGCATTAATCATTGCTATCAAAAGAGTATGAATTGTTCCTAATTTAAAAGTAAAATTTTTATATTACATTCTGTTTCTTAGATTCGATGGTTTGTGAATGCGAATTTTTATCAATAACAATGAGTTTTATTATTTATTTACAGAAAAGGTCTTTCAGGGTCTAATTTTATGTAATACTAATATTTATTTCAAATATATATTACAACCTCACATCATGTTTTAAAGTAATAATACATAATTGCATCACGTATTAATATTACTAAAAAATGTATAAAAACACAAAATATTGAGTAAATGCATTTATATATAAGAAAAAAAAATAATGTATAATTTTTATCAATAGTAATCTTCTACAGAAAAAAAGGCCTTTTTTAATGTTTAAAATGATTTCCCACAAATGGGCTATTTTTTTTTAATAAAAGAATAATATATACCAATTTTTAGTAAATAACGCTCTTTTCATTAACACGAAATAATATTACAAAATTCATGCATTCATTAGATGAAACTTAAAACTTAAAATTTGAATTTACTATTTTACTTCAGCAAAAGTGGAAAAAATAGCATAAACGATAAAAATAAACTCAACTAAAATAAAAGCAATCTTCAAAAAAATTAGAAGTGCATAATTGGATAATTTTCTTTAAATTATAATACGTAGAAAGAAACAAATTGTGATTGTAGAAGTCTTAAAATAATTTTTAATAATACATTATTAAGATTAGTAATATGGTTAATGTATTTAACTTCCATCCAATGATTCAAACAATATAATTTAAAACATACTGTTTGTAAGTAAATAATTCAAAGTTACATTATGAGTAAAATAAAAATTTTATTTTTTAAAATTTTTAATTACGAATTTTAAATTATTATATTTTGATCGAAGTGGATAAAAGTTATATTTATTGTTTCGAGACGGGAAAATGTGTATGTTTTATATAAAATTACTAGAATAGAATTAACTAAATATATTAATCATGAATTAGAAGTATTTAGATTGATAATTAATAAAATAGATATTAACATTTCGGAAATAAAAATTTTATTTTATTATTTCAGTTTTGTTAAAAATATCAAAATAGAATTATTTATAACCCAAATGATTATGTAGCTAAAATAAATATTTCTAATTCACTTCAATTACTTTACGTTAATTAAACTTAAAAGTGCATAAAAATAAGTATTCAAAGTACAGATCATTGGTAGTTCTTCAAATAAAACATGCATAAGTCTGTTATTAGTTTTAAAAACGCAGAACTACATGCACGACAAAATTATTGACATACGCCATCAGAGCCTCGAGCAGTCTGTAAATAACGTATATCATAATTACTAAAACTGATTCATTAATCTTTACAAGTATATTATAAGCCACCCAGTAAAAATGCTTATATTAGTTATTGAATAAGCAATTTGATTTTTTGTTAGACAGAATTTAGATGATCTCCAGTATATGTTTTATTCGATAAACTTTTTCACTTAATGTAGTTGAACCTTTTAAAATTATTATTAACTTTCAAAAGGAAAAATAAATTCATAATAATACTTTAACCAATAAAATATTTAAACATTCATTTTATATAGATACTATATTATTATATGAATTATTTTAAATCTGAAAATAAATATAAAGATTTCGAACTATTAGCAGTAAATCAAGTATGAGCATGAAAGTTTCAACTTTCCGTATAAATTCCGACAATATATAAGCAAACTTATATATGTATTAATTTTCACAACAGTATCATTTAAGTATGATTAAGTGCATATTTATATATAGTAATTACATTTGCAACCTCAAAGAATATTGTTCAATAAATTTCTACAGAGTTCATTGTACAGTTATACCATTTGTATTTTTATAAAAACATTTTTCTCGAGGTATTTTGCATAAAGATCGAATTTGAATTTATTTAGTTGTTAGTAGAAAATACATGCTTTAAGAGAACGTGGCTACTTAATACTATTACCATTGAATTAATTTGAATTATTAGCAATATCCGACCTTTTCATAAAAAATTTTAAAGGACAACTGAAAACAGAATTTCATCTTAGAACTTGAAGAATATTATTTGTATCGCTTTTCTCGGCTCGATAGATTTGTTGAATTTTATTTCTATTACACACGTTTCGATCGAATAAGAAGTAGAGTACACTCGATCACTATGTATTTTAATTTGAGCTTTGAGAATTAATATCTCTTTACATTTTTGATTACCTACCTCTAAACCATCGCCCGTAAAATAGAGTCGATCGCATTATCTTAAGATCCTTTAAAGTACTCAACTATGAAATACGTGACGTGAAAAAGTGAATATCAAGAGTATCTTATCGTTAGTTACGACAGAAAGCAAATGATAAAATCGAGTCATACCTGATCCGGGGAGAGTGAACTGTCGGCGGAAGCGTTTCTCTCCATATTGGCAGCGGTGCGTTCCGTTTTGCAACTGTTATGGTACTCGGACTTAGCCTTTTCAACCTTCTGCAAGATCTTTGCCCAAGGCTTCTGGGCTTTTTTGAACGCGTCCTCCATCTCTTTCCTCTCTTTTAGCGTCATCATCGACTGCAACAGATCCGCGTACATGTACTACAGTTTTTTATGTAAACAAAAAGCGGTAGTCAATTGACAACGAGCGACGAACCAATAGTAAAATCCTTATACGAACATGTTTCAAACTTTTTAAAAATAATGAAATTAATATTTTAGAATAATTATATATTTTCAAGATTTCAGAGAAATATTTTTATACACATTTCAACGTGAAGATCATCATCACATAACGAACATTATTAACTGAAATAAAAATTCCTCGCCGTCAAATATAAGCCGGCAATGAATAAACGAATAATAGTGAATCGGCGCTCATAATAAAGAAACAGATTGATATTAAAATTAACCCTGTACATTGATCGTGCAAAATCTGCAAAACAAACACTCGATAAACAAGCTTAGCTTAGCCCTGCCACAAACTTTCGAAGCGAAATAATAAACGATGGTTATTGGGCGCGTGCTTAATACGGCAGGCGATCGAACCTAAGATTACACGAGACGAACAAGCGAATAATTACGCGCGGTGTCGATATCGGCACAAAGTATGGCACGGCCTCGATTCTTACCTTGTGATAAGTGTCCTTTTGCCACGTCTTGACCTGCAGTATGATGTCGTTGCACAGGTTCTCCTTGACCCTAAGATGAAGATCGCAGATCCTGTCGGACTCGCTAAGCACGCCCTTCCATGCAGCCTCTGTCGTCCCATACTCCGGGCCCTTCTCGATCTTTTCGTTCCAATTCTTCGACCACCCCTTGAGTGCCTTCGCGTACGTCTTCTCGATCTCCGCGCGTTCCTGCACGAGGGCGATGAGGCTGTCGCAAAGCTTATGTCCATCTTCGATGCGCTTGGTCGTGCGCTTGTAGTTCCCTGGCTCCCAGAACGAGTCCGAGGTCGCTATCAGCATGTTGTCGTCGCTGTGGTGGGACATGATTTGTGATAGTCGCTGCCTCAGGCGCGATTAGGTTGGCCCGCAACCCTCACCTGCAACACATTTATTTTACGGTTAGCTTAATAACTCTTGCGTGTGATATCCGCGTGCAGCAAAAATTATGTGGAGTTTGAGATAGGGTACGGATACGTTTTATTGGATTATGCGTCTGGCGAACATCGATCGACCCAATTTGCGAGAAGCCATTACAAGTCGTCGCGCACGATCACCCGCAGGGGCACCGCGATCGACATTTCAGCGATTTATACACCCACGCATACACATATAGTGGCTCTTCTTGTGCTTGACTTTTAGACTTGGCGTGTTTTCTTACGTTTGCCGCATCTCAACTTTTTCAACTATAACATCAACGAGGCCTTTTCTGAGCTTGTTTTTTTTGCGACGCTTATGAATTTTGATGACAAGCTATTTTTGAAAACGCTAATTTTCCCGCAGTGCACGAGGCTCAACGTGTAGGGAATTTATAGTTTATTACCGTATCCGCATTATTTGCATAGGTTTAGTTGTTACCCGTGAAAGATATGTGCGTTAGAATTTTAGCGGTAGAAGTAAGATGTAAGTAGAGCTGTTGAAAGATAAAGGGTTTTTTAAATAAAGTGTTGGCTGCACTATTGAAATGAATATTAATTTATTCACCACAATAACAAGCATTCTACAATGAGCTTTAACTTTTCTATTTCACATTACGAATTTTTTCGGGATTATAAAGATAAGGTTAAAGAAACGTATATAATCGATAATCGTTATTTCTATAGTCATTTTGAAAATTAAGTTTTACTTACAAAAAAATGCAATTTCATTTGAAAAATTTCTCCTATGAATATGCAAATCAAAGAAATATGTAGTTGGTTCTTTATCTGAACTATGGATTAAAACAATAAATTAAATTGAATTAAGATAATTTCCTATGCATAGCGTTAGAATTACACTTTAAAGTAAGTGACCTACATTTGCGACTATTGATCCAAATTTAATGAAAAATGAGTATTTAGGAACGTAATCATACCTTAAAATTAATAACTATTAATACAGTTATAACATGAATTTAAATAAATGTTGAAATATTTTCAAGTATAATTTAAGGTTAAAGGGATAATCAATTGAAGAAGGATTCAGTTTCTTTGTATGCAGTACTGTAAAAATAATTTAATAAAAAATTTAATTCTATCAAATAAAATATTTTAGTATATAAATACTAAATATTTATGTTTGACGGTCCAGAATGAGAACAATCGAATTAAAATACGAGTCCTAAAAGTTATGCAAATTTCTACAAACTGTATGAATTATCTTATCGATCTTACTTTGGCATTTTTAACAATTTATATTCCACTGTCATGTAATTTAATTCTTTGTGATCTTTACTCAATTCTATGTAAATTTTAAATAAATTGTAATAGTTAAAATAAATAAAATTTTGGAAGTAATCTACAACGTAAATTTAAAAGAATTAAAGTAAATTCTATAGCATCGGTAAGATAAAAATATCGACAATAATAATCTCGAATAATAGCAGAAAAATAATTTTAAAAAATGTAAAGATTCATATAACAAAATGTAATTATATAAAAATATAATTATATAATTATATTATATTTTATAAATTATATTATATTTTATAAATTATATTATATTTATAATTATATTATTTATAAATTATATTATATAAAAATGTAATTATATAATTATATAAAAAAGTATGTCTTTCAAATTTCTATGTTGTATTTTTCATTTTATCCTTTGAAATATATTTTCTCGAGATTTGAATTTGTGAATATTAAATGTTATGCATTTGTTTACCTTTTGATAATTATCATTATTTTAATTGAATGTTTTATAAATTTTTTATAAATTATAGTCCCATTAATACTTTATCAAATCTCATTCCTCTTTTTCTACTTATTTTAGAGTTGAATTATATTTAACTTCATTTTGTTACATTCTTATACGTGAATATTTGTGTAAGCTAAACATGAGTGACATTCAAAAAGTTGATGAACATCCAAACTTTTAATATCGACAATTCCTACATGCTATTTCTCATCTAAAATATTCGAACAAACTTCGAAACAAAATAAATCGCCAATTCAAGATATTTTCTATTTAAAATTAACTGTTATGGAATTACAGTAATATATTTGTATCTGAACTTTATTTGTTCATTCATTTCAACACCATACAGAAGTAACGAAATCCCTTTCGAACAAAAATATTTTTCAAATTCCCTGGGAGAATCCAAAGCTCCCTTTTCACCGACACCGTTAATTACGCGTTCCAGCGAGATAATTATACCCCTCCACTCTGTACTTTACATTCCTCTCCCTTTCCCATCTTTTACATCTTTTTACATTTGCACGTAAATATTTCAAAGTACAGCAACAATATCATATCAACAGTATCACGCGTGTTCATCGAACGGCCGTATATAATAATATTTCGAGGTTAGTGGAGAGAAAATCAGCTGTAGTATTAAGACAAGTTGTTCAATCGCGAAAAATATATACGGGATATCTAATGTTATGTCTATAATTATAGAAATTATGAAAGCTGTAAAACACTTTTTTGATTTTTATATTGAATGATAGCAATAAAATATATGATGAGGAATTGCTTAATTTGCCTTATTTATGCATACAGAGATAAACATGTTTTGTTGTTGAATTGTTTTTTTCTACATTTCATCCTAAACTGATTTTTTATGATTATAATTTATGATTATAATTATTATCTATAAATCAAACCTTAATATAACTCAACGAAAACGCTTCAAATTGAATTTATATTGAATCGTTTAATATAATTATATTATCGTATTGAATTATACAAATTAAATCGTATCTCTCTTGCTTCTAAACAATACGTAAAAGTTACAAAAACCACTGTAAATATTTTAACTAGAATAATAAATATAAAAACGTAGTGATAAAATTTTATAGTTTATTTGTAGAGTTAATTTCATTTCTTTTAGTTTTCTAAATGCATTTTCTTAGCTATAAAGATTATATATATTTATTTCTAGTTTAATCACCAACATCTGCTAAATAAACTTTCTATACCAATTACCAACATACACGCGTGATATGTATAAATGAAATATCTAGAAATATCATATTTTTCATCTTCTTTGCAGAATGTAGCTTTTAATATTTAAATAGAGAAATAAAAAAATAAAAATATAAAAAATGAAAAACGAAAACTTTGTAATTCTAATAAAAATTCAAAATCTCTACAACGTAATTACCATTAAGAAAATTTTTCGCGCATTCACAGAAGTACCAAAAAGTATAGATAGTGGACTTTCCGTGTGTTCTTTTCTTCGAATTAAAAGCAAAAGCACATCCAGAAGAAAGAAGATTGTCAGTAGCTGCCCATACAAAAGTAGGTGACTCACGAAAGAGTTGAAGCACACGAGATCATGGAGCATACATATCGCATCTACGACAGAACAAAAAGAAGAGACAATAAAAAGCACTTCCCTTTATTATACATTCTCTTCTGCTCTTCTTCTTTTTGTGGTTCGTTTCTTTGCACGTAAAATGCACAAGGAGCGATCGATAATAAATATACGTGAGCTGTTCTCAAATTAACAACTGTTTCAAGAATTATAAGATTTCATTTAATGAAAAGGGAAAAAAGTATCCGGATGCTTGGAGGTGCATATGATGATAATTTTTTTAATTTGATGTATAATTGAAATTCACATACACACATTTACGTACATACATGCGCACGCACGCACGAACGCGCGCGCGCACAGAGAGAGAGAGAGAGAGAGAGAGAGAGAGAGAGATACACACTCAATTATGATTATATCAATCTTATTTTATCGACTCAAATGTTTGTAATCAAATTTTTTATTTCAACAAAGATAGGAATAAATAAAAATTTAATTAAATACAAAATAAAAATGGGTAAAATATTATTTGGCAACGTCACTTTTTCATAATTATACTGCTTAATATTCTTAGTCACTTTATAAGCAATCATTCAAGAAAATATCGGAATGTAAAGGCAGTTCTAATATCCCCATAAAAAATTTTTGTAGATAAAAAAAATTATTATTGAGCTACCTTTTTAAAATAAAATAAATATTTATTTTATATTTAAATGGTGGACATTTTAAGAATAATCACTTAGGATATAAAAATTGTATTGTAAATTCAATGAAGAACTTTCTAAATATTTAAAAGTTTTTATGCTTTTTGTAAAATTGACAAAATTGATTAAGTTCTCATCAATAAGAGGAAAATAGGAAGAAAAACATGCAATATTGTTGAAAATGATTATTTATAATAAATAAAAAAAATAAAATAAAAATTCTGATAAGTTCATTATGCTTCTTTTATAAAATGTTATATCGTTGTTTTTAATAAAAGATATTAAAAAATTTGCCATCTAAATTTGAATGGACAATGAAATAATGGTTTAAATATATAAATGTTATTTACTCTGACGTAGAAAAAATAGTGATATGACGTATCAACATTGCTTCTGAAAAACTCTCGAATTTAGATTTAGATCAATGTATTAAGTAAAATAATAATAATAAGTCAATACTTTGTTAATATTTCCATATGGCATATCAAGTATTGAACAACACTATATATTTTTCGATAAGGAATATCCATACTGTTATTCAGATGTAAAAATAAGGTTTTAAAAATAAAATAAAATTTCAATGTGTGATGTACTTTGTATTGAATAAATAATTTAGTTACAAGTTTTACGTTTTTCTTTACGTTTTCTTTACGTTTTTTAAAATTTATTTCTTTGAATTTTATATGTAAAGCTTAGATATGTGAATACTATTTTTACAGTTTTTTTTCATATAATAACTATAAAATTTCGGAATACATAAACTGATGAGCACTTGACCTACAACATCAAACGCATTTCTTTAAAACTGCTTTTTTCTCATGTTCTGATTATACTTGCATATAAAGACCGAAAAAATTTAAATAAAAAAAGCAATTTTTTTCTGACGAAGCTATAACTACCAACTCAAACAGTAGATTATCATTTACCTACCAGAAAAAGTAAGTATTTGTTTTAAGCAGAGAGGCAACATTTCAATTAAAAAGGCTGAGGTAGCTTTTTTATTTCCAGGTAGAAATTATGAGAATTTATGTAAGTAAATAATTTTTTAACTAAATGTAAAATTATTCAATTATTTTTGTATTATATAATTAAATTTTGTATGTTCTTATTTGAAGTATTATCAGTACTAAAGTGATAATTAAAAAAAAATTTAATTTGGTTTACGTATCAAATAAGAAAATACATTTTAGTATTAATTTATGGAAATTATAATAAAATTTGTTATGGTAACAAAACATTCGACTAATTAAAAGGCGGTATGATTTTAAGAAAGAATATATTCTCATTAATTAATTTAAAATTAATCAAAGATAAAAATTGACATTATAACAAGCAAAGAATATTTAGAAACTAGCTTTTTATAAAGAGTTAGAATATTAGTTAAAATTCTTATAAAAGAATGTAACTTATGTGTTAATATTAATTATTAATATTATGTAATTATGTATAATTACAATAATACATTATTGCAAAATATTTAGTTATACAGTATTATAAAATTAGATTGTGCACAGTAAAATTTTAAAATATAACTTTTAAATTACGATTCACGAAAAAGAAATAATTATATATTTCAATACAAAAGGAAATTTATTAATCTTTTAAATTTAGTTTGCGCAAAAATTATATTAAATTTACACCACATTTAGATACTTATAGCGAGTAAAAATGTTCAGTAATATATCGACGCATCGACTCAACCATATTTATTATTACTGTATACAATTAATTAGAAACGTATTATACTGATAAAAAATTACACACCTAGACTTTTTAGAGTTTTTCACTGTAGAAATGAGTATTTGATAAATAAGTAAAAAATTTAGAGATCGGTAATTCTCCTCAGCAGGAGCAATGATCCGACTTGGAAATAACAAGCCGATCGATTAGTGACGGATTAATGGTTCGTTAAGTTCGGGCTGATAAACCCATTTACGTGCACGAGGAAAAGAGAAGCTCGTCGCGTCGTGTTTGTTCGAGTGCGAGAAGCTAGCATTAAGAGAAAACTACATATTTAAAAAGATCCGGTCTTTTCTTTCGTTCTTCATCTTTCGATGAAGACGGAACGTAAACCGTAAATTATGGCCGAAAACTCTTGTATTGAATTAAGATGAAAATGAAGTGGATATCTATAGTGAGTGATCAGTAAAATTATTTCATAGAGCAATTAAAAATATACTACTTTTTAGATAACTCATAGTTGATAGAATATCGATAACTATTAAAACGTAATTGACGTCTTCATTCATTATTCGTACATTTATACTTGGTATCCGCGATCCGCAACTAATATATGATAAACGAGATACGAATTCTATTTATCAGACGGGATGTTGAGAAAGATTTTTCGTCAAAATTTCAACGATAGACGGAGTTAGCAATATTAATGTTTTAAAATAATGTTATGTGACGTGTCTTATAAATCTTCATAAAAATTCCAAAACAACTGCTTATTACGAATCCAATACTGACATGATAACGTCAACTGACTGAATATATATTAACTATACAGTTATAATTTGTGACGTCTCACTAATTTATGTCTTTGCCTTTTATGCAACAAATTTAAGACAGTGTAACATGGACTATAAAATTATTATTACTAGGCTATTTAACGATTAAAACAGAAAATTATATAATCTATTATATATACTCTATTACAAACAAGCTATTGTACCTTGAAGAGAATTGCATGCAAACTTATAGAATGCAGCAATTTATCATACATAACAGAATAAAACTCGAAAATACATTAACAAGCGGTGCACAAGGGCAGTATCTTTGTCAAAATATTTATAATAATCATATGGACAAACTGGTACATGTTGGAATTTACTGTATTCGCCCATCTTCACGCACACAAATTTAATCAAAACAACATTTTAGTGGATGCCTAAACATAATTTTAAATAGCGACTGCAACAATTTGCTAAAAAGTTTTCAGTTGAGCCCAAGCACACACCATATTCATTTTAAATGAGCTATTGATTAATTTGAAAGAGTTCCTGTCCACTACATACATTATGAATATAAATTCCAGGTGTATATATGTAACTATTAACTTTTACAAATAACTTACTATTCTCTCTCTTACAAAGTTATGTATCCAACTACGAGTTTCTCTATATAACAATTCACGTGATATTACATGCACTTATAACTTTATAGTTATACGCGAAATTTCTTAATTTTCTCCAAACTAGCACTGTTGGCGCAGTTGGTGCTACACTATGTATGGTGATACACTACGCGAGAATATTTTCTTGAGGTACTTTCGCTTTATGAGAATTTTAACTCTGCATCATTTTACCACTTGTAATTAGAATAAGTGGATGACTTTGTTCCGGTAAAGTTAACCACTTATACTTACACAATTTTCTTGAATCATTTATTTAAACTCTGTAACTAAAAGTCTTATTCGAGGAATATAAAAAATATGTACCAATACCCGTTAATGATGGGCTTTTCCGAGATTAAAACCGGAATCCAGGTAAGACATTATTTTGAATTCTACTTAATAAAGAAATAGAAATTTTAATTTACAATCTTAATGTTCATTTACAATTCAAATAAAGTATAATTAGTACGCTTCGCTTATATTATCCGTATTCTGGCGTTACATCTAATTCTTAAAAGATATTTTATTTATTTTATCTAGTAAAAATTACAATACATCTCTAAATAGACGTACCTATCTTCCATCGCTAATAATGCTGTTTAGCGTTAAATTAATTAATGATTCGATAAGAACTAAGCGTAAAATAAAAAAACGCCTATCCTGATCCATTGTATTACAAAATCTCTACACATTCGTGTTAGAAAACCTGCACATAAATATTTGGCTAGAATTTTTGTGTAACGATTTAGTCAGTGATTTATCTTCAAATTGTGTTTAACTTTTACAACCACATTTTATAACTCGGTTAAAACGTACACGATCGTAAGTGCAGTTTCTTTTACTAGAATAATCTAAAAAAAAACAGGTTTAATACGGCATAAAGTCCTTTCCAACTAAGTAAACGCAAAATAAGTCGTTCTCGGATGATAGATTCAAATACGAGCACAGCTACTGCTCACTTATGCATGTAAACATCTAGCGCCTTGCCCGAGCATTTTGGTCCTCGGTAATGTGCTTCTCTTGGCCGGGAACCAGCGGAGGAGCCAGAGAAGACCCCCCGAATACGAGGTCAGTGGCGCCTCGCGCGTCAGCGAATCGTTTCAGGTGAGCACTGCTAGAAGCTCGCGACTTAAACCTGGTAAAACTGCATTCCAGCTTCAATCGAGAAAGAGAGAGAGAGAGGCCAACGATCATTCCAAGAGCTGCGGGGCGTTTCTATTTCATGTCGGTGCACATATTCGAAAAAGGCTACAATCTAGGTACAGGTTTGTTCTGAAGAAGAACAAGTAAATAAGACAGACTTCGAACTCTGTGCCAAATTAAATTTTGGCACAATTTAAATATATCGAAAGAACTTCCGCAGAGATGATGCACTTTTAAATTAATATGCGATTACAAATTTTTTATTTATATTTTTAGAATACTTGTAGATTTGTTGTCTGGCACCGACTCATTGGCAGTCAGTTTATGAATGAATGTGTAGCAGTGTTTCTACCTCCACATTTTTATCCGCCAAGACTGTAAGTAAAACTGTTATTCAGCAAACTTGACTTAAAATGTCACTTTATTTTTCCATATCCAGTGCACTGTTTTTATTGCTATTATAAATATTTCCGGGAATATAGATTTATTTTTAAAAGAATTCACAATTAAAAATATTGTTTTATTCCAAATAATTATTTATAATAATCTTTGATGAATATTAAAAATGTAAAGAGTTCGTAACAATAAATAAACGACTTATTTTTTCTTGGAACAGTTTTAATTAATAAGGTAAAATGTGGTATATTTATAAGTATACAATTAACAAACAAAAATAGAAAATTTTTACTATATAAATTCAACTTATACAATATATTTCAAAGCAACATAAAATAAAATTTCAACGAATTTTTATTACGTTATCACGAAAATAAAATGTATTAACCTCTTTATGTTGTTTTATAATTGTCTATAATTGATATGGTATTATTATTAATCATACACGCATAAAAATAGTATCTAATCTTTTATTATAAAATTAAAATTAAATTAAATTAATTTTATTAAACATTCAGTTTGAATTTCACTATAAAATTTACAATTATAATTGAAAATAGTAGAAAAATGTGTTTTTAATGAAAACATGTTCTTTTTATTAATTTTTTTCGTATATTAAGTTCATTTACATCTTGTCATGCATTAGCTTCAATTATGAATTAAATATGAAGGATTTAAAAGCTATTGAAATATTATTGTATACTTTTCCGAAATCAATGTAAATAATTAGAAATTTATAATTGGATTATTTTTAATTATTGATCATTATTTTTATATTTGAATAATAATAAAGTTGTCTTTTAGTCATAAGTTATAATTTGATTTGACACTTGTTATATTATAACATAAAACTTTTATTATATCCCTTACTTTTCCTTTATAAAATCTATATTCAAATATCTCGTTGAGTATTAGAGGTGTTTTACAAAGATATTTCTATGATTTGGAATAAAAAAGACATGATTCAAAATTACAATAATAATCTCTAATCATCTAATGAATAATTTCCGGTCGTCATCCCTAATACAGAAAAGATTTCACGACAATATTACAAGCTTCATAGAAACAATTCATCCATCATCACCTATTATAGTATTTTTAATGATCTTGGTGCTGAATATATCTTTTAATTCAATTTAAGATAAATGTAAAATGAAAAAAGTACCATTTATATAAATTATTTTGGTATTATCGAAATTTAAATGTCGTAATTTATGATGCCTCTGCTATTTTTCGAACATGGAAAATATGCATAGGTATTTTATATTTAAAAATTTGGAATAATGCTTAATTAAATTACGCTATGGCTATTCATAAGTAAGTGTTAATTCAATTATTCTTGATATTATTGTATACAAACCTAAATTATCCGTATTTCCCCCGAAATTCGTTAATCCTAATTGCAGCCTCTTCATATATGCATTCAGATGCGCAAAAATATACTATTATTCAGTCGTTGTGTGCAAGTATCTGGTACAAAAAGCAAAAACTATTGCTATGGTACATACGTGTACACATTGTGAAATTCTGGATACCCATTTGAGAAGACAATTGATATACGCATGGGAAAAGGATGATGAAGACGAAGTGGGTAGGTTTGTTTTTTCTTTGGAAAAGGAAAAAGAGAAAGAGAAAAAAAGGAGAGAGAGACAGACAGAGAGAGACAGATGGCAGCCTCAATCCGACCTTCTTTTAAAACTTATACACAAATACAAACGAGCGAGTCACTGGACGCACGATAACCGCTTATAGGTGGCTTGGCAGCATTCCTCGACCCACGTAAACTACCTCACTGGCGCGCATACATTTCTATGAGAGCGCGTGCTTTGCCTCGATTTATCTATGACTCTTGTATTCGGATGCGCAACGATACGGAGATATCAATGGAATTCGCGTTTTGCCGCGATCAGCTTTTACGATACACGTGAGATAACGCCTTTCGCTGGGCCTTTTTTTCTTTTTAAGGACTTAGCCGTTGACGGTGGCATTCGATTACGCGACACACCAACAACTCCGGCGTCATATTTCACGGTACATAAAAAGCACGAGTGCACTAGGTATAATTCATTTTTTAATTGGTACATTTAGGTACCATAAGAAGCGTAAAATCTATGAATTTAGACATACTCTGAGCAAAAAGTCTTTGAAAATACGTCAGGTCTAATAGGTATGGATTTTTTTTAAAACTATTGAGTTTATTTTTATGTAACGGCTTTATGCAAACAATATTGTTATATACAGATGTAATTAGTGCAAGTAGTTATATAACAGAGCCAATTCATTCTTTTAAGAGCAAAGGGTCGATTTTGAAAATCCAGCGTATAAAAGAATATCGTAAAAAGTTCGTTATAAACGATTATATGCATTAATTTTATTTATACACTTTAAACGAAAGAGATCTATGTAGATTTTTAAAGATTGATATGTTGTTGCATGTTTTCTTAGAAAGCTGCTATTATTACCGATGAGACAGGTACCCACTATTAATAGTGAGAATCTCGAAAAATATAAAAAGAGAAATAATTTGATAATAATTACTGAATTAAAAAATTGAATCACCGGTATTTTAGCAGTTCACATGCACATAAGCCCATCAATTAATCATATTTTTTTACAAGCGCATAGATATATAATCAGTTCAGCGGATGCACAATTGTGGATAAGCGCACACGTGAAAGCAAATGCATTCGGCTATATGCAAAGCTTCAAAGAAATAGAAAGTCTATGATAAAGTTTATTTACATCTGCAAAAATATGTTTGAAAATGTTGTATAAGATGTTGGCGTATACACTCCCTTTTTTATTGTTGATGTTCTGAAGATCAAAATAAACGCAGTTCGTCGCGTTAGCTATTGCAAATAAAGTACAGATGAAAATGAAAAAATAAAAATAAAAATTCATAAACTTGAAGATGCACTCTCAGACAAGGGTATGATTATTTTTAGCACGTGACGGACAGTTAACATACATAAAATATTCGAATTTGATTTTGCTAGTAATGATTAGGTAGCAAAAGCATTATTGATCGTACTTAAATGTAAACTTGCATTTTGTTCTTTTGTCTTTAGTTATGAAACCTAACTTCAAGTTCTTTTAAGAAGTTTGTACAAATTGTCTATATTTAAATAAATATTTTCTTCAAATTGTAAATAATGCATAAGCACTTGTAGCATAATATGAGTTTATTTTACTGCGAATAAAATAATTTTGCACGCACAAATTTTATTATAATTCGATATATATGTATGTATAATTTTTATTATAATAAAAATAAATTATAAAGGCGATTTATTACACTTATGATATTAAATAGATACACTTATTATGTTAAAAATAATATTTCAAAGATTTAACTAAGATTCTTAGGTAATATTTACGTATGATTGACAAAAGCGATTTTTATGTTAATCGTGAGACTTAAATAAGTAAAATGATAAGCAAAGCAAAATTCTGTATAAGAAATTACTATATTTTATAAAAAGTCGGAAATATCCTTATTGGTTGTAGAATTTACATCGAGAGGGTAAAATTTGTCTTGTGTTTAGCTACATATACACGTAGAAAGCTATCACGAGGACGTGTGCCACACGAGGTTAGGCGAATGAATTTCACCATAATTGTACCATAACAATTGTTCCGCCATTCCATCGAACATGGGCGCAGTTCTTCATCGGCAAGGAAAAGAATATCAGGAACGAGTAGCCTTCCACGTTTGTAATTAATTTTTTCGTATTATTTCTTTATGGCGTCATCGAGGACTCAAGGCACGCGACACACAATTAGTATCTTCTTAAAGAACGAATGTTGAGCGCCAAAATTGAACAATTCCATTAGCCATTCATCAGCTCGCGGATAAGCATAACGCGGGATATCCTCGAAGGTTTGTTTGTGACAAGATAATAGAACAATAGCAGCACGTGGAAACAGTAAAATACGGAGGTGGGGGGAAACGAGCACGGCGGAAGAAATAAGATGATGAAAGGAGAGGAAGGGCGGCAGTATGACGAACGACGCATCCTAGTGCAGCTTTATGACTATTATGTCCGCATGTAAATCCCGGGTGAGCGTGAGTTGCGACGTTGAGCTTTCGACTGCTTTACGACTCTCGGACGGTGAAATTTGTCATTGTCAAGGGACACTTTCATTATGTGGTCTAGCTTCTGTCTTTTTCTTACTCCTCTTCGCTTCTTTTCGTATCTCCGGAATGGCCAACGCAGTGATGACAAACTTTCGACAATACGAAAGGTCAAAATCGACGTTGTGTGCTGCAATCCAATATTAATATTATCGATGATTATTATAGGTGTGAGTCTGTATGATCTTGAGAGGAGCAATTTTCGACGTACCTCGAACAGCTAAAAGTCTCTATCGCTTCTAAAGACAAGAATTCTCATTATTGTAGTACGCGATGAACAGTGTAATTATTTAGCTCCTTTTATTCTGTAATTTTTAATAAACGTCTATGGCATTGTTTTGTATTGTAATCTTATTATTAATTAGTTGTACAAATTAAAATTTGAATTTATGCGTAAAGCAACAAAGTTCACCTACGTCTGTGATACATTAAACATTGTTGAACAAGTTACACTCGAAATTGAAACAATACTTTTCAGTAAATGCTTTTTTAATATATATATTAATAAACTTTTAAATTCTAAATAAATGTTGATAAATAAAATTGATAAACTTGATTCAGTGGACTTGTATTTATCTTATTAATTTAAGTTTCGAAGTGTAGGCTTTGTCCTTGCGTCTTTCGAATTGAAACCAGTTATTTTTAATAATTAATTACGTTATTTTTAATTTGCGCTACCGCTATTTACTAAGTAACTGCTTATAGAATTATAGACATATTCTATACAGGGTTATAGAATATGTCTATTCAAAACTTCTCCATTACAGCTAGTGATTGATAATACGATACAAACATTATTTACAATCACTTCAGATCCAATGTTGATAAAAAATGATTCTATTTTATGATATTAAACTTACGTTTTTGGAGTAAGGGTCCTTTTGCACCTGTACAAAAAAGATGCCTAATTAGTGCTTCCGTAACATGCGGAATGAGAAGAACGTAAAAAAAATTGAATGATGTGCTCAGATCGTCGGAAATCTGTTATATCATACAAATAAATTTCAAATCAATAAACAATTAACACTAAATCGTACATTTTTTAAATCTTATTCTACCAAAATATTAACATTCGTTAAGTCTATTAAAATCTAGTATTTATTTTTCATAATTACCAGAATTTAATCGAAATGTTATCAAAATTTATCATTAAAAGAAATACATTCTAAAATTATATTTTATTAAGGACGTGACAATGAAATCGTAAGTAAAAAATACGGTAATAGCTAATTGTTGAAAAAAATGGATATCAAATTCTCGATCTATTTTTTATTGTATAATATAAATATACTGATAGATTCAATGATCAGTTTATTTGTTTATTTTATTTCAATAATTCAAGAGAATTAAATAAAATTGTTCATGCAGAATTTATTTCTAAACGGAATATTTAAGTAAGATTACTTTGCGATATTTTTTTTATATTTTCAAAGATTATATCTTTTATATGAATTATTAAAAATTATGATCGTATGTGACATCTGAAAAAATTGCGATAAAATATTCATTTTTGATGCATAAAATACTCTTAAGGAAATACAAAAACGAAAAATCTTTGAAATACAAACTTGTTACGTATTTTTTAATGTTTAAATTTACATATACTTCTCAGTCATATTTTAAAATTTTTTGTTATATCAACAAATTTCATTTTAATTCCTTTAAGAATTTACTAGTAAAATGTTAAACAAATAATCTTGGTAATTATCAACGATATTTTTTATTAAAATATAAATAACACAATTTGGATAACAGATAATAAATATGACTTCAATTTATGTTAGAGAATAAAATTTAACTTAACAAAAATATTATTCTTTTAAGATAGTGATAAAATATATTAAATTTTGAATTAAATGAAAACCAATTTTATTATTCTTTAAATTTAACACAATTGCAAGATAATAATGGCAGTATAGAATATTGTACGTTTGAACTATTAAAGTTTTATACAATCAATATCAAAGTATTTATAATATGTTTGATAATTTATAAAGTGAGTATATAATAATGGTACAGATACATCTTTAATATTGAAAATTTACATACTTCTTACAAATGATAAAGTAAAATACTGCATGCTGTATTTATCAATTTTATTTTATTTACTGTTATTCATACTTAGCAACTTATATAAAATCTGTTTTTAAAGACTAAGTAAGTAAGATATTAGATACTATTTCTTACTATTATGCATATCCATATAAAATGTGAAACTTGGTTTCACATTCACTCACGAAAAATAAATCGAAGACATTTATTTAATTAATTACAAAACCAGAATAGCAATTCTCAATATATATATATATATATATATATATATATATATATATATATATATATATATAAATCATCTGAAAATATAATATAACAATGATATTTTTATACATAGTTCTGAGACTTTTATAAAAATAGAAATATTTATCAGTTTTACTAAAAATAGTTGAATACCAGAAAGCTTTGTCGATTATTTTCTTCAGAGAAATACTATTCAGCATATTATATTTTGTAGTTTGTAAAATTTATAACTACGTGTTAGTTTCGTGATAGTCGTGCTACCAATTGTATTTAGTATGACTTATTGAGTTTAGAAATGTGAGTGTGATTGTAGTATTGCATAAATCAGTAATGTTCTTGGTATGACACAATTACTACAGAGTACACATTTATACGAAATCATATTAATAAATAAAAATTAACATATTTAATGTATCATTTGACCATTATGATTACAGTCATATATCTTCTAAAATATGTTGGTAAATTTTTTTAGTTTAAAATTGGAAGCGTCTGAAGGAAAAATGTCAAAATTCGCTTGAATTTATTATTCTCTAAAGTCATCTATTTTAATTTGAATAAATTATAATAGATTCGCTGATATGGCAAGTAATAAAAAATAAATTCTTAAATTCGTTATAAGTACGTTTTCCTTCAAATAAATTTTTTAACATTTAAATTATAAATTTATCTTCGTACAATTTTATTTAAAGAGGACAATAATAAGTATTATAATGAGCTAACTTTTGGAAAAAATTAGAAATATTGGCATCATGAGCGAATGAAAATTTTAAAGGCTATTGCTATGAGTGTGCGAACGTGTTAGTTCTTTGAGAGACGAATGAAAGAAGATGACAACTATTCATGTCTCAGCAGTATGTCAAGTCTGTAGATAGGCAGAGTGAATGACCCACCAAGGAAAAGAGCTTTAGAAAATGCGAGTAGACAACTGAAAGCGTTTTGGGTCCAATCGTCCGCACCTTCGAGGTAATGAGGAATTTATGTCTTATCGTTGTTTTTTTCATTATTTCGTATTAACAGATTTCATATGAATACGACATTGAAATGTAATTTTTTGAAATGAAAAAGTTGTACTATTTTACTGCAGCGAATAATTTTCCTGCTTATGATAGAACCTATTTATCTGCCAAGAATTCCATGGAATGATATCTAAGTTGCAATTGAATTTGAAAGACTCTTTTACTGTCCAGACAAAAGATAATATATTTCAAGAGGAAGAGAAAATAGCATTTATATTTAATATTATATTTAAATTTAGGTCAATTATATTATAATACAAAGTTTATATTTTATTAAATGAAAAGAAAATATTTAACCTTGGAGGTCACTTTTTAAGAGAAATATTTTAGAAAAGTACGTATATGTTTATGCGCATGCATACAGTCATTCATCAAAACACACACGTAAAGATACTTGCGCGCACACAATCACATCAATAAACGTAATAGTTACAGCGAAAGGTAAAATACAGTTATTACTTTTTGCATCCCAATTTACTTAAAATTCATAATTTGTGTTACCCTCAAAAGAAGCTTTCGCTTTTGAAAGTTCAAATTCGAAAATATAACCAATAGCTTTCTTAGATATCTTGCAAGAAAACTTTGCAATCTACTATAGTAAAAATATATGTATTTTTTATTTTAAAGCGTTATAAATATGTATTTTCTAAAATTTATTTTACATGAAAATTTTTAAATTTTAAAACGTACTAGGAAAAATATCTTTTTTTTTAAATTAAGGGATTTTCAAAATTCTCTATCCATACATTAGTCGAACCAACATTGCAAATTTTTGCAAATTTTTCAACGCAGTGATAGACTGGAATTATTTTGAATAGCACATCCACAGATTATCATTTTCAACGTATACACAGTTACGTCATGGTGAAGTAGCAATGAAATATAGATGCGTTTGCGTTGTTCGCAAAAACAATCGTAACATCGTCCGCTTTTTCGCATGTATTTTGAAATACTCTCGCGCTGTATAAAATCCAGGTTAAAGCCGCTCACCCCCGTTTTTGCGTGTACATGTACTTGCATACCAATGCGAGGATGTAGAAATGAAAGGGAGAAATTATATTTGCTCTAGAAAATGCTCTAGGAATATGTGCTCGTAAAGAGGACAGTGAATGAATTTGCGAGGAAATGTATGTTGTTATTCGCTAAGAATTTTAAGTCATTAATTATGACTCATCTTATGGGATTTCAAATGCACTGTCATTTATCTTAATTCTTTAAAGTTCATATACTATTATACAGTTGAAGTCTAATGCGATGATTTTACGAGTGATTTCTCATTTAAATTATATTATATTAAGTCGTCCATGTGGAATTTCATTCTTACGTTTCTTTTTCTTTATTTTGTTTATTAACTTTCGGGTAAATTCTATAAATGATAAATCCCAATAATCCAATATTTGCACATCGCCGTATTGGATTGTAGTGTAGCAACCATACATCGAATATTTTACGTAATGGCTACTTTATCGGGAAAATGAGAGTGGATTGATTTTAAACGTCAACTATTATCGTAAACTTTATTGATAAATAGAGATTTAAATTTTTCGAAAAGTAAGTTAATTAAATTCTATTAAAATTAATGCGTTTTTTATAGAAGAATAAATAACTAATTTTCACTGAAATGAGGCTAGTCTGATAAAGTTACTCTTTCACTTTTTTAAACATTAAAGAAAACTTCCCACAAAACAGGTTATTCTTGTATGGTTATAAAACGGTTTACGCAGTTTAGCTGTAAATCGTAGATAAGAAATAAAAGTAGAATAAAATATTGTATTAAATTTTAATCAAAAGTTTGTGTAATCATTGGTCCACAATTATTTCTTAATATAAGTAACGAAGCTTATTAAAAAAGTGAAATGAGCGGAAAGACAAAGAAATTTAGGAATGAAATATCAATTAATCTTGCTTGGAATATACATAAGTAAACTACTTTTAAACAAAAAACAAAATTTTAAAAATTAATGTTTCTCTTGAACCGATTGAGTGAAAAGGTTTTATTATATACTGGAATAGCGTCAACGAAAGCTATTAGATTTAACCACTAATTTTCGTTTATTAATTTAATAGAAAATTTATAACTAATGTTTGAACTAATCATTTATATTTTATTTAATCTGTTTTCTAAGAAGGGGAATGTCAGTTTTCTAAATAAAATTAATTAAGTGACAATCTAACGTAAATAAGTGCAACCAAAGCGTGTCGAAAGCAGGTCAAATCCATTTATCTTCTGCAGATGAGCCTAAATATGGAGAGAACATTTTACCTAGATGGAAAGAGAAATTTTTTAGTCGAAAAAGAAGAAAAGTCGAGGGATACGTTTGTAAAGGACCGAAAGTGCAGGCAATTTTGGCGTGCACAAAATAAATAAGAGAATGGAGTACGAAACGAAAACTGCACAACAATCCGTTTCTGCCATTGTTTCGTCCTGGGGCTCTCGGTTATGGAATAAATAAATACTATATGCGAAATTTCCCGTAAAATCTATTTTTTACGCGTAATCTACTTGTATTTTATTCACATTAGACTGATATATTTTACATTTGTATTATATTATTAATTGAGCTCGCTCTATTCGTGATTACCTTCTGCTTTAGGATCTTGCTATTGTCGTTTAGAATTTTTCTTGTATATTTTTAACTGATTTCTTATTTAGTTAATTCTGCATGATTCGTTTTATATAACGCCCTATAAGGCAGAGAATAAATGGCATCTAAACCGTTAATACTCTTGTGTTACTCTGAAATGTTTTTTATTTAATGAGATACTAAACAAAGAATATTATAGTAACAATAATATCGTTTTTAAACATATAAATATACATGAAATCACTTTATTCGTGTAACTAACAGGTTTAAGGTAGACAAACATTTTGAATCATGAAATCAAAATTTTTTCTTCTTTTCATAATAAGACTACCGGTACATTTACAGCTTTTTTGAAAAGAAAAAAATTATATTAAAATTAAAATTATTTCGATCATAAATATACTTGTATAAGTTGCCAATTGAGAATAGTTTCTATAACATATATTTCATTATATTTAATTTGCTCTAATTTACCATACAATTTATATATAATTTAAATTTTTATTTAATTTTTTGTTAATTACGTAAAAGATTGACCAAAAATTAAAGAAAAAATATTTTCTTTAATTATGACTAATTTAGCATAAAATTTAATGAATTATTAATGTTCATATTTTTTTAAAATTAATTAATTTCACACAATTTAAAAATTTTAAATATTGTGTATTGAACTATGTGAACTAACTGTGACGTAGAAAAAGGTAGCCAAGTTCTTTTGATGATTCCATATATAAGATACAAATTTTCCACAGAAAAACTGACGTGCCCAGAAACTATTACCATTAAAGTTTAGTATATAATATAATTACGCTTACAAATATATAATTTAAGAAATATTTATTTTTATTGTAAATATTAAATTAAAATAATTTGTTTAAGTTAAACTAGTACATGCGTAAAATCAAGTTCCGTGATAAAAAAAATTAATATTTTCATAATAATGACAAATTATAAAATTTTAACAAATTAATGAAATAAAATTGCAAATATTCATTTTAAATGTTTTTATTTTCTACACAATATTTCTCATTACAAATTATACAGGCATAACAAATTTTGTCCTGTACATATATATAGCAAAATGATGCTGCGAAATATTCAGTCGAAGACGGAACAAAGAAGCGGAAAACAGAAATAATAGTTAAGATTTCGAAAAAAGAAAAAAGTTAAAGAGCCGACAAACATTTCCGCTTTCAACGCGACTTTTTTAGCCTGATTTTTCTCGCTTAGTTTAAGCTAAACAAAAGCTCGCCAATACAAATGGGTACATGCAAAAAATAAGTATGAACATATACAACAGACTGTAGACTTTTTATTCTATAAATTAAAAAAACAATGTTTTTTAATTATAATGATGGAACAAACATTTAATCCAGGTATTCGACTACTCTTAGAATCTTTTCATATTTTTTAATGTTGTGCAGATAATAATAAAGATTTTATTTTAATACATATTTATTTTATATATTAAAAGGCAATAAATTATTATAAACACATATATGTAATTATGAATCGTGAAGTCGTTCATTTAAATAAAAATACACCACTGTTCTGATCGATGATTGAAAATAATTTAATAAATTAAAAATAATTAAATTACGTCATTTTTTCCTAATTTTCATTTCATATTTATTTATGTTTACTAATCAATTTTTGTATTAGTATTTTGACACAGAAATTTTTTGTAATTAATAAAGTGACACATATACTTATTCTTAAAATTATGGATATAGTAAATAATACAGTAACAACTTATGTTTTTTATTTATACTAGAATTGTAATACATTTGTAACATAATTTGTAATGACTCTTAAATACAGAAATAATTCTTATATTTTATTATATTAAAATTAGTTAATTTACTAAAAGAATCTCTTAAAAATTCATAAAAATCTGGATCATACTCTAAAGAAAACTAGTGTTCAGTCATTAAAATTATAATCAAATATTTTTTTCTTAAACATATCTATACATCTAAGAATATTGCATTAAATGAAAATGATAAAAATTGATGCTATACACGCGCGCGCGCGCGACTACAAAATTAATGAACTTATATATCTGGAACGAAAGATTCTGTAGAATTTATTTTTATTTTCATCTATTTCATAAAATTAATTGTAATTGAATATGTAAGCTGAATTTGTATTAGCTTTCAGAGGACCTTTATTAATTTAAGAATTTTTTATATTTAACTTTTTTTAATTTAAAATAATATGGATCTTTTAAGAGTTATAGTTGTTATCCGAATCTAATTATCTATCTTTATACGTCCTTGTAGTTTGTTGCTTAGAGTATTTTTCCCATAAATATATTTAAATAAACTGTAAGATATTTGAAATATATTATATACAGGATTAAAATAACAAGATGAAAATTTGAGTACTAAATAGTAAAATTAGTAGTACCTCAGTTATTTCTATCAGCATGTATTGGTAGTCTAAGTAAATGTACACGTCAATAATATAGAAAGAATAACTGAAACATTGCTTAATAGGATTATTCATTTTTAATTTGACTGATAATTTGAGTAAATATCCGTTTTTCAATCAGTTTAATCTTGTATACAAGACAATTATATTATTTCAAATAAATGCAATTTAACAACATTTTTTTAGCGTCAAATTAATATTCATTATTAAATTGTTTTCCAAGTGTATGCGCATCGGAGTATCAAAGCAATGAAAACACAATAACTATTGACAATGTAATAAAGAAAAAAGTAATTCTACGCATATTTATGCGAAAAAAATAAACATAAAAAAGATAGAACATTCCCACGTGCAGAGGTGTTAGTAGAAGCCCACGATCCAATAATACATGGCTATTCGTGTCGATTGATGAAAAGAACCGATATATCGTGAGTGGTACGATGGTTTAAGGTTACTACTTACATGCTCGCTGATCCAGGTAAACGAAAAAGAAAAATTGAAGTCCAAGACTGAGAGGAAGAGAGTAAGACAGATAAGTCAACGCTTTGCGTCGTTACTCTCGCGTGTGCTTTTGTCGCTGTGTAATTTCGTATGTACGTCGGGCTTCCGGTACTTAAATCTTTTGTTCTGAATCGTTATTGAATTACCCTTTATTATAACGATTATATGAGTCGAGCTCTTAGAGTTGTATCTGCGCGAAATTGGGTCCGCAAAATTTAGTTGGGAGAGCAGGAAGGACGTCGGACTCCAGCTTTACAAGATCAAAAATTTAAGCATGACGTTGAGAATGTGAAAAAAGATCGGATCTTAAATGGCTGATATGTATTTGAAGTGGAATGAATACTTAATATATGTCTGCATTCGCTAAGCGGAGGCGTCGTTTAATGGTTTATATTCTTGGCAACTCGATCAATGCTCTGCATATTTTTTCGATACGTACGACTTTTGCAAATTGATAAGACTAAAGTGTAGTTTTCCTTTTAAAGTTAAATACTTTTATAATTCAACAAATCTACTAGTTAATTATATCAAATTTGTAATTATTTATATTTATTTATTCTTTCGTACTAAACTTAGCTGCATTGCTATTATTACTGTTATATGAAATATTTTCTAATAAGGAAGGCCTTTTACTTTAGAACGTTCAGTACGTATCGCAAATGTCAATCAGACGTTTTTATTAGTTGCTAACTTTAAAAGAATATACAACACAATGATAGAACTCTATTTTTAGTGACGACTTTATTTTGAAATTTTCGATGAATCAGTATTACTGTTTCATTTCATCTTAACTACTTATCGAAGACAACTGACATCTTCATCAAACCTATTTAATGAAACTTCTTTAGTGTTTTCTTTTATTTATACGTACAGTAATAAAAGAAATATCCGTGTTAACGCGTAATACTCACGTTTAATTACAGAAATGAATGTGTAAAGTATAGAAGATTGGTTTACCTAAAACAAAGCAAAAAATGTTTAAGTATACATTTTAATATTTATTTTTTTTCTATATTTCAAAAAGTTGCCATTTAACAATAATTTAATTATTACATTGAAATAAAAAAAACTTGTAAAATCTTTTTTTTTATTTTCTAGCTTTTTAACATTTTAAATTTTGTTTAACAAAACTTGTTTAAGTAACCAAAATTAGGTTTGATAATAACTAAGATATATTATAACTAAGATATATTAATACAAAAACAATTTTTTGTTAAAAAATCGATCATCAAATGATAATCTTCTTAGTTGCAAATATTACAACAATAATGCGCAGATGATTTTTTATTAATATTACTTTATAGAATGAATTATTTCATTGATATCATTATACAAAACTGTATATACTTCAATTTCGACAAATAAATAAGAGTGTAAGTATTAACCTATTCTAAGCCTTAGCGATTTAAACTATGAATAAACATAACCATTTGGCAATTTGTTTAAATTCCGTAAAAAATGAACAAATCACTTATAAGAAAAAAACCAATAGATGTTTCCATCGTGTTAATAAATCTTTAAATCCCATTCAATGCATGTAATTAAAAGAAATCGCGCAATTATTTATCCAATCATAACTATTCTGAAAAAGAAGATGAAGGAAGCCCGTAAACAATCATTATTACACGTGCATAATACGTGTGCAAGAAGCGTTGAAGGTCGCTAAACGATAACAACGATGCCGTAACTAATTTACTGACTTACGTAAGTTATGTTAGACTCATTGAGCTCATTTACGTGTAAACACCACATATTGTGCTAATTGCAATAACCAGCTAAAACTGTTGATTGAATCTCTATCAGCAGTGACTCGTAGAAGAAAGTAGAAGCTCATATAAAATCTACATTATAGCTATGAACATTATTGATGAAATTAATATTTATTGGTTAACTTGTTTACTAAAATGTAACATAAAATAATTATCGAAAATGAAAGGAAATGAGTCAATATTGTTATTAATTATTTTTTATAACTGTCCAAAAACAAAAATCCGAAAAAATCCGTTTGCAACATTTTTCCCTTAGTTCTTCGCTAAAACTGTAGTAGAATGATTAATGATTAAGCCAGATCAAGTTTCGATTCGTTACATGGCATGATTATTTCCGCAAGTTAACATCAATAATAATCATCAATAATTAACTATATGGACAGTAAGTATGTAAAGGGATTTTAAGCGTTCAACTAACACATCGAATATATGATTTTTGTATGATTGAATTGTATGAATTTATGATTTGTATGAATATGTGATTCTATTAGTAGAATATAATCTCGAACTTTAATTGAATTTGAAATAGTTTCATTGATATAAAGACGTAAAATTTAAATTCGTTTCAAGAGTAATTTTATGACTACGCTATTATAATAGCAATAAAACTATACAATTTCACACAAGAAGGTGAAGTATTTGTTAATCTGATTAAAATTTTATTAATATACATAAAATAGAATTTTAAAAGTATACAACTTTCATGCTACAGAATATTAGCAACATCTTATTTGCTGTTAAACGTATAAAAATCAATTTACTTTATAAGTAAATATTATTGCTATTTTAGCAATTTCAATATGCAACAAAAATTTAATGATAAAAATACAAATTTAGTGAAATATACTAAATAATGTATATTAAATATATAAATTCAACATCTCGCATTATTATAATACTTATAATAATTAATTTTTTTTAATTTTATTCTTTAGATTTAGTTACAAATATTTATGTAATAGCTATCTTTATATATTTCTAATCCAAACTTAACACTTATTGTATGGTTACAAAAATCATTATTTTAAATTATTTATTAATAATAATTTTAATTATAATTTAATATATTACACATAGTACATTTACACCGAAATTTAATTAGATTGAATCAATATTTGAATTCATTTTTTTTATTTGTGAAACGTTTACCATATAAGCTTTACCAATATTCGAACATGACGGGTTTTGTATAAATTACGTAGACGGACAACCGATTATCTTATATAGAATTGTGAAAGGAATAACAGGTTTTTATAATTACACAAATGTGTTTATAGGTTACCATAAAATATGTCAATTTATAGTATAAAATGTTGTATCATATCCCATTAATTTTCTCTCCGAGGAACGATGCGTAATATCCACGTGCAATACCAACAATTTCTTATTCGCGCGAGTTCTTGAACTAAACCGGATGAAGATGCGTGTGTATCGCCTAGATGATTGCGAGTCACGATACTTTGCTTTGCACACACGCACACGTGCAAATTTCAATGTGTGCACGATTAAAATCGTCCTCGTGATACTCGCCATTGAAATCTAATAAGCGATACAACGCCGTTTGCTTCTTCATCTTCACAGGCATCAATGAGTATCTTTTCGTAATCTTTTTATAAAAATGATAAAAACGATTATGAAATCAGTATGAATGAAGTATTTACAACTGTGTACATATATTGTCTTTATTTCATTTTGCGGAAATGTAACAATAACTTAGGTTTATGTTATTGTTCAAACTTTATGAATATGAATAAAAAAAGAAATATAAGCCTGATAATATATGAACTAATTATAAAGCATGTAAAAATTGTATAGTCCTATACATATTATTATGAAAGAATGACTTTATTCAAATAGAACAAATGGTTTCTTGTATTTATTAACAGCAGTGACAATAATTTTCATTTATACTTCCTGCTTTAAATTTAATATAATAGTTTCCGTTTTATTAAAATGATACGTGTAAATACATTATTTAAAATTTTTTTAACAAAAATTTTTTCACGATTAGAGTTCTGTATAAAATTAAAAAACTGTATTAAATTTATTAAATAAAATAATGAACACGCTTCTCACATTATTACCAAGTTAAACAAATTAACTATCAATAAAACATGGATTTTGTAAGGAATTTAATATGCGTAAATAAATTTTAAAGTAAAATATTATAATTTTATAAACATGTTATTATTATTTCATTATAAAACTAGTTTTTTAATTTATGACTTAATATTAATTCTATAATTACGATTAATTCGGTCTCTAGTCTTATATTTGTAATACCTTCGAAAAATTTCGGAAAAATTTAATAAACATGGACTTATATAAATTTCGTGTACGTAAACGTGTTTTTCACTTTAAATTTAGAATTAAAGGATATATCTGCAAACAATTTAGCTTAAGAAAAACTAAAAAATCTCTACACTTAATGTATTCTTCGGAAAATCAAATATAAATAATAAAAAAAACATTCAAAAATAAAGAATCATCTATGTACGCTTTATTTATTTTTAATTATATCAATGCTAAAAAATTCCATAATCTATCTAAATAAATTTTTTTATCCTAAATTATCGATCCAATAGAAATATAAGCATTAATGTGTTTTAACAGCTTTTTATTCAGTAAAAATCTAAATATTTTAATTGATAAATCATTTTTCATAAATATCATTTATTACACGAAGCATGTAAAAACTATTTATCGCTTCAAATAAGAGTGCTAATTTTCACGTATCTCGTTTCACAGAAAGAAAATGTTAATTTAAATAATTGTTTTCATGCGTAGTAAATCCATCGACCTGAAGCATAATCCACGTTGAAAATTCAAAAGTTATTGGCGCATATTCATCGGATCACTATTCCAATACGCGTTAAAGCTCCATAGACGAAACACAGGGAGATTGGCGATTGCGAGCTCAAGAGAGCGTAAGATATATGATTACCGGGGCGATTTATAAGAGGATTCCTTGGCGTACGGGTGCCCATGCGACACGGCTTACTACGGCCTCCCTCGCTTCGATCATGCAGGTACGGTCCGGAATACGAAGTCGAGGAACATCGGCCAAGGGAGAGAAGCCAGATCGGCATAATTAGTTGCCGCCGACGTCGTGAATCGATACAGACAGAAGAACTTTACCGGTGCATTTCGCTTGACGTGCACTACTGTATATACGCAGTCCTGTATGCAGACCAGCGATGCTACATAGTATTATTTTACTTTGCGTCCGAACGACTAGCGCTGAAGAAAAAAAGCTTAGCGAAGACGTACAACCGGCTCTGCGAGAGCTGCAATTCTTCAAATGAGCGCCGATAATCGTGGATCGTTCGTTCGATATCTTACTGCGCAGTGGCTAAATGAGGGCATTGCGTGAAGTTGGAGTGAAAATACACTTTATATGAATCTCCGTAAACATTACGTGATTCCGTGCTCTCACGCATTCAGTAATTATAATTGTAAAATTGCTACTAACTTCTAAGTTGTTAACGATAATTCGCAGCTCTTTTTTCTTTGTGGAAACGCGTACTTTACCGAGTTTACAGATGCTAAACTAATATCATACTCGAATTTATAAACGGTTACAAATTGAAAAACTTATTTCCTTTTGAAGCAGAATAACCCGTAAATGATTGATGTACATATGCGAATCCAGAACAAGTTCATTATATATATATATATCGTGTACTAGATTTCGCAGGCGAATGTTTGTTAATTGATACATACAATCAACAGAATCTTCTCGTGTATGTCCATCTAAATTATAACTCAATATTATAGAATATACGCCAATTAAACCAATTAAACAAGTGGTGTTTTCGATGCAATTAACGATTATAGGAGCAGTATTTCAGAATATTATACAACTTTAACGTTTGCAATCACTAAAGTTTCAAAACTGAGCGCATATTTCAATTTGCCATATATAATATTATATCTTATCAAAGAATGAAGATTTACTAGGATATAAACAGGAAGTTTTCCTTCAACACTGAAAATGAAAATAACTCTTAAGTAAAAAAATTATTATTTGTATCCAGATACGAACAAGTTTAAAACTTATTTTATATAATTTAATTCTTCACTATCACGGTCTAAGCTAATTTCATTTCGATTATACTTGTGCTAATATATACGTAACCTTCATGTACTTAGTTTTAAAATTATTTGTGATAATTAAATAGTTTAGCATCTTAAATAACACTAAATATATAAACTGATTACTATGAAAGTAATAATCCGAAGATCACCTTACTTTATTACAAAAATACGTATTATAAGAAAGAAACGTGTTACGTTAGTGCAATAAGAATATTTGACTTATCGTCAAGGACTGATAAAATATTCAGTGAATCGTCATATCAAAGCATAAAATATTTAGATAATAAATCATGATCTAAGTTGGGCTATATTGAGATAGTAATAATGATCGACGTGGCGTGTGCGTAATAAAACGGATTTGTTAATAATGAATTATTTCCATTGAGAATAATTTGCCGATTGAGAATCCACGCCTTATCTATTATAATTATCCTAGTAATAAACGTATTAATGGGTTTAGACACTAAAGTCTAATACTAGCAGCTAATGAGGAGTTTTCATTTTATGATATTTAATTATCTACTTAACAAAGTTTGCTTGCTTATATTTTATAACGTGGACCTAAATTACAATGAGATATTTTATATTAAATGAAAATCTCAATTATGAAGAAGAAATATGTATTATTTTTAAACTTCTAATAAATTTTGATTTGTAATAATCTTATTATTTTTATAGTATTAGTGAAATTTAGTTAGTAAGTTTGTAAAACATTGATATTGACATAAAAATTCGATTACGGTACATTTAGATTGTGAAAATTAGATCTTAATTTTCATTTTTAGTAATAACTTACTACTTTGCTATTAATATAAATGTAAAATTTATAAAACTATATAATCCAGTAGGTACATTCTCCTCAAGAAATCAAGGTATTCACAAATGATTTTCAGAAGGCTAAGAAATTCGTCACTCTATTATCCAACTTCGATCACTTTAATAAGACAAAAAAGCACTTTGAATAAGCAACGACTGAAATATATTCAGTAAGTTTTATCAAAATCAAATTTTAAAATTATTCATCGCAAGTTCTTATCGAAAATTTCACTCATCTATTAAAATCAAAGGAAAGAAGCAGCACATCGCAATAACCGTATCTCTTAATTAATACTGTCAGTACATATACGGGGGCACAAAGAGGAAAAAGGGAAAACATAAAGAAACAATAACGTGAAAGAGGTTCACAGTTTCATCGCACTGTAAAAGCCATTTAATTACCGCGCGATTTTTGATAAACCGCTACTAAAACTATCAGCTGTTTTCCTTATTTAGCTATTCAACAAACGCACAAGAGAGAAATCGCTCCGCAACTTTTGCCTGCGTCGTCCTTTACGGTGTAATTAAATTGAACAGCTTCATCGATGATACACACTGGCACTTGTAGAAACGCTGCATCAGCTCAACTTTATATAAATTAAAAGTAAAGCTGCGAACTATACAGCTCGTTTATATAATGACATGCATTCGTTGTGCATTGAGAGTATAGACGCTCTCGAATTTTATTTGCAGATAAGAATTTGTACGCAAAAGGAATTTATCGTAAATATTCCTTTGAAATCCAGGATAAATTAGCCGTGACGTAAAAAGTTCCCTATTCAATATTAGTGAAATTTATTCGACTTTGTTTTTGGTTGTGATCATAGACAACTATTGAGTCTAGTGAACCACTCACTGTAAAAGATTGTAGGTTAAGTTCGGTAACGCTTATGTAGTAAACAAAATTTATAGTATCGAATCTTTATAATGATATTTTAAGTCAACTTAGAAAGACGGAAATACTTTAAAGTGCATGAATTTATCGTTCGCCGATATATAATCTTTATAAACAACCTCCACCATGATTTTAATGAGTTAATTTTTATTTATGTTTGGATTTTTTTAATCTTTGGAATATCTAGAGGTTTTATTCCAAGTAAGACTACAGATCCATAAATATAAAAATTTAATTTCGTATATATGCTCAACTACTACACTATCCTGACATACATGAAGCCTACAGACCATTTTATTTATGGAGGATATCGATAAAATTAAAGATTAACAAATAGTAGCTTGTCTAATTAAATTTTAAAATTGTCCATTAAAATAAATAAATTACGTAATGTATTTTCTTTCACAATGTACTGTTAATTTTTATTTTTTATGACAGCTAACTGAGTATATTTTGCATAAGCAACGATTGAAATTAACTATGCAAATGATAATATTTATCTTACTGTTTATTAAATTATGTATTGTATCAGCCAATGTTTTACATTCAATATATATTTTACTATATATTGGTAAACAATTTGTAAAGAAAACTATTATATTTCAAATATGTTCAAATATATATTTTTTTCAATAAATGAACAAAATTTTGATAGTCTTAATCATCTTTAATATTACATTATATTTCTATTTTGTAGGTTTTATAAAAAAATGTTTAAAAGTTATAAAAATATCAAAAAATATTTTGACTATTCATAAAATCTTTCACATGTAATACAATTTGTTAATAATTGTTACAATATAGTTGATAGAGAATGATGCAATGTAATATAATATCACAATTACAAAAACATGACTGTTAATAATGATAATGTTATTTAATTGAATATAATATTAGAAGATTTGAATTATCTATTATTAAAATAATATAAGATTAAGAAAAGAGAAGAAAATGTAATTGTTACATGAAGAATTTAAAGTATTTTGTCAAAAAATATTCATCATGTCTCATTACAGACAATTTTCTATTATTCTGCAGCAGTTGCGTAAATAATTTAAGAGTAGCTTTTTGAAGTCTTTTCATTCTCATTGAATGAATGAAAAGATTTACTTAATTCAATATTAAGTTATTAAAAATATCACTATTATTATACCAGCTGATTATAATGATTTAAATGAACATTCTTATCTACTGCCAATAGTTTTATACAATTTTCATAAAGAAATATGCATATTAATTAAGATTATATCGTAAGTTTTAATTAAAGGAAAGGAAAATGAATGTTTTCTACTTTAATTTAATTGTATATAAGTGTAATTGATATATTATACTTAATATAATTGGTATGAATGTTTATTTTAATTCCAAATTCATTAGAATTTTAAACGTAGAAAAAACTTTAATTTTATTATTCTGTAAATGAAACAGTACATAAGTAATTTTTAAAACTAATTATTAAACAAACTATTAATTAAAAAATCATTGATATAAAAGTAAGATAAAAGAAAGCAAATTATATTTGCATTTTGCGTAAAGAATAATTATTTATTAAATCATTATCATACCCAATCCCTACATATGTATTTTTTATTTTCATTTAAGTTAAATCACCTAAAAATAAATATAAATTTATTTTACAATATTTATATTAATGTCTTCGCTTAGAGATAGAAATAATAAAAGTTTTCACACATACTTCATTAATATCCATTGATCTTTTGTCATATCTGAATAAAATCAATCTTCAACTGTATAAGATTTACATAACCTATTCAATAAGCAAAAAGATGAAATATTAACATATATAAACATTTATTTTCCACACGTATAATCAGTAGTACGCGTGAAAATGTTAAATCGTGCAAGCAACTACAAAAACCTTATAATTCTGGAACCATTCAATTAGTTAACAGCTAATTATAAAATTTCGTATCGTTGGACAGTAAGTGGATATTCGTACACACAGATTCTGGAAAACATTAAATTGCGAGAGCTGACCGGAAACCACTAAACAATTTCCTCTACTCCTCGTGCCCGTATTTTTATGCAACATCAACTATGCGCTGGTTGCATCATTTTTGTAATATAGCTTTCGTGTGAACTTGACATTTTATTCATTTATTCTTTTTAAGCAGTGGTTTAAATTGTAATAGTTTAGCGAATTTCCGCTCAGGGAGTGTGTAAACGCGAACACGAAGTTCGTGTGAATAATTGGACTTAATGTATAATTAAGTTTCAACGAGCAATTTCAGGGATTACTGTTTATATGTTGAATATTAATTCGATAATATTGAAAATGTTAATTGATGTTTAAGAACGTACTTGTCTGATTTGAATTTTCATCAAAATAATTGCTTTTCATTATAAAAGCTAAAATTAAAATAAAACATAAATAATCAGTAAAGGTTGATTAGTAAGAAAAACTGATACTTAAGACGTCAAATGATTAATAAATTGTAAAATAAGAAGCCAGGAGAAATATTTCATTTTAACTAATTAGGAAAGTATTTCATAATGTCGTCAATTCTTTCGTGGCAAATAAAACGTTTTTCTAAATCTAAATTTAATAAGCTTACTTTGTTCCGATAATCTTCATTAAATTTTAAATACATTTGATAAAATGACACTTTCATCAGAAACAACTATCCACTTGAACATGTTCGCAATTGACAAATACTTTTATGCTTTTAATAAAACAAATTGTTTTTGTTAGGAAAAGAATAATTTTTCTATAAAATATTTCTTCTTTGGCAGAGATAGATTTTTCTTACCTATTTTGTGAGATATGACTTTTGCAGCAAAAGAAACCTGATATTATGCAAATAAGTAGTCTTTGAACGATAAATCATTAATATTCAGCTGTTGTAAGAAACACCGATACAAATCTTTTAATTACAGCAATATGCAACAATTACGATACATATTGTCTAATGTATATTATCATTGCAAGATTTACGTCAGTTGATTTACATTTAGAAATATTATTATTAAACGTTATGATTTTAAATTACGGTAATTTTGCAGTTGGCTGTAATTTTTCGTGTAAAAATATGAGGTCGAAACATTCTTACACATACCTTTAAAGTTAATAATTGATTTTTACTAAAGTACTTTCTTCTGTCTTTAAATGGTATCGTGAAATAAATCTGTTCAACAAAAGAAATGCGATTTAACATTTTCGACCGTTACGTTTGTCTCGTTTAGAAACATTGTAAATATAAAGTATCTTACTAAATGATTATGTATGAATGAATGACAAATATGAGACAAGGTAGAAAAGAAGCGTTTGCAATTGACGCAAAAAACGTGAATGAAGGTTAACTATGATTTTGTGAATACATTTTTCTTGATAAATAAATATGATCCGGACATTTAGTAGAGCAACGATCTATCATTCTTTGCCGGATTAACATTAGCTCGTTGGTTTTGTACCCAATTTCGTTGCGACGTAAATTCAGTTTCAAAAAGAAGATATTAAAATTTAGATATTGAAAGAGCCTTTTCAAGGCTCAAATCGGTGGTTCAAGGAACCTTAACACGGTCGATTTCGCTCGACTACGAGAAATAAAAACCAGAAAAAGGTGTCGATTGATTGCCAACAACGAGCCAAGGGATGACCGCGTATACGAGGTCTGACCGTATTGTGCAGTCGTACAGGTGAAACTGCAATAGCGCCCCGGATTTCCCGCACCAATGGTCGACGAAAGCGCAAAGTGACTCGTTACAACGGTACACAAACAATGCAAAGTCCTGTAGTACAACGGCTCTGACGGCTCAAATCGCCAATAGATGTATAAAGCTGTAACGGGAAGTAAAGTTGGCCTCTGTACTCGTGGGAAAGAGCGGTGAGGGAAGCAATAGGAGAGCGATGCAAGTCTCCCTCTCCCTCACCGAATTACATTTCTCTCTTTTCATTCTCGTTTGCCGATCGTGCATGAATGCAAATTATTTATTTCGGTGTACATATAACCTATCGGCTCGCTGATACCATGTATATTCTCCTGCGGACAACCTATATTATAGATATATTTGTACTTCATACGAATGAAGTACAAGTAATAATTAAAATCTAAAGAGAATCTTAGAATCCAAAATTATGTACTCATCTGAATTAGGTTTATGTTGTTACGTAAGAACAGTTGCAAGTGAAAAGTTAATTATATTCACAAATATTGATAATGTCAAACATTGATGATGCAATGCAATTGTAATATATTTTCGGTATATAGTCTCAATATAATCATGATATAAAATAGTGAAGGTCATATGAAATAAATATAGTAAAGGATGTAAAGATTAGGATAAGGGTCGAACTTTAAACCTTTAATGACTGTTAGAGATCTCATTATAAATTCTATTATAACAATAAAAATTAAAATTATAAACAAACCATTAATTTTAACAAAGCACCCTTGAATGCTTACAGAAATTGTTCACTATAGCTTTTAGAAATTTCGCTTCTGACGACAAAATACATTACTAGATAAAGATAAGAAATAGCAGAGACGTCTCTCGTGTAATTTAATTAAAAAATGGTCGATATATCTTTGCCATGACATTTCTTAGTTTTATCAACGATCTTTCATTTCTGAAAAAAAAACATTCTTTGAACGTTTCAATCATAAAAAAAGATTAAGAATCATATTTTTTCCTTTCCAATGATCAATCTCGTATAAACTCGAGACTACGAGTTGCAACAAGAATTTGCACAACAATTTGTAAATTTCAAAACAAAACCTTCACTATAGATACAAATTTCAATTAAATGCAGAAATATGTGTCAAAATTAATTAAGATCGCTTGGTTAATAGAAGTGCAAAATTTCATTTAATAAAATTTGACATATAAACTAGTCTCTATAAACTTTTTTTGAAGCTGGAAAGTTCATTTTAAATTTACAATGAGAAATCTTAAAAGTACTATTAATAATTTCTTTCAAAGCATTAGCTTTTAATAAAAATATACTAGAATATCTACTAGTTTTCTAAGCTTTAAGATTATTTAACTTTTCAATCATATTGTACTGTTTGAACTATAATAAATATACTATTTGTATAAGAATATAAATAACAATAAAAAGAATAATAGTAATAACGATTAATAAATTAAGAAATTTAAATATGTGGTTGTATTATTTCAACTTTTAAGAAACTAATTTAATTTAATAGCTAAATATAGTAAAAAAATTGTAATGACATTTTAAACCATCTTTAATACGGGATTATAAAATGTATAATATGTTTATTTTCATTTTTACTTTTATGTTCAAGCAGGAGCTTTTTGTTCAATAAATAATTGAGAAGACAATATATTAGATTTTAGGTGCAATATATTTATATTTTCTAATTATTCATTGTTTTTATTTATCAAGATATTTTTTATATTCGAAACAATATATACATATATATTATATCAGCGTTTATGTATTTTGCTTACATTTAGTCTTTATCAATCCAGTCCACCATTACGAACAATATACATACCTATAAAAAAAAATATATAAAATTAAATCTCTTGTAAATTAAAAAAATGTTAAGAATAAAAAATAAGTTTAGATAGTAAGTTTATGTACAAATTAAATGAACCTTGACACAAATTTAATACTATAACAATACTACTGTAACTTTGTAATGATATTGCATAAGTTTATCATCTATATAACAATTATAAGAATAATATTCTATGTTGATTACGTGTATACACATTATATTGGAAGTCGCCTTTATAAAAAAGTCGCCTTTTTGAAATATTTTCAAAAAGTTGAGTATGTACGCTATGATTCCATTGTAAAATGATCATATCAGAAATATATTATGAAAAAACATTCATTGAAATATAGAATAAAAAATAAATTATTCAGTCAATTAGAAAATGTATATTTTAAAAGTGTTAAAGATTTATTCTTTTGTTTCTGTATAAAAGTTTCTGTAATAAAATATTCTTTTTTTTTCACATTAAAAAAAAATATAATTAAGTTTTACGCCAGTATTACATGTGAACTGGAACGTAAGTAAATACTATGATTAGACCAAAAACAATGCAACTAAATTATCTTATTTAGTTATTCGATAAATAAATAGATTTATATTGAAAACAGTCTAGTTTAGAAAGCTCTTTAAAATAATGACAACCTCAAACAGAATTACTTGAAAAAATAGCTTATATAATAATGATATAATTCAGCGTTTTACAGTCTGTCAATTCATAATCGAAAAAATAAAAAACCAAATATATTTAAACACCAATAAATCAATGTTATTCACACGTCACGTTACAATATTATTTTTTAAATTAAATATATGAAATGATCTCTGATAGAGTTTATATATATATTATTATGTTTGATTCGAACTTTATTATTCGAATAAATTTCTCTTTTGATATTTAAAACGACAGCGTCAGCAGAAAGGAAAAAAGTAATTGATGAATTATTACTCTAATAATTCCTAATAATTCCTTGACAAAATAATACGATTAAATACAACAGAGATATACACAGAACTAATAGAAATAGTACTACTGATCAACAAAATTAATTAATGTTCGTTGATTAATTCAGAAAATTTATATCGTATATAAATAATGTCTATAGATCATCTTTTTAGCAATTGGAAATAAAAATTGAGAATATTTAAGTTGTTCAGAACAATTACTTTTTTAATTTATTCATGCAAATAATTTATGAAAACGACTAGCTTAGAGCTTAATAGATTACAAAAATGTAATTGATGCTATTGATATCTAAAAAGAAATTGCTTTACTTAAAGATTCCCATTTAATTTCATTTATTCAATTATATTTTTATTTGTATAAATTACAATTCATTTATTATATTCTTTCGATGTATACTTCGAACTAGTGTATATATATATATATATATATATATATATATATATAATTCGAAAAATAAAATTATTTTGCAAAGAGGTTAAATTATAACAGCTAAGATATTGTCTTTAGTAATATGATAAATATAACTAGATAATATAATTTTATCATGATTAATAATGATTTTTAAATATAAATAATCTCATTTATTCAAATTTTGGTTTTATAATATATCTAATAGTAATAATGTCTCTATTGAAATACAATTTATTTAACTACTAAATATCTACAGAAAAGTTTTCAGCTAGTTCAAATAAATTGTAATTTTATTCTTTAATACCAAAATTAATTAAGATACAGTAATTAAGAAAATATAAATTTTATTATTACTTAAAAATTATTCAAAACTCAAATATTGAAAAATATTTGAGTATAATAGATATTCTTTTTGTAGTTAAGATTCAGCGAAAAAATTTGACTGAAATACTTATAAGATAATAAGATGAAATTAATTTAAAAGAAAATTATATAATAGAAAAATTTTTGTGATAATAAATATTTTTTCTAATTCATCTTTATGGATACACAAAGTTCTTTCACATGTTTATATATATATATTTAAAATAATGTTGCTCATCTCGTAATTAATAATCTGAATTGTATAGGATATTAATTAATACTTAGTTAAGTTTTATTGAGATTGCTATAGCTATAATATAATATTAAGACTTTATATGAAAATCTACGATAAATGAAAAAAGGAAATATATTAAACATACGTGTTTTAAAATTTATAAATTGAGTTGAATATACCGTATGTAAATGGGAATGCTAGGAAATTTGAAATGCTAGATGGATATTTCAATTCCAATATTCAGACTTGAACATGGAGTATTTTTGAATCAAATAAAGATATATATTTTCTAATAAATTACAAATGTTTACTGGTCTAATATTTATAATAGGTTTATAATTTCGGAATTGGTATCATAAAAGAAAATATAAAACAGTTTTGTTCGTAGAAAATTATTTCAAAGAGAAATTATACAGTGTTCGTGCCTATATAAATAAACAAGAAAGAAAACAAATAGTTAACCGAGATATTTTCATTAAGTTTAAACATTATCAAGCCCAAATGGCCGTGAATCAAAATGCAATTAACTAAGCACATTATAGTAACAAATATATCGCTTGAAAGTGATGACAGATTTTGATTGAGAATAGCTTGAAAATCACGAACATAACGATGTCTTGACAGGTTAGCTATTATGTGCGTGCGTGTGTGTGTGTTCAAATCCAGGAAAACAACATTATGAAAATGTGTGGTTTTCTTTATTAGACGGACAATTTTACATAGTTATTTTCTATATTTTTGAAGTAGTAAAATAAATATAAAATAAAATAAATAAAAAGCAAGCGAAGGGATGAGTACGCTCTCTTTTGAACCTTTTGAAGAATGTGTATGCGTGAGGTGGTCGGACGGGGAATTAGATTAAATAGCGGGGCGTGACTAAGCGACTGTCTGGGGTCTTAATTGTATTTATTGGCAGTCTGCTGACGATGCTTGTGAATCCCTGGTATACGTGATACATAAAAAATATTCATCTCGCACTGATGAAATGTTTCACTTTTCACTATCGTTAAAGGCAAGAACGGCAACTTTCCAATGGAGTATGAATAATTTTAATATAACAACAACGACAATAATAACAATAAAATTCAGATATGTAATTTATTCAAAAGCCTTTTAAGTCAAAGACGCCTTTTACTATGATTTAAGACTTAAGTCAGACATTCTTGAGTTTTGCTATAAAAGCAATTATTTCCTTCAACTATAAGAGAAAGACGAGTTTCAAGATGGAATACAAAGAATTCAACTGTAATTGCTAGAAATTTCACAGGCACCTAAGCCTATGGTTACATAAATGATCAAATTATTATATGCTATTATGCACTTTGCTAAGTTTTTGAGCCAATTTATACAAGGAGAGATTGTTCTTATAAAAGAAGTTAATTGAAATAACAAAACGGTGATCAAATGATGTCTTATAAAATAAAACACTAGTTGGAACATATTTAAGAATGAAATTTTTCTCTTATAGCTATAAAATGTTTTTCAGGTGACATAAAATCTTAATTTCATAAAATTTTAAAATAACAGTAGTTGTTTCTTAATATAACAATATTTATTTAATTTTATAAGTACATCAGAATGCATTATAAACACCGCTATTTTCCTACCAAGGAATAATATTTTAATATTCATGATTACTAAAAGGAAAAACTTAATTGATAAATACAATTTTAAATATTTTAAAGAGCTAAGGTTATTATCATAAATTACTAATAAACGTGAATTAGATAGCTTACGCTATCATAAACAATATTTATATTTTATTCTATTATTAATATATATCTATCTCTTTTTTATTGAGCTTCGTAAGGCGTTACTATGGTTTATTGAGCGAGGTCAAACATTCTAAATTAATACATGAGAAACAGTCAACACTGTGTACATGTAATGGATTGCCAATCGAACAATTGTAAAGCCTCGAATGATTCCGCAACTGACGTTCAAATATAGTCAAAGAAATTTTAAATGTCTCGTGGAATTTATTTTAATGGAATTTAGAGGCTTAAATTTAGTAATAATTTTATGTAAGAAATCTCCTATTAAATTAAAATTAATTCATACACGTATACCTAACCGATTTTCCTTGTGAAAAACGTACAATTGTTGAGTCTATATTGGATGACAGCGAAGAACGATTTAATGACTTTATTACGATTTATACACACAGGCTTCCTTAGTATAGTATTTAAATGACTGTTTGTGTATCAGATTTCATACAACTTATAGGTGATAAAATAATCAAACACAGTTAACATAAAAATGGAAAGATACAAGCAAAAGCATGCCATGACAATTTATAAGATATCTTGTGCTTTACCGATATAGCTGTCCTTGCAGCTTCGCTATATAATCTCCTTCCTATTCAAGAACTTCAATAACCGAAAATACAGAAGCTTTTATAAATTTTGGTGATACACTTTCGTAAATTGCTTTTTTCAAAGCAACATTTATTGCTTTTTTACTGCGGATTTTCAGCGAAATTAGTAAAAATTGCTCTTTTTAAATATCTAGTAGACCTGTGTTAAAAATATATGAGTTTGTATAAAAAATTTATATCGATATCACATCTAAAGATCTTATGTGAGTCAAAAAAATTTGTGTAATTGTTCCAATCGATAGCTGTTATTATGTCAAGCAATTTTTTGTAAAAAAAAATTTTGGAGTTATATTAGACCCATTCTTATATAATTTTCTGATATTATTTGCTTAAATAATTTTTTACGTTCTCAAGTAGTAGTATGATAGTCATATACTCTGATAGTAATATATACAATATATATATATATACAATAATTTCATGAAGAAAATACGTAACGCATAAAAATTTGTTGAATCAGATAACTTATATAGATAACATTATGTGTTATCTATATAATGATTTATAGCTTCATATTTTGTAATTTTTCATATTATTATAAACCTAGTAATTTCTGAAAACACAATATAAAACACATTTTTAAAAAATGTATAAAAAATTAATGAGAAATATATATATTCGTTAAATTCCAAAAAATAAATTATAAATCATATATAACGTACTTAACATTAAATAAATGTATTAAATTTATTTATTTTTTATATAATAAATTATATTTTTTATTGTACATTATAAATTATTCCAATCTTCTAAATATTTTATAAGACTTAACTTTAAGGTCACTCTCGTTTAATTAAATATATACAGTATGATGAATGAATATACACCAAATAGATACAACTTAAACGTATTCAATTTTTAAAATTCGTGATTAACAATAAGACAAAATACATTAGCGGTATTATTATTCGAGTATCCAGATTCTTCACGATAAAATATAAGTTTAATTCAATTTATAGCGCTCAGAACGTGAAATTAATAATGTGATTTTTTTTATATCAACAAACGAGATTGTTATCTCTTAGAGCGGCATACTTAGTAACAATTGATAAAACAGGCAATACTACGTACAACTGATTAATATAGGATCTAATACGTTTCATCATTGGAAACTTTCAAATTTCGAATATACGTTAAGAATTTGGCAGCACGAAAATAAATTGTCATCTTGTGTCATCCATTTGCTTGTTAATTACATTATTAATTTATTAATATTTAATGCCCAATCTATTTGACGATTTAAATAAATTATGTTAAAATAACTCTAGGAAAGGCCTTTCATTTGTCAAATTTAATAATGCAAGAATATTATGCAACCTTTTTATAAATAGAAGAAACAATTAAGTTCACTTTACTTAAAACGGTTTAAAGTGTTTTAAGTGTAGTATAGTTTTAAATTGTACATACTTGATATACTTCGAGACTCAAGATAATAAAAAACATTATTACATTTAGTTTTTTAAACGTCATAAAACGTTTAAATATAATTCGAATTAAAATTCCGAAAAATATATTGAAAGGATCTCTATTTTGATTCTAAAATTCATATTTTGGTTTGAGATATTACTATAAACTGTATTTACAAGGTTCTATTGAAATTAGTAGAGATTTTGTAATTTCAAAACTATGAAATTTTCAACGCGTACTTAAGTACTACTTTACACAAGAAAATAACGATACACGCCTGCCAATACCAAAGTAAACGCTTTCAACTTTGAAACTATTAAATTTGACATAAATCTTAGAATGAACGTTTCGTGTAAGATATCTTTATATATACATTAAATAAATTGAAAATTTGGCCTCTGTCTTTCATTCTAGTTAACTTTTTCTGTAAGTCTGAATAATAATCATTTCTGATATTATTCAGACTTTAATCAATTAGCAGTTTGTGAATATAAATCAATTTTATTATTTATAAGCTAAGGTACTAGAATAATTTAGCAATTTAAAGATAATTTACTAAATAATATAGTCAAAGCAGTTTATAAGTTTTATTCATTTGAGAATCATTTCTCTAAATATGAGAAATTAGAAATTCTTATGAAACAATGAAAGAAATAAACAAATAAGAAGTCATAACATAAATTACAATTAATTTTTTCCTTTTGAAAAATGTAGTAAATACATAAGTAAGGAAAGAAATTAAAGATTCCTAGAATAATACGTTTTTCATTAAAGTGCATTAATACTAGATCTTGAAATATGGATCATATATTACTTATCCAGAATAATAAATCATATAATATTTAAAAATTCTAAAAATTCGACAAATCCTTTTTTTTGTTTTCATAAAAACTGACAATAAACCAAGATCAAAGATTTATTTCGAAATGTAGTTCAACTGTCTTAGAATAATATATAAAATACAGCCTTACAAACTTTAAATGTTTTATATACGTCCTTGTGTACTGGTATTTTTATCTTGAATGTCAAATGTTAACATTGAGTATAAGAAATCATTTTAGGTACTATTGAAATGTGCTCAATCATTGTTATACTTTGTAATTAAAAATAGGAGACTCTACACATGGTAATCTATGGATATTATTCGAAAATGTAATCAAATAATTGAAAATATTTGTTTATTTTAAGACAGATTTTTAATTGCTAGTACATGTAGTATGAAAATTGAGAAAAGTAATTGTTTTTCTAAATAGGTAATAGTTCTAATAATTTAATTATTTTGACAATCCAAAATTTTAGCCTAAGAGATATAAATTCTAAGAAAAATTTGCATAGGCACAAGTCAATTTTACTTAGGCATTTACTTTTACATGTCGAAAGTTTGTCGACTTCGTAGAAAATCCCGAAACTCTATTTTCCATTTGTAAGTTAATTTTAAGTTAAATGGAGCTAGTAATTTTGATGGACTTTAGCTGAAAACCCTATGAAAACACAGCGCTTACTATATGTAGATATTTTTCAGTCGAGAAAGACTTACACATTATTTATTTACTAGCTTTACATTTTCATGTATAATTACGATAACACTTTTTACCCTGTTAATATGAAAAACGAGTACGCGAGCAAAGGCATTCTCTTTTCGCACACACGTAAAATTAAACTGATATCCTTTTGTCACGAATAAACATCTCTAAGGTGTTTATTCGTATAACGTACGTAAATGTGACAAATTTGCACATAAGTTAGGCATAGAGCAAGAGTCGCTCTCTCTCTACCTCTCTAAGCTCTTGGATTTTCCATAAATGGTCTAGCTGAGGTGATCGACTTCGGGAAAGGCGAATACAGGCGAGCTCACGACGGTGTTCGAGTGCACTTTCCGTAAGCGGACGAGAACTCGGAATGCGATCGTCGATGCCTCGTCGCATGGCTACGAATCATTCCCAGGGCTCTTTTTCTTACGCCCGACGCCCTTTTTCTCTTCTCTCGATACCGCAACTTTATGCTCGCATTTAATCGCTCGATTATGCGATTTGCCGTTCCTCCTTTTTCTTATTTTGCGATTCGCGTGGCCGCGTGGTTTTCATTTTCTTCGTGATGTCATTCGCTCGTTTTACTTTTTTTTTACGCAAGTATTTCGTCGAGAGTACCTTGCACTACTTCAAAAGTAGTTGCAAGATTGAAGCACTACGAGAGATTGGGTGGGCTTTTTTTCTTCGAATCTCTACTTAAACAAAAGTTTAGCTTACAACAACTGATAGCTCCGAGAATACAATAATGATTATTATCAACACTTTGAGTATATTTAAAATGGAGTTCTATGTCAACTTAGTTGAAGGAAAATGTTTTCATTAGAACATAATCAGATTTAAATGGTAATCGGTATTTTCATTATATGAATTTCATATGTTGAGACAAATTTATATAGCTTTTAATATTAGCAGTTTGTAGCAAAATGCTTATTCTATATTCAAAATGATACTTAAACTGAAATAGTAATTAGAAGAAAAACCAACCCTTAAAAGTTTTCAACGTTTCATTTAATAAGCAATGCTAAATGGATCGTGAATATTAATTGAATAATTTCGGTAAAAAAAAAACTTACTTCTTCATTGGGTTATATTTTAAAAAGTTTATATCTCTAAAGAAATAATATCATAGGTTTAATAATATCATAAATTGTATACTTTTTATATATGTTTCAATTATTACTAATCTAGATTAATCCAAATCAAAAAGTAAACTAACTATTTACTTAGTAAATAGTAAATTACTAGTAATAGTAAAATACTAGTAAAAACTAGAAAAATACTAGTAAACTACTAATGATAAAACAATAAGTAATTGTGCTTATTGAAACGTTGATAAGGTTACGAAATTCTTTAAAATTTTTTAACTGTTTAAATTCTTTAAACAATTCTTTTCTTTATTGAAATCAGAAGATTGTTTATTACATATGAATTAAAATAATTCGTACATAATTATTCAAGTTTAATTCAAAATACATTCAAGTATATAAGATGCCATTAGAGATCATATATTTAATGAAGAAAACAATTGAAAAAATTAAATACAAGAAAGTACATATAATGATTGTAATTACTTAAGAAAGAATAAAGTATTCAAGAAAGTGAAGTATAAAAAAAGAAGAAAAAGGTCATCGATTCAAGATGCTATGATAATGTCGGAACTTGAGAACGACGATGTAGATATAGTAAAACGTACACTACGGAAGTGTAGAATTGAGGTCGCAAGTCAAAATCGATTGTCGAGTACTATTCTCGTATTTCACAAGCCTTTCAAAATAGTTCCTTCGTTCATATTTCATTGTCCTCTTTATATTTATATTATATCTAAGTATTTAATTTATAATTAATAAACATAGATGAAGCGCAATTTCTTATAAAGCAGACGCGTATGACGCAAATCCAAGTGTCAAAAATAGGATTTAAAATGTAAGTGTGCAAATGCAAAACTTCGGAATAGGTAGCATTATGAAATTAGAGTTTCATAAACTTCAATTTTTGAAACTACTGGCTTAAAAGGTACCTTTAATGTCCTTTTACAATTTCTATATATTATGAAAAATTCGTATGATTATACTGACAATTCAAAGTAGAAAATTTCTAAAAGCAAAAAATTTTAATACAGTAAGTTTAATACAAAAAGAAAGAGAAATATTATAATAAAAAGTTTTTGTCTGACTGAAAACAATAAAAAGTAAAACTAAAAAGTAAAAGTAAAACTCAAAAATATTTTGTTAGGACATTAATATACTTCACTTGAACTCAAAAAATTTAAAATCATTTATATGCTACTTGTAAATAATTACAAATAATTGAAACGTTATTTTAGAATATTTTTAAAGAATTTTAAATATATGAATGCAATTAGCATTTATATATTTGATAAAGGATGTATTTATTATTGTCATAAATTTGAACTGTTAGTATCCATAATTTAAATTTTAACGAAATTGCTGTACATTAATAGTTGAAACAGTTAGATTAAAGTACACATGGGAAGGTATGAATTTAAAAATTTCTTAGTTATATGGTTTCATTGGAAATTTTCCATCTCAATTATTAGTACTTTAAGATTTGCTTTTTATATCTCAGGGCATTCACAATTAAATTTTGTACTTATATTATTTACTTAATATTAATAATATGATCCGTTCATGCATTCATTATTAGAAGATTTCCTTATTTTAAAAATAATTTTTCCTTATCAAGAAGAAAGAAATATTTCTAAATCTCTTAACACTATAAATGATTCTCAATAAAAATTTACAGTCTTTAAAAATAAAATATATTTCATTAAAAACAATGAGTACATTTTTCCAATTATATAACAGTACGCTTTTATCATTTGATTAGTTTATAAAATATATATTATATTATTATAATTATATTAAAAACAAATTTTCACAAGTCTCTCTATATGCTGTTATGATAGATTTGACCTTGTATTTGACTTTAATAGCACAAAAAGTTAGATAGCAATTATTGAAAAGAATATAATTAAACTTACCGCTCAACCCTTTGATTTTAAAATCGATACTTCCGTCATCGCATTTAAAGAGGCTCGACTCGTGTTCACCGTCATACCGTTAAAACGCCATTAACCGCATGTGCCTTTAATAAATATGACGTCACGTTACTCGGTTACAGCCGATCCATGAAAACAGTCGAGCAAGCAAGCACAAAAAAAGGTAAAAATAAAAAATATGGTTGACGTGCGGGAAAATCACGTGCGCGCAGGTTGTATTTTACTGTATACACACACATACAGCTGCGCGTCATTGATACAATAACCTCGATGGCATAATCGGCGATGGTGGGCACTCGGCGCGACAGGTCGACGTTTCTAAATAAAAGCCGGGCGTCTGACTCATTGTCAGATGGTATCGGTAGCAGAAAAGAGCCGCCGCGACTTAAAATGCTCCGTTACGGGAATAAATAGTCATACAAGAATTTAACTGTGCGTGCTCTTTTTACTCGTTTCTTTTTTTCTTAATGGAGTATGTGCTAGCGAATTTGATCAGTTCATCATTTCCATTGAGTTTTCGCGCGTTGAAAGGTAGTTGATACTACCGGAAAAGGCTTTCTTTTAGCAGCCACTTAACCAATATTAATCTATTCATTTGTAGACTTTCAACGCCATTTTATAAGAACAGCAGATTACAAAAACTGAATCATGACATATACAAGAAAAAAAATACTCCAATCCATCGGCACTTATGTTTCATAGCATTTTCATAATTTTCATAAATTTTTCACATAGTTTCTTTATTGTTCGATGGCCTTGTCGCAAACACCTTCTTTCGAAGAAATAACATTTCCTTGTCTAAAGAGCCCAAAGAAACTTAATCTAAATAATTGATTAAAATATAAAAATAACGCCATTTTAAGCATTTCTATATACTACAAAGTATTAAACTCGTTATTTCTATAATAAAAAAAAGTACTTTAATATAACCCATAAATTACCAATCAAAATTCGGATCAATAATTTAAATATTACATTATAGGATGAAAACTTATTAAAACAATTATATCACGCGTACACTAACTGTATTAAAAAATAAGCATATTCTTTTATAATATGGTTATTAGAATGTGTACATTTCACAAATTATCTAACAATTTGATAGTTTTATAGTTTGTGTAATTTGGTAAATCAGAATAGGTCACAATAATGACACGTAATTTTACAATGAAAATAACTTAGAGTATTTTTATCCATCTAGCAAGTAAAAAATTTAAGTAGTGCTTTCATCTAAGAAAACATTGTTTTAAGTTAATAGTAAAAATTTACTCAATTATAAAACCATTCTGAATTTCTTAACTCAATCTAATTTCTTAACTTCTTCATTAACATTAAAATAAATGCTTGTTTTATATACAAACTATCCTGTTGAAAATATTAAGATATTACATTAGCAATGGATTCATAATATTTCTGAGACTATATTTAGTAATAATTATAAAATTAAAACGTTAGCACAATTATAAAACCCATCAGGCAATTTGTAATAGACTTACGTTGACACAAACATTGTTCATCATTGGTAAACACCTAAAAATATCAAATGCACTGAACTTACACGACACGAATTAAAATGAACAAAGACGAAATTAAGCCTTCGGGTCAGGGATTTTAATGAAATCCTGTGAGCTATTTTATAGTATGGAAAGATGAAATGTCACGCCTCCAATTTTTCATTTCATAGATTATCGATTTCGAAACGTAAATAATTTTAACATAAATCTTTCGGAATCTTAATAAACGAATACCTATCATTTTCGGCTGCAAGTAGCCGTAATCAAAATTACGGCTACTTGCATTGACAGAGTTCTTAATACAGAAATCAATAAGTTAATAGTTAATAACAAATTTCAAATTAAGATGCACTGTTTGTTAAAAAATCTTTATTAAGGGAAAAAAATCGTTAAGCCTTTATGTTATTGAATTAATAAGTACAATATACATATTATTTTGAATAATCGATTAGAAAATAATATTATATATGTCAATAAGAAGAAAACTACAAAATATGTACGTAATAATCGATTATTAACCAATTTTAATGTTTACCAATTAAATAATGCATCTTCGAGAGATTAAGAAATTAAAGTGTTCGCATTAAAGTCGCGAGCGCGCCACTTTTCTTCACTTGCCTCGTTAAACTATAAAAAGACCGAAAACAATGGAATTATGAGGGGAGGGATAGAGAGTGAGCCGAAATTACGAGCTCATTAGAAGGCGCGGGTTTGCGATATTTGAAAAAGTCGTCACGTCCAAGAGCTGAAGGTGGCTTCGACTTTCACTCGGCGACGAGGGCCACAGCCTCTCTATCGATTTCCATTACAAGGTCAGCGTGGAACACGCGAGTTCTCGTCCCTACCAAACCGTCGCGCTTGTAGCAACGGCAAACGATGCACCAATGCCGCAGTTGCTACAATTTATGAGTTCGATGACATTGAATTAAGAGACTTTGAATATTACTGTTATGGAAAATTTTGTATTTTAATTAATTTTGTAAATAAAAAAAGAAAATTAATGTTTTAACATGAGATGTATTTGTATTATATCTCATCGTGCTTGTAAAATTTTTTCGGGTTACTTGATCGAGGTAACAACAACTAGGCCACATGTGTTTAAGATTAGGAGACATTATTTAGCACAAGGTGCTTGATACAAGTGACTTCAGATAAAAAGTAAAAAAATTTATAAAACTAATTTTTAACACACAAACTCCAAAAGGATATTCTCTACTATGCTACTACATTATATTAATGTTAAAAATAATTATTTCATATAAAAAAATAACAATTTTTATAATTAGTACAAATTAAATTGCCTTTTATAATAAATTAGTGATTTGGTAAAAATTAGTAAATATTGTATAAAAAAAAATAAAATGACGACAAAAAATTTTAACAAGTTCTTAAGTAATATTTTTATTAGATATAGATAAATTTGACTAGGTCTTTTGATAATTTACAAAGTAGAAGATACTCAGGATCCTTCAAAAGCTGTTCTATGATTTTCTGTTCCAAAAAATTTATCAAGAATATTTATTTTATTTTATTAGCTTAGTTTTAGTGCATCGTAGTTAGCTATATTGATACGCATTATCAATATAGCTATATGTGCATATGCAGTGTAACGCAGTTACTTAGAAGTTGAACTATTTGAATGAAAAATCTAATTTACATAAATTATTTATTAAAAAGTTATATAAATACAATAACTATGTGTTTCTAAAATGTTATACCAATTTATCATGCATATATCATGCTCTCCAAACAAAATTACCCAAATATTTTTTCAATTACTTAAGCAATTTTTAATTTTTATATAGTAAACCATTATATCAATTAAATTCAATATATTTCATATTTTTATTAATATTAATAATCATTTTTATTACAACTAGACAAAATTTAATTTTATAAAAATTTTCTCTCTTTCATTTATATTCTAAATAAGCCAGTTATAGTTAAACCTTTGAATTCATGAGTCTGAAGTTTTCAACGTTGGAAATCCAACAAAAAATCAAATTTTTCGAAACTTAAAATTTCATAAAAAAAAACTACGTAAACCATATAACTATGATACAATATTAACAAAAAACGATTTAACTCTAAAAACACCACGAAAAACGACCCTTATTAGGGGATAAAAAATTGAAAAAATAATAAATTGAAAAATTTCAAATTTTTACTATCATTAACAACAAACATTATTAACTACAAAAAAATAAAAAGAAATTTTTATCGCGCATAGAAACTTATTATAAACAAATAACAGTTGCGCCGCTTGAGAGTACTCGCAGAAGACCGTCTCCTACAATAGACTATAAATACAAAAATTAATAATATTTTAACAAAAAAATAGCATTTTAATAAAGATAGGAATAATAAAAAATAATCACAAAAAATAATTAGCAATATTGCCAAAAATATCTGCAAAAACACGTCCAATTCGCTACCGATAAGCATATGCGTTGTAACACTTAACTGTTAATTAACAAATGCTCCCAGGGTATACGACAACTTTTTATAATTGATTATCATTAGACATAAAAAAAGTAACAAACAACCCGGATGGCAACAAAATCTGGAGATCTCGTCATTTTTTAAATAACCGCTGAAATTAGCGCAGTACGTACATTCGGCATATGTACACCCTATAACGCGACAGTTTATTGTTAATTAATTAATTAATTCTTAGTATTACATTGACAATTCTTATATCTTTGGAAATTCATTTTGTCCGCTGTAATTCTAGATATAAAACTAGCTTACTTATTGTTTTCCATGAGTAAGTGCACACATAGAGACATTTGTTCACGCACATATTCGTAAGAAAAACATAAGATTCAGAGTTGGTGATTTCCCTCAATTCACGGAGGTAATATGTGACTAGTCATTTGTAATTTCAAATGTTACTTATATAATTAATACTTTCAAATTGGTAAAAAAATCTAATAAGGCTTTTATAAACGTATATACGATTGCGTTGTTATTGCCAACCTTTAACTTCTTTTAGGATTTTTTTACATTTTCGATGCTAAGATGAAATCTCGAAATTTGAAAAATCATATTATTATTAGTCATATTTTTTAAAATTTATTTAATTTATTTAATCCAATAGAACAATTTCTTTCCTCAGTTCCTTTTTTAAAAATTTTAATTATTATGTTATCAGTATATATGTTGAATATCAGATATTTAGGTTAATCTACGAAATAATCTGATAGTATAGATAATCAATTCTAACGTTTCAAAATTTTCCATTCATTAAAAAATGTACAATTTCTAAGCAGTTTTTGTAGAACCTTAAAGCATAAACAAAAATTTCTAATACATTTATATTCATATTATACGATTAATAAGTATTTAATAAATAAGTATTTGCTATAAGCCGCTTATTTAAAACAATTTATGATTTACATTATTAATTGTTCAATGGAAAAACTCTAGTTTTTCAGTTCTAAATTATTAATTTCATTTTTATAATATTCAAAAACTTTTTATTAAATGTATATTATCAACAGATAATTCTCAAATTAATAACAATATAACAAATTAAAATAATTTCACTGTTGTAATTAATATGCAATTGTATTTTCATACCAAGAAACGTTATGTTTTTAAGTATATTCATATACACATGAAAACGCATATCTTTTTTTTACACACTCACTCTTCCACAATCGCTTTTTTTCTGTAGACAAATATGAGATATTACATCTCCTATTAAAAACATAAAGGACATTATTTTGATGGATCAAGCATATAGTCAAGGTACCATATTAAATCAACAATATACATACATATATATAGTAATTTTAATTTTTTTAAATCTAACAATTTCATGTGAAAATTAATGGTGGTCTGCTAAGAGAGAAATCATCGTCTTGCAAATTCCGGACATTTTAGAAGGTCCGAAAGCAATTGTCACATTTTCCAAGGAGAAGAAAGAGTTTTCAAACTCGAAAGAGAATCGAATCATAAACGCCGTCGAATAGAAATTGATCAGGTTGAAGTTGGGTAGTAATGTAGTGGAGTACTTGTATAGATTGTAAATAAACACAGAGTTTCTTTCATGTCAATTGCCTTATTTCAATTTTCCAAAATATAGAGGAAATTTAAAATAGCCCGAAATTTTTATTATTAACAATAAACTGTGGCGACACATGAATACTAATAATGCGTAAGCATACGAGGTGAATTTGCTCAATTTGTTGAAAACTATGACGAAAATCTGTGATTTTGTTGCTATTCGGGGTCATTGTTGCTTTTGATATGAGCAACGATATTTATAAATAAAAAGTTGTTGAATGCCTCGGGAACATATATTAATTAACAATAATCTGACACGGTATAGTGTATACATATGTCGTAGGTATATGTATTTTGCTTTTTTCAACGGTCTTTTAAATAATGACGAGGTCTCCAGATTTTGTTGCCGTTCGTGTTATTTATTGCTTTTGATATGATGAACAATATTCATTAATAAAAAGTTGTCGAATACCTCTGAAACATATGTTAATTAACATTTAAGTGTTACAACGCATATGCTTATCGGTAGTGTAATGGACGTGTTATTTGCGGATATGTTTGGCAATATTGCTTATTATTTTTTGAGATTTTTTTTGTTATTCCTACATTTGGTTCTTAATAATTCTTATTAATATTATATTAATAATTCTTGTATTTATAGCCTATTGAAGGAGGTGATCTTCTGTATATTCGAGTACTCTTACGCGGCGGAACTTCTATTTGTTTATAATAAGTTTCTATGTGCGATAAAAATTTTTTTTTATTTTTTTGGTGGTGATAAGGATTGTTGTTTATGATAGTTAGTGAAAATTTGAATTTTTTCAATTTTTCTTCCCCTAATAAGGGTTGTTTTTCGTAGTGTTTTTAGGGTTAAATCATAGTTATGTAGTTTACGTATTTTTTTTTAAAGAAATTTCATTTTTTGTTCGAGTTCCAACGTTACAAACTTCAGACTCATGAAATATCTTTATAATTTCTTCTATTTCTTTTTCTTATGATTGTAGTTTTGTTTTTTTCTATTACGAATATGAATTTTTTCTACATAATAACAATATATAAAATATTAATTTTATCTTATTTTAGTAATTTATTAATTATCTTATTTTAGTTTACGTGTAATTATGTATCTGTTATTTGTACATTTCATGTTGCTCAAACAACAAATCTTCATAAATCTTTTTTCTCTGTATCATCAGATGATTTACTAATAAGTATACCTGTGCCATTACAATGTAGTTGGTCGTTAAAAGCCAACCTTAACTAGTTATTTTTCCCACCTAACGCGAAGAAGGTCCTTTTTACGTTTTAGTGTTTATCTCGTTAAAGCCGCACTAAACTTCTAATCATGCATCTCAATCCTCGAAAGCATTCTTCGATATTAGCACGCGTTACAAATTGTAACAGCCTATATAGAATAACCGAGGTGGAACCTCGGTTTCACGACGTTGGTTTCACGGCAGTTTCCCTCCCTCAGATAATGGTAGTCAACCTTTGGACTCTCGTTCTCCCTCTTCTCGTCGAACCCAATCTGAAGCTTTTTGTGCAGCTGCTCGAGAAAGCAGGTATTAAGGGAGATAGAGAACGAAATACCTTATCAGGAGGCCCACCAGGTGTATCTGATATAGTATATCATCTTCCCTCTTTCTCCTTTTTTCAAAAAGGCGAGCGCGGACTCGCGCCGCGGAATCCGAAGATACCCGCGGCTTATGTAAGTGTTTTGACACTTCGCACTCGAATATACACTTGAATGGATTAACGCGATAAAATTCGCGCAAGATATTTAGTCGTCTAATCGGAAGTCTATGTGTGTGCGACTCCGGCGTTTATTGGATTTTTTGGAGATGCTTTTTCTCCTATTGTCACTTGGCGTTATTGCATCGGAAATTCGTCGATCGATAAACTTACGGAGGAATTTATTCAAGAGATTTCATAAAGCTTAGACCCATTCATTTAGCGAACGCTTTAACGCTCGTTCAATGGAATTGTGTCTGTTCTAATTTTATCGTGTGAAATAATAAGTTTCAATCCATTATTCAAATTCACTATATGCGACGAGCTTGAGGAATAATTAAATACTTAGATTGATATGCAATTCATTTTAAAGTTAGTGAAAAACATACGCTTCACAAGACTGATGGAATATGAATTGGATTGTTTGAATACGAATTGATTATTTTTTGTTTTATATTGCAAAAAGGAAACCATTATTTATTTCGTATGCATATTGTGAGATTGCATTTACTTTACTATTTAAACTTTGAGAAACATGAGTTTTTATATTGATGATAAAATTCGGCTGCCTTTCGTTATTTAAATGAATACTAGTTTTCCAAATGTACATGAAAGTCAAAAGAATTTAAATTGTTTTTAAAAATTTATGTAATAGACAAAGATGCATAGGGCAATGCGATAATGACGAATATTAAATCAGCAGCTGTTAAATTTTTTAAATATTTATATTGAATAATATTTTTTAAATATTATCCAATCGGCTTATTTTATTCTACAGTAATATAATTATTCTGCACTTAAATACGTTAAAAAACTTGTGTTTGATAATCTGGTTTTACTTTTAAGTCTAGTTATTAATAAAGTAGAGAAAACTAATAGTCACACTTTGGTAAACCTCAAACGAGAGATTTATGTTTATGATCAAAATACATCATCGCATGAATGTCACATTAGAAACATTATTACAGATAATTTTTTTAGCGAATCAGTAATTAAATTTTTCTTTTGGAGAAATGTAATATAGGAACTTAAATAAATATCATTTTTTCATTGTCGTAGCTTGAATGACGATGGGCTATAAAGTAACAGTTTAAAAGTGACATAAGAATTTAGCGGTAATAATCATTACGGAGTAAGTAAATCATTTATCTTTGTATACACAATTCGTGCATCATCATAAATTCAAATAATCACCAAGTGCGCAATATATTTCATTTCGACACAATCGTGACCCGAAGAACAGAAGATTTTAATCGAAAGCTACGATAATCGAAAAACAAAGCATATGCAATGATAATGCTTCCCCACCCCCCGCCACCAAGAAACAGAAACAATAATATTCAACGACAAGATCAGCTAGGAAGCTTTGAGTGTGCTGAAAACAACACCGAAAAGAAAGTCTCTCGAATACTACTTTGTAGGTCTTCGTGTCAGCCTTCGACGTTGGAAATACACACGGTATCTTTGCTAGATATCTTATGAGTTAGCTATTATTCGGAGGCGTTCAAGAGTGTCAACTCGTTGGACATTTCACCAAGACTCTTCAAAATGAACGTTCGGACTTAGAAGTACATTTAAACGCAAGCACGCAAGCCTGTCGAATTTTCTCTCTCACCAACGATCTTCGCTCGGCCATTTTCTATTAGGGTGGAAGAACCTGCGAGTCTTGATATTTTCGTCTTTGCTACATCGACATGTGGCAAGTGTTCATAACCATTGCAGGTGTGCACGGCTGCAAGCGTATAAATGCGCACGCACACCCGTGACAAGTAACATATTGCGGATCCTTTCAAAATCACGTGAATTCAGTCATGCCGATGCAACTCCGATTTTTTAAAGTACCGTCAGAGTTTCAAGCAATTCGTGTAGCAATGTTTGAAGCTGCGCTGATAAAATTATAGTAGCAATTTCATTCGTGTTTTCAATTGATTTGTGTATTTATTTTATTCATTAGAGAATGTCGCATTTATTCAATGAGCTATCTTTAATAAATATGAAATCTTTTATTAACGAAGTGAATGTTATTATATTAATGTAATGAAAATGTTATATTATATTAATGAAAATTAATGAATTAATGAAAAAATTTCATTATATTAATGATCCATTTAACTTTGAAAATTTTAAAAATTCCTTAGTATTTTAGAAACTAATTGAATAAATAGAACTAAAATAAAATATTTATTTAGTGAAGACTAACTTAGATAAAGTTACCTCGAAAAGGTAAAATTAATGTTGCTTCACAATAGAGTTTCACATTATAATATTGCTCTAATCAACAGATTAATTACATTATTTTAAATATTCCTAGAAATTATTATAACAAAATTATAACAAAATTTATAATTATCGATAGTTTCATAATATAAATTTAACAATAATATAAATTTAAAGCAACTATCTAAGATGTAGATTTTTTTCTAGAAATCCCGTTTTTCTATAAATGCAATGTTAATTTTTTCTAATCAGCATATTTTCTAGAAATAAAATCCCAAATATAGAATATTCTTTTTTATATCTATAGTTTAATATTTACATATTAGTTTGAATATAAAACAACTTTAATATATTAAATATCAAATATTAAAAATGTGAAAATTATCTAAGGTTTATTTTAAGTTACTTCAGATTATTAGAGTACGAAATCGATCATTTTTTTCGGAAAATTTATAAGAGTACAAATTTCTGAATATAACGTTGGCAATGTTTGATTTAAAATTATAGAAATAATTAAATTAACATCTGAATGTTTTCTCTTCTATTTTCAATAAGGGAAAGTGAAATTATATACACTGTTTTATTTGTTACTTTTCATATAATTATATATCGTTAAAGTAATTAATAGTAAGAAAATATTTTATATTCATAAATGTGAACATTTTCTAATTTAATGATATTTAGTGTTCTTAATATTCATAGGAGTAGTTTGAGAGTTTGCATGAAAGGAACGAAAGAGAATATTTTAATTTTAGATACTCTTCTTCCGTATATTTTCAAGGGTATTTATTATTAAACAAGTAAATAAGACCAAATAAAAATAATACTCTAAAGTTTTATAAAATATTCCACGCCAAATTATCTTGCTTTTCATCGATAATTGCAGAGTAGAAAGTATAAATTACCATCGGTAATTATCTAATTTTAGTTAAAAACTCAGCAAATTAAAACTACATGTAATTTGCAATTTCTATACAAGCTCGCAATCTCGAAGCAGAAAATAAGAAAAAAGTATTACAACTACCCGTTGATACGAATGCGCAGTCTGTAAAACTCGAGTATCACGGCACTTCTCATCGCAGCTAACGTGAAAAGGTTAGAAAAATATTCAATTATCCGTTTAAAAGAGAGTTTATTGCAAAAGCTCCTCCGGGATACCGTGAAAATCTGTTTACACCTCCATTCGAACGCAAAACAATACCAAAGCGCTCAGGGCAATTGGCATCAGCAGTGCGAATACTTTCCAAATTCTACGAGAGATCATACGGTGGAAAAGGTCTTGGGTAAAAGAGCGCATGCCCGAGGCTGTATATGAGCGGTGCCTAGTTCCCTCGTAAACGCCTCCCGACCTAAGGTCATGCTAGAATTAATATGCGATGTCTAGGAGAGGCGAAGACGAACTCGCCTTGAAAAGCGGGTTGAACGCTCGCGCACATGCTCTCCAGGAACCTCGCCAAGCGTATTTCCGTCCGGCGGTGGAGCGAATGTGTGGCGCGATGCCCGACTCGCAGGAAATAGAGAAATAAAAAGAGCAAAACCCCGTCTTCGCGTGGACAAGTGGCCCGTGTCCCAACACCGACAACCTCGTTACACCGGTTTCAATTACCACTGCGAGTCACGAAACTGTTTGCTTTAATTCGATCGTTGACGCCCGTGAGGCTCCGAACGAAACATTGGATTTAAAAAAAAAACTAGATTATTATCCGAACTGTGGTGATAGTGCGTGGTTGCGAGGTGTTTCTTTAAAATCAAAGTTGCTTTTAAAATTAGCGACGTGAGAACTTTGCTAAGAACCTCTAAGAGCACTGAAATTCAAGGTACATTTGCAAGTCTTATATAGATTCTGTAACACTGTCAATTGCAAAACCACTAAAGCGTTATACAGCAAATTTTTGCATCACATGCAATTTTAAAATAAATTAAAAAATTTTCAGTGTTCCTTATTTTTATTTACTTCGTAACTTTCAACTCTATAGTAATTATGTGTAAGGTTCTAATGTATTTCGTAACTGCTGTAAGATGTTTAATTTTATACCGTTATATCTTAGCAGCTTGATTTATATAATACGACTACTAAAAACTTCTGTAAAGCGTGAAATTAAACATGAAAATTCATCTCTGGTTTACGATACCGTATGTATTTATATTATACAGGATACATTAAATTTAACTTTTACTGATGCGCGAATAAAGTATCTTACTCTATCAAATTCAGATTACTCTAAAGCAACAACTAAGTTCATGCGAGAATTTATACGTGAAGTATAAAAGAATAAAAGAGAGAGACACGGACCTCTTATCATTCAATGAACTATCAAAATCTATATTAACATTTATTACAGTTAAAGGGTTTTTCTTTCATACAGTAACAATCAAATACAAACATAATCGAGAAAACATAATCCTAATTTAATACTTTATATATTACTTTATATAATTACGAACGAATCTTAAAGTATTAATTTATTTTTATTCGTATTGTAATTTTTTTATAGTATTTATTCTTGTAGCGTAAGTTGTATAAAATAAAAAAATTTATACTCCTTGATATATAATGTCGATATTTACGGTAATCATTATCCGTTATTTATCATTTCAACGCAATTTTCCGGAAGTCAGAAATATAAAAGAAACAACGAATAACATGCTAATATTTAAATTACGCAAAACCTGTTAAGCACTGTCAAGCACTGTCAAGAATCATACATGCTTATCGCTCAAACTATGCAAACTTACTAAACCGTGTAATAAATTATAGTTGACACTTATAACTAACGAAAATTTACTTATGTGCGTATTAGAAGTTACGTCAAAAACGTGAAGTGGCAAAACCTGAATACTTAGTTCTCTATAATTTGAATAACAACTTCAAGAATAAACTAGACTGAATTGAATACTACCTCTCGTACTTCGATCCGTGCATAAGAAATTTTTTTCCTCGGAAAAATTATCTTCAAGAATATACGACAATATTTTTTACAAAGCTAAACTGAATCCTGCTATTTACAATAAAAAGATTAAAACTAAAATAAGTAAATAGATAACAACTTTATTGTCACTTGAAGAGTAGAATTGAAAGCAATTTTTAAAACTATATAGTATAATATTGCTTCATGAATGTGATGCTTATCTTCAGCAGTTTTCAATAGACATTAAGTATCATCACGTACAATACGCAATGATAATTGAGAGAAATATGATTATATGAATTCTAATATAAAACCTTATAATGTTTACTAATAATTTACAGTAATAAAGTCACTTTTCAAGTAAAAGTGATTCCAAACTTTTCGACGAGGGTTAATTTATTCAGTAAGTATTGTGCTACCGATAAAACTGCATTTCTAGAGACGATAAATGCATAACTTGTTTAGATAAATTTGACACGCCTGAACAAAATTATGTATTGTTCTATATTTCGAAAATAATAGAAAGTCATAAATTTCCGACATTCTTGGCATAATATTGTATAATAAATAAATATTCAAGATTAATGATCGTTGTATTAATTGACCGAATAGACAGATGTAGAAATGTATTCCTTGTAATGTCGTCTACATCATGCAAATCTGATATATATACATATCAAAACCATTTAATTCGTACAGAATAATACATACGGACTAAAATTATATTAACATTAGGTTAATTTACCTTTCTTTCATATACAATATAGTATTTCATCTAATACAATACAGTTAAACAATGTAATACGTGTTGCATAATAATTGCTACATTACAAATTTCAACGTAAGTACTTTTAAATCCATAGTTTAACGACACTAGCTTATTAAGTCTTTTAAATGTACTGCTGTCACACAAAACTTTATAGAATATTAAGTTAATAATTTCACAAGCTTACAGGGTACATATTTTATGTGCTCCGACATATTTGGTACTACAAATCATGGTATCGCATCTAAATTGGCATCAAATTTCCCAGTCCTCTAACTCTCAAAATTTCAGGCGACCTCACGATGTCATATCATAAAATGTCATAAAATGTATGCATTTAAATACATTTGGATAGTTCGCACATTGCAATAGAGCTCCAGATGTACACGTTGCACTGCCAAGTTTTCCACTTCCTCACTGTGCGTACGCCGAAAATTGTGACTGTTTTCACAGCGAGGTTCCATGTTAATTACCGATGTATATTCCCCAGGGACTCCTTTCACTTTTTTTCTCCTCTCGGTTTTTGATTCTGCCGAGACACGCGCAACCGTTGACGGTCCCTGTGCGCCTTTCGCAATGGAATAATCAGAGCGATCCTCGATATACAAACATATATATATATATATATTACAATGCTGTCGAAATCCGGCGCAGCTACTCGATTCGGAAGCCAGTTGCGTTCGGCTGCTCGTACCTTCATCGGAATTTATGCTGTCACTTGCTGCTGGAGGGGGAGGCGAAAATTTTGCCCCGTATGCACATATGGAATTACGATGATTCGCGGGGCTTTACATTCGCTAGGCGAAGCCGTTGACAGCATTGTAAACACGTGATTCGGAAGCCGATGCGAACGGTTTGGTAAAAATTTAAACGTCGATTTAAATATTTTATGAAGTTTTCGCTGAGATTTAGTAAGTTTCCAGGCAGTTTTTAGAGAGCATTTGGTACCTTTTCGTTACAATCGTGATTCCGTATGTAATTTTCCAGTTTAATGCAATTATACCCAACATACCTCTCGGATGTTTTTAAAACTAAGTTTTTTATTAATAACTTTTATTAGGTTCATATTCTACACCTGCAATCACTTTAAAAACATATCAATTACATCGTGTTTGAGTACCGTAAGAAAGAAACATAAGTTATTATTTTACTATGGATATTAAAGAATAGATTAGAGAGACAGACTATATATTAATGAACTTGGTACCCATTTTGTGCCAATTTTTTTTAATTTACATTTTCATACCTTGTAGTACAAAGTTTTAACAATAGAGCCAATTTATTATCAATTACAGTAGAGTTTACTATATTTGTCAAGAAGAAATTATTAATATTTTATCATTATTAGTATTATTTATTATGTTCATTAATTAATAAATTAGTGAAGTTACCTTGAGCTTCAACTTTAAGATGATAAGTTTACTTAATGCCACAAACATTCTATAATACTGTCTAAGTATTACTTATTCTAAGTTTTTATATTTATCTTAAAAAATATCGCTAAGCAAGACAAAATAATTATTAAAATTATAAAAATTTCGAAAAAATATCATGTACTTTTTTATTTTATTTTACTTGGCATATATGCTTAGATATAAATAATAATAATAATGATGATGATGGTGACGACGACGACGACGACGACGACGATAATAATAATAATGTATTTATCGTGACCACACTAGAGATTTAATTCCCGATATAATCGACCGATAATCTGAATATTGTTTGCATATAAATAATTTTAATGTATTTATCGCCTAAGGAGAGTCAAATAATGTCAGGTATAACAGGCAACCTTTTTACTTATCCTAAACATTTTCTTTCCTGTTTATGATAGAAAACAATAATTTGAGTGTTTGTATAACAAAACTGCAATTTTAAGCAATTATTTATAAAAAATAATTAATATTTATACATAAATAAATGCTCAAGTGAATATCAAAATATTACTTACTTTCTGTACCCCGCAAAATGTAATGTTATTTTAGAACATTTAACGTAATTAAGTAACAGTTCAATCAAATTAATTACAGTAATACAAATGCACAACTGATATAAAAGGAATTTGTAATCATTAATTTGGCTAATAATTGAACTAAGATTGACAAGAATAGCGTTTGAAATTGAACTTAAAAACTGTTTCGCTTAAATCAGAAAACTTGAATTGGGATTTTATTCGATAATGATTTTATTACTGAGAACGTGAAGAAGAAGAAGAAGCTAAGGACTAAGAACCTGAGAAAGTGTGCGAATCAAAAAATCTACTGATTTTGATTTTCGCTAAGCTTCAACCGTGACGATCTTTTGGCGGTGTAAGAGCATAACGTATTGTTCGATATTTTTATTCATGAAAGATAAATAATCAACTGCCAATCAAATAAAGTATGAATTTGTCTTTTGAAAAAATGAACATTATCAAAATTTATCTTTGTTTAAAAGTCGGCGCAACTCGTCAGCTTCGTCGTTTTGTCATAGATTCATTATGAGTAAACAAACTTTCCTATTTCGACTACTTAATATAAAAATGACAAAATTAGAAAGATAAAGACACGAGCAAAAGAAAAGCTTCCATGATAATTTCTTAGGTGTAACGTGACTGCTTATAAAATAAATTGCTTAACAAAATTATAGAGCCCTCAAAAGTTTAAGATACCTAGTAAGTTTTATTAATAGATCTTTTGAAGTTCTTTTGAAGTAATTAATATGAAAAATTAGCCTTCTTAAATCTATCTAAATTATCGACAAAAATATACTATAAATTCGAATATTAATGAAAATATAATTATATTAAAGCGATATTATCATAAATAAGGGCTGCTTGCTCGCAATCCCATAACATCGTTCATTCTGCACTGAATCTTCAATTGTCGTGTTTAGCAACTTATTAATTGCTCCTGATTAGCTTCAAAGAAGATGTGACACCATATGATATCTCGGTTGTGTTGTACATCCAAGCCAATAGTTCGAATTACGTAAAAAAAAGTATCCTTGTAAATAAAATTTGTAAATAAAATCGAACGTGAATCAGCCGTGAATTCGATACCGCAATAGCGGCAGCCTAGAGAAAGTTATGAAACGCGCAAATGGCATCTACTAAAGTCTCAGACGTGTCAATTACAGAGTTGATTCGCACGCTCCAAATTCTCGCGGGCTAAATAAAAATGGTGGGGATCGCTTTTACCCTCGTGCTTCTTTTTTATACACTCGGCATAGATATGGATAGAGATAGAACGAGAGAAGGAGAAAGGGAGGCAGAGAAAGTGAATGAAAGACAGGAAGAGGCTGTATCATGCGAAAAAACTGTTAAACAAGTATACATTACGGTGCAGTCCGCAAATGTGTTGTGACGATTTTTTGTCTCTGCACTAGCTCTCGTTTCTTATTGTCTAAAAGAGAAATCGCGCCACTGCAGTTGGTACGACGGGCTTCTATTAATGTCAGGATTCTACATGGCAGGAAACGAATAAATATTTCATAGAATATCAAGATTGAAGGTGTTTTTTGTTAACCACACGCACTGTATTCTGAAATGCACGCATCAAGGCAAATTTCATAATGATTCGTGATTTAGAAGTACTATATTTAAGAAGAAAATCACGTGTATTTTAAAACGCAAAATCTTAAATAACACGAAACTGCCTTTCAGGCAGATTTATTTTAGTCGACAGAAAAGAAACTCTTTTGAAGTCGGTAAAATTATCTCTTCTAGATGCGGGTAGAAAAAGAAGAAAAAGTATAAGTAACCTTTTCACATGAATTATTTATTTATTGCGAGAATAATGATGTAATATTAAATATCTTTCTTATAAAATAAAAAAGCTCTTATTAATTCATTTATCAAACACAGAGAGTATCAATTAATGAGAGTATCGGTTTAGAAAACGAATAATAGCTTATTGAAGATTTATATATATTCTTCCTACAATTGAATGAAATTTGCATTAAACTCTCTCTCTCTCTCTCTCTCTCTCTCCCTCTATGTTAAACACGTAAGCAATACAACAATCGTAATATTCTCGATTAAATTGTTATTATTTATTACTATTCGATAGAAAAATTACATAAAAAATATATTATATACTATTTATTTACGCTATCAGTTATCAAAGAAAAACTTTATCTTCTGATGAACATAGTTTTTGTAACATAGTAGCCGTACACACGTACTGGCTAACCACAAAAACTAATCAGTTTCAACGCGGAAGGGCACTTCGTATTCTACCATTAATCATAGCTCTGACATCTAATAAGTTGTAAGCTAAAGTATTAAAATTGACACTGACAAGGAATATTCCAACAGCTGGCTCATATATTTTTATTGAACATCTAAATCAGTCGTCAAATATAATATGTATCTCTTTTGCAAGTGATATCTTTCGTTGATTTTAAATGGAATTCTAAATAAAGGTGAAAGGTACTTTAAAAGCTTTCAGTAAAAGCATTGTAACAGGATCTTAATTCTTATCTGATAAAAACCGTAGACCGGTGAGATAAATGAAACAATCTGATAAATGTAAACCGCTCGACTGGCTGCATCAACCCTTTAATGAAACCTAAGCAAACATTTAATTGCACATGCGGGGCACATTCATTTTATTTCCAAAATAAAATTCAAATAAATTTAGAGAAACCATGTGGAGCACTTGTATCTTTCATCGGAATCGAAATTTTCTTTTTGAATTCCTACAGGCCATCCGACTAGAGAGTTAACTTGCTTTTCGCGTTTCCATAGAAGCCACATAGAAAAGCAAGCAGCTTTCCATCGAAAGAAAAAGACAGCTCGCAAGCGACAGTTTGCCTCCCGGATTGACTTATCCCTAGTTCTGTGCTACTATTTCGCCTTTCTAACTGCTCCTCGTGAGATTACTATTATCCAGCAGTTCATTACGGGAAAATTCGAATCGCCCGAATGAATACGACAATGACGGACAGTCCCTCGACTCCCTTGTTTTGTCCACTGGTGTATTCATAATTTCTTTTTTTCACGACGCTGAATATCGTTACACCTGCCTAGAAACTTCACGAGTGACAACAAGTTTCCACTGGTTTTGCAAACTTTTTTCATAGATGGAATTGTTTTGATTCTTTCGATAAAAGGAATCGCTGTATAGCGAATATAAAATGCGTGTATGTAGGCACGCATTGTACTGTCTTTTTTTATAAGTATTTTAACGACTCATCATGAATGGTATACATTTTAAAATTTCAAAATTACTAATATTTATATGAGCGAGTGATTATGTTGTTTTCAAGAATTAATAAAAGATATTATGTAACAAAATAATAATTTATCGTTCAATCACACCAGTTTCAACTTTTTGTAAATTCAGTAATCTGTTGCCTTGAAAGTTTTCAAATTAATATAGAAATCAAATCTGCTTTTTTTTGTTCTTTCTTTTTCACTTGTAATGATACTAATAATACTATTTAATAATACTAATAATAATAAACTAATAATAATACTATTTATTACAAATAATTCAAGTTAGTTTAACATTATTCATTTTGAAATCACTACAATTAAGCAAACTTTTTTATTAAAAGTAATCGAAGTAATACTTAATAATTATATACACGCAGAATCCGTGATAAATACAATCTATAACTTTCTCTTATTCATTGAAATACTTATACATATTCTCTGTTGATTGGAACAGAAACAAAGCGGGAAATGAAAATTTTTAGATTGCGTACTTAAACTTTTCTCAATTTCTTACTTAATTTTTGCCTTAAATTATTAAAATTATAAAAGTAGAAGTTTTTTAATATATTAGAATTATGTAATATTTGATTTGATTATCCTCCTTAGATTTTTCCTAATGAAAATTCCACCATGAATATTTTCAAATGCTTCAATTCGTAAAAAAAGTAATTGAAACGTAGACAAACAATTGCTTTGAATTACGATTAACTAAAATGAGAATTCTCTTAATTAGACTAAATAAGAAACTCAACTAAAATGACAAATGAGCACAGTGAATATTTCATCCAAATAATAACACGGTCTCTTCCCATTTGCTATTAAACTAAAAATAAAAACCGTACGAAATAAAACCGAAAGGTAAATACTTACCAATGTTTTTCAGAAATTGGCTTTTAAAAGGATCTGTAGGACTGAGTTCTGGGATGTCATTTTCCAGTAATTCGCCAGATATTCACGTATCAGGACAAAAACGCGTAAGAGAAAGAGTGACATAGAAATAAAAAGAAACGATAGCGACACATCGGTGCCAAATACACGTACGCAATCTTGCGTCGATTCGCGAAGAGAGAGTTTAATGAATCGGCACTTGCCAGTAAGTGCCCCGCGGAGAAAATCGAAGAAGCTGCCAACGTTTCTGTCCAGGATAACCCACTTTTCGCGCACACTCGTACGTGTATTCCGACTCTCGTCTACTCATCTTTTGATATATGGGATATTTTACATCAGGTATGTTATCGACAACTGACGTTTTTTATCCTTACTATTAAAAAAGATGACGTGGAAGGGTGGAAAGTCATCGTTAAAGAATGACTCGCGAAAAATACATTTTTGTGTTACTCAATAAAGAGAATTATATGCTAAATTTTTAACAGGTGGATTTGAAATTTGAGAGACTAATCGCGATATTTTCCATTGGTTGATAAAATCATTTTTATCTTTCAAAATTTCGAAGTGAAACATTTATTCTCAATTTTCTTATCTTTTTTTTCTTTGACAAGTTTTCACTACTTAGGAATAATGTTATAAAATGCCATAAATACAACTTCAAAACTGCACTTGAAGAATCTAACCGAATTAGAATTGTTTATTAACATTTAGCCTTTTTATATCAAAAGTTAATTATTTATGAGGGCCAGGACAACGTAGCGTACATCTATAGAAAAAAATTTTAAAACGTGCTCAACGACGAAAGATAATTATTCAAAATATAAAAAATTTAATCGCTGTAATCAACATGAAAGTAAATAAGATCTTTTAAAATTCGTTTGAAACAAATCTAGCCACTGAATATGATTTACATATAATGATACACAAGTAATTAGCATAAGGAGCTTATAAATCATGATTATTGATTTTCTGATCTAATAAAAGTGTATGTATAAATTGAAATTCTTTGTCGATCTTGACGTTAGAGGTTCATTTATTTTTCTCAACAACTTCTAATAGAAATTTCTTGAATATTATTCTAGTACTTATTCTTTCATTAATATCTATTATGTAAAATATGAATTATATTCTTGAGTATATTATTTTTTATATAAAGTAATTACTTGACATTTTCCATTATCAAGCCTTACAGTTGTATGGATTTTTATAATCTGATTTGAATATATTATTTTTAATAAATTAATCATCTACTTTACTTTGATTAATTATCATGAACTTTAATATATATATATTAGATTCATTTTTCTAAATAAAGTTTATGAGAAACATTTATTAAGAGTTATTATTTTTCGTAAATAAAATATTTATACAATTCACTTCTGCAAACTTTTTAAAATTTTTATTAAAAACCGTTGTGGCCACAAAAGATTAATAAAAAAAATAAAATTGTCTAAGAATCTTTGCTTTCGATTTTAACCTGAACAAACCTAAAACACTGAATTGGAATCTTTCAATCCGTATATATACTCTTAAAAAAATAAGAACTTTGAAATTCACATATTTTTAGTGACACACGACTCAAGATTTCCTACTCGGCCCATGTGGATACATCATTATATTTTTTCATCGCACGCATTTTATCTACTAGTGGAATGTACTTTGTAACGTGCGTCAATTCGAAATTCTAAAAGTACATTAAGTCGGTTGGAGCGTGATTAAATTTATTACTTCGAAATGTATATGTGCGCATATAAGTTTAACGAATGAATGAGAAATGAGAACGAAAGGAGAAAATGATGTCTCTAAATATCATGAAAGGTTCACACCAATGTGCGTATACCTATACAAGTTTTTATCAGTGAATGCATACATGTAGAAAAGCTTTGGAATAATGAATTTCGCCGAGTAAACTTTCCAAATTTTCTGTATTAAATTACCGAGGAAAAAAATAATAACATGGAAAATCTGTATGTATGTAGAATTTCTGCGTAAAGTGGCAATGATATTCTTGAGTTTTAATTAAAAAAATAATTTTTCTCGTAAGAAAGGAAATTTCTTATCCAAATAAGCTCTTTTCAATATGCGTTCTACAGAAAAAAAATTCTAAGGAAGAAAATCTAAAATAGAAAATAAAAATTCTGAAAAAGAGTGTTTACAGATCAAAGATTAATATATATTTATTTACTGAAAGTTATTAACACTTTAGACAATTTTATTTAAATAATAAATAAGGAATAAGTGAACATTATTTTAATAAGATTTTTTTATAAAATTCGATATAAAAATTAAATAAAAATTACGTATAATTCACATGTAAAAATATTTTCAAAAAAATGACTACGTGCACAAGTTTCTATAAACTTCTAAAAAAAATTTGAAAAATCTTTGAAACCAACATTTCAAATTTACATAAGCAGCAGCATTTTATCGGCAATAATTTTGGATAGTATTTTTATTTAAAAAATTATCTACATTCTGTACAAATTGCAACAGTTATATAAAATAGATCACGTGAATTTACCTGAATTTTAATATTGTATAATTCAAAATCAGTATTAAGTTTACACATCATTTAAATGTTAATATCGATATTCAAATTTTAAAATACTTTTAAATCAACAAATAATTTATTGTTGGGATAACGTTTCACAAGTGAATACGATATAAAAACAAGAAAAATATATGCCACAACAAATCTTATTGTATATTAAATTCAGAGATCGGAAGACGACTTAGCACGTTATTTATTTAATAAATTGAGTTAAAATATAAGGTCACATAACCTATATTTTAATATTTTAATACATTTATCTGTTTGTTTATCTAAATGACTTAACTATTCATAAATATTAACAAAACCTTCAATTTATAATAATTTGTTGTAAAACTTCACTAAACATACAAGATTTCATATGCATAATAGATACTACGCATTATTTTAAATATTTCTAATAACATACTTGTAAATTATTATTCTTGTTTATCTTAGATTACGAATGAAAAAATGCCAATATATCTTTTTGTGATATTATTTAAGTATTTAAAGCTACCTTATAGAATTACTTGTATTTCTATTTTTAATTTATTACTAACTCAAAAGGTATTTTATATGTACATTCAAAAGAGGTAACACATTTGAGTAGGATTAATTAAGTGTTGGAGAATAAATTAGAAATTAAACGTCATTGGCTTTTCTGAAATCCTTAATTACTATTAATATTGCAGAGATTTACTTACAATTTATCATATAGAAAGTTTAACTGCCTTATTGATTTACGTACCTAAAAAAAGAAAAATGCACGATAATTAATTTACTTAAATTATTGCAGGGTTGAAAAAATAATACAAAATATATGTGTACATACGAAGAAAGTACGAGTATTCAAATTAATTAAATAATATAAAATGTAAGAAATTACGAATTATAGTCAAAGAAATAAAATGGAATGTAAGTAATGTGACCAATATGAATCGTAAGGGGAGAAAATAGTATCTTATTCTATGATTATTTCTTTATGATAAAATTAATTACCTTAACAATTGTGTATTAGAGGTTTAAAGAAACTCAGATTTATGGTAAAATGAAATGTCATTATCTGTGTCATATATGTCACTAAAAGTTAGTAAAATTCTAAAAGAAATTAATTATTAATGACATTTGAATAATTATTGTGTTATAATGCTTTTCAAAGACTGACAGTCAAAATTACTTTAATGGTTAACATATTTAAAAGTAAAGGTTTTTTTTAGATTTTTAAAGAAGCTTAAATTAAGAATTTATTAAAATTCAGAGTATTTTTTATCATACAATAATGTAAATACATACAACTTAAAAACAAATTCCATAGATATGATTTGTTCTTTTGTGAACATTTTTAGTATTTAAACAAAAATATTTAGATAATTATAATGTAAAAATTATAATAGTAAATTTATAAAAATGGAAAGTTTTTCCATATAATTCTTCTTCAAATATACTTTCTCTACAAACGTAACAATAATAACAAAAAATATTCGAAATTTTTGTAAACAAAGGATTTTACAAACAAAGGACAATACAATCTGATACATCATAAAACAAAAATGAGATTTAAATTAATTAATGAGAAAATTAAGGATAATTCCTATTTTATATAATAAAAGGAGATCTAATTATTATATTACGCATAATTGAAAATTTTTTTGTATTGCTAACAATTACAAGACGTTAAAGAAAGTAAAAAAAACAACGCAGTTTAATACAAAATGCTGTGGCTCAAATTCACAAATAACCAAACTAATTTCGCATAGAATAAGTAAGCATTCAAAAATTAGCTTATACAATTGGAAATACTTTGAAAAATTAAAAACTTATACCTATTGGAAAGAAATACGTACACTTTTACACTACGAATTAGTTAGACGATATTTAGTCGTTACTCTGGTGTCGGAACTTTTTTATCAACTCTTTTTTAGTAATTCTATTGTATGTCAAGATTTTTATAAAAGTCTAACAAAATCGAGTTAATTTGCAAAAAATAATAGACATTTTTTTAATGTATCATATTAATCATATCTAGCGAATATATCGGAAGAGTACAATTGTTCGAACTGTTAATGATGCATCAATAATCATCGCGAAAAAAGATAAAGTTATCTTTAGCAAGCGATTATACACTCCAGACTGGACTCGCCTAGACGCAATCGATATTTACCCACAAACTACACGCTACTTCAATCTTTTTAAATGACCTCGTCTCTTCCATCTTCTCGCTTTGCACTAAGGCAATCTCACCGAGCACCGGCGTAATTTTATCTTTTACGATATAGACAGTACTTAATTCATCGCAAACAGATCTGAAGATCGCAATAAGCAAACTTCGATAAGCGGCTGTTTCAATCGGCTAGAAAATACGCAGGCATCCAAGCATTCACGAAGGATCCCATCGTTCGATTTCCGGCATCGACGATGACGCCGTTATCGCGTCACTCGACTTTCCGATGACAACCGTCCATCTGACTCCCATCGTGACTCATTTTCCACGGGACAAATCTGCGCACAGCCACCGCCGCACAATGAAGTTATGTGGAGCGAAGTGAATGGCCGGCACACAGTTGCATCCGAAGGGGGAACATGGGTAAGGTGAGAGAGAGGCATTTACTGGTCAACCGCAGCGTCGGTAGGGGAACATAGAGAGAGAGAGAGAGAGAGAGAGAGAGAGAGAGAGAGAAATCCGAAGACTTTAAAACGACGCCGTTGTATTCGCTTTGCAAATTGCTGTACAGGACTTTCGTACGCAGTCGACATGAGTGCATAGGCAAGAAGCTGTTCCTTTTTTTCTCGCTAAATACGAGGATGCACTGGTAATTTTTGGCACCGTAGTAGATCTATAATAATGTTATTATTCATAATATTATTCGGTGTATACAATTACTGTTACTTTGTCTTTCTTTAAACGAGCTGTCTTACTTCTACTTAATTAATTTAGTGAAAATCGTGAAAAGAACCACACTTGGTGAATTACCAACTCGATAAGATTTTCATATCTTTGAATTCTTATATTCGATACACACTTAACGAAACCGACAAATGTGGGTTATTTCGATACTACCAATTAAATTGTATAAGAAATAGGGTTTATCATATACAGTCGATAATTTTAAAATGTATTTTATAAATATTGATGATGCTCAAGTAAAAACTTCGATCACATATACCTAAAACAAAACATAATTTGTAAATCTTACAAAACTTGTGTGCTCTCTTCAAATATTTTTAATAAGTTAAATTTATTTGTTTAGATAAATATAAAATAAATTTTAATCATTATAAGAGTTAAAATGTATAGATCATGTATAATAGTTAAAATTAACAGTTCTGTTACGCAGAAGCGAACCGAGATAGACGGAATTTCTCTCTCTCTCTCTGCGCGCGCGTGTGGATCTGTGTGAAAGAAAGAGACAGACAAAGGCATCATCTAAGTTTGAATTTTCCTTTTTTCATTTAGACAGACAGAAATATCGATTTCGGAATAGCCGATTTTATATGTGGTCTGTGGAAACCACTAAACTCGTGGTTTTTACACTTGGTTTTACATGTTTACGCAATACCATCATACCAATTTCTTTCTTTTACCATTCTCTACAATCTTTTCAAACTCTATTAGAGTAAAATATAATTTAATACCAGAGAATAAAATTTTAACTACTACAATAAAGAAAAATTTTATACAATATACAATATGGTACGTTCCTTTTTTATTCATAACTTGTATTTTCAATTATAACAATTTTGCAATTATTATTCTAACGATGAGCTTAAAAATGCAATATAAAAATTATAAATACTGCAAAAGTACATGTACATACATTCAAATAGAATGTGTATTTTCATTATACGAAATTTTGTTATCGTATAATCTTTTAAAAATATATCTTTCATATAATATTAATAGTACTATAGTAATAATTTTTACTATCAATCACGTACATAAACTGCCTTAGAGAATTTACGGCGGATTTTCTTTTTTGCTCTACTCTAAATCTTTGCGCTGAAATTACTAAAATATTGTGAAATAGACATTAAAGTTTTGAGAAATTATAATAATACACGAGAAAGTACTGACATTAAATGAAACGTGCTCAATCCTACACTAAATATGCGCGCGCGCACACACACACACATGTATGTATGTATGTATGTATGTATATATGTATATATACCTCTTACATATTTCTGATATAAAATCAAAGTATTCTATGCTTCCGGCAACATTATCCAACCTAATAAATATTTTATCGAGGTTACAACATATTTACATGAAGGTAAAAATTTAAGGATGATAGGTCAGTCACATTTTTAATAATTTGGGATTAATAAATTAATCACGTTTCAAGAATTTACAAATATCATGTAATTTTTTCCGATAGTGTACATTCTCTATCTTTTACAGAACACCTGTATAAACGAGAAGCCATATATTTTCATTTTTAAGATTCTACGCATTTAAAAATTGTACTATTGTGAAGGTATTCGAATTTAAATGGAACAAACGAAAAGAAAATCAAATTGTTTTTAAATCATAAATTAGTAATTGAGATTTTTATCCAAATTAAAAAAATTATTATTTATATTGCTGATAGAGTAAATTTTATCGATTGAATAGTTATTAATTTAAATATTTGTATTGTTTTACATTTAATTACAAAAAAATCATTCCTAACCATTAATGTAAAAAACTATAGAGTCGTATTGAAATTAATTAACTTTAAAAAACCAAATAAAAAATTTTTCTTCGAGTTATTTTGAATTAATTATTAATTATTAATACCATAATTTCATAATTTTTTAATTTTCTTTTATTATTTTCAATAATTAGTACTAATATTTCAAGCGAAATTTGAATATTAATGATATATAATGCTTTATGAATATGGTTCATTTGGACACTGTATGTTTATATTGATACATGGAAAGTAATTACTAATACATTATTTAGAAGTATAAGTTGTGCATGTGACAGATGTGGAATGTTTCTTTAAATTACGTTACATCCTATTACGAGAGCATATCGAAAAATCTTCTCATTCGCTGACAACATTTAAGAAATCATCCGACATTCGTTTTTGATAATTATTTAGAAGAATTAAAAGCTTGTCCACGAGTATTAATTAGACCTATATTTTATTAACTTATATGTGTACACTTCTTAAATTTAAACAACGAACTTTTTATATATAATTAGTTTACTTATTAGATAAAAGCTGAAAGCATATTATATTATACAAAATTACACACTGTTGATTATATTGATTATTTAAAACTACATGTTAAGAAGTTTAATAGGCTTCAGTTACATTTAAAAAGTTTGGATTAATTTATATCTCTTATTCAATAGTAATTATCTGTAAAGTATACCGTAATAAAAACGCAATAAATATACTTTAAATACATAACAAATAAAAATAATAATATGGTAAACCCCTGCTTTATCTTGTTAATCCAAACTCATCATACCTCGATTTTTTTCTCAAAAAATATAAAATATGCCTCTATAAAGTAATAAACTGCACGTATATGGCATATAAAAATTCTTATCTCATATAATTCTCTTTTACGATAGACTTGTATCGCATCGCCTGTAGGAACTGTTGTTCCAGGCGCAAAGCAATCGACTAATTACGCGTTCCCAATACAAAAAAGCACCATCCATTACGAGACCGCTTGTAATTACAGATATAAATTTTAAAATTTATATCCTATTTAAAATCACACCGGGATGGTAAAAGTAGTTGCCTTCTGTCCTGTCCTCGGCTGTAGTCGACGTTTGTGCTTAAGAGGGTTAAAGGTGCCCTTGGGCATCTGTAATTAGTTATTACGAAGCATCTCGCCGTGTTTAGTGAAATTGAGTCTCTGAAGTACGGCCGCGAGTAACGACGTGACGTAAGGCGCGTGGATTGAGGCGCCCAACAGTTTCGCCCTATTAATTAATCTACAGTTTATAGGCTGCTTGCACGAGAAGCCATAGAAATTTTTCTTTCATCTCTTAATTAGAAAACGAGAATCGGATCATTCGGCACCATTTTCTCATTACCTCACTTATCATGTAATTGCCTTGATTTTAGCCTCGATAAATTTTTCTCTCCGGATGTGCATTAAAAATTAGATTATTATATATTAACAACATGTATACATGGAAAAAATTTTATTAGTGGAGGTTGCCGTAAAAATAGGTATAAAGGAAATCGTGTGACGTTAAGCATTTCTAAGAGTTTTGTCTGTACCTATTTTAATCAGTATCGTTTTTAATAGAGAATCTATTAGATACTACGGTAAAATAAATTAGACAAATTAAAAGTCTTTCTTTTAATCAACAATGGGAGAGTATTTTGGTTGTTTCATATAAAAAGAAAAACAGAAATATCTAAATACAAAGTGTTTATTAAATTATAATTGCATAATATTAAAGCTTTCATTATTCAGGTACTTAAAGTTTAAAATTAATAATAAATAAATCAATGATTCTCGTAAAATTAATTTATTTTTCACGAATATATATAACCTTATTAAGGCAGACTTAATAGCTTATCTTCTATCTTCGCAGATAATATTATTAACATTATGATTTTAAATGCAAACTTAAGCAACAAGCAGTAAAAATGAGCTATACATATTTACATGTCATTTAAAAGTGAAACGGTGAATAATCAAAGTTCTTTAAAGGAATATTGCAAAAAATCATAAAAGTTAGGATTGATTAATCGAGATATCTGTGTGAAATTTGCATATCGATTTTTTGCTAACTTCAATTTGTACTTAATTACAAATTAGGAATTATTTTTAATTAATATCTATAATACTTGGTTGATTAAATGTTTTATAACAAACAAAATACACGATTGCAATAAATTATTACAATAAATATCTAGTGTTTCATTTACCATCGTACGCCATATTTAGATATAATTATTCACCATATTAACTCTATTCATTTCAATTTTAAATGTTAAATTAATGAGATTAATTTTGTATCTGTGAATTTAATTGAGTATTGGTTATATTTCATTTCTTACACGATAGAAATTAAAACAACATAAAATATTCCACTGTAATCTATGAGAAAATATATTTATTTAAAAGTTGCTTTTTCATTATTGCTTTAACCGATTGACTTATAGGAATAATATTTGAAACACACCATGTTTTTTAAATATTAACTATGTTCTTTCCTCAACTTCATCTTTATATGAGTAGTTCTTATAATATATTTTTAACAAATCCTTCAAAATATTAACAAGTCTTTGTACTACAGTTAATATAAAAGGTGAATGCACCAGTAATGATCCAAAACGGGAACAAAAGTCAAATAACTGGTTCTTTTTAGAGTTGTCATAAAATCTCGATAACTAAATATTCATTTACTTAAAAAGCGAATGTCGCACTTTAAAATTCAGTAACAATTTTAATACCTTCCTGTGACACAAATAAAGAAAAAATCATTTATTAAAAATCCAATTATTTAACATATCCTTTATTTAAACAAGTATAAGTATAATAAAAGGAACAACCGAAATAATTGAAAAGATATGAAAAATTGATCAGTCGTAAATTCACGGTATCAATATTTTCTCATTTCCATGGACGTGCAAGCAGACTGCATTGAAATTTAACGGCGCAACACGACGGCCCAGGATTGAAAATAGAAATTTCTGAACAGCGATAATAACGAGAGAAGTGTAGAAGTTTGAAGGAAGCGTCATGTGTACAAAAACGGAAAGCCGATCGAACAAGCGATCATCGGCATACGCTAACAATCCCATGCCTCACTCTTTACTGTTAATTTAAAAAGGAGCATATGCACGAGCAGAGCGGAATGCGTTATCTCGCCAAAAAATAAAGTAAGTAAAATAACAGCAAGAAAGGAAGCGAGAGAGAAAGATATTTTTGGGGCTCGACTAATTCTTATGACGTGTGCAGGTACACCACGAGCACTTGGAGAAGAGTCGAAGAGAAGACGTTCGACTTTGCAACGGAGCCCAGCTCATCCACATGTCGCGCGTCACCAGCCAGTGCTCGTCTCCGTTCGTGTATCCAAGTGCACCCGCGCGAAAGACATTTTTCAACATGACGTATTATCTTAAAATCAGGCGCCGAAAGCGGAAACACGACGGAGATTGAACGTCGACTAGTTGAACAATTAAATTTGTTCTTCTGCAAGGGATGAGGTCGAGAATATGTAGACGCTTCCTAATAAGCGTAAGGGATGACGAACTATATGTAAAATATATTTATCAGCCGATTATTTAGAAACGATGGAGCTACAGTATTTCAAGTCCATATTAAACAAAGCTATAAACACGATAAATATACCGCTATATACCGATCGATCCCTATCACTGGACAAGCAACATAACTCCATGCTAAGCTCCAGCTGATATTTGGAAGTATCGTGATGGCAATGAGGAGCATAAAGGTTGGAGTCGCGTTGAAGCGTGGGCTGCGCTGAATAAACGACGACCTCGCCGTGTGCGAGGAGCAATAGGTGGAGGAGGAGGAGGAACCGCAGTAGCAGCGGTCGTAACGCACTCTCGCGCCCGTCAAGTGGTCACGCACGCAGAATCTCTTCGGTTCATTCACCTGCGGCTCAATGCGCACTTGCTCGAGTCCCGCAGCTGATCAATGAGAGAAGCACACGGGGAGCTCACCGCCACTCTACCGCTACACGCTTACGCACGCGTGGCATTCTAATGTCGGCGATCGACATCTGCAAGTTTCTTTTTAAGGCTCTGGTGCAGGCAAGACCTGCTGTAATCTCCGATCGTTCTTAGTCCATAGCTGAAGAGTCTTCAGACAACGGTATCCTTCTCTCTCTCTCTCTCTCTCTCTCTCTCTCTCTCTCTCAATGACGCTTTATTTGATTCTCTTGTACGCGCGTGTACGTGAAAATATCATTATATGCTCGAATTTAATACCAGTTTCGAGTCAAGTATCGTCATCGCGCTGTGCTAAAGAATTGCTAGGTCATTAATTCATCGCATTTTCATGACCATGTGAATTTTTGCGATAACGTCATTGAAAAACGCGTGTCCTTTGTTATCCACTAACACACATAATTAATACAAAACAGTTATGGCAATGATGCCAAAGATTTTTGTCTATTGGTCTTTAATTAAGCATGTGACACAATGACTATAATTTTGTTATAATTATTTATTTTAAAGAATAAACCTATTTACAACTTATGGCTTATGTTGTAATATTATTTAGTATTATTATTTAGTTAATTAATTAATAAACTGATTAAAGTATTTGATAATAATATTGTTTTTAATTTTCATTCATAACTCACTTTAGAATAAATAATTCTTATAACGATAAACTAACAAGAATGAAACTTTACTTAATTTGACTAAATTCTATCTTAGTTTTTCCTAAAAATCAAATATTCAGAAAGAGACGAGACATTTGAATTAAACAAATAATATTTGCATTATTTATTACTATAAATTATTTGTAAATATGGATAAAAGTTATATCATTTTAATAACTGTGAACTTGTGTCCTGACTAAAAGTTTTGATAAAATAAACTTCGGAAAATTTTGGAGAATCTTTTTTATTTGCGTGGTTCATGTATATCAAGTGTAAATGTATATTTACCTGTCATTCGTTCTTTTTTCGGTAAGAAGTAAATATATTTTTTCAATTTTTTTTACTACTAAAATGTACTTTACTCTAACTTTATTATAAAGAATGAAAAGTAAAGATGAGGCTAATACAATTATTGAATGAACATCAAAATTATACAAGTGGCTGACTAAATTGTCAAAAGTTATTCATTTTGGAAACAAACTATAAAAAATGGTAAATTAAAAAATTAGAAATTATCAGTCTCAAATTTGATATTGATTGTTAATTTTCTTTTATGTTTTATTTGAAAGGTGTACACTAATTTTTTAAAAGTATATTATTTATAGATTTCAAATTTTAATTAAGTTTAGAATAAATTGTATATCACTACTTTACTTTTATAAAAGAAAATCTATATAATTTTAAAAATTAATAATAATTCGAAAAATAATAATACACTTACAAAATTGAAAATGGAAATAATAAATTTTCGTACACTAGCATTTAATGTGTTTCATCTACAAAATATCTTATATTTTTTGTAATAAAAATAAATACCACACCGAGATACTATTTGAAAGGACCCCATGTATATATATATATATATATATTCAAGGTTAAAGATGATAAAACCATGCTTCTATACTGTATACTTAAAACAAAAATTATGTTATCGTTACCACTGTAAAAAAGACTAAATTCACATATAACATTGCTAATTATAAAATTAATTTAAATTTAAATTAACAAGTACAAAAGATTTAACTTAAATTGAGGAGAACTTAATGTAAATTTGTAATTATAGAATAAAATAATTTACAGTGAAAATTCTTAATAAATGTATGTATAAATAGTACAATATCATTTTATTTTCTTTGAACATAAGGTAGTAAAATATAAAATTTATTTGTGGAATCAAAAAACGTACGTGACTAAAAAGAATAATTTGTTGTCGACAATTATTAAGATATAAATGCTAAGTTTTTATAGATTTCCTTCTCTTACAGATCTGGAGTTTACAAGCTTGTATTATTATTAACATTATTACTGGTGATTATTGCGTTTTCTAAAAGAAGCAAATTTTTTGTACGAACAAATACCGCCTACAGTTAACTTACAATTGACAAATCAATATTGAAAATATAAAGAAAAGCGATTCAGGAAACGACGGATCCCCGTTGAGTGGCGGTTTAATGAACGACAATACTTCTTTTAAACTGATTAATTTACAGATTTTGTGCAGCTTACCCCCGACGTAGAGCAATACCGAGGGTCAAACCAGTTCGACGTTCCCACTTTCCGTAAATGTTTGTGCCGATCAGCAAGTGTCCGTTCTTCCGGAAATTAAATAAATGAGCCAACATTCTCGAGTTCGTTTTTCCAAATCGACGATTACTTAACAGAGTGTCGGTGGCATCGAAAAAGGAAAAAATGAGCCGAGATAAGTTTTTCACGAGAGACCACTAGAATGCGGGATTGCCTGTGATAGTAGCCCGCAATTAGCCCAGATTCTAACTACCGCTCTCAACTTTCACGCGTCATTGGCACCTTATATTCCCGTACGGACGCACGTCTCTCTTCTCTCTGCCTCTGAGAATCAGGTCGCGCGAGAAGCCATGTAATTTCCGCGAACGGATTCACCGGTGACGGCTTGGGGATCACTCGTAATCACTCCTGGTCGAGAACATCCGATCGTGCGTGTCTGACAATATATCACGGAGAATGCTGCCTTTTTTTATTTTTTGCTAATTTGTTTCCTTATTCGCTCTACGCCGTGATGCTTTTTCCGAATGATAAGAGCCCAAAATTCCCTTCGTTTTATGAGTGGGCGATTCCGAACTTGACTGTTCGGAAATTGGGCTAATTTTTATGCGGTTGCAGATGATAGAGTTTAAGCGTGACTCTGCAAATCCGAGGTTGATACTGGAGAGCGGAAGCCGATTTACGAACTCTTCTTATTAGTTCATAAATTAAGCATGGGTGCATTTTATCTTATCAAGTAAATTTCATAACAGAGTATAGATATTCAGTATATCTTATCTTTTTATTTCTTAATTTATTAAGTTTTATTATTTTATTAAGCGGAGTCACGTTATCTAAAAAACTACTTAGGCTAATATGACAATAATATAAAAGAAAATATTTCAATCGTCGATTGATAAATTGGTTAATATTTATAAATATCCGAAGATGCAGCTGGAAAATTTGCGTCTCTGAAGTACGACTATAGCCTATAGGTTTATGTATAACAGTTTATAACACCGATTTACGCCTGATGAAATCTAATTATATATATTGAAATTAAAAGAACAACGAAAAAGAAAACGTTTTAGTTCGTTTTAAGCAAATATTGTTTTTTTTCGTTCGCATTGTTTCTTGCTAAAAAAGCTATACACTGCTGGAAGAAGAATACATTAAAAAGTAATGAATAAAAACATATCAATGAACATCGAGAAAAATTTTCATAGAGTTCAAGTGTTATAATTATATAATCAATAATATATTTCTTGAGAATTGTACACCATATATCAATATTATAATTATATAATTTATTTATATTGATAGACTGCAATTAAATTATAGTTACATCAGACTGAAGAATATTTGATTGAATAAAAATAATTAATAGAATTTTTATACGTCTTATAGAACAAATTCCTTAGAAGTCGTTATTTTTAATACGCTACTTATGTATTAAAAAATAACAATAAAATAAAAATGAGTGACCTTTCAAATGACTCCGGAAAATGTCTGTATTTTTGTATATCTTGTAAAATGTTTGTCAAGTATAAACTGTAAAAAGGAAAAACATCTTTAGGGCAAACGCAAATCAAGGTTAGTGAATGCACAGTAAATAAAAAGAGTTTAGGATACGTTAGTAAAAAAAGGAAGGAAGTAATTGAGGTAAGAATCGAATAGCAGTCTTTGCTTAGTTTCCGCATTCTTTTGACGAGTTCAAGCATTACGTACGCAGTTACCTCTATGAACAGTACGCATCTGCTCAACCGAATTACTGGAATTCGTTACTCAATTTTTTGTTTTATAGAAACCATTGATTCGATTAAAACTTTTCTTTTTATTTCACGCTTATATTCACTGTAAGTTAAAAAGTTTCTTTTTCTTGTGTATCTATACTTGGAAACGCAAAAGATCTCAATTGTGAAGTGATATTTTTTTTTAAATACAGCCGTATTACACAAAATGTAGTTAACAAACTTTTTATCCCTTCATTAAAATCTATAATTTTCCTTTGAAATTTTCTTTAAAATTTTCAACTTAATTTAAAGTCTCTTGTCTTCCAATCATCTCACTAATACAATCTACAAATTCAATCTTCATAGATATTTTTCAAATATAGATAAGAAACATAAGTCTGAAGTTCCCAATCTTGGAAATCCAACAAAAAATTAAATTTTTGAAAACACAAAATTTCTTTAAAGAAACTACGTAAACCATACAACTATGATACAATATTAACAAAAAAACTATTTAATGAAAATAAACGAAAAACAACCATTATTAGATGATGAAAAATTGAAAAAATTCAAATTTTCACTAACTATCATAAACAACAATTCTTATCACCACCAAAAAAATAAAAAAAAATTTTAATCGCGCATAAAAACTTATAAACAAACAGAAGTTGCGCCGCGTAAGAGTACTCGCAGAAGACCGCCTCCTACAATAGACTATAAATACAAAAATTATTAATATTTTAAGAACCAAAGATAGGAATAACAAAAACAAATCATATATAAATATTTATGAATATTGCGAAAAGCATCCGCAAATAAAGTTCAATACATTACCGATAAGCATATGCGTCTACCACATAATTGTTTAACAAAACGATGCTATTAGAATTCAACAACTTTTTATCGATGAATTCCATAACAGATATAATTATCAACAAATAAACGAATTTTCAAGAATAAATCAGATTCTCGTCGTAGTTAAAACATTGTTTAAATGACTAGGTACGTATATGCATACCCACGGATTATTGTTAATTAACATAAATTCCCGAGGCATTCGAAAATTCGAAAATTCATGAATATCATTGATCATATCAAATTGAACTAATGTCTCGAAAATATAAAAAAGATACTAAGAACAGTTAAAGTTTGGTAATAACAACGAATCGTATATATGTTTATAAAAGCCTTATTCGATTATGTTTACTAATGTTAAAGTATTAATTATACAAGTAGCATTTAAAACTACAAATGACTGTAATCACAAATTAACTCTGTGAACTGAGCGAAATCGCCAACACGTGAATCTTATGTTTTCCTTACTTATACATGCGTAAACAAATGACTCTATATGTGCACTTACTCGTGGAAAACACCAAGTAAGCCAGATTTAGATCTGAAGGCACTTTTTTGAAAAAATTAAATCCAATATAAAAAATTCAATTCCTAATCGATAATTTATCTAATATATTAATTTTTAAAACTTGAAATATTTCTACATGGAAGAAAAAAAATACGATATTAATAATATTATTATTACAATATCAATAAAAGTTCATAGAAATATCTAAATTTGTTGAAAGATCGTGTATTATGGATGTAAACGCATAACATTTAAAAGTTTTATTTATGCTTAAAAGAATTCCTGTTCAGATATTATCAATTGACGATAAGATTTATAAAAATATTGATTTCTAATACTTATAATAAAAAATATATCATATAAGTTTCGCTCATATTAGGTAAATTCAAAATTTTTCATTGTTTATATGTCGTCGGCCTCCGCGATTTCGGCCGGACACTACTCCAAATGCTTACTGCACAAGCATTCAACATATTAAGCAAACGTAGAAAGACCTTACAAGCAACCTACGAACTTCCCAAGGCCCGTCGAATCTAGGCTTTTCTCTACGAATAAAATCGCGTCAATGTCGTCTTTTATTTTCAAAACACGTATATCAAATTTACATTCCGCCTTTACCCCATGAAAAAGTATAATCGCAGTATTAGAATACTGATGTTAATATAACTATCTATACTTTCTAATATTTAATTATTCACATAATTGAAAATTTTACGAATTTTTGTACAATAAGCTGTAATGTACAAATGTAAAACTCATAACTTCGCTTTTTTGCTGTTTTATTTTTTCACTCTCACTCATTCTACTCGACTCTATATTATTTTACTTTTTCTCTCCCTTATTAGGCCATTCACCAATTATAAAAATTTCCTCATACATCTTGTTCTTGCAATACAAAAACTAGAATTTCATTAGTAACAAATCAATCGTGAAAGGATTTATAAATATGTTCATAAAATCTCAAAGCATTAATTTCCGCAATAATTTCATATGCTAATAAATTGTGCGAATACGCAACGATTATATAAATATAAATGTTCAATAACTAAAAGAAAGACAAAAAATGTCAATCTAATTCATCTTTTTAATCTAGATACTAAAACTATTAAGATAAAAGCATAATTAAAAATTTAAAAATATTTGTATGTGTGAATATATATATATATATCAGGTGGTCACCTCCGAAGAAATTTCCGAGTTAAACACTGCAAGCGAGCGAGTACACATGTATTCACACATATTGCCTACTTACGCATATGCAGTTGCACGTAAGCTATCCGAATTCAATGAAGATCGTAGCTCTACAATTTTGTCGAGTCGAAAACGAAACTCCACGACTTTACGACACGGCAACACCGCATTATGTTTACAATATACGAATTTCTAATTCACATAGAGTCTACTACCCTATGAAAACTGTGAAAGATCAGAATAAACAATGCAAACATAAAAACAATTTATCATCACCTTTAGTATTATGTTTCATTTAGTTAAAAAACATTGTTAATTTTTTAAAATAAGAAATAATAAACAATTACACAAATTTCAAAATTAACGTTTTTATCGACTCTCACTCTCACTTTGCCAATATATTCTTCCCTCTTTTTCTCATGTACATTTATTCGAATAATCAATTTAATCCTAGAATCGACTTTAAATTTGTAACTTAAAATACATGTCAGTTGATTATAAAAATTAATCAAAGAAATTATTAACAAACAAAAAGTTTAAACGATAAGTATTGCAATATACGAGTTCTGATTAAAGCGGACAAAATGAATTCCAAAAGATATAATAATTGTCAATGTAATACTAAGAAATAATTAATTAATTAACAATAAACTGTCGCGTTATAGGGTGTACATATGCCGTATGTACGTACTGCGCTAATTTCAACGGTTATTTAAACAATGAAGAGATCTCCAGATTTTGTTGCTATACAGCGTATTTGCTGATTTTGATATGATCAACGGTATTTATGAATAAAAAGTTGTCGATACCTCGGGAACATATGTTAATTAACAATTAAGTGTCGCAGCATAGGATTACACATATTGCGTGAGCATAGGAGGTGGAATTGTTTAAGTTTGTTGAAAACTATGACGAGATCTCTTGATTTTGTTGTTTTTTATATGATAAACGATATTAATGAATAAAATGTTGCCGAATGCCTCGGGAACATATGTTAATTAATAATAAAGTATTACAACGCATATGCTTATTGGTAGCGTATTGGACGTGTTTCTTTGCGGATGTTTGTGTCATTATTACTAATTATTTTTTGGAGTTTTTTTTTATTATCCCTATCTTTGGTTCTTGAGCATTAGAATTATGTATTTTCTTATTAAACTATTATTAATTTTTGTATTTATAGCCTATTGAAGGAGGTGATCTTCTGTATATTCGAGTAATCTTACGCGGCGGAACTTCTATTTGTTTATAATAAGTTTCTATGCGCGATAAAAATTTTTTTTATTTTTTTGGTGGTGATAAGGATTATTGTTTATGATAGTTAGTGAAAATTTGAATTATTTCAATTTTTCATACTCTAATAAGGGTTGTTTTTCGTAGTGTTTTTAGAGTTAAATCGTTTTTTGTTAATATTGTATCATAGTTATATGGTTTACGTAGTTTCTTGAAAGAAATTTTGTGTTTTCAAAAATTTAATTTTTTGTTGGAGTTTCAACGTTGGGAACTTCGACTCATGAATAATTGTGTATTTTTACGTACACATGAAAGAAGGTATTAAATTTAACAAATATAATCTATTTATATAATCGATAATATCCGAAAACGTACTATGTTACATCCATTTTTTCAAAAATGATCTAAACCATCGGCATTACTTAACCTATATTTCATTTATTTTTGAATTTGAAAATTTTTATTTCAGTTCGATGAACCTTCACTTTGCAAATAAATAAAATTCGAAAATATAAAAATGCTTAGAAGATTCAAAAAAATGTTTCTTATTATACGATTTTCTTAAGACTTAAAAAGCGTAAAGTCGTTTAGTTCATGATTGTCGTTGGCTTTTAATTCATGCTTCACGGCTGTCGTTACAGAAATACAAATGACTAAGTGTTGCGTTAATCGGTAAAATTTTTTGTTCCAATACACCCATTCCCATTCAAACAGTTTGTCGAGTTAGTTAAGATTTTCTATTTCGTATGAAAAAATCCTAATCGTTCATTTTTGCCATAGAGATCCATTAAACTCCGTTACTATTTAGATCATTGAATAATATTTTGAGAAAATCTAAATAATTTGTTATAATACAAATATTCGGTACATTCTTTTTTAAAACTGAATTAAATACTGAGATCTACTTTCTGAAATATTACTATTAAAATGATCGCAAATAATGTGCCCTCGACAATTTTTTCTACTGTATATATCGGAGCTTAATAATTATTTAAATACTTTTTAATAAATTGAACATTTCGTAGTGGACATTGTAGCGTTGAAAATTTTGATTTCTGAATGACTGAATTATGCTTTAAATTATTTACATAATTAAGTTTCACCTTCTTATTTTTAGAATCATTATTATAATATGCATATCTATATCGATATATTGTAATATAATATATAATAATAAGTTTAAAATGATCACACTTTATAACAAAAAATGCTGCTCTTATTTCTATACAAAATCTGACCAATTCAAGATAATGTAAAAATAATAACTTTACTAAAGTAGTAAAGAAAATTGTAAAAAACATATAAAACATTTAGTTTTAATAAGCAACTTTCAAATATTCGATGTTTGAGAAAATTAAAAGCAATAAGATCAAAGCTTACAGCATATAAATATGAACAATTAATATATATAATACAATTTCAGATTTCATTTTTTGGCGATGATCTCAATTGATGACAGATTTGTTGTCCACTCGAAAGATGAATTATTAATAAGATAACAAGATAATCTAATTGAAAATCTTAGAAGGCAAATGTAAACAATAGTGTAACTAATTTACGTATAAACTGAGCTTACTATCTCCCCTATAACAAAGATCACTTGTAAACGTTCTCTCAATATGAATTCTCATCAATATATTTTTTCACATAAGCTTCTCGTACATTTCAATTAGTTTTATTTCTTTTTTCTTTATGTGACTACAAATTAGAAAGTTATAAGGGAATTAACATCTTAATATACACAAATACATATAATATACATCTCAATTTTTTAAAAATTAGTTCATAAAAGTTAAGCAATGAAAATAAATAAATAAACGAATAATACTTGGAGAAATTTTAATATAACTTTGAATTTCAATTTTCTATACTTTTCTACACAATAAGTTATCTTTTTTGAAATTTAATATTATCAATTTATGGTTACATTCTTAATTATTTTTAATATTTATATTAAGAATAAGAAATAACAATATAAAACAAATAAATATATAAAAAATAACAACTTTTTTAACGAAATCATTATGTCAAAAACATTTAATAAAATTCTTATAGATGTAATAATTATTTAGTAAATTTTATTTTATTTCTGCTTACAACAAGTGATGGACATTTTATTATTAGTCCTAATACTAAATCTAATCACAATAAGATTGTCATTAAGTAAAATAGTACATTCCCTGTTTTAGGTCGATGATGAAAATTATCTTTATATTTTTTATTTGAACATATGATAATATCGTTTACTTATGTACCTAATATACAACTGTGTTTCGTTTATAATATTTTAAGAAACGTACACTAATATTTTTACTGTAAATTATCTCAATATACACTCGAAATCATAGGAAAATGTCGCTCGTTTCATTAATAAATATTTGTAAAAATACGACATGGGAGAAACACACTACAGCAGAGAAATATTGATTTTTTATACACTTTTTATACGATTTGTGAGACAATTTCCCTATACAAAACATAAAAATACTTTTAATTCCATTTGTAAGTGAAAACTATTCTTGCATTAAGTTGTAGGCTACAAAATCACTTTATTTATATTTTAAAAATTTGCATATCAAATGCAAAGATTTAGTTGAAAATTAATTATTATTTTACATTGTTATTGTATGCGTACGTTGACTCCTAATATTTTACAGTTAAATCTCTACAAACACTTGTGAAATTAAATTTGAATAACTATTATGTAAATATGCATACTATCGTCTTATCTAAATGACTTGAAACAGTGAATTACCCTCGTAATATCCTTAAAGAAAAAAATAGGCAAAGCAACCTTCGATTATCCCGAAATTGTCATTGATTCTCTATCCAAAAAGAAGAGAGAAAAAGAGAGAAATCTAAAGTGAAATAATGACGAAGAGTCGAAAACAAATAAAGCGCAGAGTGTATCCATCGCGTACAGCCCTCGAAACAAACATTCTCACGCATTCCAGTGGCTTTTTCTTCTCTCTCCTTCTAGCCTAACCATCCTTGTCCCTCCCGTTGCCTCCTCCCCCAACAGGCACAACGAAAAGAACAGGAGAGAGTTTGAGCAGCTTAGTTGCTCGTACAAAGATTTATCCTACTACTTTGCCTTCTCACGAAGTAGCGTCCGACCTTCTTGTCGTATAGGTGTGTATTAGTACTTCCGAGAATACCGACCTTCCCGGATATTTTTTCTTTTTCGAACAATTTCGTCTGCACCGATGTGCTATTGTAAACCTAATCCCACATCAAGCGAGATTAAAACAATAATGTTTAAATTCTCGAGATTAACAGGTTATCAACAATAGATTTTGCATGGAGCATTAACTTACTAGGCGAGCAAGTACGATTGTTAACTACGATAAAAGTATCGTCACTTCACACACTTATTTCAATTTATATTAGCATTTAATGTACAAGGATTAATTTGCATCGGTTTCATTTAATATTTAATAGAAACTAGTTTAAACCAACATCAATTTTCATTAATTCACGAATAGTTACTAATTACTAAAAATTCTACAAATTACTTGTGTAAATCGATCTTTGATAAGTAGTAATATCACTTAAAAGTAACACAAAATTCAATTAATCATGTCCATTTTCCTTAGATTAAAGTAATTTTCCTTGGCGGTGACAGGCAATTGCTACACGAATTAAGAATTTTAAACGAAAATACTATAATTCACCTTTGTCGTCGCTAAAACAAAAATTGAATGGACAAAACAAAACAAGCCCAAAAAGTTTGAATCTGTAAAAGAAGTCGCAGGTATCGAAGCAAATCCTTTAAATTTACAAGCTTCTTCAACTTTTCATTTCATGTGCTTATATAAACATAGAATGTACATGCATATACCTAAACTACACAGAATGTAATATAAGTAAGAAACAGAATGTTATAAGATAATCAACAAACCATTTAGGGTTTAGTTATTTAAACATAGTTTTTTGTTTTAAAATTTAAACTTTTTATCATTTATTTAATGGAATAAAATATTTTATAAAAATCTTGATTGACTTGTTCCTTGTTAGGTATCGGAATTTAACATTTATATATTTTGATTAAATATTATTCCAATTAATACATATTCTATATAATTAAATTATACAATTTTATATTAAAAATGATAAAACATTATATCAAACCTACTAGATATTAAGCTTACTGTTATTTATAAAATGGTTTAGTTTTGTTTTGGTAGATAGCATTGAAATATAAAATTTAAACTTTTATTAAGCTTAATGTTGTTATTTATTAAATTACATAATTGTTTTTAAATTCAATCAATAACTTTATAACTTACATACACAATTTAGAAATTCAAATATTTTTGACTATCAAAACACTATAAAGCAAGTATTACGCCCTTTTTCAAATTCCTTATAATTAAAGTTCGATTCTTATTTGATTTATCAACGACATTCTCAACATCTTCTGTACATTTGAAGTTCTTCAAAACTAAATAATGAAAAATATAGAATAAGAGTACGTTATAGCAAAGGTCGATTACGTTACAGAAGATTGAGAGCTTTTAATTGTTATTTACACTGAAGCTTGTGATAAAAAATACCTTGATTTGAATGTAAAAATAATTTTTTTACGTGATCACTTTACTTTTTCTGACTTTATGTCCCAGCATTATATCACTGTTATGGATTTAATCTCTACTCGGATTTTAAGAATTATAAAGTTATTTAGCAAATTTCTTAATTATGTCGATGTGTGTTCTTGGTGTGAATGCAGATTTAATTTTATATTCAACAAAATCTTGAATGTAAGAAATTACAGTTTGGAGAAATTAACAAGGAAACATCCCAAGGTGTACTTTATCGATTTTCTTAACATTGCTATACGTTGAAACATAACAAAAAAATATTAGACGGATGTTTTTTTATGTACTAATACGGCGATTTTAGGGGTGAAAAGCACTCTTACAGTATACCTTCGAAAATGATTTTTTTTTTAAATTTTGGAATAAAACCAACGCGAATTTATTTCTTGGTAAAAACACTTATGTGGAAATTACTTTTACTCCAAAGAGTTGCATCCTCTATTTTTTGTAAGGGTAAATATGACTTTTTTTCTTCTTATTTCTCCAAAAATTTTTAATCAAACGAATCTCATGAAAAATTATTCTATAATAAACAATATTGAGATGTAAAGTTGACGTGTCTTGGGGTTTTTGAAAAATATATTCAAAAGGGTAACTACCCCTAACAAGAGTTTTCTAACATGTACCTAAATATAAAATTCTATAAGAAAAATATATAAAAAAATATAAAAATTATATTTGTATGTAGTTGTAGGACCATTTGAGGGATAAAAAACATCCTTACAGACCACCCGTGAAAAATCATTCTTTTAAATTAAAAGAAAAACGATTTTCGTGGGAAAACTTTAAGGGTGCTTTTCACCTCGTTAAATCGCCGAGTTAGCATGTAAAAAAAATACGTATCTAATATTTTTTTATATGCTAAAACATATCACAATGTCAAGAAAATCGGTGGTGTATGCCTCGGGATATTTCATTGTAAAAGGCAACATTTTAAGTAATAACTTATTCATGATAAAACAAGCAAAGAACTTATTTGAACATAAGGAGTATGTTTAAGGAGCTGCAAGGTTAAAAAATAACAAAGGTTTAAAAAATGAAATTTCCAAAAAAATTTTTTTTTTAGAAATCGTATTTTCAAGGTTAAAATTAGCGTGGTTCACTAAATTTAGACTTTGGTAGACTAAAAGAAAAATGTACGTGCTCAATCATTATTAGTCGAGTTAAAAATAATAAGAACATTATTCTAAGAATCGTACAATACACTTCATTAAAAACACTTCAATGTTAGTAATAGTTTAATAAAATACTAAATATTGTAGACTTAATATAAAAAATTAAAATTAAAATTACCTCACTGTGACACATGAGATATACGGAGAAAAGAATGATTATATTTAACTTTTTATAACATACATATTTGAAAACAATTTAATTTTATAAATTTATTTAGAAATACATACATGCAATGCATATCTAACGCATCTCATGCTAAATTGACAAGATCAACATATGATTGAGATATATTTAGGTATTAAAATCGTTCAACATGTGTCATTTGTACTCTTCTATTCAACCAAAAATCAATCATTAATATACATATATAATTACCGCTATACATATTGAGCATATAAACATTTTTCAGGAAACCAATTTTCAAATTCTATAGTTATAACTGAAATTTTTCTTTTTTAAACGTAAAAATTAAGAAAATGAGCAAATAAAAGAACTGCTATTGTAGATAACTAAGGTACTTACACATTTTCAATAATAATCAAAGAAGCGGGCAGCAGTTTCTTTTATAAATGAGCACAAGTACAACTCATAATAAAATTATAATAATTTTAGGAAAATATTAGAAACAAAAATATAAATCTTAAAACAGTGTGAGTCAGCGCTTATTCATGCTCAACGTCCATTGTATGTATACATTTTTTGATTAGTCGAGGATAGCTTCATATCTCCTTTCGTTATAAAAATAGTAGAAATATCTAAAAAAATGGTTACACTTACTTTTCTGTGTAGTTTACGTATATGCACGTACATTCTATGTTTATATAAGCACATGAAATAAAAAGCTGAAGAAGCTTGTAAATTTAAAGGATTTGCTTCTTTGATACCTGCGACTTCCCTTACAGATTCAAACCTTCCAAGCTCGTTTCACCTTATCCATTCAATTTTTATTTTTAACGACGTCAAAAATAAATTATAGTACTTTCGTTCGAAATTCCCAATTCGTGTAGCAATTGCCTGTCACCGCCAAGGAAAATTACTTTAATCTAAGGAAAATGGACATGATTAATTGAATTTTGTGTTACTTTTAAGTGATATTACTACTTATCAAAGATCGATTTACACAAGTAATTTGTAGAATTTTTAGTAATTAGTAACTATTCGTGAATTAATGAAAATTGATGTTGGTTTAAACTAGTTTCTATTGAATATTAAATGAAACCGATGCAAATTAATCTCTTGAATAATATATCGAATAATTGTCAACTCAATGCATTATATCAAGTAGTGTGGAATAAATAAGAGCAAATGAAAAATCAAAATTGACTTCAATAAAGTGTAGCAGTTTTCTATGCTAAAGAATCTTAGATCGTCAAAGTGAACTGTAACAAAGCACTATATTGTACATATTATACATTAAGTGTAATAAGTTTTTTAATATAAATGAAAAGAAAATATTCTTTTCCCTGACTCCACCGCTACACGACTCATCGGAATCGCTAAACGACTAATCGTCGTTCCTCGAACTGAAATTCAACGGATTGGAAAAATGCTCTTGAACTAGGATCAACGGCAATTTCTGTTAAAATATCAGTACGGAAACGTATCGAGTGGACAGTCCCATAGTTTTGGGCATCGGTAAGATCTGTCCTCCCCCAACGACTGGCCGGATACTAGACAAGTACCTGGACTATCCCAAAGAATCTCGAACGATCCAAAGCAGGTAAAAACTGCACCTCGGCTAGACGATGGCGTTCGTTCTACTTTCTAACAAGGTACCTCCCTCTTACGTCATCCTGGCTAAATCCAAGGTTAGTTTTGCAGGGCCACGGAAGCCTGGCAAGTCCTGCAGCTCTACGGGTGCAAAAATCCGCTGCGCCGAAAAAGCATGTGTGTGGGTGCTCGCGCAGGCACCTATAATTCGTACGGAGTCGAAGGCGGCTCAGACTCACCGTGAATGAAACAATCGGGCCACTACTCCTTTGCGATGATTCTCGCTTCTTCCTCCTCCTGCTCCTCCTCCTCGCGCGCTCTCTCACTCCCGCTGAACAGAGGAATTCAAACACACCACGGGCACTACTCGTACGGAATGATAGCGCGCGCGCGTGTGAGAGCAAGGGGTTAGGAAAAAGGGACACACTTGCCGCTGCAGAGGATTACGATCGCGGGCTACTGTGCTGGGTCACACTTATTTCCTTTGGGAGATTACCCCCGATAACCTCGGCCGTTGGGGTCTCGCACGGGCTGCAACTCGTATAGGTTATAACAACCTGTGCGCTCGCGCACTACCAACTAGCGCCGAAAATTCGCCGAAAATTCCCGCACGAACGTCTCGTCCTCTCAATTCCTCTTGCTGCTCACTGCGTGTATGCACGTGAACGATCTCTAAATCCTAGCAATGCGCGCACCACTACGTGCGTCGTCGTACGGCTCCTATTCTCGCGCGGTTAGAGGCAACGCGCGCACACATACGACTCGCGCTGGCTTTCCTTATTCCTATACCTTGCCTTCACTCTCTCGTGTTGCGCGTTAGGATACCACGGGTGCACGGCCGCTCATTTTAATCGCTCACTTAGCTCCGCGCTCCACGACTGCGCGTTTTTTAACGACCACCACCGATATTATTACTACTGCTACTGCTGCGCCACCGAGAGCTGCCTGACTGAGGACGACGGGCGCCGACTCCGAAAGCCTTACTCCTGCCCCTTTCGTGTCCCTCTATCGGTGGGAGACTCACTTTTTGTGGCTGTATGTGTGCACGCTAGTGCGTGCGTCGACGAGGAAGACGACTGCGGCGTACCTCCCGGTAATGCCGCGAGATCGCGTTCTACGTTTGTGCGAAGCTGCAAGAGCGCGAACTGTTTGTGGAGACTCCGAATTAAAGCGCAAGTGCGATATGTACTCGATGTCCTTGTTTCGCGAGGAGCCGTTACTGTATGTAATGGCTGTGGAGGTGCTGGTTATTCTTATTTTTTTCTGGAGCATTTGCCGGAGTATCTGCCAAAAAATGAAACGGGCCGATGTATTCGAAAGTGACTTCAGGCTGCAGTGATTTTTATTTTTTGCCAACTACGCGTCTTTATGTCGCTGTCGCAAATAGTTAATCATTATCCTATTGATATAGGATTACAAACGCTTATAGCGCTTCGAAAGTAGTTAATTTTTTTCTTTAAATTTCACTTTTTTCAATTCATAAATATATTTTATAACTTCTTATATACACGTACAGCGAGAGAAAATTAATAAAATAGTACATTTTTTAAGATTATTGTGAAAGACTATTACATAATTCGAATTGTTAAAAAAAGGAAAGAAACCCTAATAATATTTCTTATGTAAAATACAATCATAATTAAAATATCGTAATAACGTTTAGATTAAGTTTTTGTAGCTATATTACCGTTGTAGCATGCAATAAATTCTTCTGATAATGGAAAGAAAGTTTCGGATGAATTCAAATAAAACTAATTTATGTATATAATCAGACTATTGTTTTTAAATTATTTTTTTAACTAATTATTGATGTAAAGATCTTTATTCGTATGCATGTATGTATGTATAATATTAGTTAATATATCTTCTTAATCTTCTTAATTCTTATAAATCCTGAATTCTTCGAGTAAAGCAAAGTATTACTCACCGGTTTCATACTCCGAAATTAAATTTCCAACCAATTAGGATATGCTTTATCAAAATCACGATATTTAAAAGGCAATTTAGAACATTGGTCAAAGCCTCCATTTAAACATTAAATATCCCTAAATGATAAAAAAAATATCTAGGAGCTAGGTGTATTCGTTGGGTCAATTCGTTAAAATGTTTTCAAAACGAATGTGCATGTGGCAGCCAATCAGCATAACACGTTTACTGCGCAGAATCGAAAATTCAGCAATATCTAACCATAAAAATTAATTTCAATTCGATCGCTCGAATGACTGCGATGGAAAGTGAACTGCGGTTGAAGCAGTATGCTAACGTAAATTATTTTTTACTTTTAAACGAATAAATAAAAAGAATCTGTAATCATGGATATTCACGCAATGCCTAACAAAGTAAGTTTAAGCTTTAGCCGTCAAAAGTATTTTTTTGGAATATCAAAATATTTTAGTAGGTACTGTACACGTTTCACTAACCTTTAAATGACAACGACATTTTCAGTTGTAAAATTTCCGTCTAATAAATATTATTTTACACATGAAATATTTTGGTTATTATGTGCATAATTATTTTCGTAATTTTTATATTTGTATTACATTCTCTTTTAACCAGTTGTTTTTTTATCATAATTAATGTTTATATTATTGCAGAGTGAAGTTGATCTAACTCCTGAAGAAATATGGAGGTATTTTAATTTTGTACTTATTTCATAGTTTTTTATACCTTGTAATTAGAATACATTTATTTTAAAATGCATCGATTATGCTCCTGAAGGTTAGAGCATGTAAAAATGCAAGAGCAACATCGTGGACATGAATCTATGCATATGGAAATGGTATTGATTCTAATATTTACAGTCATGGTCAGTGAAGTCATTCTTATTACTTGGAAGCATAGGCATTACAAGTCTTATCAGGTACTTTCCTAAATATGTACGCATAACATTTCTAACAAATTAAGATTTTTTGCTATACTTTTTATGAAATTAAAAGTTTATTTTAGTTTTTTTATTTATTCGAATTTAGTTATATTATCTTTTTGGTAATAAAATTATTTAAATATTTAAAAGTACTTAATAATTAATAATAGAAATTATAATATGGTATATTTTTCAGATATTTGAATAAATAAATTTATATATAACATATATTTTCATAATTATGTATAATTTATGAAACAATTATTATTGACTTAGTTTTTTCCAAATAAAATAAAAATATAGTTATATGAAAAATCCAGTCTTCTAGAATTATTTATAAATTTATTTTTCAAAGAAAATGTAAAAAACATAATGAACTTTTTTGTAGATTAAAAAAATTTAATTTTATAATTTACAGCTTATAACATTAATAGGCATGTGGATAATTCCATTGTGCATGTGCCTTAGAAATCTATGGTGGAGATTTATATTTTTGTGGTTAGTATTCTCTTGTATAACTGGATTAATAGTAAGGAAGACTGTTGAACGACCAATGCAAGGCACAACTCCAAGGTACCTTAGTTTTTGATAACATTTTCTAAATAATAAAAAAAATAGATTTAGTATTAAATATTACTATAAATTATTCATTAAAGGAAAATTTGTGTTTTATGTTACAGATTAGTATACAAGTGGTTTTATTTTATTTACATACTTAGTTATTTTTTGGGAATAATTGGTTACTTTGTTATGTTAGCAACATTTTTTGGTTTAAACCTTGTTTTTGATAATAAACCTCAAATATGGATGGACTGTGGATTATTGTTTTTATTTTATGGCCTATATTTTGGAGTGCTAGGTAGAGATGTTGCAGAAATATGTGCTGATAAGATGGCTGCACACATTGGTGTAAGAGGATTGAAAAATAAAAAGTATTTAACTTCTTTCTAGGTGAATTTTATAACTTTTTAAAAAAAATTTTACCTTATGTATTTTTTTTAAACGTAATTTTTTACTAGTTTCCATATGTTCTTTTTAAAGTAATATTAAATTTTGTTTTTTGTAACAAAATTTTTTTATTTTAATTCAAATAAAAAGTTATGAATTTCATTTTATTAGTAATACATTATTATTGGTATTAACAATGTGTAGAAAGATGTTAGGTCTATATTTCATTTCAATTGAATATACATAATTGTAAAATAATTAATTTGCAGTATTATAATCCTGGAAGCATACCAACCAGAGTACTAGACCCCAATGTTTGTGCAGTATGTGGAAATAAACTACTGGTTTCAGAACACGAAGAGGGTGTGCTTGAAAATACCTATAAACTTAGTTGTAATCATGTTTTTCATGAATTTTGTATTCGAGGTTGGTGTATCGTTGGAAAAAAGCAAATTTGTCCATATTGTAAGGAGAAAGTTGATTTAAAAAAGATGTTTCATAATCCGTATCCTTTATCTTTACATAAAAATTTCATTTTCAACTATTGTGAAAAGCATGTTTTATGGAATATTTCAACCTTAAATTAATTGTAAGATGGGAAAAACCTCACGTTTTATATGGACAACTTCTAGATTGGTTACGATGGCTTGTTGCTTGGCAACCAGTTATTTTATTCCTGGTTCAAGGTATCAATTGGAGTCTTGGACTTGAGTAAGTAAACGTAGAGTGACATAAGATGAGATATGAAGCAAGCTTTAAAAATCAAAAAGTAAAACTGTTCAACAATTGTTTAAGCAAAGAAATATTCATTACGTTAAAATAATTAATAATGAAACTAATTTCAAGAATATTAAAAAATCAATAAGTCAAAATATTTATTCTAAAGAAATTTGTAATATTAATGTATAAACTCGGTTTCCTTGTGATACTATAATTATTTTATTGAATTATTAAGTTTTGTTTGGGTGACATCAAGAGACTTTAAGTTTTACATCACTAGAGGTAAATAGATTTTCAATGTAACATTCCCTTAGCTTTATTTTAAAGGTAGAAAATTGCATAACTTGCGTTTTACATGTTATTTAAGTTAGATTTTTGCTGAATTAAGAATTTGTCATTTGAATACTGTTTATATGTACATATTATTACATATTATTAAATTTTATAGTAGTTCACGTTAATTTATGTAAATTTTAATATAAATAATTTGTTACTATTTTATGAATTGTACATTATATTGTAATCATATTTTCGATATTTATTAAAAAATAATAAAAATTATAATAAATATACGTAAATGGATAATTTAAATAGAAAGTTGCTTAAACAGAATACAGACTATTGAGCGATAAGCCAGAACTTATAAATATTTGAATACTCAATCTATTAATTAAATTTCAAAACTAGTTATAATAAGCATTATTTTTGTAGTTGAAACTACAAATTTGACTCCAATATCTGAATAGTTGGAATTCACATAATATAATATATAATACTTATACATATAATGCCTTTCACAGTAATAAAAGTAATTAAGCTGGAGATTAAAAAATGTCTTATTACTGCACTTAGCAACTTTTTTAAAAATATATTAATAATAATTTTTTAAGTAAAAATTCTAAATTTAAAATTAATATTTTATTTGTTTGTGATATTATATTTATTAACATGATATTATTAATGTTACGCAACTTGAATAGGCTCAAATGTATTATGTAATGAGAGAATCCACTCGTTACACGTTTCTTCTTCAGATATTGTCAGCGGTTGAAAGTCAACTATCGACAGAATCTCTCTAGAATTTTTGGTAGAGTAATAAAAGAAAAAAATAATTGACTTAAGGTGTAATAAGTCTTGGATATTGAAATAACTTAGCAATTGCTTGATGCTTACTCTTTTGATAAATTAATTCGGATCATTACAAAAGCATGAAGTATAACAGAATAAGCTTAAGGGAAAAATTGTAATGTGCCGTTATTGGCAGTATTCTGATTTCAATTCAAAATCAAAATCATTGCGTCGATTGAAATAATCGTTTAAATGGTTCAGTCATTCTAGGAAACACTTGTACATTCTCAATGTTAAACCGGCTCTGGAATCTCTTCATCTCGTCTTTCACCAACTTGTTTCAATCTTTGTTGAAGTAGGTGCGCTACCGAGCTACGGTATCATCATGTTCTAAAATTTATCGAAATATTTTGATGACGTCGGGAGTAAAGACTTATATGTTGTCACTTGAGAATGATATCGGTGATTTTCTGCAATTTGAGTTTGCACACGAAATAAGTTACTCAAGCTCCATCCTTCCACAGTGATTTGCGATGCATGGAAAATGTCTGTTATGAGGTGGTAGAGGACCTTGTTAGGCATGTGAATGGCATGATGTACTTAAATTTGGTATTCAATTTCTTCATATTTGCAGAGAAAAACAAGCATCTATCTAAAATAGTCCTTGGACGGGAGTTTTATTATGTACCAGCCTTTCAGGGTTCAATAATTGATGATCTGAAGTACCTTTTTACAACTCTGCGCATTTTCTCATGACCATGTTCTTAGGCTAATGTGAAGGGTCACCAGATTTCTTAAACTTTCTTTTGTGTGTCACAACTGATACTCACTTTCACCATCGATCACTTGTAAACTTGGTTACTTTGAAATACGTTATTAAAAATACGAAACTTCCTTTTCAAAAAGGGGCAGGAAATAGAGTCATAATCATTTAATGCCATAATATGAAAAGGCGCTTAATAATCTGGAAGTCCAAGCATATGAGAACAAATAAGATAATGTACAAGAATAATAATCTTAACTAAATTGATTTATCAATGCGAGCCGTTTGTATGGGAATCTCAAAGTGTAAAACAATATGATCGGTGGAGCTACCAATGACGTTTATACAGGCGCTTTTTGTTAAAGACTTGATTTAGCAATTATATTTTGACTCTTAATTTGTGTTTTACGCCTCAGTTTGTGCATACTTCTACACATACTTGCTGTGTATATTTTGACGTAATAGTGACCATACAACCCGTGTGTCGGGATACCACTTTTTGTGTTCGGACACTTACGTATGAAGTATCTTAGCTTGCTTATTGTACATGTGCGCAAGCTATAAGCAGAAATATATTGTTTTTAACTAATCGAGATCAATGTTAATTTCATTTTAAACAAAGTGTTTACAATGAAAGATAGAGAAGACAGTAGAAAACATGTATTTATAAGTGTGATTTAATTTGCATGCTTACATTTAATATTAATAGAGCATACTCTCCATTTTTTCCTTCATTGAACTGCTTATAAAATTGTGGCACTTGTATAACGTTTTGTAGCAATCAGTTCGTTACTAGGAAGAATGAATTTTTCATTTTACCTACCCTACAATTTCTTTTAATCTTATTACATTTATACAAAACATTTTTTAACAGGCTTTGATTTCTTATGTAGTTTTAAACATGCATTGGACTCATAACCTTTTAGATTTTATCTTGTGGACTTTGAATTATGTAAGAAATAAATTATATGTACTTCAAATATTAAAAAGTATGGAGCTCTACTCGACAGAATATTAATACAAGTGTAACTTGTCAGCTAGTGTAAATAAAAAAAGATGTGGAAGATAAAGACTTTCTATAGCCTTATATAAGTATATGCAATGTAAGCACTATTCAACGTACAATTTCACTTAACTATAATGTATGAGATTTTTTTCATATAGTTGCGCTTAAATCTCCATTAATCAATATTTAATAATTAAAAAAGAATACATTAAAGGTAAATAAAATAAAACAGTTCACTCAGCTCAGATTGTTTTTCGACAAAAAAAAATAATTTTAATTATCAGTGATTACAAAAATGTTATTTATACAATTATAGTTTATAATTTGCTCAAACGAAAGAACGATCTGAAATAGCGTAACAATTATGATACGACTTATCCTACGAATTCTTAGAATAGTCGATTTAGAAAAATGCTTCAAATAAAATAACTTCGAACAATTATTCTACTCGAAATTTCGAGATTCAATTCAGTAGTGACGTCAACCTCTTATCTTACATCCAACCAATAACTGTGCATTCGTTACTGTGCGGATGTTGCTACGTATCTTAAGCTTTACGCTTTCTATGGTGCAACGATCACATGTACTTTAAGTTTGCATTGCTGGACGCTTTGCGCGAGGTGACAATCGTGTTTTTATGGATATGTAATTCTTCCACGTACTTTTAAAAACCTGTTTTATCATGTTCCATTCCTGTTGTACGAGGAGCAAAAATACAAAAATGTTCTTGTCCATAAAATCTGAATATGTCAAAAGAAAAAATAACTACTAGATTGCTTATAATTTTACAATTTTTTACTTTTGTGAATCATTAATTGATGTAGGCAATAATAAAAACCCTATTTCTAAGCAATTTATTTCTGATAATAAACACAATTACATCTACGGAGAAACTGAGACGTTCATAAGTAATGAGTCAGTCTAGAAGGTGTAGTCGGTATAATGGCGATCTAACTGGAGCAAAATTATTCATTCTAACAGTCAACCGTCACAGCATCGTGCAACGCGTCTGCTAAGTTCAATTAGGTTCTGTAAGAATGACGAAGATAATGCAGCTGCTTGTCTTATAAACATCAACCAGCGAAATGTCCTTTTACGATGTGATCGGACTTAGACATGTCGAATATCGAGTCTACATAGGATGAAATTGGGATCTTTTCACGTTTCCCTTTCGAATGAATTGATAGGTTCGTCATCAGTAATAAAAATTATCTTTATATTAGGGTCGTAGACTATTCGAAACTCTTAAATGTCAAAACTACTATTAGCTAGTATCCAATTAGATTAGTTTTATTATCTTTACTGGCTTCTACGCGACTATCATCCTAATATCAAATATATAGAAAAAAATATTAAGGTTTTGCTTGTTTCTCTTGATCTAATCTTCAAAAAGGATATGTAAGCATTATGCTAATGCTCAATATTTCAGAGAATTTTTATTTTTTTGTAAAAATATACAGTGTACATTTTTGAAATGGATTAATTCATAAAAACGGAAGTTTCGATTTAAGGAAGTTTTTAACTAGATTAAAAAGTTTATCGTTAGGGATATTTTCCACTTTCTAAATATCTTTTCGCAAAATCTAGAAACTGATTTCTTAAAGTATTATAATTTTCAAAATAACCTTATTATCAATTCCAAATCTAGCATGATAATCATGGCTGAGCATTTTCAAAAAATATAAGTATTCGCTCTATTAACGTAAAAGCCATTATGTAAATTGTATAATAGACACTGATTACAGCTAATTACAGAGAAACAAAATTTATTTGAGCCCCTGTGAGATAAACAAATATATTATTTATGGAAATGCACTCGAATCAATTCCACTGTGTTTGATTGATTTACATTTAATGAAAGCAGTATTGAATTCAAACAACTGCTTATCTTTAAATTATAAATTTTATTTCAATTTTGTTTGTTTATAAATGAGCATATAAATATTTATAGAAAAAATTTTCGACGTTTTATTGTACAAAATATTCAATACATGCTATTCAATTGACAAATTCACTAAAACATATAAATATAATAAAAATTCCACTACTAGGTAATGAAATGTTTTTATTTTTTTTTTATTTAATGTAACTCGTAAAGTATATTTTTAATTTTTTAATTTCATCATAATGCACATTTAGTGGTTGTGTGTTTATAGTAAAATAAAAAAGAGAATTTCATATGTGCGTATAAGAAAAATGAATAATTAATATGCTATTCACGTAAAGAAAAATATAAAATGTAAACTACAACTGAAAATATTAGGGTTATAAAAACTAGTGCAGATTATTTCTGATCAATGAGTTCTAGCTAAATTAAAAATAAAAATATATACAACAAAAAGTAAAAATGAAATAAAGATACGGATAATCTATAATAATGAAAATTTTGAAATTTTCATTTAAAAATATTCATATTTCTCGCAAAATTACTTTCATTTTAAAACATTTGAAATTATAACAATAGTAATTAAGATATGTAAAATGTCATCTTTTAATATTTCAATGAAATTAATAAGTTATATTATTAAATATATTAAATATAAAAATATTTGGTTCATCGAAACGTATATTTTGCTGCAACGTAATTATACAAAATGCGTACATTTTTAATAAAATTGCTAATAAATATTTTCACCCAATGATATATATCTAATATGGAACTTTTAAATTGTATGTAAGTCTATATGTGTTATGTGTGCCTGCGTCTTGTATAAAAAAGAAAGTTAAGGAATGAGGATCACTTGTGTAAGAAACAATTACTTTAAGATGGTCATCAAGAGATACATTGTGCAATTCAGTTTTTTTTTTGTAAATAATGTTAATAATAATATTCAACAAATAATAAAAGTAATTCAAATGAAATAATTAATTTCAAGATTATTAATCTGCGTTTGAAAGTATTAATCGTAACTTCCATTTTACTCATTAACAATATATTGTTAAAATGTTGTGACTTTAATGTGGTTGAACATTTATTTGTTGATATATTATCCATGCAAAATTATTCCGCAAACTATATGTGCAAAAAAAGAAAATAAATATTTGTAAAATAAATAAAAATTAATATTATCCACAAACAATAATTTGCGTTGTAAATGATTTAAAATTCCTATCAATATTCTATACAAAATCTGAACTTACCTTTATGTATGATGAAGACGTACGGAAATGGATTTTTTATTCTTAATTAAAAATATTATATTTAATATAATCAAACATAAACGTATAACAAAGAATATCTTTACAGCATATTTCATTACGTAAAGTATTAATTAATAAAAAAGAAAATAAAAAGACTTATTATTAATAAGTCTTAAATAAATCTAATTTGATATTTTCTGTTTTTATTTCGAACGGTATATCTACGTATTTGCTATGTACTAAAAGAAAAAATTTATTATTCATAATCTGAAACCAATAATTATTATTTATTAACCAAAACTTTCTTTAAAAAAATACAAAATATAATTTAAAAATTTGCGTAATACAAGTCGATTAAAATCAATTTATGGTTTATAAATTGTTGTATTGAAAAGATTAGATATTCGTATTTATCGAAAGGTAATTTCTTTACAACTCAATTGTAAAAGAATCGAATCAATCAGATATATTCAGATGCGTCTTTACGTCTAATGATCATGATATACACGTTGAGAAAAAATTCCAATAGTTTTGTATTTGCTCGTATTTACAGAGTTATATGATGTTTAAGAGCATAATATCGCTTTTTGGTTTTACACTAATGTAATTATATACATTGAATTTTCTTCTATAGATTTACAATTACTAGAATAACTTGTAAAAGAAGATGTTGAAAAAATTTTATTATCTTATCTTTTATTAAAAATGAAATTTATAATGTACAATTCACGACCTACGAATTTTTAATGAGAAATCGCGAATTTTTGCAGACAGTATTGTAGGTTAATCTAGTGAGGACATATTTCTCCAAATCTTTTTATCCTTCGTTTAGAAACTATTAAAACAGAATGAAAAAAGAAAAGTTAAGAATTAAAAGCGCTGGGAAGTTTGCACGGCTTTACCTTTTCTGCTACCAACATAATAATTTTAAGTTTTTTTTTATGTAAAAAGCATTGCACATGAGAAGAGTTGTGCTGACGAAAAATACAATTAAAATATCATTTTACCACGTGACTAGTTTCATTAACACCCATTTCCTAGGTATTTGAAAAACTTTTCAATAAAATTGTGAACTTTAACCAAAATATTAAACTTATTATTGATTAGAAGATAAAATATTTATCTGATTTATATACAAGTGCGAGTATTACGTATAGTGATTTCGGAAATTTGCATGAACGAACATAAGTATGTTAAAAATGAATTATGTCTGCTTAAATAGAATAATTATGAGAAATATTTTTCATCATTGTTTCAGAATAAAGGAGACGTCTATGCAGAAAGACTTGCATACAAGTAGTGAAAAGGCTGTACTAGTGTAAAAGTTAATGAATTAAAGGAGAAAATATAATAAAGTCAAAAAAATATTTTTCAATAAAGAATTTTTACGAGAATCTGCAAGGAGAAAATTAAGAAGCTCTAGATACGTATTTTTAAGAATGAATTAAAAATAGTCCGACATAAATAAACATCAATATTTAAGCGAACAAAAAAAATTATAAAAGAAAAAATATCGTAAATTGTCAATGTAATTACAAAATAAGTAATTTCTTATTATCTTTATTCATTTTTTAAAATTAATTTATTAATTATAATGTATCTCTACGTTTTATCGATTTATTTATTTTTATTAGTGAAACACAACTTTCATCACAGGTGCACAACCACCTTCACATCTGTAGGCATAATTACATTCCAAAGCATTAGAACTTCCGTGAATTATTGTCCTGTTTAAAAAAGTTCAAAGGCCTTCTAGCGTTCCTTTAAAAACTTTTGTGAATTCGCGGCTTTCAGACGGTCAGATATATATTTTAAATTAATTTTTTTCTTCGAAGGAAGAATTTTTATAAACATGCATTAGGATTGTAAGGGATTTGTTTGACGATTCACGATTTGATAGGATAAACCTGTTTTTTGCTAATTCATACATTTTCTAATAATTTATGTCTTAATGTGACAAGAACTTGGATCGAGTGTTATTATAAAATTCAATTTTTCAAAGAAAAAGTATAAAGAGCTATGGTTTAGAGTTTTTTTTTCTAAAAAGTGATAAAATTTTTTAAGATTACTATAAAATTACAGTTTTGAAGCATTGTATATGAATAATAATACATTCAAGTGTACTATCGATGACTAAAAATTTAAAAGTTAAGTTGGACGGCAAAAAGTATAGGTATAAGGATTGGTATAAGGGCAGACATTCATGAACACAGGGAACTTTTATAGATATATTTATTGATTACTTAGCGTGTAAGAGTATAGACTATATGTATACCTTACTTATTAAATATTACATGGTAATATATATACATGCATACATACATATATATATATATATATATATATATATATATATATATATATGTATATATATTTATTCATATGTATATATATTCATATATTCATATTTATACCGTCGCATAATCATTAAAATAAACCTGGCTTGAGCTACACGTGTTTCTTATGTTTTTTCGGTGTATTCTTGCGTGAAACGCCGTGGAATCCTTCATTTGTTTATATACAAATTCGTGACGATATCGTTATAATTATATTTACAAATCCCACGAGTAGTTTTCTTTTTGTTCATTTCATGATGATTTTTGTCTTTTATTTTAAATTAATCTTTCGAGTATTTTGGAAAAGAAATTTTACAGAACGAGTAGCGAGTATTTTCTGTTTATATAAACAAATTTTGCGGTCGTTGATCTAAATATAGAGTATAAAAGACATCGCAGCAGATTGATTATTTATTTGTTTCGTCAATGGACGAAACTATTGAGTGTCATACAAAATCCAGAGACGGTTCATTTATTACCTCGCACACTCATCCATGTATAAAGTATTTCCGATTAGCCAACAACGTCGCGCATCAACGGAATAATAGATAAAGTTAATTATACATCTAATTATATACAAAAGTCAAGGTTTTCAGTCATTCCTTGATCGCCGTAGTTTCGCTTCAACATCGTTTTAAAGTAGTTCATTTCGTTACCATTAACACACTTGCATGTATATATATTAATTTTCATATTCCCTTTGCTCTTCCGCATACGATAGCATTCTTTTTTTCAATTGTACACACGCAACAACTTTCGGTTCCGTTCTTATCTATTTTCGTTTATTATTTACTTCGCACGTAGTGTCCACATACTAATTAACTATAAGATAGTTATAAAGTATTGCTTGTTTATAATCGCATGTCTGTATGGTGATATTTCAAATTTTTCCCTTTAAAGGAAAAAAAAGAAAGACATTAAATTGCCACCCTTAAACGATTCGAAATCAAGGAAAATTCGAACAAGCTGAAATAACACAAAGTTTTGTTACTCAGGATAATGCAAAAGTTTGCATTTTGAAATCGTAACAAAAGTATCCTCTATAAAATTATAAAACATGTAGAGATTATTAACAAATAAGTTACCACAATTTGATTTTGTTATATAAAAGAAAAGGCAGAAAAATAAAATACGCTAGTATTATAAGCATTCTTGAAGTTATTAAATTATGTATTCAAGTGAATTAAGATCAAATCATGTATTTAGTGATAAGTATTTTTAAATATACGTTATTTTTCTTGGAGTATAAGACTAATTCCACTCTGTTAATTTTTTATTATTACCTTACTGTTTCTTTTTCTCTCTCCCTTATTTTGGCCCGAAGTCAAGAGTAGTCTTCGTGCCTTCTGACAATAATCCGCATTAATTGTAATAAAGAGCAGTTGATTCTACTTTTGAATGAAAAATTTATCTATGCAGAACATTCCGAATGGAAAAGCGTTCGTTTATCGTTCGCTACAAATTTTATAAAGAAACAAAAGAAGACCAAACGAAAATTCAATAATGGTACTTTGATTTATCATTCGAGGTTAAACATAAAACTACTGTACTGACTAACTTTCTTTTTTTAAAAAACAAACGTAACTTTACGATCACATAAAAAATCGTATATTATTCAAAGAAAAAAATAAAAAATAAAAAATCATTGACTAATTTAAACGAATGAAAATAAAAATAAAGTTTGAAATGCTCATAAAAGAGATACGGTAACGGAGTTGATAAGTACAAGAATTTAAATTCGACGTATACTAATTACACACAGCTATATTTTAATTTTTAAGATATATACAGCGACTACAATATTTTTCCTTGTGTTTTTAATAAATTTCCCGTTTACGCGCTACCAAAAATCCACCTTTCCTCTTTAACTCATTTACACATTGTCGACTATTTAAAAATCTTTTAACGTACGTTGCAGTTATGATTATGTATCATTGGCTCATTGTACACCTACGTGGAACACAACGTGGTGGAGCGACGTGGCTCGCACGTTGGCTTTTATTTTTTTTCTTTAGTCATTACATTTTTCACTTTCTATGGATTTTTTTTCTGTCCTCGACGCCTTGGCGCGCGTGAATTCTAATATTTTATTTTTACTCACTATAAACATCGACGTTTCCATTTTTTAAATATTATTTTCCACTTCACGTTCATTAGATTCCGCTAAGTTTTCTTATGACTTTATGTTTTTTTTCTATTTCAGAGTGCTTGGACACAAGGAGTAGGGACTCGATTTTATCGAACTCAATGCAGCTTCCTATTTATTAATTACTTCTGATGCTTGAATTTTAATTACATAAAAGTGGTTGCTCTGATAATAATCATAAATTTATCGACCATTTAGAAGTTATCTTTGCCGATGTAAGAGATAAAAGATAAAATTGTCATTGTTTTATAAACGTTTTCTTTATTTTAAACATGGAACATCATTGTTTCGAATAAAACGAGTCCACGCAGATGCACACGAGGACGTTCATCGACAATTCAAAAAATAATTTTTATATTTTCGGTATCTTTTTAATTTTTAATTTATAATTTATTTTTATAGAAAGATAAACTGGGGCATAATTTATACGATCATAAATTTATAATAATAATATACTTTATGTAATTATTATTATTAATAATATAATTATTAATCTTTATGCGTTTTACTTAATTATTAAGCTTATTTTTTCCTTTTGGACATTGTTTTTATCTCCATTAAACATTTGTTGCCTAACAAACATTTAACTCACTTTCCACTTTATCGACTCTAATAGTTTTTTTTTTCTCATTACTTATCTTCAAATTATTTAAATGACTCTTAAAATTTCATTATCGCTTGTGACGATTTCATCCTTTTACGTTTAGTATTATTAAATACAAATTATTCTTTCTGCGATTCTCGAATTTTCCTTGTATTTTCACTTGCTACTTATTACCTAGATGGTAAATGCATTTTTCCTATGAATATATAATAGCAGCGTTGATTTTTCCTTAGATGATTTATAACAAAATATTTGAGTAAGAGACCAGAAAGAAATGTATCAAAACAGAGGAAAAATCGACGCAACTTTAGAGCTTTGTTAATTTCATATCGTAGAGTTTGTTAAGTATGTGTATGCGTGAGGCGTGTATGCGTGCGCGCGCGCGCATGACTGTCGTGTTTTACATATAAAAAAGCATTGATCGACAGTTTCACTCGAGTCTTATCGTTATAAACTATTTCATACAGTAAATATCTAAATGTACAATATTAATTAATTGGCCGTATTTACAATAACGCTTCTTTAATTATTAAATTAAATCGTTCACTATAAGGTCTTCCACTCACTTTTTCATCCCCCTTTTTTTCATTCTCCCTTAATCGCGTGTCAGCTTTTTTATTTTTTTTTAAATACCTGCTGCTTTCTGCCTATTTTGACTTTGCCCCTTATTAATCTCTTATATTGCTTTGAGATAAATCATCGTTCTTCCTTAAAATGGACGAAAATTCCCTCACGCATGTGTTTCTATCTTGACCCTGTTATTATTTTGCAAAAAAGAAAAGTATTAGGCCACTGTATTTTTTACTTCAATCCTTATCGCGTTTATGCACCAATGAAGAGAAAAAACAAATAAAACATAACTATCCGTGCTTACGAATAAAAAGGTTCAACGATAAAAATAAAATGCAAACTCAAAAAACGATCCAAAGCACACGCTACTCGCTTACCAGATCCATCCACCCCTCTCACCAAGTCCCTTGTTGCTTAATACCAAAAATCTCCTTAACAATTCGTCATCTCGTAAAATCCACCCTTCGACTAGCTTTGATTCCTTGAGTACGCTGCACAATTGCCCCACGCTGTTTCATTCGCTTTTTAAGTAAAGTAACAAATGGCACCGTTCCATCGAAAGAGAAGGTGGAGCTCGGGTGAGAGCCTCGAAACGAAAGCGAGAAAAGAATACGATGCTCGAGGTTAAGCCCGAGCTCTTAAAAATCGTAATAATCCTCCCTTAGTCACGAGTCGTGCCTGTAAACCCTGGCGCCCCTCCTATTACTACCACTTTTCCTCCTCTTCCTCTTAGTGTCCCTACTGAACATGACATTACCGGGATCATCGGCTAGCTGAGGATATCTGTGCACGCTGTGGATGTCGACTCCCTCGTAGCCTTCGACGATGCCGCGGCTCACGAGCTCGTCCCTCTCCTCTTTGGTCCAGTCGCCCCTGCCCTGGAAGCCAGTGGACACCAGCTGCTTCTCGATTTCCCAGGCACGTTCGACCGCGCGTTTATGCGCGTGTTTGAGTATACGATGGCGCTCTTGCTCTGGGTCTGCGCCGTATCTGATAACGACCGCCGCCTCTGCGCTGTGTAATCTAAGCTCCTTGTAGGTACCACTGCCGTGCTCCGTCGTCTCGTGAGTCGAGACGTTGAACATACTGCCGAGTCGGCGCAACTCCTCCATATCATCGCGAATCTTGAGCGCGTTATCCTTCACGAAGTAAAACACGTCTTGGTCATGGACGCTGAAATGAAGTGGCAAAAAGTACGAGTTGTTGATCACAGATGTCATAACGTCTTGGACGACATTGTTTACGCCATCGACGACACTCACGAGGGCGCGACCGCCGATGCGCGACACGAGAATGCCCTCGCCGAACACGGCGCGCCTGTGCGCCACCCGGGGCAGCAGGTTGCGGGTCTTGGGTTCGAGCTTCAACAGGGGCTTTGGAACGAAACCAAGGTTGGAGAACTTATCGTGTACTCGGTCGACGATACACTGCAGTCCGCTCATGACTCCGAAGTCAGGTGTAAGTTGCGGGGAGGTTATGGTAGCACTGGGTTGGTAGACCATTTGTTTGGTGTACTCGGAGCCAAGCATAGCGTTGATGTCATAGCCGTAGAGTTTGAGCCAAGAGGGCAGATCTGTCATGTACTCGACGTTCTGCTTCAGGTTGATCGGATCGTTATTACGGAAGCGGTAGATAAAGATGTCGGTGGGAGTTGTGAGCTCGTTAGCCATTTCCTCCCAGGCGGGCGTCATCCACTGACCGACCGTAGGATCGTACAAGCGCTTGTTCAGATAAACGAGCTTGGTGTTGAGATCGTACAGGCCACCGTGAAAGTCGATGGGCAGATAGAAGTCTGGATTCGTGTCCTTGATGATCTTACCAAAGGGCGTCCTTCTCATCTCTTTATAGAGATTACCGTTTGTATCGAACAAAGCTAGAGGAGAGCCGTTCTGGTCTGTAGCCACATAAAACCTCTGCTCCGATGTTTCCACGGCCATGAGGAAGTTCCTCGAGTCGTACAGGAACCTGAATGTCTTCTGGCTCTTGGGGAAGTGTAGGTGAGTAATGAGATCCGGAGTCTTGGGATTCGCGTAGAAGAACTGGGTCACGTTGTCCCGGTCGTCGTTCCAGGCAACGAGTCGACCCCTATTATCGTAGTAGTACCAGATCTGGAACTGCTTGTGCTCGGCCGCGTGAATCAGTTGTCCCCGCGAATTATAGCGATACCTATGCTCACCGCGAATCACGACGAAACCCCGCTGATCGTAAGAATTGAACTCGACGTCGCCGTACTGGACGACGCGATCACCACTGTCGTAACCGAGGCTTATTTTTTCCGAGCGTTCCGTAACGCCGACAACGTTGCCGTTTTCATCGTACGCGTACTGCCAGGAGATGTCAGTGTCAGCGACTTCCAGCACGTGACCGTCCGCGTTGTAGGTGATCTTGTCCATGCGCGTCCATTCCTTTTTCTCGACCGAGTCTTTACCTGTTGACGGACGGAAAAAGTTGTAATATTATCGTTCTTTCATCAAACGTTTCCGATACTTTATATAATCATTTTCACTTTACGTTCAAAGAATTCACTTAGCTAAATTTTGTGAGTTTTGGATATTTTGCTTTTGAATTGTAATTTTTTTTATTTTTATTTACAAATTATTAAAAATTTTTAGTTCAAAGCAACAACTTACCAATCATAAGCTTTCGCATCTTGATCCTATTTCGATTATCGTACTCCAATTCTATTCTAAAGACATCCAATGACCTGATGTTCATCAAAATTGTTTTAACCCTGCCGTGCTCATCGTAATCCGTCACGGTGAAGTACTGTTTGCTCGAGTCTTGCATGACGGAGCGATTGAACAAGTTCCTGTAAATTCTAAGATCGTTAACACCTTCTAGTACCCCGAGATTCTGATCGTACTTCAAACGAATCGGCTGCAGCTGTTTGCCGCTGATATCTACGTCGATGCCGGATATACGCGCGTTGCCGTCGTACTGGTAACGATAGTGCGAATTGTCTAGACCGCTTTTACTACCATACTTTATCTTTTCGTCTTTAATGATACCAGCATGGTACTTGTACTCCACACGCATTTCAAAGTTCGGTTCGTTTATATCGATGCTGCGCACGAGAGAAGTGGTTTCTTGATACGTGTAATGCGTTGATGATTGTCCTGTAAGATTTTTAGAATAATTATTTTTTTTATTCTTCACCGTTGAAACGTTAAATGTTAGATTAAATGTAATCGTTTTAATATCATATCAAAATTTGATAATTTGTATTCTTAAATATATGTTAAATATTATTTTAATATTTTAATATTAATTATTTTTTACTTTTATAATTGACATTGTATTTACAAACAAGCATGTATTAAAGAAAATAACTTCATTTGGAGAAAAATAAGGATGAAAAAAACTTACCAGCTAGAATAGTTTCTAGCTTGCCATTGTGATCATACACGTAAGCCACCTTCCCGCTCTGATGCGGATAGACCTTTGCCAGGATCTGTCCGTCATCATTGTAGAGTATTTCGTAAGGATGCCTATTCATTGGCGAGTAGTATTGGTACTTATAAAAGCCAAGTGACGTTTGCAGAGAGAAAGTGTGTATGTGTCCCCTCGGGGTTGTCAACGACTGCAGCGCTCCGGCCTCGTCATACTGCAGCAGATAATCGCTGCCCCTTGGCGTTGTCACCTTCAGAGGCAGACTGCTGAACATATCCTTGAAGGCGTACACCATCGACGTGCCGTCGCTGTATTTGATCTCGTAAAGACGACCAGCCTGGTCAAAGCCGTACGTCTCGCTAATATCACCCCATGTCCAACACACGAGTCTGCTGAACCTGTCGTATTCCAGTTCAACCCCGGCGAATATACCATCCCGTGGTCCCCACTTTATTGGTCTCGCTGTTTTATCATAAGTCACATTCACAAGCTCGACGCGGTCGTCTTTAAATACAGCCACTGTGTTCGATTCTCTTTCATACTCGAGTGACAGCAGAACATCTCCATTGACACGTAACTTCCTTCCAACCTATTTAAGCGATAAATTTTTATTAAAATAATGCTTGAAAAGAATATAATATATTCGACGTCGAAAAGAGTTGATAATGACGAATGTAAACAGAATCATACATACCCTGGCGATATTTTTTGCAGCGTTGCCTCTGTTTTTGTTGGCTGGCACTTGACGCAAGAAGTATCGCCACTCAAAGTGATTTGCCAAATCTCCGGCAATCTCAGTTCTCTGTTTGGCCGGCACCGGGTAACTCTCTCCGAGCAGTGGCTCGATATCAGCAAGAATCGAATAGGGCATTGTATCGGTGCTAATGGTGTGCGACCAAGGTGTCATCCTGTCAACGCTGCCATCAGCCATGACGGTCGTTCTCTGCTCGGCCTCGCCAATCTTGGTGACTACCGACGAGCCCTTTATAAGCATTGACAAGGGCTTCCTACTGTTCTGGCCCACCTTCACCGTCGCTCCCTTCAAGCTGAGGTCAAACGTGAGGCTGATGACCTTGCCAGTGGGTGTCACGGCGCTCGTCAGTCGTCCGAACTCGTCGTAATTGTAGACGTAGCTGCGTCCGGTAGAGTCGAGCTTGGTCTTGAGAAGACCCGTCGGCCCGTGGTACTCGAAAGTCACGTTGTAATTGTCAGGGGTGCTGAGCTCGTGGAGGAGCTTCATCCGTGACATGCGTAGACGACACTTTTGACCCTTTGTGTTCTCAATCGAGTTCACTTGAGCGCTATAGTCGCGCAGCAAGAATACTTTGTTACCGGCGGCGTCCGTTACTGTACTCAATTTGCCATTGCTCGTGTTTACGTTGTATGCGAATGAGTAGATCGTCTCGCCCGTGAGGATGTTCTTTGTCGCTATGTGCTGACCAAATCTGTTGAACACGTAGATTTCCTGAGTGTCCGGCGAGTAGATCTCATATTCGCGAGCGCCACTAGCATCCGGGATACTTGCCATCACCGAGCGTATTCTAGAATCACAAGTCCAATGTTAGTTTCTTTAAGTATAATTTGTAAGAATTTGTCAGTATTGTCGTGAGATTTGTTACGCCATTTTTTTCGATAACAATGAGAAACTGTCAAAGCAAGTGTCATTACGAAGACTCAATTCAATTTGCTTTCAAGCACTGAACAAAATTAATGACATTCAATATGTGTATTTTTTTGATAAGCTTTCATAAAGTTTCTTTAAAATGAATTAATATTGAGATATAAGGTAAAGTCGCTCGTGTTCAGGTAACAATATTATTTATTTATCTAAGAATTCTTTCACTTAGATAGTAATCATTTTATAAATTAGTATCGAAATTATTGAAAGATTACATTTAATCTACTCAATGCTGCATGAAAAAATATATCAAATTATTTCAGTATTAATGTATTCTCAAGTATATTCAAAATTATTCGTCAGATAATTAATCTTTCAAATTATGATGTATAACATTGATCGTAATTGAAATAAGCCAGTTTTCAACATATAAAAGTCTTTCATATCCATATTAACACATTAAGATCTTTTTCATGTTTACATGAATAATCGATTTTTATTCAATTAATATTTTAGATTAAGAATAATGTAAAACAATACAAAGTGAGTAGATGTAGCCAAAGCTGGAGTATCGTTTTGTATCATTATTTAATTCGCTAGGTACCTGTAATTCGCCTGATCACCGATATGTACGACGCCGTCGGGACTGACAGCGACCGCCGATATAGTATTGAACTTGGAGGTAGAGGCCAAGTAATGATCAGCCTCGAAACAGTCGCAGCCCCTCTCGAGGCAGTTGCACTTGGACTCGGCACCGGCGTAGGCTGATATTTTGCCATCGGTTCCGATTACTCTAACGCGGTTGATCCTCTGCGAGTCGCTCTCAGCGATGTAAAGGTCGCCAGATGGCCCGAAAGCTATACTTTGCGGCACGACGAGCGTCGCGTGAGTTGCAAGCTCTGAATCGAAGGTCGAGGAAGGTGAGGCGCAGTGCAGAGGACGGCCCGCGACAACCTTCACACGACCATCCGGAGCAAGCTGAAGAACCATGTGATCGTCGATCATGTGCAACGAGTTGTCCAAAGGATTGATGGCTACGGAAGTATCAGAGTTTCACTTAATATGTTTCTAATTAGATCTATTATAAATCTTAATTTTAAATAAGGTTTTTCAAGCAAACATGAGATATAGTGCGTTTTACTGTCAGCAGCTTTACTAAATGTCAAAGCGCTGTAAGCGGGTGTGCACAATGACATTCAACGTCAAATATTCGATATCGCTACAACGAGATTACACGTAACGATCCATATAAAACACTGAAGAAAGCAATAATTACCGAGCTCGGTGGGCCAGCGCAGGTGCACCTCTTCAACGTTGAGTGTACCTTCGCACGGTATCGGCTTCCAGTGCGACTTATGCATGTGATTGCCGATTATGGTGGTGATGATGCCATCCCTGTCGACCATGCGAATGTTGGTACCGTCGGCGAAGTACAACACATTATCAGCTGAGATCGCCACACCCTTGGGATAGGCGAGCTTGGCATCGCGGGCGAGTGCCCCATCACCGCAATGGGCCTCGTCACCAGGTAGACAGCGCTCGCCCGAGCCAACGACCGTCTCCCAGTTGTGTTCCGGATCCGTGTAGTCCGTCGTGTTGCGCACACGGATTATTTGGTGGCACTCAGGATCGCTGATGTACAGCGAACCATCCAGTGGGCTTAACGCTATGTGGTACCGGTATGAAACTCGGGTCGCGCTACGGATTTATAAAATTGGCCAGTAAGTAGGTGTACATAAATCGATATTAAGAGACTTTTAGTGCAAAGTTATAATTAAATTTGTAATTAGATAATATCTATTTCAGACAGTTTGTTATTTATTGTTGTATTTGTTATTTAGACTTTTTTAATATGACTTAAACTTATTCTTACTGGACAGGCTTAGACAATACAATTTGTTCGATGAATTTTATTATCATCGAATCCTATGAATTTCAATTATCAAAAGTATCAACATAGCATAATAAGTAAAATGATCTTGCTGTATGCAGTTAAACGATGTAAAAACGTCAATTATTAATTTTAATGATATAGAATGATATTGAAAAGTCTTCTTACTTCAATCGTACGATAGTTCTCACGGTACCATCGACCAAGATCTTCCTGACCAAGTTGAAGTCGCCAACAAATATTGATCCATCGGATGCAGTAGCTAGAGCGACGGGTGCCAGAAGTCTCTGCTTCGAGGCCTGTCCGTCGCAGTCAAAGCAGTCGAGGGGCCTCTGGTGACCGTCACCCATCGTCGTCAGGATCACTCGAGGCTTGTGCTTTAGGTAAATGTTGGAGCCATCACCCTTCTGCAGTATACCTTCGTGGAAGTTATATCGGTGATGGATGTCAAGATTCCAACCGCCCACTTCTGAGATGGACATGTCGTGGCCACTAAGCTTTGTTGTCTGCACGTCCCAAATTACGTCCTTACAATCACTATACTCGTAACCAACCTTCACCATGGCCGTTGTCACACCGTACACCCGCTGACGGTAAACGTTCAAGCGATTCCAGGCATATGTAAACTATAACCATTACATTTCGAGATTTAAATCTTACAGTTCTAAGTTTATTTATTAATAAATAATTAACATTATAATATTCATATATAAGAGTATTTTCTAGCGAATAGATATTTTGGTAAATTTTCGGGTTTCATATTTATAAAAGTCAGTCGAGATAAATGCAATACGTGAGAAGTATTAGTTTTACGCATTAAAAAACAATAAAATAACTGGTAAAAAATTTCGGAGCCCAACCTTAATTACAGGGTCGGCTTCAAAGGTCTTCTCGAAGAGTATTCCTTCAATAGTGATTCTCAGATGAATTAAATTCAAGGTCGGGGGAATGATTTCGGGAGTGAGCTGCAGTTGTATAGTCGACAGGTAGCCGGCGGCTCTAGAGCTGTGATAAACTAGATTGAGGCCAGTCCCGGGTATCTGAAGGCTCTCCTGGACGACTTGTGATTCGGCAAGGATGGCACTCTTGTCGGGACAAGCGCCTTGAAAACCGTGTTTCCAGGTCGCCAAAACCACGGGCTTCATCAGATCATAGTCATGAGCCGCGCACGAGTGAATCACATGAATCACTGGCTTCTCGTCTGCCGTGCTCATCACGATCTTGTTGATTATGACGACCTGTTGAACCAATATCGAGTTTAGTAAAGCGAAAGCTCACTTTATATCCTTTGAGAAATTTATTTACGAGTATTAATTATTTATTTGTTGTTTATTTATTAATTAATTATTTAAATGGTTGTCATGTTGTGCATACATTTAAGGCATTATTCACTGAGGCAGAGATTAAAAATTTATCGATTACATCAAGTTGCTCCTTAAAGATATAAATTTACGTAATATGAATGTACATAATATGAAAATTTCAGTATTAAATTGTAAAATATCAAGACACGTACTAAATATTCGAAAATTTTTGCTTACCTCATTCCAGGGCACAAAGACGATGTGGCTCTGCGGTTTGAAGGGAGATCTGCCAAATTGAAGTGTGACGGCACCACCACCGTTTACCAGGAGGTCGAACCAACCGTCGTCGCGAGTGAGAGTGAAGCCTTCTTGTGGTGTGCTCGTGCTTACGCGCACGCCCATCAAGCCCATCCCCAGAGACGTGATCACCCGACCGCGGACCACAGCTGAGCGACTGCGGAACCGAGGTAAGATATTTCTTAAGCATAGATTTCAAATTTGCAGAGGCCCGAGTGATCCTGCTGGAATTTTCAGCGAGCGAGTGAACAATCAACTCACGTGACTCGCTGACGTGCTCATTGAAAAATCATCTTGACAAGATGCTTCGAGTGATAATACCGTCATGGCGGGTCGGAGTTGACACAGAACCGCTTTTCGGTGTATCAATCGCAATGTAGCAATGTCAAGGAGTCACACTTTTATTAATGTTTATTGTTTCTTTTTTCAATAAAATGTTTTTCGATACTAATTAAAAATTAGATCAAGATAGACGTTTCAGTTCAAAATTTAGATTTGGTCATTTATATAAAATTTTACGCAAATAATAAAAATAATCATTAATCTTGATTATTTTTTTTAAGAGTACATTAGATTCAAATTGATTTTTCACTTAAAACGAACTCGCTGTGAAAAATTCGTGAGGTATTCGGGTCTGATTTTGTGTCACGCTCTCGTGCGTAGAATTATGTTCATACAAAAACTACTCGGTGTAAAAATACTTTTGGCATGAGCTAAGATTTAAAAGAAATGAATATACTACGTAAAAAACAAATGGCGAATTTTCAAGGAGTTCTCCGTCCTGTAGACTTCACTGAGAGAAGTATTTGAAAAGTTTTGTTAAATATACTAAAAATTTATAATTTTTTGCGCTATAAAATAATAATTTGTTAACAGAATAAGAGCATATGAATGAAATTTTTTGAAACTAAAGTTATTTTATGAATTCGATACTTTTTATACTCAAATACAAAGTTCAAAACGCGTACGTTAACTTTAACTTCAAAAGTTAATAAAACAATAAATTTTTAAATAATCTAAGATATTTGTATAAAAATGTGTAAAATAATAACTTAATTCAGAGCAAAAGTGAAACTGCCTTTAAAATTAAATATACATTTTTATCGAAGCCAACGACTCATTATACATTAAGTAAAAAAGTCCATTTGTGAAAAGAGAAGTTAAATCTTCGTAAATAATTTCCTAAAATAATACATAAGATACAGTCGTTTAATTATCCAAAACAGAAATATTATATTTATTTTCAAATTACTTGTATAAATTTAATATATAATTTATAATATTTAGTTTTAACAGATTCTAACTTAAACACATAATTAATCTTAATTGTTTATTTTGACTAAAAAAACTTCTCTCAATGGATTTTAAATTGGCAATTTGCATATATATTTTTATAAAATGTTTTAAAGTGGTTTGCATTGTAATCACGGGTCTTATTGGATGAAAATTATTTATTACTTTGGCGATTGATTTAGTTTGTTTTAAATCTACCGATATAATTGCAATAAAATTGGTTTTTTTTTTAAATATTTGATTCGATAGTAATTTTGTACCCTTTAACATAACGAAGTATACATTATTCTTATAGAAACACTATACTTGATGAATTAGATAATTTTGTTTTCACAATCAATAAAATTTACTAAAGGAAATCGAGGACAATCGTGATATTAATATGCAAATAGCCATTTTGTTTAATCTGTAAGGTTTTTTTTTACTTTGTAAATTAAGTAGGTTACAGAGTTGTGTCATTTTTCGCATGCTTAAAATTTATTGACAACATTTTATGATAATGATTCACCATAAAAGTCAATGTTACTAAATTTTATAAATTGCGGCGATCCATGAGTAATAAATTGTCAATAAAAGTTAAGAGTAATTAAATTTTCTTTTTTCAATAAACAAGTGTCGTTCGTCAATTGATGTAACACAAATATAGTTTTGAAGCTTAACAAAAAAATTCACGAAACACAACATAGGACTCATAAGGAAAACTGAACCATGCAACGAAAACAACTGTACGGCTTTGCGGTATGAGGGTAAGAGTTTATGAAGAAAACATTAATATCTTTTAATGCCAATCAACTAATACGACAACACATATTTTTGAAGGTTCAAAACTTTTAAAGGTACGCACCAAGCATACGTCACGCATACACGCGCACACACACGCGCAGGCACAAACTTAATGAGTATCGAATGCAAGGATTTAACTTCACAAATGCAGAACATAAAAACATATACAAACATAGAAAAGTGTGTACACATTGTGAAACAAAAAATAAAAGCTATTTTATTTTGTAGCCCAAACTACTTCACTTTTTTACAAAGAAAAACCAAAAACATTGGTAATGATAAACTAAACAAAGTAAAGCTTCTCAAATAATATAAACGAAAAACAAAAATAGGAGGCGGGAGATTTTCAAATATACAAAATTAAAATTTCTGGTTACTTGATTTTCTAACGAAATAAATAAAAGTATATCTCAAAAAAAGGATAACAGGCTGTGCTCTTAGTATCATTCTCTTCATTTTTCTTTATTTTTGTCTTACTGTCTTACCTTGTGTTGAAGTGATTCCAGAACACACTGATCGAGCGGCATGGACAAAACAGAGCCCAGTTAGAATGATGTATTTTTTAGGATAGTTGAGATGCGAGTTAGAGATGAAGAGATAAAAACAAATGACAAAATGTCCTTTTTAGTAACTGGATTTCATATGTTGTTTTCTTTTGAATATTTTTTAAGGATTTTTATGGGATTGGAGAACAATGTGAGATAATCAACATGAAAAACTTGACAGTCCATGTCAGAGAACTGAACAATGATATATATGGATAAAACAGAAAGATGAGCAATGAAGAAAATATTTAATGAGAAGGGTTGAGTGCAGGGCATACATTCGCGCACACGTACTTTTACAAAACATATGTTAAAAAAGTTTTGGGATGTGATTTCACACGGGTCACAACAACGCAGAAATATTTCTTTTGTCTTTACATATAAATCTGTTGCTTATATCTTTTTCTTTTCTGTTCGTACGACCGACTTATACGTCATTATCATAAGTGTACATTGCTTTTGAAAATATTCCTATAGTTTTATCAAATATTTTTAGTACAATACAGAATATATAAACGAGTTGGTTAGACCATGATTAAGTAATAGCTCGTAAAATTCGGTAATAAACACGTGGAAACCTACCTCTCGTTAAATGTCTCTTGACGAGCGTAGTTCTGTAGACTACCGTCATCAATCAGAAATTTCATTCTTTCGAAGAACGAGGCCGTGATCGCGGGTGGTTGCTTCCTCAACAAAATGTCGATGGGCTTGGGCGCGGAGACGCATAGCTGACTGCTCCGGCAAGCGCTGTTCGAGCAGCACTCGGGATCAGCGCAGTCCACGAGGCCATCTGCAAGCAATTGTTTCAATCATTTTCATCGATTATTAATGAATAATCGATGCAATGCATCGAAGAACGATTTCTTGGCTATTTGTCAAGCGTGCTAAACAACAAGGAAGTAACCGACGCATAATATTTTCAGTAGCACAAAGTACTCGAGTAACACTGAATCAGTATGAAAACAACGTCAAGAGTTGCACAAGAATATAAATTTATCTCGTGAACGACATGCACACAGATACAGAAAAATTGCGTATTGCAATAGAAGCGTTTCCGCTACCTTTGTCGTTGTCTCTGCCATCGGCGCAGTCCTGCTCGAGATGCACGCTGCAGTCCTTGCCATTCCATCCGTCGTAGCACTTGCATTCCCATTGGGTATCCCCATTGACCTTGCACTGGCCGTGACCGGAGCATGAGTTTGGGCAGCCTTCCATCGTGCAGTGGCGTCCGTTCCATCCTGTCACGCACAGACAGGTACCGTTTTTACACTGGCCGTGTTCGTTGCAGCGCGGGTCGCACTGCTTGAGATTGCAGAGATCACCTGACCAACCGGCCAAGCAGTCGCAGGCGTCGTCTACGCAGTGGCCGTGGGCGCCGCAGTCTTTGTCGCACAGTTCTGCGAAAAAAGACAGCGAGTTAACGTAAGCATCGCTGGCTAGACAAGATGAATATTACGATAGTGGAAGTTGTGCAGGTTCGGGCCTAACCTTTGGAGCAGTCATCACCGGACCACATGGGCTCGCAGAGACAGGTCTGCGTCTCGAGGTCGAAGTTTCCGTGACCGCTGCATCCGGGTAGACACTGAAGGGCCTCCTTATCGGTCTGGCTACAGTCGGTGCCCTTCCAGCCCTTCTTGCAGATGCAAGTCCCTTCCGCGCAGAAACCGTGGCCAGAGCAATTTGGATGCGGACAGTCCACCTCCTCGCAGAACTTGCCCTTGTACCCGCGCACGCAGTTGCACTTGCCGTTGGTACAGTGCCCGTGGCCGTTGCAGTCCGGCACTTCGCACTCGTCGTGACGCAGCGAGCACTCCTTGCCTGCGTAAATTCAATTTATTTTTTATTTACTTTTTTTTACTAATCATTGCTACGTTTAAAAAGCGTTTAACCATCTTTGTGCTTGACTGAATGCTTGTGGCAAGTCATGTGAGCTGCACTTTTTATTGGCTTCCTAACTACTTTTAGGGCACTTTAATGCCAGATCTGTCGCTCGATCTGACGTAATTGAATGACTTTACAACGATAGAAAATGTGCTGACGCCGTCAAACGTAATAAGTCCATTTAAGAAATACAACGTTAATTCAATTTTCACGATAAGAATCTGCATAAAACTGTTGCTTATTCTATCTAATTTTACTGATTGATTAGCGATCAGGAATGTAAAAGGTAACTTTTACATTACTTGTTAAATATTTAAAACAAAATTTCACTATATGAAAAGCCCAGTGCTTTCCAAGACTTCAGAGTCTTGGATGATTTCCTAAGCAGAAGGCTGTTCGTTCTTTACCTTTCCAGCCAGGATTGCACTGACACTCGCCGTTGATGTACTCGCCGCGTTGACTACAGAGCACCGGACAGACGCTCTCGCTACAGTCCTCGCCGCCGAAGCCCGGATTGCACTGGCAGTGGCCGAGGAGGCACTCGCCCTTACCGCTGCAGCCGTTCGGGCAGTTGTGCGTCATGTCCTCGGCGATTATGGCGATAAAGCTCACTTCTTGAGGATCGCCATCGTCGTTGTACAGTGAAAGGAACCAGTGGCCCGGCTCCATATAGTGAGTCACTTCCTTCTTTATCGATGGTTGCTGCGAGGCGAAAGGATTGTTGTTTTAATTTGCTTATACTTTTATTTTATATAAATGTACTTTTATTGAAAATAATAGATCCTCCGTCAGAAATGCACCATTTATTTAGTTTTAATTTTAATACATCCACAATATTCGCATTCACATCTTACTTTAAAGTTACAAACATATATTTTTAAAATCTAGTTTAAATTGCTTTTGCTGACGAATATTAATGAAAAGTATTCTAAGAGAATAAAACTAGGTCCAGTCATGCGTATAAATTCATAAAGTTTTTTTTATAAACCAAACAAAAACGATTTTTCATTATAACTAAAGGGGCCTTGTGTTATTTAGCATGAATCAGTAACTTACATGGGACGCTCTCGTTGTTCTTGCCTTGAAGCCGCTGAGCACCTCCAGAAGGTCATACTGCGTGTGAGTCGGAAGTGCATTTCTACGCGCGTAGACACCGATACTCGCGCCTCGAGGTATGTTGTAGTCGAATCTAACGTAGGCTGGCTCCGATTGGTAGAATTGCATATTCCAGTAACTGTAGGCTGGTATTTCCTTGTTGAGGCGTTGGCCCAAGGATACCTGAGCGAACGTCGTGCCGTCAGGTGGGAAGGAGCGCGCCGGGAACGTTCTGCCTCCTGTAGGGTGTATTAAATGCGTTAGTTTAGTTTTACTCTTTTGGTCCGCTATTATAAGCAAAATAATAAAAATCAAGCTATGCTCATTATTTTCTTTTAAGCTTATGATTCCGGTATTCTGAATGACTCGAAGTGGCAATTGTGTTTGATACGTTGGGAACAAATTACTCATTTGAACTCCGAAGCATTCAGGGTTTATGATTTTTAAAATGACTTTGAAAACAATATGAGGAACTTTTTTATAATGAATAATGATCATTTTCTTTGTCACTAGTCATTTCTTTCACAAGTCTGTGACGTACATTTATAGCAAAATGTGCATCTCGTTCCGATAAATTATTTACAAATGCCGGACTAGATTAATTCATTTACAACGATACCCATTTAATACTTTATTAAACGCATATTTAGTCATGTAAAAAATTGAAATAATATATTCAAAAATTGATATTTACATACAATATTTCATGCCAGTATGTAGCATATAAATATATTATATTACAACACAACATTCATACTTGAGCTTAAATAATTTATAAACTATCAAGCATAAAAAGTACTCACACACGCATATTTAAATTTTGATTATAAAATGAAAGCAAACGTTGAACGGTGAATTAAAGCGTTAGTAATAGTTATTTTAGTAAACCGATTTGTGATATTCCGTGAAATCGCATGATTAGTATTGTTAGTCATCGCTCAATTAGTTAGCGTATAAGAAAATAAAAAATGATGTTTTCTTCCATATACTTGCAGTAAGCGATAGACATCTTTCGTTGATTAAAAATAAATTTTTTATTTCATTTTCGTCGTGTTTTTTTAAGTCATTTTTTAACAAATAGCATTTTTAATCTTATGTTGTATGCTGTTAAACCAGATAATAAATAATTTAAACGTTTAATATTTATAGAAATAATCCTTTATAAAAATTGATAGAAGACAGTTTGCAAATTAAATAAACAAAATTTCGTAAGAAAGAAATATTAAACGCATATTTTTCATCGTGAGTTTTAGGAGAAAATTCCAAACTAAATATCCGATTTATCACTATTATGACTCTGAACATTTTTTAGCTTTTTAGACACACATATTTGCAACTCCAGAAGTATTCGTTTATCACGTAATAAAAATATTCTCAAAATTTCGACAATGGAATTTATTAACCTTTTTCATTTCGATGAATTGTGTGCAATCGATTAGGAATACAATCAATAAAAGAAGTACTTTCATCAACATGACGTAAATGAAATTTTAAAAATTCATACTCAGAAAAGGTTACGCTGAGCTGAACGAAAAGTTATGGGCGCAACGACAGTTTCTTTAATCCAAATAAATCGCCAAATCCAACGCAACCTTTCCGTGAGTGACTAATCTTCGATACCAACACGAAGATGACGTTGGCTCATTGCATCGCTTTCTGATCCCTCACCTTCCAGAATCAAAATTATAGGCTCCGGAGGTAAAGCCGTCGTCTGAGCCTCACAGCTCGTGCTAAGGTCGCTCTCGGTACTGGACGTCGACGTTTCTGCGACTGTTCTTTCGGTCGGGTCCACGTTCTCGTTGCTGACGAGATCGTCGAAAAGAACGATGCCCTCGGAGAAATCGCTAGAGACGGGATCGGGCGAGACCGAACCGAGTGATTCCATGCATGGACACATACACTCGCACTTACCACCACCCCAGAACGGAGGTTCTGGAGGTCTCGGCGGTGGCGGTAGCGATGATAACAGCGTTTGTTCGCGTTTTTTTAACTCTTCCTGCTCGGAAATGTTCATCGTAGCGTTGACGTTTTTGAGCGAGTAACCAAGGGTCTTTTTGATCGAACCAAGAGACTTTTCTATCCTACTGAGCGACTGTTCTATAGAAGCGAGATTAAACCGCTGCTCTTTGTCCTCTTTTTTACTAGTTGAATTTTTATCGGTAGACCTCGACGTGACGTTGATTTTGATAGAAGATGCGTCGCTATTCGTCGGCAGCGAAACCGAAAGTATGTACAGAGGCTGAGCACTGGGAGAGTCTGCGCTGTTTGAAGATATCGTTACATTTAGCAAGAGTAGCCCGCTGTTTGTTTTTATGTTGTTTTCAATTTCCGAATCACGATAGACTGGCACTTCAATCACGTCGATACGATGAGTTAACGGTGCTACAGACTCTTTTCGAAGCGTGAATTTATCTAGTTGGTCGTTAGATAACTCAATTGTTGACGACAGTTCATTAGTTTGATCATAAGAGCCGGTAACTTTCATAAATTGCTTAATGAGATGATCCCGTCCCGATAAAGATGATGAATTTAAGGGATGATTGGTTGAGTTGGTTTGCGAATCATGGTAGACGGGCACCTCCTGTACGCTGATAGGGCGAGTCAACGGTGTTGTGGGCTCATCTCGAAATGCGGATTTGCCTAGTAGATCATTAGAACGATCAATTGTTGCCAATATGAGTCCATTAGTTTGTTTATAAGAGCCAGTAGTTTTTATAAATTGCTTAAAGAAATTATCTTGTTCGGATACATATAATGGGCTTAAAAGGTGATTTGCTGAATTTGTCAAAAAATTATAGTCACTTTCAACATTTTCTTCAATGGGTCTGCTAATAATCTTGATTTTCGAATCGCGGTAGACCGGCACCTCGTGTACAGGATGAGCGAATGGTGTTGTGGGATTCTGTGAGACAGTAGCTTCCATAAATTTTTTAAGAAAATGATTCAGTTTCGATACATATAATGGATTTAAGGAACGATTTGCTGAATTTGTCAAATAATTATAGTCACTTTTAATATCTTTTTTACTGGGTTTGCTAATAATCTTAGTTTTTGAATCATCGTTGTTAATAACGCGAAATATCGCATCGAATTTTCTAAAGAATTCGCGTTTATCGGGTTTCTTCATAAGTTCCTTTAGTTCCTTTTCGTCATTTTCGTAAACTCGACTATCTTCAAGATCAAACTTTATATCATTGTATGCATATGATGGATCTTTAGTTTTGGAATATTTTAATGTGTTCGAAGCAGTCACTCGGTCATTAAGTTTCACGATTTCTAGATCCTCCTGATTATAAAAGTTAAAAGGACCTGGGAAATCACGCTCTAACTCGTCGGAAGAATGTTTGGCTGCTTCATCGGCAAGAATCACTTCGTGATTGACTTCTTCGTTCAATGGTATAGTCTCATTAATTTTATCTTCATATGTAATAATCTTAATTTCGCTAACGATACTACTATTCTCAACAATACGATTTTCCCTCTCATTCGGAGTATCCTCATTATATTTAGTAAAACCATCCAGTATGCTAGTTGTACTGGTTTCGGTTAATGTTTCAGAAGTTTCCAAGGATTTCTCACTTTCGCTCGAATCCTTCTCATTTTCAGAAACTTCGGTATGCGATAATACTGTCGTAACTAAAGCATCTTCTTCTAGTGAAGTTATAGCTGATTCATTTGTTTCCTCCTCACTACTCTCGCTAGATGTTTCAAAATATTCTTTGGTACTTACATCGTCTACAACTTCTGTTATAAAATCAACTAGATTTAGAATCGAAGAATTCGAAGTGTCATTATTTTCATGATAATTCATTGTAAAAGCCTCGGTTTCAGGTGAGGCTAAAGTACTGCTCTCCGAATCCGAATCGAAAACGGCGTGATCGAAAGAAAAATGACTATTAATGTCAGTAATAGTGTCGTCGCTAACATCAAAAGGTAAGGTTGATGCGAACGATGGTTTATCATTGTTATTATTATAATTATAATAATTATTATTATTATTAATAGTAGAACGCGAGTTAGTGCCTTCCAAGGAAATGGTCGTTTGCACATCGACTTTCGTTTCCTTTGCCCCTTCGTGCAATAACGCCACCAAAGTAGTTCCATCATGCAACTCCGAAGAATCATTAACACCGCCATGCTCCTGCGTGTCCCTACGTTCACGCAAAAACATAAGACGTTCTAAATTACCTCCAGAAGTCGACTGCTGACGCTTGCCACCCGAGCTTGCTGAGCTCGAAGACGACGACGCGGTGCTGTTTTTCGTGGTGTCCAGGGAGGATTTACCGTCCGAACCATCGCCCACGAGTACCGTACAAGCTTTCGTGCCCTGGTACCAGTTCACCATGTTCGAAGCTGAAATAGAAATCAAATTTTTAGACACTGCGATGCTAAAAAATACTATATCTAATTTATAAAGTCCGACGAAGTCAATAGTAAGGTTCAAGTTCCATTCTCGATACAAAAATTTAAATTTCATTTTCACCTAAATATCATATTTTCTATAATGACAAGATTTTTAACCAAATTTATATTTATGTATTGTAAAAAAAGCTTTAAAAAATAAATAAATACAATATTTCTGATGATAAGGCTTGAAAATAATTTTTAAGTTAGAAAATGATATTTTTATAATACGTGAAATATCGCTCATTAGACATTTAGTATTATATAAGAAAAACGATCGATTCTTCTTCGTAGTGTTGTATTTACCTGCTATGTAAGTAAGTGCTGCAACTAAGCAGAGTGCGACCATTATCACAACAATGGCAATAAACTTCCAACTGCACCAATCGATGCCTTTACGGAAATGGCAACGGATGCTTTGCCTTCTCATTGGGATCATTGAGGAAGCGTGTCCGTATGGCAGTGGTACCCTTTAAAAATAGACATTCAATTATTAAGTACTAAATTCTTTTGTTTATAATTTTTAGTAAAATGTGCGAATCATTGTAATTTATTAAAATTAATTGAGAAAGGAAAAGGAGAAAGGAGAAAGAAAAAGGGAAAGTTTTTTTCTTAGTAATAAGAGAGCAACTTGTATTCTTAATAATGAATTATTGTGTTCAATTCTTATCAGTGTCCAATTTATAATTTAAAAAAGATGATACTTTATAACAATTATTAGAGATGGAACGATCTCCTTCGATAATTTCTTAAAAATGCAAGTGCTTGCATAAATTAATTTAAAAACATTACAAAAATATACGTAAAAGGCAGTGTGATTTAATTCCACCTCATATTTTTATGTGCAAATGAAACTTTCGGCGCATTTAAGTCGCGCACGTATTCCGCAAGATGAATTATAAAAACGTCGAGAGACAACATGCAAGGGAACGTGTCCGTTTAAAAATGTGATTTGTGCTCATACATCAACAGGCAATTACCAAAACCAAAAATACCCGCCGCCGTCATATCACTTACGACAGTGTCATCTTGACAGCGCCGAGACCACACCCCCTTTAAAAAAACAGCAGCATAACGCAGCAGACGCCAGATTTTCCAGCAGGTTAACGTCTCTGCGCTTCTCTTCCCCCGCCACCACTGAGTAGCGAACGTCCGTGCTGCGACTTCGCGATATGCGGAAAAGGAAAATGCTCAGGAAAATGCTCAAAGGAAATTCTCAGGGTCCGGTCGACGTCACTCCTCCCGCTAGCTTCTGCTTTATGTTTGCCTTTCCCTCCTTGTGGCAGCACTCGACTTCTCTCGCGCATGAGTGGCAACGAGGGAAAACGTAGCAGAGGCCGAACGACCGACTCCTTGCTTCGAGGTGGTCGGTCTCTCTCTCTCTCTCTCTCCCCCTCTTGCATAGGCATTAACCGAACTCCCGAAATCCCTTGGGATACCTAGAGCTTCACTAAAACAGGCTCTGCGTGCCTGGTCGATAGCGATTAATTTTCGTTCGCAGGGATCTACCATTCTCTTCTTTTATTTATTTGTTTCTTTATTTTTTTTAAATAATAAATTTGTTAATGATTGTATTAAAATCAGTTGAATGCTTTTTGTAATTTTTATTTATTTTTAAATCTCTTTTCCGTTATATAAGTATAAATTACCATTGATTATTAATTATTTGAAATTTGTTGTACATATTTTAGGTGTTTGAATTGATTATCAAACAGTAGTAGGATGTATAGTTAAAATGATTTCATTGGACAGCTTTTTGTCAATTTAAAATATTAAAAGAATATGACCGGACAATTTAAAGGACATATTAAAAAGAAATTGCGCATTGGATTGACTACCGAAAGAAGGGTCATGAATCATTCGTTATTACAAAATCATGTCAACGAGACAGTGACAATAACTTTACTCTATTACTGTATATTAGACGCGAGATTGGACCAATAAACCAATGTCATAAATATTTCCAACGATTATCTAATAAAGCTACATAGTCACCACATAGATCAAAAGCCCCTAAATCGGTATTCACAACAGCATCCGTGCGTGCATATTATTCCATATTCAACCGCGTGTATGCGCATAGAATTATTATAATACGGTCTACATGTGAAATTAGAGAAATTTAGATTTTAACAAACTTAATTCAAGATCGTTGGCGAATATTAATTATTTCGAAGATTAAAATTCAAACTATTGAAAGTAGTATTTGCAATAATTTATTTAGCAAATACGTTTTTCCTTGGCACGCTTATTAATATTATATGTATAATATTCAATACAATCACTTATAAAAAGGCATTAAAAAGCGAAAAGCATTGGTAATGAAAAGAAAATAATTATTTTATTCCATCTCAAATATCTTCCAATTCGATTCCCACGCATCACTTATTTAATAAAGTCTTTATGGGTCCATACATATTTTGTGACACCTTTTTGAGCTTTTTTGTATAAAGAAGAAGCATCTCGTACAATAAAAGTATTTGACATAGCCATTCGAGATCCTGCGAGTCGTGCAATCTCAATGTTTACGTACTCGACTCTTTCTTCGTCTCCGGGACGCTCAAACAAGTGAAAGGAAACGAAGAATGATTGAAAAGCTGGCGAAAATTCAGCTCTCGCGCGAAAAATGCAGAGAATAAAAAGAAAATCTTCCCGCGGCGCGCTATTAATCACGCGGTAGATGACGACGATCCATTGAGCGCAATGTCGTAACAATGAATGAAAGCGCACTTACGGTCGAGAAGTCGAGAAATGTAAAAATCGGTCCTGAAAAATCCTCGGAAAACCATCCTAGAGTTGAGTCTTTTTCTTTGTTTGCTTTTATTTTTATGGACGGTAGCTCCGACTCCACCTAGTTTCCTCGTTAAGTGAAGGCTCTGGCCTATCTTGACGCTTGTATATTATGTATCGATCGAGCGTCGATTGTTCCCAATGAAACGGAATGTACATCTATAACTACTATTACAATTCCTTTTGCTCATTTATTTAACAAAGGTGTACCGAATCGACGGCGTGTGAATGAAAATTCATAAATAAATCGCTCAAAGATTTCGAGATATTGGTGTATGATATTGTTTGTTAATGCTTAGGCGTTTAAGCTTATCTTTATTAACGAAGAAAATGTAATTATATAATAACATTTCTGTTTCTAACTCACTTTCAAGCAAATTATACAGCACGATTCTGTTCTTCTTTACAAGTAGGCACCTCGCATTATTAATTAAATAATTGTACAATTAAAGAAGACTACAACAAGAAAAGTTTGTAAACAAATTATAATTTGCAGAAGAGATCTACAATTTCTCATATAATACAAAGCAATACTTATTAAAAGATATTTGCATCATATAAATACATATTTCATAATAAGTATTGAATTCAGTATATTTTTATATACATATTTCAGTAGTTTTCTTTTAGTAGCAGTAACAACGGTCTATTTTAAATAATTTGTTACCTTTTAACGCAATGCCTATACATGGCTAGCACAATGCAAGACAAACTGCTGTGAGCATAGAAAAGGAGCGCGAACGTATGAATGAAAAAGATGAGAGTTGGGAGAAAAAAATGATTCTGGCAGCGGTGCCTCTCACGAAGGAATTTATTCTTATACGGAGGTTGGACGAAGGCGTCCATAATAATTTAAAGGCTACCACCGTTCATTTTTCCGGATATTCTCGCTCTCGTCGTTCATAATATATGCGCCGGAGTTTCATTTGTGTAAGAAAAGGTGTTTTGTGTTAGGCTTTTGACGGAAGAAATAAATATTAAACGGATAAGGCAATTTTTACCTGTCCATGTTGTTCTGTAATTCGACTTTTATTGGACTGTTACCCGTCGATTGATTCTTATTGTTGTAATCATTCTTCGGCTTTTCTGTAACAGAAAATTGAGAAAGACAATTAATTAGTGTTTATTTGATAAAAGAAGTAAGGTGTGCACGTGTAGAGAAAATGTCCGGGGCAACTGATGTGCCACGATAATAATAGTACACCTGAAACTTGGAGCTCGACTCGTTTGTGGGTTTTCGCGAATTTCTCCGGCAATCTAATGTATCAAAAAATTATTAAATTTCTTATCGCATTTTATAAATAAATAGCCCAAGTCATTTGTACGAAACGATCACCTTTCGAACATAAAAACAAATAGAAATAGTGATTTGATTTATCGGTGCCCAGTTTCGTCGTTTCAAGTTTTATCATTCGCCTCAGCAGATTTCCCCCGTTAAATCCCGCACATAGCGAAATCTATCAAAACGAAATCGGACCGTTTCTTTTTCCGAGGGAGGAGTAAAACTTGGTCTTCATCTGCCTGCTGCCGCTGTTTCCTTCGAGGAGTAGCGTCGGTACGTATCACTAGACCCTCTCTGCCCCTTTTTCCCTTTTTATACGTGTAAAGCGAGCGAAAGGCGGAGTCACTTTTAAATTAATTACGATGGAGGGTGAAATATACTACTTATACACGTATGTGTTGCCGTGTAGTTGTGCGCTCGATCGAGTCCACATACTTTTACTCCCTTTTTCCTTACAAGGACTGCTTTTTCGCCCTGCCCCTGCTATTTCCACGTATAAACCGTATATAACCGTTCTTTTAACATTTCTCTATTTAAATAAGTAGCCGCCTGTATATTAATTTTTAATTGCACGCGAAAAATAAGTACATCGTTATGCTTATAATATGAACGCATCACAACTGAATAAACGATACGTATAGCGATACGTATAGCGATACTTGGTAACGTTGTGCAAAGCAATTACGATACAAATTGATAAAGCGCGCATTTCTGTGTAAGCTGGGAATAATTAATAATTCTATTTTTACTTTGGCATTTTCAGTAAATGAAACGTTTGCTTCTTAACCATGGTCATTAATACTACTTACTTTTTCCAATTAAAATTCGTCAACCAATTAAAGTAATGCTACACCAACAAATAATCTAGGTACAAGCATTTTCTTTCTCAATCCTCTTCGTTATCGCTCGTCCTTTAGTTTCAGCGCTTTTAATGTCGCGTAAAGTTTTTTCAAGCGAGTCTAACCCTAATGAAGGAGGTAAAAAACATTAATCAAGAGTACGTCGGACGAAAGTTGCGTGTCAGAAGGAATGAACGTAAAAGAGCTCAGCGGTGATCAATAGAGCCATTGTTTCCCGAAATGATTAGGACGAAAAAAGTTCCGTCCTCGCAACGACGACAAGCTCGGGACAAGAAAGAGCCGAGGCCTGTAATCACGGCAACGCGAAAACAAAAAAATGAAAAATAAGCGGCAAGCGTCGTTAATTGCGCCACCGTGAACGCGCAGTAGAAGGTGCGCGGTGTAACGTTCGTTTTTCAGAATGAGGCAGGCGCACGGAAAAGTTGCGTGGAATCGATAAGTACACGATTCAGCGGATCGTCTTCCGTTTTCAGTTGCACCGCGAAGACTCGCAACTCGCGTCCTCCCGAGCTTTCGGAAAAAGATATAGGCGTCAAGTCCGGGATCGAAAAGAAAGCGACGAGGAGAACGTCCTATCGATCCCGGCCGTCGGGACACAATGGCTTTCGTCATGCGAATCGACGCCACGTGCGTCCGATTGGTCTCGTTGCAAAGCCCCAACGCCTTCCTGACACTCCGGTCGCGTCATTGTTCTCCGAAAATGTTCTGCGAAAAAAAGCGGCCGCGAGGTGCGAACTGGCCCAAAGGAAATATGATAAGAGCGCAAATACGTTCCGCGCGAATCGGCTCGGCCCGTAAATACAGCCGCATTCGCTCGCACACACGCATCGGCGAAAGAGAGCAAGAGAACAATTGCCATTGCGAATTAGCCTCGGAGCAGCGCGAGGGAACAAAATGGACACGAGCCAGCGTGGGAAGCCGGGCGAGCATTGGAGCCTCGACCTCTGGTACCTGCAGACTAATTGACGGTTTCGCCCCACCCTCCACCTCGCCAACGGCCCTGGTCTCGAATTCCGATAATTGCGACAATTACGAAGCTCGCGAGTGCGTCCGAGGGCACGTGAATTCGCGCGTTCCTGTTTACAAATTCTTTTTAAGGCTGTTTGTTTGCTCACGAGCGATAAACGCGCGTACGAAGACGTCAAGGTACTTCAAGTTCGCGCTTGTTGATTAAGACGTCGGTTCCAACTATTTGCATTGTACAATCTCGAGATTAGTGCTTGGGTGGAACAGGACGGAATATCCCCGTGGACTAATAAGGCAACGTCTCGATCGAAAAGTTGAACTTGGGTGATACTCTCGTTGACGTCTCAGTTGAGAGCCGAAGAATATTGCTCTCGCAAGCGAATCGTGCGAGCTTTGATGCACCGGATTATGTTGCTCCACTCATAATCGAGTCGACGGTCTCGGCAGCCTATTCCTCGGATCCCTTTGATTAAGTCGATTATACGGCTCGCGGATATGTGTTTACGTACGTGCGTTTATGAATGCGCAGAGCTATTTAAAAGTTTTTAGGCGGATAAAAAACGCAGCCACGGCTGATGCGCACTTGTGCCCGGAGCTCGTAATAACTCGCGATCATTCTCCGCGATTCGTATTTTACTTTTGTTGGCTTCAGTCCAGCATCGAGATTACATTGAGGCGATCGCGAGACAAGGTGAAATAACAACTTATTAAAAGATTATTGTTGCTAGCGCTTAGGACAGGCCCCCCGGCTTTATTATTAAAGTTAATCGTACTTCGGGATATGCTAAATTACGACACGCGCCACGAAGCTGTAAAAGTAATGAGTGCGTTTAAATCGCGCGACGAGCTCAGCCGATATTGCGATGTCTCTCGGGTTCGTCTGGCTTTGTAAAAGCGCTTGGTGCAGCAGCGGTTGCGCAACAAACATCGAACGTCCAGCACTCGTTCCCGAATTGAATGTACAGACTCGTGCTTAAGCATTTGAAAATGATGGCTCTTCCAAGCACCGTTATAAAAGGACTCCTTGTTTGAGCGCGGCGGGGCAAGAGAGAGAATAATGGAAGGACGGGAAAAAGGAGCGCCACGTTATTCCTCGCCGAAAAAGCACACGACGGGCCTTACGCGCCCGTAAAAATCAATTCCCCGGGAGCGTAAAACCGCGCATCGCTTTCACGGCTCAAGCAATCGACGCGAGTCCTTCCCAGGTATAACGTGCCGCGGAGTCGATAAGTCGAAGGCCTGGACCCATAAATCAGGGCCTCCCTCCCACGCCGGCACCGCTGGCCCAAGTCCAGGGACCCTCTTGCTCATCGCGCCACGGGGTTTTTATGCACGCGCCAGCATTACTCGACCCTGGGAAGAGACGGTCACTCAGGGACCCCTGTCTCCTTATTTCCTGCGCGCAATAACCTTTTTTCTTTTACTTCGCGCACACTTCCGCTGTTGTCCACCTTCTGCGAGACGCGACCTCTCTACCTCTTTTTATTTCTATGAAGGCGAATACGAGCGCGGCGACGAAAAGGCTGTTTGCTCGAGTTTAAGCGCTGCGAAATAATTCACGGTGTTTTAAGAAGGTGGCGGCCCGGTAACATTTCTTTCTTGTTGCGGCTGATCGTAATTTCTACAGTCAATATTTGCGATTCAAATGAGCGAATTTCCAGTGAAAATACGTTTTCCAAATACCAAGAATAGGCGCGAGCGTGTCGATTCACTGCTGCTGCTGGTGCACTACCTAGCATCACCGATGAAAGTGCTAAATAAAATTTGACGCGTTCACGTGAATATTCGAGAAGACGTTAAGGTATGTGGGAATCGGAGAGCAAGGCCGAGGGGAAAAATAAAGGCATCGACTAGCCGGGAATAAATCTTTGGACACTGCACATGTTCTAAACTGTATCCACTAAGCTCATCTCCACTCATAAAGAATAAACATGCGCAATTTCCAGACAAGCCCCGTTACCCTTGCAAACTTATGCGTAAAATTTTCAAATTTATTCCAATAAACGCAACGGGCGCAACGCCGCAAGTTTTAAGACGAGCACACGGGACCCGCTTTGTAAATTGAATTTTTATTCAACCTGGGGAGCCGAGGTCTTCGACTTTTTTTTGCATTTCTAAGCCTCACCCGAGCCGCTCGAGTGTGTCTCGCAAAATGACGCGAATTGATTTTCCGCGGCCGGTAGACACGAGCTGAATTGAGCAGAGCAGAGCAGAGCAGAGCAGAACAGAGCAGAATCGCGCTGAGCTGAGCGAGCCAAGGGTCGATTTGTTATTCTTATTTCTGGGAGAAAATTTACAGTCTCCGGACTGGGAATAGTTCGTTAGGAGGCGCGCGAGCGGAAAGCGCCGAGGGTCCGCGTGAGAGTGGAGCTTTTTTTGCTTTGAGTCATAAAGAGGAATCTGACGGAAGTTTAAGGTTGTTTCTTTTTTTTCCTCTTTTTTCTACTATTTTTTCTAAAGCGAGATGGAGAGAGAGAGAGAGAGAGAGAGAGAGAGAGAGAGAGAGAGACAAGAGGTTTATTGACTATTGCGACTAGTTTTTGCTTTCTCGTACTAGCAGGAAGTTTGTTTGGCGGGAATTGATACTAAATATTTTTTTGAAGTAAATGAGAGGAACCCAGGCTGCAACAAAAGCCTTTACCCGAATTGGAAAGCAACTTTTCTTTCGTTTGAAAATATAATTCTGTTTATAGTGCATCCGTGCAATTTTAGTTTAAACGTTGACTAATTAAAATGTAAGATGCATCCTTTGCTTTTGTTCTTTGCAATAATGAAGATTTTGCGCGTATCTCGTATAAAAAATTTATAACAAAATAAACGTGTTTATTACCGCGAGCACCGTTAAATTCCTACTTTTTTAAGTAACAAGCGAAACTTTCATTCTTATAGCAAGGCACTAAATAAATTACGAGTACTCGACAAATGCCAATATCGCAACGTTTTCAATTTACTTAATACATTTAAATATTATTAAGGTGCATAAATATGATCGTTCTACGAAGAAAAATCTAAAATTTATGGATCACAAAAGTCTGATTTCCCGGTTTGCTTGTTCCACTGCATTAACTTCTTTCGACTCATCCAGGCTACTCGTAAAAAGAATCTTCCATTGTTTTAATATTTTTGAAAAATAACCCTCCTCTTTTAAGCGGATATTCGTGCGCATGCGCACATTTACGGTGCCTAAGATCTTAATACATACATTACGAGAGAAGAACTTGCTTACTTCGAGCCCCCTTCAAAAAGCGTCGATAAGATAAAACTCTGTAAGCTCCTCAACAAATATTTATGAAATGTCTCCCACCTTGAAGCGGGAGCCAAAAATGGAAGTTCATTTGATTTTTCCGGAATTTTTCTTTTTCGCCGGCTACGACCGAAAAAAAGAGCCCAGACATCCGTACTCGAGATAAGATAACGTCTTGGTTATATTTTCTCGCTGTTCGTTGGTGGGAGCAAGGGACTTGACCGACGGCCAATTTCGACGATAGGAATATTTGAAGAAGATGGTCAGCTTTTGTTCGACTTTCACGGGCTTTTTGTATTTATGTGACGCATTCCTTTTTTTGTTACTCGAAATTTCTTCTAGTGTTTATAGATTAACGCTTGCTTTTTAATTTCGCTTTAGGTAACATTTTTCAAATTCCGAAATTGCTTACAGTTCAACGGTATATATAAACTCACGGATCTCTCGTTCGCTACTTATTTTTTCAACTAATTATTCAATCCATCGAATAATAAAATTTAAAATAAAAATAAAATGCCTGACTGTAAAAAATTTATTATTACCTTCAATAGCTACCTTTAATTATTACTTATACTGGATTTTCTTTTATTATTATTAGTATTATTTATGATCATTTTATTTTATTACTGTTCAGACCGTATCAATATTCAGATGAATGTTTAGTTAGATCTCAAGACCTTTCAAAATTATTTGTCATAGAACAAAATCCTTTGATATGTGTATTTAAAGAAAAGTTAACGCTTCAAAAGAACAAATAGAAAGTTTTGCTTTACACTTACAACAATTGCATGTAAGTAAATAATTCCTTTTTCTTAAGCTTTTGAATTTGAAAAAGAAAAAGCAAAAATATTTTGAATATTAACGTCCACTGACAAATGTACTCCTTTTTAACAGATGGAATTGATGATTTCTACACGTCAGTGTCGAGTAGAAATCAACAAGCGCACTAGAACCGATAGTGATCAAACAACCAAACGAAAAACAAGTTATCCATCCGACTGCATAATAAAGAAAGTCAGCTGCGATGCATATCCTCCTACATTCACATCCGTCGATGCACAATCGTCGGCAGGAGAATCTTCAACCCCGTCCAACTGCCTCGTTCTGTCTCTCTTTCTCTGCCCCTGATTACAACTTACCCTCATCAAAGGCTCACGTCAGAATGAGATGCGTGCGAGTGCGCACAGAGAAACAGCGCTTCTTTTTTTCGTTCCGAAAATACAGAGCATCGCGACTAATTTGCCGAGGCAGCAAGCATCGCCATTAGGTCGGCAGCACTGGAATTCTTCTCGAATTTCTCGGGTGGAGAGTTTGCGAAAAAGAGTAGTTTTGAGACAGATTAGCGGGACAAAGGGAAGACGTCGCTGGCTTTCACTGAAAAATTGATTTCGGGAAAAGCGAAAGACACATTGTTTTTGCCGGTGCTTTTGAACCTGAGTTATAATTTTATCTCTATAAATTTTATGGTCAATTTGTGCTAAAGGAATCATTAGGTTGCGACTGATTGTGAGAAATAGTTTTTTAAAATATGATTTTCAAATCGATGGCCAGATGTCCTTAATCGTAGTCATCTTAAAATAACTTTCTGCCAATTAATTTCTTATTCAATTCCATTTCAATTGATATATTATACGTGCACGATGTGTTGCCTTGGGAATTCTTTTTGGAAAATTGAATTTATCTTCGATCTTGTTGAAATGCATTTCAATGACAGTTGTAGTTTTTTCTGTATTCATATTTTGCTTAGAGATTTGAGAAAATCTCGCAAGGAAAATTGTGAAATGAAAATTCAACGTTCATGTTGAATTTTGGATCGGACCAACGCCCGATCCCCCCCCCCCCATTAGGTAGTCGTTCAACTGAGCAACTTAGTGGATGCAATCACACATAATCCTCTACAAGACGGCTGATAAAGTAAAGTTCTATAAAACTTTATTCACGAGCGGTAGATTATTGCGATAGTAACGACTTTGTTGTTATTTAGACACAAATTCTTTCGATACAATAAAAAGAACTTTGTAAATAGAAAAAAACTTGGCTTCGGATTTTACAAAATTAATTCTACGACTTTAAATGAGAGATAATACGAAATAGCAATATCACGCCGTCACATAAAACATCTAACCATCTAGATACATTGTCAGTGTGTCTTAATTCAGTTATAGAAATATAATTAATCGTAGCGATGGTGATTGATAACAAAAGATGGAGCAAATTGAATCGGTAACAAATCGAATTTCGCGCAACACGACGGTGGCCGCAGGAAAAATCTTTGCTCGTCACAGGAGGAAAGGCGAAAACTGTGATTTCAATTAAGATGAACGCCTGTGATTATACGGAACCTTGGCTTCTCCTACATACAAGACAGCTGACTAAACAAATTCCGAAGAGCCAGGAGAGCGAGAGAGGTTCTCATTAGCAAAACAATCGGAACGCGGCTTTGACTCGCATTTAAATAAGCTCTTCTCTACCTCTCCACCTTCCCCTTGCGTTCACCACCGTTACTCGAGCCAAGAAAATTTGTTAAAGAAGCCGAGGCTTTCAATTTTCCCGCATACGCGTATGCTCGCGTGTTTCCAGGTGAGATTTTATTCCCTCGGGGAGCAATCGTTCAATTACATGAGTGGAAACAGGAAGAAAAAAGATCGGGGAGGAGGAAACTTGGGCGTCACTCGCCGAGCGACATTTGAATAACAATAAACTAAAACGTCTTTTCCCACGGAAGACCGCGCGCCTATGTTTTACGCGATAGACAGCCATGATCCTTTGGCTCCACTTTGTGGGTTTTCCACAATCGAAGGAAGACACTTGCTATACCCTCTTTAAACAATCTAACAAAGATAAGGAGTACTCGAGTATTACTCGAGTACATAACCATATTGCAAGTATTATTTACGCTGAGTTTTTCTATAACGAGACGAGTCGTTTAACCATCGGTCAATAATTCGACAATAATTCTACCGTTTTTTTTGAATATTTTTACGATCCATTTTATATAGTTGCAGTTATAAATATTCTGAATTTAATAATGGCTTTACAAATGATAAACGTGTTTTCTTTATCTTACTTTTTTCCTATTCTTTGACAACGATGCCGGTCGATTCAGATCTAAGATCTATGTCAGCATACGCTTCTTCTTTGATGAGCGTTTTTAAGAAAAACCCGTGACACCATTCTTTAATACCATTCAGAGTCTAACACGAGTATTTTCCCCTTCTTACGTGCGTAAAAAGTCGAATCTACTTTAATTCTATCGCAACATGTCCCGCGGTGTGATCGAGTTGAGTCCCCAGCGGCGGTAAAATAATAATCCTTATCAAAAAGTCGTCCTGCACTCGAATAAAATCGCGTGTAACAGGATAAGCGCAGCGCCTTCGATATAATTTATCCGATCTATCAAGCGAGATTAGCCAAGCGATCGAGCACATTATATCACAAAATGAGCCTCACTCGCAGAGAGCAGAAAAATAAACGCACAGCGATATACTCACTGGGTATGTTGTAGAAGTTGCCGGACGGGGTGCGGACGAGGCAGGAGGGCTCCAAGTCGGGATCTCTCTCGTGATCGCTGGCTGCGTGGCTTCCGGGCAACCTTCCGTTCAGTCGACTCATTGTGGGATTACGGGGTGGCACATCGGGTGGTCCCCGCGGTGCCGCGCTGTCCAACAAACACCCTATGAGAAAAGGAAAGAACGGTTTGAGTTAGTGCGCCGGTATAAGTAAACTTCGCGCCATCTCGAGGAGGCGGGAGAGAGCTCTAGCGCTTGGTAATTATGCACGCGCGCAGTAATAGCAGCATCAACAACAGCAGCAACAACAGCAGCAATAATAGCAGCGGTAACAGCGGCAGTGCTCGGCTCCTTAAAGATAACGCACAAGAGGCGATAATTGAATCAACGACTGTTGATGTACGAGACATTATCTTGGCGCTTAGCTGAGAGCTAATAAAGCGGTCTTTTTTCTCTGCCATTGAGACACCTCTTCTGTTGTTTCTTTAAGAACCATAGGAAAAACGCTGCTTGCGATATTGTGTACGAAAGCGGTGGCTGTTGCTCTTTTTACGTATTTTTCTTAGCGGTGTTTTTGGAGTGAGTGCGATAAGTGAGATGAGCTCGTTTGTTGAACCACGTTCGATAGCAGTCACTGCATTTCAGTAATTGCTGACGAAGCAAAGACTTTTTGAAAAATCAACGAGATACAACTGGAAAATTCTATTTTTGGATCTTCGTTGCTGTATATACATGCATGTTTTGTCTGTAATATCGAGAGTGGGCGCGTAAGAAAAGCTAAGAATGTTTTATCGTTTAAAGTGTACATTTTTTCAATGAGAAAGTAGCCATCTGCATAATAAATTTCAACGAGATATTTTTATACTTATATTTTTAAGTAGGTTAAACACCTTAGCTCGTTAATATGAAATAATGATCGATACTTTTTCATTACACGTCATTACGATTGTATTAAAATTATTCTTAAGGGCGCGGTTGTACCCACAGGCAAGTATAAATCGTGTGCAATAACGTGCACGTGTAAATTCGAAAAAATGTAACATTCCTTGAAGTGCATAAAATTCCCATAAGATTTAAGAACGTAATGTAACATTATAGTAGGTAAGTTGCACTGTCATTAAAGACGGAATAAAGAAATTCAAACCAAGTACAAATAGTCTACTCATGCCGTTAAAGTGTCTTATACAATACAGATAAGATTCATTTTATCTTGTATGCGGATAGAAATATTTTGCATTTTTCACTCCGCATCGTTAAGATTGCTTTGTTTCGTAATCCGAACACGTAAATATTTAAGGAAAATTTAGTAGCGTCGACATTTAACGGGCAATTCATGTACGAATTGTGCTATGTAAAAATACAAATACTCGTAACTCTTAAATACTTTAAGTAATCAAAAAATATCTTATGAAAGTTCCTTCTGCTAACTTGCTCTTCGAAAAAGTCGCAATAATGTCTCATTTGAGGGCATTCGTAAAAAGCGCCGGTGATTTTAGACTTTGGTTATAATTAACAAAGAAAACAGAAGAAGAAGAAAAAGGAAACGAAATCTAGAAAGAAGCCCGCCGCAACTCGTCTAATATAAACGCACGTGCTCGTACACTTGAAAAGCGCAAAAGCGCGTTTTGAAATTTTCCTAATGCCATTAAACACAGCACTTAGCGATATAATCTCATAAAAGCTACCCTCCTCCTCCTTCGTCGAAGAAAGAGAGGAAAACAAGAGAAGCGCCGCGGTAAGAAATCAGGAGGACAAGAAAATCCAAGACCTGATCGATAGCACGGCCGTTCTGAATAATATCAACGAGGATGCTGCTCTTTTCTCGACCTTCGGTCGATCTTTCTCTCATTCAGTCGCGTGAAGTTCGTAATTCCTACTAATAGACAAGCAGGGGATCCCCTCGACATTGTCCAACATTTCTCTTACTCTCTCTCTCCCACTCTCTCTCTCTCTCTCTAACCATTTCGCCATTATTTTTTCCTCTTGAAAACCAAGCGACGCGCGCACCGACACAAAAACACGCATAAATGAAACGATGCGTCCCAGGTATCCTTGTTTTCTAAGGCGTGTGAAGTACAAAAGTGCATATGTATGCCCGCGCGAGTGGCAGTTCAATCTTCCACGCTGCTCCAGGAAAATTTCGTCCGTATGCGCGCGACAATGAAGGAAAGACGAGCCGATCGAATTATCACCGGCTGGTTGGCTCCATTAAGCTTCTCGCTCTCGGGAGTTTTTCCTTTATACGCGCGTTCGGGTTACAAGGATTCTTCTTTCCCTTCCCTCCACCTCCAATCGCGCGCTCTTTCTCTCTCTGTTTTTCTTTGGCGCACGACGTATGTGAATGAAAACTACAAGTCGGCTACGAATTCTTGTCTCTATGTTCGTCGATTCTTCAACGCTTTCTCTCGCCGTCGCAACGCGTTTTAGGCTTTTTCGAGAGGCAATGCTCGCCGATTATTAGGCATGTTTGAGAGAGGCTTTTTGGGCTGGCTTCCACTCCTCCCCCAAACTTCTCTTTCCGTATACCGAATGGGATGCTTAACTTTTCAAAGTACGCGTGGTGCACGTCTACTTCTTGCCGTAGAATTATAAATTTTCATTGTGTGGTTGCTTTGCACGTGTCTAAGAAATCGAGCATTGGAAAAGATCCCTCTCTATATTTATGATGCTAATGAACGCTTCAAAATTGTTCAAGTAGAATTTCAAGTGCCATCCGAAATAGTCCATCGATTCGTTGAAACGTTTCAGAGCCTGCTAAATTTGGTAGCAACGATTGCGATGTATAAACCAAACCGTTAGAAATACGACTTATTCTTTCAAAATTTATTTTTATAGTTACTAATGTATATCTTAAGCATCAGATTCTTTTGTACTTGGTAATGGAATATTATGATGATGTTCAGCAAGATTTTACGTTAAATAAAGTTTTCTTTTAATATGATAATCAAGCGCTTTTTCCGAGGACTACAATTACACGAGAATTGCATTTTATGGAAAATATTCAAGATAGTGAATATTCTATAAAACGTTTAACCACAAAAAAAGAAACAGTTTTCATTTTTTCCCTCTTTGAAAAATAAAATGTACTCCGCGCGTTACAAAGGACGCGGGTAGACACATCCATAATGGATCTCGAAAGCATAACCCACGGCTTGTCAACTCTCAAGATGATGCATCGCATAAGTAGAGCCAAACGATACATTTATACATGTAGCGGAGGAGCAGGGATTAGATAAGGGGAAGAGACTTCGGATGTAGATTATCGAGTTAAAGCTGGATTCTTGAAAGATTTTTCATATGCTGGATCGATAGTTCTTTTTTTTTTTCTTTAGAATTTAAATTGTTTCGGAGCAGCGGATATTTTTATACGTTGCGCGAGAATTTGCGTAACTTCTCGCATCGTTATAATGAAAATTGCGGTCGGTCATTTTATTATTTTTAATAATTCAATTCAGAAAGGAACGCGCTGCCATTTATAAAACGCTCTTAAAAATGTAAATGAAACTGAGATATGAATGTAAAAGGCACGATCGAAATATTCGAGCGATACTCAAATATTAGAATCGAGGAACGCTTTTTCTCCAGCACGTGGTATCGGCACAATCTAATAAGAAATTGTTCTATTGGTATCGATCGCAACGAGGGTAACGAGTGCCCTCGCTATAAAAGCCAGAATATCCGTGATCCAATCGTTAGGAATAAATGATAACTGAGCCTTTGTAGCGCAAAGCCGATCTTTTCCAGTCCTCCTCGAAACTGCGCGGGGTGCACGGTTAAAACGAGAAGGAACTTTCGTGGGGTGGGCGATGCGCCAGGATAATTCGAGTTCGCCGAAAATGCCGTTAAAGTGTGGCCTGGACCTCGTTTCCCGTAGGAAGGTTCGAACAATACGTGGCCGTGCTCTTAAAAGCCAAGCGCGCGTCGAGGAAAATGACAAAAACGTTGACGACAGGACCTGGGAGCCTTTTTCAGTCAGCTTTGTCATGGCGGTACACAGCTGGGCGAAAAAAGAACGAGAAGTGTACGAAACGGCAATAGTAGAGGAAAAAATGAAAATAGGGAAGAGGATGCTCGACTACTCTAATAAATTCCATTAGGCACGGGCTCTTGCACGCTAAGGAGCTCACGTGCATTGTGTCGCGGCGTATCTTCGATGGCCTTTTTACGGAGGCTTCGGATTTCGTTTTTCTTCTTTTTTTTTTTTTTTTGTTTCTTATTGTCTGCCCCGCAGGGAAAGCGGATCGCTGAATGGGCAACGGCACGCGAGGCCCGGTGCGCGGATTCGTGATGGCCTCTCGACGTGGCGCTCATGGGGGTGAGTGATCGAGAGGAGTCCTCGCGCTCTCTCGCTGTTCCCGGGCGTGGATAATGCGAGGGACGACGGCGCATCGATCAACGAATTCGAGATGATTGGCTTTATTCGGGACGCTTTTACCTTCGGTTGCAACCGGGAGTTATTTTTACAATTGTCCACTAGCGTAGCGCGTCGACGAATGTATCCACTAGATGTATAAATTTCTACGAATCAAGAGTAAAACTAAGATTCGTGTTGCGAGTTCGCCTGCTGGAGGATAAATTGACGTTTCCTGATATTCACTAACAATTATGACGGAGAATCACTCGCTCCGGCAAATTAGGAAAGACGCGCGAGTTTGCAAAAGAACGAGAGCCCCGGTATTTACAATTTCCTTGGTGAGATGTTATATTGCTAGACCCGCGAAGGAAGCGACCGAAATTAACGTGCCTCTATGCGAGGCGCCTAGGAAAATATTTTCCCGAGCCGTACGGGTACCGCTATTTCGATCGACGAGGAAAACTAACGTCGAGGGAGAGAAGAAGAAAAGCGAAGCTGACGGCATTAGTGGACCATTTAGCGGTCCGAGGAGCGCGGCTGAATTGATGTTCGCCGGCTGCGGGAAAAGTGGAAAAATGACATTTATAATAAGACGGACGCACAATGTCCCACCTTTTATCGCATTTACGGCGGCCAAGTGCCGCGCGAGAAAGATAAATAACCGCCTCCGCCCCATGATCGTTGACGGCGGCTATACCGCAAAGACCCATTACGACCAGGGCGTCGAACATTGGATTTCTATGTGCCGAGTGTTTGCACAGGCCGTCGGAATTTTTCAAGCTTAGATCTTCAATTCGCACCGTTAATTAAGACGTTTGCTTAGGCGTTAAATTTCCGCTGGTTCCAGATAGTCGGAGGGATGCGAGGCCTCTTCTGGGATTTCGTATTTCGCTGAGATTAACCGCGAGTCGCGATTCCGGAGGTTGACGAGTAAATTTGATCATAACTATCTTTGGTACAATCGCTATGCAATTAACTTGTCATATTTTTCTTTATTAAAGCTGAAGCGATCGTACGATATGCGGCAGATGCAAGGCTTGTGTTACACGAACCATCGTGTTTTTAAATTATGCTACGTATGAGGGAGGATAAGTATACACTTTACTCGCGCCTCTTTCCAACCAAGAGGAATAATCTTGAACAATAATATCGTTGTAAAAATATTCCTGGACTTCCGCTTCATTGTACCCGTTTCGTAATCGACACTTGTAATTTTTGCTCTACTTCTTTTTGCCAATGATTTCACTTGGGAATTATTTTTCCTGGAAATTCTCGATTCGAGTTAATTAAGGAGAACAGCATTGGATTTTCATCTTTTTTTTAAAAAGCCACGCCTCCGGCTATTTTTCCAAATACCCACCGCAACTTAAACTTCGCATCTCATTCCAATGTGCGAAAAGAACTTGGATTTATCGTAGTTCGGTTACATAAACTCTCCATTTCATGCGAAAACAAAGCGCCGCTGATTCGTCGCATATAGAATGTGCGTCTATGCCACGGTGAATCGGTAAACATGGCGCAATTAGACCTCCAACCAAGATCCCAGGAGGGCTAGGCTGTCCAGAAAATCCCCTAACAAGAAGCTAAACTGACCTCAGCCCACCGAGGCCGCTCTCCACGGTCCAATCTACGCTCGACCTCATCGCCACAGCGTCAACCCTCGTCTCCTTTGCGGTCGTGCTTGGGAAAATTCGCGCGTGCTATAGGAATTCGCGCATTCGCCACCGACTACCTGCCCTGACGTGTTCTTGTACTTGTCGCCCTAGACGTCATTATTATTTTCATCATGCCTGTTGTTGTTGTGTTGTTGTTATTGTTATTACATATGAAGCGTAGAATGTAAAGACCGCGATTACCCTCGTCGTCGCCTTCGAATGAGTTAATGATAGACTTTTATCGTTTATTTTTTTCCTTTTTCCCAACGATGTTTCAGTTTACGCGTCGTGTCGAGTTTAAAAAGTAGTTATAACGAGTATAATGAAGGATCAAGGTCATTTTTTAATCGAATGCATTGACAAAAACATTAACTTGATTCAACATATTTCTTTAAGAAATATATCAAAAACACATTTTCTTGAGTAGGTCAATTTAAAGTAAAAAGAAGAAAAAAGAAAAAAAAACGCTTTTCCTCTCTCAAAATAAATACAGTCTGTGTGATATTCAACGAATCGCCTCTTTTGAACCAGTGGATTCTTTGATCAATGTAACTAATTGCCAGAAATAAAGAAAAATAACGTGCTTATTAAAAAACCGAAGGCAAGGGTCTATTCGAATTTGCAATCGCAAAGAAGAATAACGATTCTATTGAAGGGAGAGAGTTTATATGTAAATTAATTTTCTACTCCGAGGTCAATTTTTCCACTTAGAACTCGATGAGACTGCGAGATAAGAGAAGATGACGATGAGACGAGTGGAAAAGTCAGCGCGTCCCGACCGGAGGGCGAATTTTACGAAGGGGATGAAAATGTTTTTAATTGGGAACCGTGATTCCTCCACGGAAACACTTGACGTGCTGCCTCTTCCTCTCCGGTCATAAAACTCTCTCCATAGTACGATGGGGACAAACTTGGAATTCTTTTGAATTCTTTTTCAGCTGTCCTCCCATCCCTTCACTGTTCTAACTCCTTCTGCTCTTTAAATGTACTCGCAAAATAATCTTTTAGCCAGTATATATATACGTTCTTTACGACATTCTCTTTTTCATGCTGGCCGAAGGGGACTGAAAGTGAACTGAAAGAGAACCGCGTAGCCTATTAGGGATTTATATCCGGCGATGTTTCCGTGCGGAAGTTTCATAGCAAAGTGTCGCATAAAGAAAAATGGAGGAGAAATTCGCTGCGATATCAAATAGAATGTGTGACAGAGTTTCCGCGGATATTTCGATGGGGCGGTGGCAATTGCTTGGTAAATCAACCATAAAGCACGGCCAACCTTCTTTAACTATGCAAATTAAATACTTGTAAGAAAGTTCCAACATTCACTATCGTTGATGTTGGAGCGACTCTAGAAACGCATGCAAAGACGGAGCGCGCGGTTAACGATCGAGCAAACAACAATAAAATTCAAATTCGCTCCGATTCTAAGCGATCCAATGGATAACATTCGATAATTGAATACGCATGGACTTTCGACTTTAACCTACTTTCTTGCGCGCCGATTACAAAAATGAGTCGTTGCAAAACGGAAATTTTAAGTAGCTGCCGGTGATTTCCTCGATGCTCAGAGCAAGGGAATCGCACTAATCGATTCGATTTAAGTACTCGCATCTAAGATTAAGCAACGAGAAGAGAGCCGATGACTAACCATGATAACCGTTCAAGGCTGAACACGCAAAGCGACATAATTCCGCCAGAAAGACGAGCAGCGAAGGTGGTATTTCGAAGTTATTAACAAATTGCACATATCGATTGCTTGCCTCATTATTCGTCATTCCGCGTACAGACGAAGGACTCGAGTATGTCGCCCGGAGCATTACTGACACATCGAAAGGGAGAAAACAGAAGGCGAGAATGAGACAGAGCGACCGACATACACACAGATGGCAAGCAAAGAGCCGGTGATACGTTTGCAGTACGATTCGCCGGATATGTTGAACGCCGTGGTAATTGAAGCCCCCGGGTCGATCTTTTCGGGCAAATTTCAATGTGGGAAAGGAGGCGTTACGCTTATGTGTGCATGTGCAACTCCATTGGCAAAGGCACGCAAGCAAAGTCATCCTTCGTGAAGCGTCGAGGGGCTTTTAAAATGGCGAAATTCGAACGGAAGATTTTGATGGATGGACGCGAGAAACGGCGGATAATTCACCGCGAATGGAATGCGGTTATTGCTTGGCACTACTGCGAGAAGAATCGAGAAGCTGATTTGTGGAATTAATCAGCCGAAGAGAGAATTTTGATCCCAATTGTGCGTCACGATGCGAGTAATCTTTCTTTTGCTTTTGCTCTATCTATTTTCGTTATTATGACTTGACAACAAAATAATCGTAGTCATATGCTCGTTTCTTGAGCCGAAGAATCCAGATATATTACACGTCGTGAACTACACTTTATCTAACCAATTACTCATATTGAATGAACAAAAAATGGTTTTAATATGACTTTGCATTCAGTTGAAACGATAAGCTTCTTTTATATTAGGGTAAATATAAATTTAAATATTCCACTTGAAAGAGCCTTTGTCTCCGTAAATGTTCTACAGTATCTTCATAAAGTATTGAAAAATTTTATGGTAATTGCCTCTTCTTCGCATTTTGCAAAAGCTCGTTCCGCAAGTTCTCCGTCAAATCGATATAAAACCTTTCGTTTATTTTAACCGTTTCTTTGTTTCCGCTCATAAAACATTACACAATCTCACAAACGTGAAAATCGAAACTAAACGCGAGAGTCGCTTTCCTTTCATCCTTCACGAAAATTCCGGGAACAATGTGAAAGTCACGCAAAGGGTTGTTCCCAAATAATCAAGGTTAATCAGCACAGCGGCCAATAACGATGATGGCAAGGGAAAGGATTGGTACCAGCCTGCACGACTTTTATCTACCATAAATAGGAGGAGTCGGAAGGTATCGCTTTGGTACATATTCTTATAATAATTGGAGAAAACCGAAGGTGAACGAGTGTCGGATGTGGGTGTACGCAATGGCGCGCGAGAGCCGAACAATGAAGGATGCGGCACCGTGGAAACAAATGATTAACGGCAACCGATGCGGAATATAACGGAAAGGCTCATTTTAAGATGATGCCTACTTCCAAGATTGTTGCGCATCATCCGTTTTTTGGATAATAAATATTTGAATGGTACACGGAGGCTCAACGAGGACATAATTTCGTTTGCAAAGTAAATAAGAACGTTGTGGTGTCAAACTGTAAATCTTGGTTTAATTAATATTTGTAACTATTGCAATAAAAAGTGACTAACAAGACAGCGAAGCCATTGGGTCATATCGCGTAAGGGACTTGATTGTGGATTTATGATACACATTAATAATAACAATAAAAATAACGAGAGCAAACAAAATGGATTTTAAATTTGTAACTTATACACAAAGAATAATTTATTAATTAATAATTAATATAACCATTATTTTATATACCTAGGAAATAATCTAAAACATGTATCGGATAAAAAATACACTCATGCGCACAAATACTAATTAAAAAGCAGCAGGTATTATTTTTGCAAAACTTAAGAGATAGATCTGGCTATTTTTCCTTTTTTATAATAATAAATTTAATTCTGCGGGTAGCGTTAATTCCGAGTCACGCATAAAAAAGGTGTGAGAGAAAAGAGATGGAAAGAAGTGCAGCTGGCACTTGTGGGAAGTAACGAGGGCGGAAAAACAAAGGAAAAATAGCGAATAAATCACAGTTGAAGCGAAGAAAACGCTCTATCGAGACGGAAGGAAAAACTAACTCAGTGAGTCAAAGCGCTTCTAAAAAAAGGGAGAAGAATAGTACAGCGCAAAGAAAGAAAGAGTAACCTACCAAGGAAGTTTCTTTTGAACAATTTCACAGTGAAAAAGGAAAATGAAAGAAACAAGTACAAATAGATCTCGCTTAACAAAAAGCGTTGCAAAATGAAAAAGGAATGTAAAAGTATTTCGTTTATATGACTAAATAGGTTTGCATAAGTATTGTATATTCTTTGATGTAAATAGGAACGTTAGCAGTTGCTTGGAAGGTGTTTTTTCGATAACCTACTTTTCCCCTTCAATAGCAACAATAAATACATATTTGAAAATATTTTGATTTTAAATGTCTAATTATTATCAATTAAAAGCATATTTATTTTAATAAATTATTTCTTATCTCTACAAAGGAGGCTTATAGATATAACATGTTATGGATTTCGGACTAGGCATTCTCTTTGTATATTTCTCGAGCATCATCGTCTCGCATAAGCGTGCACATAAACCCTGAAAACGATCAATTAAATGCCCGCTAATTACCCAAACCATCTCAAGTTTCAGCGAAGATTCGGGTGAAATCCACCTGGAATCTCAAAGACGCGGCCTATTTAACCGAGAAAGAGAGAGAAAGAGAGAGAGAGAGAGAGAGAGAGAGAGAGAGAGATTGGCGATGCACCCATGGACTCCTCTAATGAAAAATCAAAGAAAACGAGGAGGAAACATAAAACACCCACGCGCGAGTCTGAAACAACGTCTCGCTCGAGGGGATAAGAGGAAAAAGCAAAAGAAAAAGGAAAACAGAAATAAGGAGAGAGGACTTGCACGATCGATCGCTCGTTTTATGTGCCTCGCAGCAATATCCCATTGTAACGCACGTACCAAGTGTCTATCGTATGTATCGTGGGCGCGATGCGCGATCCGATTTATGGCAATCGGAATCTCTTTTCTCTCTTGGCAGTATGTAATAATAATACCCACACGTACACAGGCGCGCGTTTATAAGCCTTAATGACACTGTATGGCTCAATGTACGCGCTCGAGCATTTACGTGTCTCAGAGTCTACGTATTCTTCTATGCAGATTTAGACGCACTAAAGCCACGAGCTCTAGCTTACGAAAGGTACATAAAGACGCGCGACCTATAAGTATTGGCCTATGCCCATTGCTCTTAAAAAGACCACCTCGAATTAATGTCTCTTCCGTTTCTTCCTTTCCAAGCGCTGAAATTTATTTGGTTTCTACTCCGTAATGAATAGCCAACAGCTATGGATTTGACTTTTTAGAAGTATTAAAATTCAATTTTATAATTATGATGTTAGCGAAACTTTAGCTGTCTAATTAATAATTGGCTTATCTATTCTATTAAGATTTTTATTCGTTACTTTCCTTCGTATGCTCGATTACTTTGCTTTACGCTGAAAAGCATTCAAGCGAGAAAGAATAATTTGAGCATTTAATAATTAATTTGTCATATATAGATTTGCGGTGATCTCAATACAAGCTTTTGATTTCTAAATTCTAGAATAGAATGGAATATATAATGATCATTATAATCGGTACGTTAATTTGTAAATGTAAGTTGTGACAACAGGTATTTGTTTTACTGGATGCCATAAAAACAAATAAAAGAGCGCGTGTCATTCGTGCAGGATAACTTTAATAACCGTACGCCAATAAGTTGTGCGACTTTATCACTAAACGTAAAGAAAAAGAAAAAGAAAATTTCGGGAATAGACTCTCGGAAGAATTGAAATGGATTATCATGTTGTTCTCCTTGCGTAAAAATGCGTAGGGATTATAGATCGCTCTTATTGATTGTCGCTGCAAGTTACGGTACGTAAGCCTTGGTCATTTATTTATTGTGATTTACAGAGCATCGCAATGAGACGTAACCGGTAGGCACGAAATAAAAAATGCCGAGAAACGTTCTATGAGTCTCTCTCTCTCTCTCTCTCTCTGTCTCTCACTCTTCTCGTTTCCAAGTCATTTCGGACCACGATTGTGAGATAGGGATCTCGAATTCATTTAGAACGTGATTCTCGAATGGTTACCTCGTTTATTTCTCTCGCTTCCTTCTTTTTTTTTTAGGAACGTTCGTCAATAATAGGGAGGAGCGTAAACTACGTGTTGAACATTCTTAATTCCGCGTGGGAGGGCGTAAATTATACCTCTACAATTGTGTATATGCTATTGGCTTGATTTATTTATTATTTTTTTTTTTTTTTTTCATTACCGGACTGAAAGTCATTGGATAATTAAAGGGAGCTTGTGAACTGGAGTAAATTAGATTTAATTTTTTTCTTCAAGATCGTTGGATCTTTATACATCCAATGATAATTGAGCATGAAGTACCCTTATCATTATTTTGCAACTAGTACTCAGGCAGTTGATCGTCACTTTAATTACAAAAATCTTATGCAAATATAAGTGATATTTTTATTATTCTTAAACAGAACATGCAAAATCCCGCGCCATTAAAATGCTAATTTTACGAGCTGAACATTTTATATCTTGACTTCAAATGTACATATTACTTTTAACGACTTTTCATCAAAGCGACTTCGTAATTTGGCAGATATTCGTGAGCTTATCTCTGTCGCTAAGCGCATTGAAAATCGAACGTGGCAGATGTAAAAACATTATGGTCGTATGAAGAATAGTAATTGTTTTCCGTTAAAGATTCACATTCGCGAATGATGCAGAAAAAATTATTTTTTCAACCTATTGATTGATTTATACATTGTTAGTAAGAGAAAAACAAATTTAAATATTAGCCGTTGGAATTTTTCATATTATACACAGTTTGTGTCCATGACTTTTAATCAGCCCTCGTTATCGAACGAATGTTAAACAGAATCTGAAGGTTTAGTCTCGGATGTTCGCTAAGAGACCATAAATACCGTAATTAACAGATTCTCATAAATTCTTAATCGCTCAACATCCTTTCTCTCTTACTCTCGAGCCGTGCAATGGCTTTCCACCTCTCTATTATAATGAAACCTACATTATCCAGCTTTATTACAGACAGCCATCAAGCCTTTCTGCAAATCATCCGTGTTACTTAACAAATTTCTCTACCACTCTTTGCATTCGCCTTCGGGCGCTAACCCCTGTTGATTATTTGCGCATACAATGTTCCACGATACCGTTTATATAGGACGGTTTTCTTTGCCTTGGTCGTATATAGTCGCGTTATTCCTAACCTAAGATTTTCGCGTGATCGTAGTATAAATAAGATTTTTAATTAAACGTATAGTCATTTTCTCGCGACGCAGTACGATAATCCTTGGACGACGATTGTAAAAGTTCTTTATGGTAAGCTGCTCTCGTCGAGGCAAAAAGAAAATAAGATTTGGGCAGAATGTAAATAAGCGACGGAAAAAGCGGGGAGACGTTTCACCGTAGAAAAATAGAAGAAGAAAGACGCTCGTTATGTCGGCGATGGAAAACATTGCCATAATTCGTAGAAACCCATTCTTTCGATGATTAAAACGAACGTATATTATGTTAAAGGGGATTTCACCAGCGAACATAGTTGGATTAATCGAACTAAAGATTTACGTTGACGCAAGCGAACGCAATTTTTCTTTCGCTACACGCGCTTTTCCCGTTCACGTGCACTTCTGGCGTATCAAAATTTACTCCCATCCCACAAATGGTAGAAGCCGGCGCCACCCCCGTCCATTTATAGCTAGAGCAGCACGGGCGCCGTTCAATAAACCAATAAATTGCACACAACAACAAAAAACCCAGGCACGCACGCACGCGTCCTCCGAATTGCCCTACGCGGTCACAATCGTAGTGACATCTCGGCCCCCTTCCCCAAATAACCCTAAATCCGAAGAGCATCAAGGAGAGCCTCCCGCCCTCGAAAGGACAGCCGAGGCCGAGTATCGGAGAATTGCGAGACTCGTTAGCAGCACGTGCGCGCAATTCGTCGATCGATCGGAGGCGCAACGCAGACTCCAGCGAACCTAATTACTCGCGAACTCTTGCGTGCGACAGGGATGCGATAAAAAGACGTGCTAAAAATCGAAGGAGGTGTCGCGGTGGAGGACGTCTTGCTCCGTTTCTCGTGTGTTCTAAATATTTGAAGCACTCTCCCACTCGGTGCGATTTATATGTAGCTGTATAAATACACATGAATACGTTCACACGTACACGTCTAGAGAGAGCAAGAGAAAGAGAACACGAGGAAATGGCGTACGGGTTTCCTTTCCTCTCCCTTTCTCTTCGTCCTTTACTACCTTTCCAATATCCGATACTTGCCAAACGCATAGCACCACGTCGTCTCTGTTCCTTTTTACTTATTTCCTCCACTCTCCTGTCTACTTTTTCTCTTCTTCCTTGATTCTGTTTCACTTTACCAAACTCCCCTTCCGACCAGACGACGAATGCGACGATGTCTGCTCTACTTCTGCTTTTCTTTTCTCTTTTATCACGCACGCAAGGCTTTTTTTTTATATCTTAAGAGTGCGATCGTTGCATAAAGTGACAAATATTTACGTGAGGTTTCTTATAGGACTTTATGATTTATTTACATCTGAAAATTTCAGCTCTTACAAGTGAGAATTTAATCAACAATTTTTGGTGACCTAGTATGCAACCTTAAACTTTTATAAGGTTGCAGCATTATATTGCCTTTTATTATAATGGTAACCGTGATCGACAAATTTTTCAACAACACATTTTTAAAACGAATACATCCAACTGAAGTAAATATGGAAAGCTTACAGTTTAGTGGAGTTTAATTAATATTTTAAGTTACTATAAGCGAAGAAATACAAAACTCGATACGAATATTCACGTATAAAATTATTTTGCGAAAATTAAAAATGTCCCGCTTGTTGCTGCCTTTTTTAATTTAAAAAAATGTTTTTCTATTTGCAAATGATTATCACAATTACACCAAAAGAAAAAGTTAACGAATTCGTAATACCAACGATTCTTTTGCGTGCTCCCTTGAATGAACGGACGACCATTTTTCTCTCCGTTCCCGTTCTTTATTCTGATTCGATTAACCTTACCTTTGCTTATACAAAAAGACGTTCTAGATAGGATCTCGAGATTCTAGTTTAGAACTTCGTTTCTCCTTCATTAGCATCCGATATATTTGCAACGAGATTTTTCTAATTTTTTCGCATAACAAGTGCGAGCTCGCTAAGTTAAATATATTTCTACCTGTCTGAACGTACATCTATCTGTGTTTGCACGTATGCTCGTACGTAAAAGGTCCACGGTGAAGAAAAAAACGGCGAAAAAACGGACGATTATAATTGCGATGAGAGATTGTTCTCGTACGCAAACGCTCGTGAGCATAAAAAATAATTAGCATAACGAAGTGAAATGTGATCCTTGCGTATTGTATTTTTTCTCTGATTCTGGTGAATTTTCGGACATCTTGAAGTGCGCACGCGAATTTTATTTCAAGAAAGATCGGCTAATCATTCGCGCACATCTGTTCACGTAGGTGTTGATGGCTTTTTCTTTTTTTACGAGCTTAGGTTTCAAGTTTCCACGCAAGTTAGGGAATGGCTCACTTTTACATATCTCGCAGTTGACCGACGTAATATCATAAAGATGACGTTGATTGCACTGCTTTTAGATGAGAAACTGTGTTATGGAAAATAGGACGTATTTATTGTAGAGTTTAAGGATAAATTTTTATACTATTTTATTCGTAGAACGTTCACAGGCGATTAAAAGAAATCATCGATTTTAAATTGGCAATAAATTCTTTATCATAATTTCTATTTTAAAAGTTTACTTTTGCATTATAATGACATATTTGCTTTACTATTTGAAGTACACGGTAAAGGTAATAAATATGTTCTCAAGATTTAAAAACTAATTTATTATAATGATTATAGTAGAATTAATGCTTTTGCAAGTATTACATTTCAATGCGATATCACAAATTTATATTCTTCATGAATTTATTCGAGAAATTAATTATATTATAAATAAAATATAAATAAAAATAAGTTCAAGGTGAATAGATCTTATTTTATTTCTATCATACTAAGAATGTATTTAGAAAAAGAAATAAATCTGTTTTTATGCTTTCGAGTACAAAGCTGCGTTTGTCCATCACCAATTCGAAAAGTAAGTGATAAAAAGTGAAGTGCATAAAGATTATTAAAAAAAATTTATACGTGTATTATCTCCTGTTTTTTCATCTTTTCGGCCATCACTTGTTTATTAAAAAATGTTCGTCCATTGCGTTAATTTATTCAGTAGTTAAAGTGTTCCCTTGAAAAATTTAATTTTTATTTTACAAAGATATAATAAAGAAATACACGAAATAATTTTTATTACACCTTTGCGTTAAAAATGCAATGTAACAAATTACTTTAAGGTGTGTCTGAAAAACGTTTAAAAGCGAATTTTATTATCTATAATAATCGATAATTTAGCAAATTTAATATCGCTAAACATAAAAAGAAAATTTCTAAAAAAGGGGGTGAAAAATAAAAGGACAAAAGAAAATGCAATAGTAACAAGTTACAAAGGCTAATTTGAAAGGCATAACTATGCGGATACGCTGTAATTTTCCTGGAAAGATTAACGATACAGACAGTATGAATAAAGAAAAGAGTTGATTGAAGAATTAAATTTTTGTCGCGCAATATAAACGGGAATGCGAGACAGAAAAATGAAGAAGCAAGAGTCGTGAACGAGTGTTAAACGTGTCAATGAATAATGAATGCTTGAATCGAAACGAGTTAGCGTGTGCGCTAATCGAACGTGCTTCGATATATTGTTTCAAAGATCGGAAGCCGCCGAAAAGAAAAAAAACCGAAGGGAAAATATAAGGAAGACGTTGCGCGCACGCCTTGATAAAATACTAAAAGTAGCCATGGCGTACAGCGCATACGTTATGATGTTCGTTAAATAATGTAAAAGGGAATTCCGTACACTGAATTCGAAATCGATTCGAGCGATTAGCCGCAGCCAGCGCGACATAAGTCACGTACTTATGAGCTTCATTGTGACGCCGAGCGTGCAATGAACTTTCCAGCGAGTACTTGTGTTATTATTATTATTTTTTTTTAAGAATACCGTCGATTGGAATTCCACGTTTGAGCATTGAATCGAAAATGCTTATTGTTCTCCGTGTAAATGAGGATATTGTCCTGCGTTACCGTCAAAGGTATTGAGAAGCGACGTGTTCGGCCCAAGACGCACCGACATTTTTCAGAAGTAAACTACATTTGAGTTACGAATAACATTGTAACTCGGTGCGTGTCATATAAGTATTTTCCTATTTAATGGCTACTTTTATGGGCGGACTCTTATGCGCAGGATATTTTCGATTTATGCTGTCATATCAGGATATGCAGGAAACAATCTTTCTAGGACTGAATCGCGAAAATAATTATCTGCAATTGAATTTTGCAACTGAAATTATCTGCAATGATATTTAGGCATCGTTCGGGAGAACGACTCGCGAATTTGCACAAATTATTCACCGACTAAAAAAAGATTTTCCTGCTTTAAATTCAATTTCGGATCAGACATTCATTTTATCTAAAAATAAGGAGAAAATGTTGAGAAACCTATTTTAGTTGAATGCTTTTATTTAAAAAAATTTAATACTTTTTACCTAGTTTAAATTTTTATGTCGTTAAATATTAAAAAATGGGAAAACTTGTAACGTTAAACATCACTTGTAGATTATGCGAATATTAAGGTACATAAGCTTTAACGAAATTGAACCTAAACTATATGACTTGCTGTATACTTTATGTTCTGAATGTGTTCAAAATGTATCAAATGAGTTTGCTGTATCTACACGCGTCAACTTATTTTTCGCGAGTTTTAATAATTTTTAAAAGTAATGTACTTAGTTGAATACTCAAAATTTCAGAGCGAAATTTTCTTCCTTTAAAACTCGAAATTTCTGCAAGAATATGTTGGCACATAGTAATATGTGTAACAAGTGCATACATAGTAACTTCTCACCGAGAAAAAAAGTGCCATTAATTTTCTTATTTTAAACGAAGTAACGGAGACATCCTAGATAATTACCGAAACTTACTTTATATCTTCATTTTCTTTACATAGAAGCTCTTCACGGCAGCTGTGAAAATTTAAAATATAAATTCCTAACTTGGTAGATTACCAACTATCTTTCCACTTTACACATGGAAATAAGAATTTGTATGCTATTATTTTTCATGCTAAAGCTGTGAATTTAACTTGAATCGATTCGTATTTTTTACTCATTTTCTTCGCAAAAAGCAAAACTGAACGCGAATCAACAAGATGAAAGTGACTTTTGTACATCATTAGAATTCACACTTATCTTTATTAATTAATCGTCACTTGAAACAATAAACAATAATTCACTTTGAAAAGACAGTATTTCGAACAATCGAAAGAGTAGGAAATCCACCAAAAGATTCGGTATTAACATTGGAGTCGGATCTGGGCAATTCGAGCTGCGTTTCGAAATATTCAAATAAAATGTCTAAACTTCGGTGAATATATAAGATATAAGCTATTCAGATATTTACAGCAATAATTCAATATTTTATAAATGTGGTTAAACGGTAACAAAGTAGGTACGGTCGTAATAACTGAAAGAACCGTAAGAACGCTTCAAGGGGGAGAATTAGATGGCGAGTTTTTCTAAGTGTCTGCATCGATTTTAAGCCACTTTTCCAATTTCTCGTTTGTCTATCCACCAGACAACCACGTTTAACTCTGTTTTCAAACTTCGATGTCAACAATTTTGTTAATCATGTTAACAATGGTTAATAATGTTTCGATGGATTGCTTCCATCAAACATAAGTTTTCAATTTAAATATTTTGTTTAATGATCAATGAAGTGAGAAATTGGTATCAAGTATATATATATATATATATATATATATATATATATATATATATATATATATATATTTCATTTCAAAATGTTACGATAGTTATTTGTTTCGTGCATAGCGTTTGCGTTTGCAAATTACAGGTATTTGTATGAGATTTCATTGTTTTATATACAAGTGATTATCGTAGTTGAATAAAGCAGTTGTAAAAAGTTTCCCCAGCAATACAAACAACCCAATCCATAACTTTAATGAATATTTATTCTAATGATATTTATTCGAGCTTGAAAAGGAATGCTGCAAATTTTTCATTCGATCACGCAGAGAAAAACGTTTTAAAAACTTTCACAGAGACATTTTTAAGCATTTTTTATATTATACCGTATGGACTTTCAAAATGTGAACTGCGGAGACTCGAAGCGAGACAGTAATCGGCGCCATAAAGTGATTTTTGACAATAAAATTTTTCACGAAAGACCATTTTCATACAATGTAGAAGTACTCTTTAGGCGTGACACTAAAAACTTTACAGCTCGATCATCCGCGAATCTCGATTCACTTGCCACTGACATTCAACTAGAATTTTCAGGCGCGCTAAGCTTCGGATGTACCACTTTGTACACTTATTCTTTGACTCTGCTACAATTTCACGTTTGAACCTTTCCTTTTATACACTCTACTATTCAGAATTTCTCCGAGGCTTTTCCATGTGTGTGTTTTTCAGTGTGCGGGTTTTGTTAGTAAAAGCTCGTTATTTGTCACGGGGAATTCAAATTCAAAATCTCACTAGCGGACGCTCTTTGCGCTTACGAAAACATTTCTTTCTTCTTACACATCGGCCAGCGGAAAGATTTGTAACGATTTTAAAGCCACTTTTAACCTTTACGATTGACGACGACCGCGACTCATAAGTGAATTACCGAGGAATGGGAACAAATGCTTTCGTACTTTTATTCTTTAGATGAAAACCCGAGCAAAACGCGATCGAACGAACGGCCGAACTCGCGTCCAGATCGAACAGACAAGAAATTCCGTCGCACTTATCGGAAAGTCCCGAGTGGAACAGTCGACGTATTCACCTTCGAGGAATTGACATTAAGGCGAGTTGAGGACCGCGCGGGCCCTTTCACGAAAACAAAACAGAAACCGTGGCTATTCGGCGCGACAGAACTAAGGGTAGGGGAAGAGCAAAGCGTGTAAAGTAAAGCGACGAGGATGATGCCCGCATAAATGGAAGATCGTCAGCTGTCCGGGCCGTTGGCAATTTTCGTGAGCGCAGCGTCGCAACGCGGGGACGCGAGCGGCCGTCATCCGGGGACTTTGAACTTGAACGTCGCGCACCCCCGCTGCAAGCGAAGCTTGGAATTGCACATTGATATAAAAATTGGTTCTCTACCTTCTCTCGCAACGTAATAACGAACCTCGAACTCTCTCTCCCGCATATAGACAAGCTTTTATTCTCTATCTTCCAGGGAATTCGCGCACTTCCTCATCTTTGCTTACACACGCATGCCTGCGCGCATACATCGAACACGGGTCGTCATCACTTTCGCACTAGTCGACGGTAAATTTTCTTTCTCTTTTTTATTTATTATTTTTTTTCTCTCTTTAATCTCGTGTCGCGCCACGGAGACCAAAAGGAGGTAACGTAAGAGAATTTTGTTTGCGGATTTTTCATGCACTACCTCGACCACCGCCGTAGCAATAAGTGTACTCGTTGTAATCCATGCTGGGCCTCTTGAGCAGTCCCTCGCCGGGCGGGACGAGATCCAAGAGGACGGCCGTCGGATGATGATGATGATCGCACATTTGCGACACTTTTCGTACGTCGTCACGTCATTAGAAGGGGAACGGGGGCGCTTGCGACTAACGAACTTCAAAGTCGGCCGTCGCTCGCCTTTTCTTCTCTCTTTCTCTTTTTAATTCGCACTGAATGCACAAAGCCCGCGCGTACACACTCCTGCTTCCGTCGAGTCTCTCTCTCGCTTCTTCTCGCGCACCGATTACACCTATCTACATGTATCACAGCTCTTGGAGTGCGAGAGGAAGCCTCGGATCCACTTCATCGGGGCGCACCGATGAGCGCGAGCCAACGAGAGGAAAGGACCATACCCTATCCACACACACACACACACTCCACACACTCTCTCTCTCTCTCTCTCTCTATCTATCTCTCTTTTACTCTGAACTTGCGCGGATGTCTCGCACGCGGAGACGACGAAGAACGAATAACGCACACTTACGCCGTCGACAACGGACTGAGGCTCCGTGAGTAGCGCTGCGCCAGCTCAGTGTCAGGGATGAGAGGAGCACGCACACGCGCGCGCACCTACGCGAACCCGTCGGCAGGGAGGGGGCAGGGCGACGAAGGTGGGGACACGGGCAGCGCCGTTGGAGGCGGTGGCGGCGGCGGCGACGAGGACAACAGCCGGTCTCCGAGGATCGGCGCCGAGAGCGGCACCCATTACTTCTTCGATCCTGTAGCGGATTCCATCGGCTACGCTTCCCCTCACGGCGCGTGCAAGTGACATCTTCCCAACTCCACCCCCCCCCCCAACCCGAGGCCGTGCGGTCGAGTTTTTCCACTCCGAGATATCGAGAAGCGCTCGATCGCTCATCCGACGATAATTACTGACCCCGCAGAAGACGCGACCTCCCGTGTCAGAGGTTAAGCAGCCCTGATAAGGAGTCAAGCGCTTCTATGGCTCGGTGTCGTATCGTCGTGTTTGTTTATTTGAAGCGCGCCGGGCAAATTATTCATCTGCCGACGAATGAAATTGAAATTTGGAAGGGCGCGCTGCGGAGGGTGGGATTGTTTATCCGCGAACGATTGACCGTCCCCGTGACCCGTGACGCCCTCACTCACGACAGATGGCGCTAGCGCAGCCTTCGGCGGACAAACTCGTGCCTCGGATCCCGTGAGAGCAAGAGAATCTCGGTGCTCGCTTGCCTTTACGAGCGATACTTTGTAATGGCGCAATGTGTGCGGAATTATCCTCTCTAACGGCTCATTGTAAATTTGCATCTCTTTATTCTTTAATATTAATTTATGAAGAATCATCGTGGCTGCGCGCCCGTTTATACACATGCTCTCGATGCTTTTCTATACTCGCTCGCACTTCTCTTTTTATCGCTTCGGTAAATAATACGGATAATACTTTGCCAACTAGGGATTTCCTTTTACCTTTTTGTATGCATTAGTACTGCGCAAAGTCTGCAATGTAAATTACTGTACTGCGCGACGGTGTAGTGCTTGCGCATTTTCTTGACATTTGCGATTCGACGTAAGTGACTGCAGTCGATATTTTTTCAAACCAGTTGATTTTTATGCGAACGATTCTTCTACGGTGTAAATTTGTACTCAGGCATAATGTTCGGCTATTTGGATAAAAATGTTGAGATTTAGCATAACCAAAGGCAAAAATCAGGCTATACTTTGTTTGAGAACAATTTGTAATTCAACTTCATTGACTTCATCGACTTACTTTTTCTATTTTCTTACTTTTGTGCTACACTTGTACATACTCTACAATACAATTTTTCATCTATTCTTTCCACTTTCCCTTTCGCCCTACCGATTTACACACACGCATCCAATGTGTCATATGTGCGAAATCTTTCTTTATTATGCCTCGCAGACTGTCCAGGAAAAAATTTAGCAGAGTGGATTACGAAAAAACTATTTTATGCATTTTAGGGTTCATACGCTAATGAACAAAGCGCGATGTTTCCTTCAAAAATAATTGTAAACGTTCATTTTTAATTTTACTATTGCAAACAGTTTCATAATGCAGAAAAGATATAATAGGATACAAAGGCATTCAAAATATTACAACAATGTACATTACCTTACAATATAGCAGTTACATAGTTAAGTTAAAAATACTTTAGATTCTATTGTGCTATGATAAATAAATTTACAAGAATCTAATTGTCTATCATTTTAATAAATTGTTCTCTACAATTATTTGCAGTTCGATTTATGCAAAACGCGAAGCGATTTTTTTTTACTGCAAATTAAATAAAAGTGTCGTTCATGCACGTTGGCCAAGTAAATATTGAATTTTTAATTTATTGGAATTGGATATTAAAAATAATTCTTTTCGATCTAAAAAGGATATTTAAATTACGATGGACTCAAACCATAAATGACTATCTATAAATTCGTTATAAATTTGTAGGATCCGTTGGGTCTGAATGTTAAATGGGTCAAAAACCTTTAAGCAGAGCACAAACATTAAATGATCTTTATACTTTCCACAGCGTCTTACGCTAAACCCTCGGACTATTACTTTGATTCCCTGTCGTCGAGCAATCAGAATTTGTTCCAAGACGCGCTTTAGGGATTACTTTATTCTTTATCGCCAGAATTTTACTTTCGGATTTCCTCGATAAGTTTTCCGCGTATACTGATGACTCATTACTTTATAATATCCAAGTTACCTACTTTTATCTTCTTATTTTGTCAAAGCTCC